>OX459028.1:56070887-56695887 GCA_949775025.1 Tricholauxania praeusta | reverse complement strand
AAGTTGAGCCTGTGAAAAATACCTAAAATTATTTGAATATTATTAAAGAGGCATCTAGGAAAGTGTACAAAAGTGAACTTGCTTTAAGAATTCTCTTTTAAGAGACTGAATTATTAATTATAATTACTTAAATATATGGCAAAAGCTGAAACATATGTCACCAATTATCAGGTTTAATTGATCCATTTGATATCTTTGTCATGTTTGTTGATCAATTTGTAAGAATTTACAGAAATATTAGTCTTTCGTAAATGACTGAGAAAGTTCAGAGCTTAAATTGAACATTTCTTCATTGCATCAGCGATAAAACCTTTTTTCCTGGAACAAAAGATCACTAGCTCTTCAACGGCTTAAATAAGAATTTTCAGCACCTGCTGATATTTTTTACAAAATCTGTGATTGGAAAAAATGTAAAAAAAAAGGTTCAAAAAAAGTTGAAGAGGTTGAAAAATGTTGAAACAGTTAGAAGGAGCTAAAAAGTCAATACAATATGAAAAAAAAAAATACATTAGTGGTATTCATCTAAACGCGCAAGTTTCCCAATTTGTGCAAATAGGTTATTTTGCGCGATGTGTTTCACGAACGCCCCTTCGAATATTTTGTGCAATTTGTGGCAGTTGATGAACAAATCATTTTTTTGTGAATGAATCGTATGGGAAAAGAGAGTGACAAATACAAAATGTGTAAACAATAAATTTTTGCTGAGAGAATCGTATGGAAAAAGAGAGTGGAAACAATTTTTCAGAGAGAGAGTGTAACCAAATTGTCGCGCAAACTTTTATAGTTTGTTCAAAAAAATTTCCATACAATATTTGACAGTTCCTTTTGCGAGAGCCCAAAAATGCACAGTTTGCGAGGTTTTTGCGTGCTTTGATGAACACCCTTATTATACCACGTAGCTCTTATTAAAACTTTTAAATTGTTATGAGCTGTGTCACGCCCTTCAACTAGTTTTTCCAGTACAAATAGTTAGCTTGTGTTGATGACTGTTTATAGTGGTATCATCTCTAAAATTTTTACGAAAATACTTGTTGTCATTTTTGAGCAATATTACATCGAATTTTTCGATTGTTGAAGAGTTCACGCCCAGTTTTCCAACTCCGTCTACTTTTGAAATAGTTAAAAATATTTGTGATTTGCATTCCAAATTTCATAAGAATAACTTACATGGTTTGCATGAAATGACATCATAAGAACTAAAGTTTGGGGCGGTACTACGCCCTTCTAAGAAATTTCAAAAACTTGTGACTTGGCCAGTCTTAATTCTGTTTACGTGTGAACTTTTATCAATATCACTGCTATCGTTTTATTTATATATATTTTAGCTCGCTTCAGTAAAGTTTATTTACTTTCCTTCCTTTTTTAAAAAGAATTCAAAATGGAACACATCGCAGTGAACAAAGAAAGCAATTTCGGATACTTTATACATAATATAGTATTCTATCGAAGAAATATTTTATTATGCTAGTATTTTGGAAATGTAAAAAGTGAGTTTTTCTTTTTTTTTGCTTATTAAAATTACACTCTGGCGAATATTTTTAAGTTTATACTTACTTACTTACTTATACTTACCCAGCTTACTGGGAACTCAAAGTGGACATTGGAGAGCTGAAGAGACATTTATGTGAAAGCTTTCACATGCCTGCTACAAGTTGGAGCAAAACTTTGGGTTGACCTGGCTATGATTTTAGGCACGTACCATATATGGTACGCTGTGCATTCAAAGATAAAAACAGGGTTTACTCATATTTGATCGCCGTTTGCTCCTTCTAAAGTCTGTAGCTGCATACGCAATTGAACGAACAATGACAAATATGCCAATTAAAAGAAAATACACTATTTCTGCTTGTTTACTGTGAGAAGTTATAAAATTTACCTTTTTAAAAATAAAAGAGTAGTAGCTTACATCTAATAGGGAGAGGACGTGTCGCGCGGTCCCCCTCATTGCGTTGCGTTTTGTTTTCGTTGTTTTTTTTTTAACTTGTGTTTAATTGTTTTAACCCGTGTTTTTTCTTTAATTTTTTTTTTCGTCGCGTGTTTTTTTGTTATTCATGTTTCGTTTATTCATGCTAAACAATATAAACCTTAAATCACTTAAATTAAAAAACCTACCTCTGCTAAATAAAACAAAAACCAAAAAAATGTAACCACTCATAAAAAATAAAAACAAAAAAAAAATTAACTACTAAACAAAAACAAAATATGCTACAATAGTTAAATTATAAATAAATATCACTAAAACAACTGACAAGTCAATAGACGCTCTAACAAAACAAAATAAAATTAAATGTACTGCAATATAACAATAACAACTAGCATAGCATCATAAACTGCAGCAACATAAAATAAAATAAATAAAAATAAAAAAATACATACACACACATAACGACATCGCTGCCAAGCTATAAGCAGTGCTGCCTGATTAATGAGTTTTCCCTTAATTTTGGGAATTGTTGACGAAAGAGCTAATGTCAACGTAAAGGGCTTTTCTATGCCCTTTCCTTTGCAAACTCTGCTGTTTTGGTAGCTTTTTCTCTCCTTATCTCCACCCTTAGCTAGTTGTTGGTGTGGCTGAGGTTTTGCTTGGAGCTTGAATTTTGAGTGGACAAAGGCATAACACTTGCCCACTCATAATTTCTTTGCTCTTAAGTTTTTGGCCTTGACTTCACTAATAATTAGCAGTAATATTCTTCTTGGATTTTGTGGTGTTGCAAATGTCGGAATCTTTTCGACTTGACTTTTGTAACATATGCGGCCTTAGGTCAAACTTTTTTTCGGTCTATGCCCATGTCTCTAGTTTCCATCCCCAAGTAATGGCGGTTTGTGAGACTCAGGTGTGTGGGGATGCTGATCCACTGGATTTTCACATACCTGATTATCACCTTCTGCCATTATTCTCTCTCCATAGGGGCCTCGCTGTATATATACGATGTCGCGTACCAGTGTCAACAGCAGCTAAACACGACGGACGCCGAATTTAGTTCCATGTGGATAAAGTTCAAAGTCCAGTCGCACATTCTACATTTCTGCTTCTTTTATAGAAGCCCGAATCTAGGAAGGATTTCTACTTTCGAAAAGATAGACGTCCTCTGTGATTCCATTTCCAAAATCTTAGAGTCGTACCCAGACAGTGAAATTGTAGTTGCTGGTGATTTCAATGTCCATAACTCTAACTGGTTGCGCCATTCTGGCCTTACAACTCCTGAAGGCCGTTATGTTGAGTTTTTTTCTGAGTCCAATCTACTGACTCAACTAGTGAATGACCCCACGTATATTCCACGCGTTGGGGGCATAGCTTAAGTACACTAGACCCCTTTCTGACGTCACATCATGAAAAATACGATGTGTCTGTCCTTGCACCTCTTGGTAACTCGGACCATTGTACTATTTCCGCTGCTTTTCCATGTAATAGTTTACGCACTGTCTCGCCGAAAGCCCCGAAGTGGATTGTATGGCTTTATGGCAAAGCAAATTGGGTTGCGTTGAACAATTTTCTTCGTAATTTCAATTGGAAATTGTGTTTCACAGATAGGAACATAAATGCCGCGGCCAAAATGGTTCAAGAAATAATTTTATTAGGTATGCGGTCCTTCATACCTCATAAAAAAGTCAACGTTAAACCAAAGGACCACTCTGGGCTTAATGAGACTTGCAAGTCTGCAGTCAGGTCCAAAGAGGAAGCATTTCGGGATTGGCGGCTCATTAAAAATGCTGATACCGAAAGGCTTTGCATCGAGGCTAGAAATCGCTGTAATGCCACGATTCAGCGCGAAAAGTTTCTTCACGAACAAAACCTGCGCAAAAGAATCATCTCACTACCGAAAGGTAGCAAAAGTTTTTGGTTATTTGTTAAGAGAGTGAAGAATCAGACCTCATCGTTTATTCCAACTCTCTTAATGAACGACCAAATATTCACTGAACCAGCTGACAAAGCTAATCTATTGGCTAGCATGTTTGCAAAAAATGCTACACTCCCAGATAGCTGTCAGCCCTTACCCCCAGTCCAGAGTAGGTCTTCAGTAATGCCAACTATCTACTTTCGAAAAAGGGCAGTAAAAAGAGTCCTTGCAAACCTCAACATAAATAAAGCTTCAGGGCCAGATGGTATATCAGCCCATGTGTTGAGAAAGTGTGCCTCAACACTGGCTCGTCGTCCATTACGCAATCTTTTTTTCATATCCTACACTAGTGGGATATTTCCATAATGTTGGAAGGTTGCTAATGTTCAGCCAGTTTCCAAAAAAGGCGAGGTTTCCAACCCTAATAATTATCAACCCATTGCAATATGCTCTGCGCTCTCTAAAGTTATGGAGAGTGTAATAAACTTTCACCTTGTAAATTATCTGGAGCGCAACGAATTACTTAGTGATCGCCAATATGGTTTTCGTAGGTCACGTTCTACTGGAGATCTTATGTCTTTCCTCACTGAGAAATGGAACCAATGTGTTCACCTTTTCGGTGAAAGTATGGTTGTCGCTCTAGATATTTCTAAGGCGTTTGATCGAGTGTGGCATCGCGCCCTCGTATCAAAACTAATTGCCTTTGGTGTTGGTATGTCCTTTGCTCGTTGGATTACGAGCTTCTGTAGTGATCGCTCTATCCGTGTTGTGGTAGACGGTTTCGCCTCTAACGAACACTTCATTAGTGCTGGAGTTCCGCAGGGTTCTGTCCTATCTCCTACCCTTTTCCTGGTTTTTATCGACGACCTTCTGTCGTCGACTACCAACCCAATCCATTCCTTTGCGGATGACAGGAACATTTGTCATTCCTATTGCTTCAAAAAGCGCCCAAGCTCTGCAGAGGTTGAGAGTAAGCGGCGACTTATGAATGACACACTCGCTGATGACCTCAACACAATCACCGAGTGGGGTGGTATTAACCGCGTTAATTTTAACGCTACTAAAACCCAGTGTTGTCTGTTATCTCACAGACGAATGGATTACTCCCTTCCTTCCCTCAATATGACTGGCTTAGATATTACGAGGTCAACAACTCTTAACGTTCTGGGCATATCGGTTCAACAGGATCTTAGGTGGACAGACCATGTGTTCGATGTGTCGAAAGAAGCGGCCAAGTGTATTGGTTTTTTAAAACGGTGTAAGAAATACTTCACTCCAGTTGATCTTCGTACTGTCTACTTCACTTATATTAGACCCAAACTAGAGTGTTACCTTGGAGCTGCTCGCAACTGGTTTGCACTGAGGTAACACTCGTGTAGCTGGTGTGGCACTGCCGGGGAATGCTTGGAGCACCTTACGCTGGTTGTGCTGCTATTTTTGCAGCCCCTTTTATTTTAATTATAGAACACGCTTAATTTTTAACAAACTTTTATTTCAATTCACTTTTAACTTTAATTTAAACTAGCTCTAAGTATTTTTAAGATTAGATTTAAGTTATTTTAAGATTCGTTGTTTTTTAAGACGTTTTAGAAGACGTGCTGCTGCTGCTGTTCACCGAAAAATCCAAAAGTAAAGTCATTAAAGATGTCGACAAAAAACCACGGCATACCAACATAATTTTGAGGGTGCCGTTCAGACAGTTTGCAGGTTGGCAAACGTTACAGCGGTTGAAAATTGAAAGGCATTATTTGAAGCCGCCTACACACCCTGCGATAACGTTTGCTATGCAAACATATTGACCGCCTTGCAGTGTTACTGCAAAATTTGAATATGTAAAATTACAGCAGAGCCCTTCTCAAACGTTTTAAAAACTATAAAAAACTATTAAAAAAAATCAATTTTTAAGTATGTGAGAAAAAAGAAAAATGCAGTTCACAAGAAGCATGGATCAAATTATTTTTGATCGGTGTACTCAATACATAGGAGGTTCTGCTCTCTTCACCTCGCCGCAAAAGGTCCAACCAAAAACTGTCGGAAACGCGGCTGGAGTACCTTTGAGCGGTTGACCATGGATGATCTGGGGGAAAAGATCTGCCCCGATTATAAAACGAATTTGATATGAGCCCCAGTAGTATTTGTCTGCCAATTTTAACAAGCAAAAGTTGCGCGCAATTCCCTCTTTGTCGGCAGTATGGAGTGGATGCTTGCCATATGTGCCCACGTCAACTAATGCAGTGCCGGCAACAACAACGTTGTGGTCATGCCGTGATCGAAAGAGTACCTTGCAGCTAGGGCTCGTGTCGTGGTTCTCAATTTCCAACCCTAGGCGTTGCACTTCGGAAAAGAGAATCGTAGTCCGATCCTGACCAGGATTGATCAGACCTCGGATTTCGCAACCGCCTTCCGGGGTATCGATGAGTACAAGCACTGTCATTTTCAAAACGACGTTTTGAGGGTTGGTTGGTGGTAAAGGCGCCATCGTTGTGCTCACGGAGTTTACCATATCAGAGTGAAGCAAAGTGCTGTGTTTTCGGAAACATTTGCGGCACAATGACTGGCTTGTACAGTCGGCGAATCGATGAGACATGGCCAAGCAGTTGGTGCATCCGTCGTGTTGGTGCACTAGTCGAAGGCGTTCTGCTACATTCAAATATAAGAATTGTCTGCAGTGGTTCAGTGAATGATCAGTACGACAGATAGGGCACTGATAGTCCCGGTTGAATAGTCTGCGTTTCATACTGTTAAAAAGATAAAAAATTATTGGATTACATAGTACAAGTGAACGTTATTTTTGGATTATGCTTATGATTTCTCGTGACTTTATACTAAAGTTTGCGAGACAAGATGGTGTAATAATTCATGGTAGAGACAAGACTGAGTCAAGGAAACAGCTTTCCGAATTTTATTCGTTTTGATACGGAGGTAAAATAACAAGTTTTTGAATAGGACGCGTGATTACACCGTTTTGGGTTTTTATATCTGCTACGCGAACCCGATTATCAGAGCCATAGTAAACTTTTGTGATTCGACCTAAACGCCACTCAAACGGACCTACGAGTTCGTTACGCACAATTACTAGGTCATCAATTTGAAGATTTCGTTGAGGGTATTTCCACTTGTTTCGCTTGTGTAACTCCTTCAAGTACTCGTCCTTCCATCGGCGGCATAACTCCTGCTGCATCGCTTTCAAACGCCGCCACCGATTATTTAAGTTAATTCAGACAACGTTTTCTTCAGGCTCTGCTGGGGCCAACAGTGGTGACCCAACGAGAAAATGACCGGGGGTCAGGACTGCCAAATCTGACACATTTTCTGATGCAGGACTAAGCGGACGGGAATTGAGACAGGCTTCGATACGCGAAAGTAAAGTTGCAAACTCTTCAAAAGTATATTTGAGGTGACCGGAAATTTTTCGAAAGTGTTGCTTGAAGCTTTTGACGCCAGC
The DNA here is from genome assembly GCA_949775025.1 of Tricholauxania praeusta. Taxonomy (NCBI): domain Eukaryota; kingdom Metazoa; phylum Arthropoda; class Insecta; order Diptera; family Lauxaniidae; genus Tricholauxania; species Tricholauxania praeusta. Next base: position 56,688,603 of record OX459028.1, on the reverse strand, counting down.
CTCCCAAAGCCCTCCCATGTGAGGCGCAGAAGCTGGGATAAAGTGCCACGAAAGCTTTTGAATTCCGTATTTTGAGACTGAGTCATCGCTAACGCGTTTGATGAAGCTTTCTAAGTCTTTCGCTAGTTCTCTAGAGGCGCCAACGAAGTTTCTACCGTTGTCAGAATATATGCGATTGGGACAACCTCTTCGAGAGACAAAACGTGATAGCGCTGCTAGAAAAGCTGGGGTAGACAGATCACTAACTGGCTCTAAGTGAATACTTTTTGTAGCGAAACAAACAAAGAGGCAAACGTATCCTTTGGTGATTCGACAGTAGCGACCAGTGAAACTTTTTATGTCGAAAGGACCTGCAAAATCGAGTCCTGTATTTGCAAAGGGGCGATCTAAAGACGTTCTCAAGGGCGGCAGGGCAGCCATCATTTGCCCATGAAGTTTTTTGCGATATACAATGCATATTTTGCAATTGTGTATGCATGTTTTGATCAGGTTTTTGACTTTTGGTATCCAAAACTCTTGACGCATGAGTCGTAAAACGAGCTGGTTTCCACCATGAAGAGATATATCGTGTATGAACTGAACATATAAATATGCTAGTCGACTTTTATATGCAAGAATGGTTGGATGTCGTTCATTGTAAGTCAGAGATAGAGACGATGCTAAGCGCCCGTTTGCTCGGATTACCTTGTAAGAATCTAAAAATGGAGTCAATGTCAAAATTGTGCTTTTTGACGCGACAGCTTTTTTGTTTATCAAATTTAAGTATTCATTGGGGAAATGCAATTGTTGCGTGAGTATAATAAGGCGAGTTTTGACAGCGTTTATTTCCGCAGCTGAGATTACTTTTGTGGGAAATGAAGTGTCAGCTCGAGTTGCAGGATGCGTTCGTTTGAAGAAACGAAACACATAAGCCAAAGTTTGAAAAGCCCTTGGTAACGATGAGAATCTATTGAGAATATCTTCAGTTACCGTCGAGCTAGTAAAATGAGTTTTAATTTTTCTCATTTCAAGAATAGTGTTTATTTCCTGGTTCATCGGATTTTTAGGCCATTTAGACTTAGGCAATTGGAGCCAAGAGGGTCCATGCCACCACAACTCATTAGTCTTAAGCTCGGCAGGATATACCCCCCGGGTTGCTAGATCGGCGGGATTCGAATGTGTTTCTATATGAGACCAATTTTCGTTGCCGACTTTTTGAACTATTGTAGAAATCCTATTTGCTACAAAAGTTACCCACGTACAGGGTGGTTTTTTGAGCCATGAAAGAACAATGGTCGAGTCTGACCATAGAAATAATGAACTCGAATCAATGTTTAATTGTGAGGTTACTGAGCTTATCATGTTCGCAAGAAGAACAGCTCCACAAAGCTCTAACCGTGGAAGAGACAGAGTTTTTACTGGAGCCACTTTTGTTTTTGAAACCAGTAGACTGCAACTAATTTTGTCATTAGTTTCAATGCGAACATAAAGAGCTGCGGCATATGCCTTTTCTGAGGCATCACAGAAACCGTGAAACTCAACGCTACTTGTAGGAGAGTAATGAATCCATCGAGGGATTGAAATTAATTTCACTTTTGTGTAATTTAAGACAAAATTTTGCCATTTTTGAAGAGAGACAGGTTTCAAATTATCGTCCCAGTCAATTTTATCGAGCCACAACTGTTGCATGATTATCTTGGCAGTTATGATAACTGGAGAAAGCCAACCAGCTGGGTCAAATAATCTAGCGATCATACTAAGAACTTCTCTTTTTGTGTATGATTTTTTGAGTTCAAATGGTAAGGCGTGGAAGAAAAAAGAGTCTGAAGTGGCGTTCCATAAAATGCCAAGAGTTTTCGCTGTACTTTTATCTTCAAGGGATAAAAAATCTACATCAAGTAGATGGTCACGTGGCAAATCTTTCAAAATATTTATTGAGTTCGATGTCCATTTTCTTAAAATGAACCCGGCACATTTTAGAATCTCAATTAGCTGATTTCGAGCTTCTTTTGCGCTTAAAAGGTCATGTGAACCCGCTAAAACGTCATCCACATACATGGAGCCTTTAAGAATTTCCGAACCAAGTGGAAAACGTGACTTTTCATCCTCAGCAAGTTGGAGCAGCGTTCTTATTGCAAGAAAAGGAGCGCAATTCACACCGAAGGTAACTGTTTTAAGTTCAAAATCCTGTACTTCTTGGTTCAAAGAGTCACGAAAAACGATCCTTTGAAACTGTGTGTGCTGAGGATTAACTAAAATTTGCCTATACATTTTCTGAATGTCAGCGTTGAAAACATAGGCGAAAAATCTCCATTTAAGGATCAAAAGCATTAGGTCGCTTTGGAGCACAGGACCTGTGTGAAGGATGTCGTTGAGACAAAAGCCGTTTGAGGATTTACTCGAGGCGTTGAAAACCACTCTTACTTTTGTTGTTGTACTCTCGGGCTTTAAAATTCCATGATGAGGAAGATAAAAGTGATTAGGGCTTGGTTCAAAGCGTGGAATATTTACTCTTTTCATGTGATCAAGTTCTAAATATTCATTTATAACTTTATCATATTCAGCCTTATAGTCAGGCTTTCGGAGTAGGGACTTTTCGTTTCGGAGAAACTGGCGAAGTGCTATGTGTCTTGATGGGCCAAGATCATTTGTTTTTGGAAGACATGATTTAAATGGTAAATCCACCGTATAACGACCATCTGAATTCCTCGTGACAGTCTTGGTAAAAATTTCTTCACAAAATGCATCTGATTGTGATGGCATCTTTTTTTGGGGAATTTCTTCGATTTCCCAAAATTTGCCCATTTGCTCACTTAAAGAAACCTCAGTAACATAAGAGACTATAGTTTGACTTTGATTAATGAGCTGTGGATCAGGAATTGGTCCTGTAAGGATCCATCCAAAAACAGTTTCTTGAGCCACAAGAGAGCCTAATATTCCTTTATGAATCCCACCAAGTATTATGAGTGGATACAAATCACCACCGATAAGCAGATCTATGGTCGAGCTTTGAAAAAAACTAGCATCAGCAAAATTGAGCTTAGGCAGCTCAGGATAAGAAGAGGGGTCAAAGGAATGCGAAGGCAAATTTCCAGTGACTTGCGGTACAATGAGTGCAGTAACTTCAATTTGTACATTTTGATCATGTGGAGATCCAATAAAAAATGATGAAACCTGAGTCGGTTTCGTACTGATGGCGCCATTTAGTCCAGACACTTGAGCCGAGACAGCTTTGGTGGAAAGTTTCAAGATATTTCGTATACGTTCGGATACGAAAGTACCTTCTGATGCTGGGTCAATAAGAGCCCTAGCTTTATAAGTGATTCCAAGATGAAAAACGTTAATTAAAGCTGTACCAAGTAAAACTTTTTTGGTGATGGAATTGAAACAGGTTTGCACTGTTTCTGTAGGGCTAGAATTCGCAGTGGGCTGTATAGTAGTAGCATGAGTTACAGAAGAGTTGTTTGTACAATTATTTTGTTGCTTAGGTCTTGTACCTGTTGCGTTGTGAAAGTGTTCAACTCTTTGTGGCGGTGTAAATTGTTGTGCATTTGCAGTGTCCCTATGTAAAAGCGAATGATGCTGCTTTTTACATTTAAGACAAGTGTTAGTGCTTTTGCATTCTCTAAGCTCATGAGACGCAGAGAGACAGTTTAGACAGTAATGATACTGCTTCACCGTTGCAAATCGATCTTGAAAGCTCATGTTAAGAAACTTAGAGCAAGATCGTAATTGATGAGAGCCCTTGCACAGCCTACATTGTGGAAAATCCACTTTGTTATGATAAATATTATAAGGTTTTGACTTCTGAGCAGCATTCTGAGGTCTTGAAACACTAGGTTTCGAAGCAGTAGGACCACGAAAATCTGAGACAGTTTCAAGAGCTTGAAATCTGTCTGTGAGAAAAATATCTAATTCATGCCATTTCGGAATTTCTGTTTTGTTCTTGATAGATTGTTCCCAGAGAGCTAGACTATGCTCTGGGAGACGTGACGAACATAGAAAAACAAAAATTGCATCCCAATTTTTAACATCGATTCTATATAACTGTAACGCGGAAATACAGTTATTTATGTCCCGTTGCAGTCGCTTGAGACAATTTCCGGATTCCTGATTGCACATCGGAAGATTGAATAAAACTTTAAGTTGATTATTTATCAATATCCTTTTATTCTCATATTGTGATTTGAGGTTTTCCCATGCAACCAGAAAACCATCATTGGTCAGTGGAACCTTTTGCACAATTTCTTTTGCTTCACCACTTGTTTTGTGAAGTAAATGGTAAAGCTTCTCAACTGGACTGAGAGCCGTATTATTTCCATATATTGCCGTAAACATGTCTCTGAACGTGGGCCATGTTAAGTAGCTTCCATGAAATACGTCTGTATCGCATGGAGGAACTTTAAAGTTTGAGGCTGCACCACCTGAGGCTTCTGGAAGTGATATTTTTGTTCGTTTTTGAGACAAATCGCATAGCGCTGTGTTGATTGCAGTCATGCATCGAACATAACATTTATGAGACTCAAGATATTTGGATTTTATAGTTTGGACACTATCTTTAATTTTTTCATCAGATGCCGTTGCGAGACATTTCTCATAACACTCTTTGAGTTTTGTCCAAATATCTTTGAGTTCAGCTTGTTCAATTTCCAAAGAAATTATTGAAATATCGCCACTTTGAATGGCATCGAAGTAAGCTTCATACTCGACCATGCGATCTGCTGCACGAATAAACAAATCCAGAGCAGACATATTGTTCCAAAAAAAAGTTTTCACAAAATTTGCAAACTCGAGACACGTGAAAAATTTTTGAAAAGCCAAAAAAAAAAAATTTCCAAATTCAGCCAAACAATCGTCCAACTCTCAAATGAGACACAGAGTTAATGTTTGAAAAAGCAATAAAATTTTTCAAAATCACCAAAATTATCATTCAATGCTTGAATGAGACACGCAGAAAAATGTTGGAAAAAATAAATTAAAATTTCCAAATTCAAAAGAGTTTGTATGTATTGCTGTACAAAATTGCAAAGGTGAACTGTAGGTTAAAGATGGACAGAATTACTTTCACCTTGAAAGTCACGTGTCACCTCAACACGGTGTACCAAAAAATTATTGAAATTTTAGTCAATCGATGCCAAAATAATGTTCGTTTTATTTTAATTTTAGTGTATTTAATATGCAATTTCAGTCAAGAAAAATAAAGAATTATGTCTGAGTCAAAGAAAACATAAGTTGATTTACAGTTGTAATAAGAGTCAACAATAGCTCCAAAAAGAAATTTGAAACGATATTTTTAAGCTATCTTCCAAGACGCTGTAAAATTGCGAAGTTATTGAAGCTTTACTGTGATTGTAACATGTCACTTAAGAACTTATGTAGCGTAACCTTAAGAATCACGTGTCTTAACAAGTGGCGAGATAGTAAAGCCGTTACCCTGGTAACGGTACCCAAAACGGTGTAAAAATGAGCCAACAAATCTTAAGTCAAGTGATTTTTATATCAGGATATTTTGCACCAATTTATGTTTCTTCCTAAGTGATACGATATTTTATTTCAACACACCTGAATTCCAAAAATCTTGGAGTAGAGACAGATGAGTCCAAAAAATACTTGGTGTATGAGTCCGCACCAAAAAGAGTCGCTGAATCACCACAAAATCTCGAAGGACCAAATTTATGTTACCTTGGAGCTGCTCGCAACTGGTTTGCACTGAGGTAACACTCGTGTAGCTGGTGTGGCACTGCCGGGGAATGCTTGGAGCACCTTACGCTGGTTGTGCTGCTATTTTTGCAGCCCCTTTTATTTTAATTATAGAACACGCTTAATTTTTAACAAACTTTTATTTCAATTCACTTTTAACTTTAATTTAAACTAGCTCTAAGTATTTTTAAGATTAGATTTAAGTTATTTTAAGATTCGTTGTTTTTTAAGACGTTTTAGAAGACGTGCTGCTGCTGCTGTTCACCGAAAAATCCAAAAGTAAAGTCATTAAAGATGTCGACAAAAAACCACGGCATACCAACATAATTTTGAGGGTGCCGTTCAGACAGTTTGCAGGTTGGCAAACGTTACAGCGGTTGAAAATTGAAAGGCATTATTTGAAGCCGCCTACACACCCTGCGATAACGTTTGCTATGCAAACATAGAGTACAACTCACACATTTGGGCCGGGGCTTCAAAAACCACTTTGGAGCTGCTAGATCGCGTCCAGCGGCGTGTGATGAAACTAATAGGCGATGAATCTGTCATCGCCTTTATTGATTCCCTTCACCACCGGCGTAAAGTAGGGTGCTTAACCCTTTTTTATAAGTATTTTAATGGGATGTGTCTAGCGAGATTCATGATCTGATTCCATCAATACGTATTTTCTCTCGCAACACTCGGGCGTCCCAAGTTGTGGAACAGCCTGCCTGCGTCTGTCTTCCCCGGCAGTTATGACATCTGTGAATTCAAGAAGAATGTTCACCGACACTACTCCATCTATCCCCCTTCCCTCTAACCTTTCTCCTTTTCTTAAAATCCAACACGGTGCATTGCATTTATAGGGGCGTCCCCTGAGCGTTGGCTTATGCTTAGAAAAAAAAAAAAAAAAAATAAAATATCTAGTTTCTAGTTCAATTTTACTTGGCTGCAACATTCAATTCATCAAATTATCATTAAGCATAACAAACACTTTACAAAAGCTAACCAGTATCCTTTCATTATTTACTTTAAATATTTTTCAATTATTAAATTCGTGTTAAACTTTGCTAAAGCACTTAACAGTGTAGCCAATTGCCAACATTGACTCAATTATATAATATTAGAAAAAACACAAAAATCAGTTGGGAAATTTTGCAATTTCGCATTAAGCGGAAAGTAATTTCGTATGTTATTCCGCAACGGAAACGGAAAACGAATGCTGCTGCTGCTCCCGCTACTACTGCGACTACTGCTGCTTTGAGTGCGTTAGTGTATGTACAGCGCGCGCGTTGATTTCACTCATCCGCTTACGTTAAATTGAGTATTTGTGTTAAGTCAAAATGTTTGTGTGTGTTGTAAGGTATAAGCTTGGATATATCCAAGCAAACATTACTAAATGCATAAGAGTTACATTTTTATCATCAAGGTGTTCATTTTGATCGCGCACGAGTTCTCTAATGATATCATTACGGAAGAATTTCAATCGATTATGTGAATATATCTTTGATAGACGGAATAACAGCTAAGTCGATTTAAGACAAATGGATTTAATGACAATTTTAGATGCAATTGATGTTTGTTTTTAATGCTAGTTGTTAGTATATATTTAGATCCTGATTTAGGCCAAAAACAGAAAGTGAATTTTACCAAGATCTAATGGAAAATTGGCCTCAAGTTCATTTTTCTTAATACATCTAAAAAGAAAAGGTCAAAACCACCTGGCAACATTGATAAACTTTGCTTTTAACCATAAGATCAAAACGAAAAAGTTATGTCAAACCATACGACATTGAAACATTTCTATCCCAAGACATGCCTAAAAATATGCAATAAATTGTTATTTTTTTAATTTCATCTACCGAAAGACTAACAAATTCATTGCTCTATATCAGATGTCAGACACGGAATCATCAAAATGTTAGCTGGGTAGGTTTGTGTAAAATATTACAGTGATTAAATGTGTTTCTGTGCTTGTGTTGGCATGTGTATTTGCGTGCTTCCGCTTGACCTAAATTTATGTTTGAATTGAAATTGTAATTTGATTTAAAAGTAGATATTGATTTTATTTTAAGTTTATATTGCAGTTATTAAACAATAAATGAAAATTCCTTGTGGTTAATAGCATGATAACACTCTTGTTTAAAAAGACAATAAGTTCGCCGGAAATACGTTAGGCTTTATTTTTTAAAAGAAAATATTTTCCCAGGCAATGAACTCTTGCAATCATATTGCAAAACAAATTTTCTCTAGTTTATGCTCCAAAAGCAGCAAATCCGATTATGTAAATCACATAACCGTAAATTTTCAATACAATAGTTTCACCTAATCGATTCATAAAAGTTATGACAAAAATTTCCAACAACTACCATTGTCGCTGATTGGTATCAACATTATATCAAAAAACTTTCCATACAATTCCTTTTCAGCATCATTGTGCACTCGGTGCGCCAAAATATAGACAGTCAAACTTGAGAGTGTTATTGAAAAACTTTTTCCACTTGCCGCTAAATACTAAAAATAAATGATGCGTAAACTTTGCATGAATTGAAAATAATACTTATAGTTATGCTGTCGTTAGTGTAACATACTTTTGGGCGCATCCTTTTAAGGTGAAAATGAGTGTTTCATTGATTTTAATGCGACACAAAGGAAAAGGCAACTTTTATATTAAACAATATGACGCTATGTATATACGTGCAACGGTGCAATAAAATGTAAGTACGAAGGATTAGTAGAAGTTGTGTTAAAGTTTTAATAAAAAATAGATTAAAACATTAACCAAGGCAAATGCATAAACTGATTGCTGCTCAAAGAATTTTAGTGAAAATTAAATCAATTTATTTCAATTAAGCATCGAATATAAATTATAATGCATTGAATTGAAAACTCTGCTTCACACGTCGTATGAGTTACGCTTAACTTATGCGTAACAAAAATGTTTAAAAAATCATGGCAAAATTCGTGTGGCGTATTTTACCAACTTAAAAATTTGAGTATTGTGGGGAAACTCTTCCAAAAATTTTGAAAAATTAATAAAAATTTTAGTTTATAATTTTAATTGTGTGGTGTTTTTTTAGACAGGAAATCTGAAAACCTAGTTTTTCTCATCACATTGATAACATTCGTATTGAAAGGAGTTAAGTTAAAAATTAAAATGTTGCGTTCTTTAGAGACCTTTTGTAATAAAGCCTAAGCCATAAAGAACGGTGCTTCTATTCAAAAAAACAACATTATTTTTGACACCGCTCATCTATATCTATATTATTATATAAAGAGGTAAGGTTTGTTTGTTTGTTTGTTTGTTTGTATGTTCAGGGTAATCTCTGGAACTACATAACCGATTCCAAAAATTCTTCTACTAATAGAAAGCTACACTATTCCTGAGTAACATGGGCTATATTTTGTTTTGATAAAAGCAAGGGGCGTGGCACTTTACATGCAAATAAAACCCTTAACTCGCTATATCTTGGTTCATATGATAGCAAAAGTCTTGAAATTCGGTGTTAGGATGCACATAGCCTATGTTAAGCACTTCACAAAATATGAACGGGATTAGACACCAGGGGTGTGGTGGCTAAGACGATGAAACTTTTATTTAGGGTGGCCCTCATACACAAATATTTTAAAAATAGCGATTTCTCAAAGACAGGTAAATCGATTCTCATGAAACTTACACAGTATAGTTTTTATATTAAGGAGCACAAATTAGATTGTAAAAATTTTATTTAGAGTGCATACTTAGGGTGGCCCTCATACAAATATATTTTTAAACATCATTTTCACGAAGACAGGTTAATCGATTCACGCTGAATTTACACCACGTATTTCTTTTGTAAAGAAACATAGCTTAGGCTACAAAACTTATATTTAGGGTGGTCCTCACACAAAAAAATTTTTAAATATCATTTTCTCGAAGACCGCTAAATCGATTCTTATGGATGACTTTTATATTAAAAAGCACAGATTAGATAGTAAAAATTTTGTTTACGGTTCATTTTTAGGGTGGTCCTGATTCAAAAATATTTATAAATATCATTTTCTCGAAGACCGCTTAATCGATTCTCATGGAATTTACTCCACATGGCTTTTATATTTAGAGGCACAGATAAGGTTGTAAAACTTTTATTTAGGGAGCATACTTAGGGTGACCCTCACACAAAAATATTTTTAAAAATAATTTTCACGAAAACAGGTTAGACGATTCACACCGAATTTACACCACGTATCTCTTATGTTAAGAAGCATAGCTTAGGCTACAAAACTGTAATTTAGGGTGGCCTTCACACAAAAATATTTTTTTAAATATCATTTCCTCAAAGACCTTTTAATCGATTCTCATGGTCTTAACACCACATGGCTTTTATATGAAGGGGCACAGATTAGATAGAACAAATTTTACTTACGGTTCACACTTTGGGTGGTCCTAATACAAAAATATTTTTAAATATCTTTTTGATGAATACAGGTTAATCGATTCATACCGAATTTACACCAAGTAACTTTTATATTAAGAGGCGTGGATAAAGCTTCAATACTTTTATTTAGGGAGCATATTTAGGGTGGCCTTCATATAAATATATTTTTTAAACATAATTTTCTCGAAGATAACTTAATCGGTTCTCATGGAATTCACACCACGTGGCTTTTATATAAACAGACGCAGCTTAGAATAGAATGGGTGATGCCACGCCTCCTTATCTAAAAGAAAATAAGATTGATTATATCTTATCAACTATTTGATGCAGATAAATGAAACTTTGTACATATATAAAGGGTAGAGAAAGAAGTAAGATTCAATGCAAAAATAGGCGGTACCATGCTTCCATATGAGAAAAAATCAACTTTTTTATGTATGAACAACTATTTGACGCAGATGGATAAGATTTGTAACATATGTTTCTTATAGTTTGTAAAAATTTCTTAACATAGTTTGGTTTGGAAAAAATGAGCCAAAAAGAAAGAAAGTAAGATTCAATGAAAAAATGGGTAGTGCCATGCCTCCAAAATAAGAAAAGACTATGACTATGAGACTCGGTACATATATAGAAGACAAGGACTATTACCAATTTAAACTCATTCAAAGGTGCTGATTCTAGGCATTCCATTGATTCCCGCCAAATCAATTGTTCATTTATGAGCCAAATAGAAAAACATACAACGTTATTTATCCACTCGCAATAAGATAAATATCAACAGAAATAATTTTTACTTATTTAATCCAACTAAAATAAAAACACTTTATATTTTATTTGTTGAGGCGTAGCAACGCCCGCCGGGTTTCGCTAGTTCTATTAATATTTTTGTTAGGTACAAATTTTATATAATCAATATATACAAAAAATTATCAACTAAACATAACACTATTCTTAAAAGTATTATTATTTTCGGTGAAATCAATAGAGTTGCACCTTGAACTGAATATAAAGATCATATTATACACTGGATAGCACTTACCATAATTGGTCTTATGAAATGGTATATAAAATAGTTGCCTTTGCTCAAAATTTTTTCAGGGGCATATGTTTCAGAAAGAGCTGGAAGTGGTGCACAAACTATGTGTTTCATCAATATATCCCAGACAAATACCAGGAGAAAACTAAATCTCTATGATTTTTAACACTAGAAAAAAGCAGCGAGAATAATATGTCGGAATAAACACCCAGCCAATTTTTTTTCCATAACTAAACGCATAAAACGCTTTTTAATGTTTTCAATGCTATCACTATTTAGTGCAGTGGTGGGCACGTAGTGTCCCTATCCGCCCTCATTGCCCGCACCGTTATTCGACGCACAAGCAAGCGGAAAAAAATTCGCAGATTTTCGACGCTATCGAGGCACAGCGTTGACTTGAATTCAAATGAAAACAAAAAAAAAAACACAAAGGCATAAGTGACGGGGCCGCATTGTGTCTTAACGAATGTAGCCACTGTTTTTGTTTGTAGTGCAATTTGGTTTTTTTTTTTGTGCTGTTGGCGAATTTGGAAATGACAGCAAAAAAACTTTAAAATTTTGTTTGTTGTTTTTGTTTAGCTCTTTTGTTAGATGTTCATGCCCACCACTGATTTATGGCATAAAATGGGTCCCAAAAAATACAGCCATATTCCAAGAACGACCAAGCTGACGAAAAAAAAGTGGGTTTAAGTGTGAATGTTGCAAAACACATTTGTATTTCACATAATAAGCCTCATTATAGCATTTTCTTTTAATATAATGGCAATTTGATAACCGAATATAGATATGCAGATCGTTGATGAATAGAGTAAACAAAACTGACCCAAGATGGATACTTTGTGGTACACCAGAAAAATTATATCTGCACTTGAAGAAACTATTCTATTTTCCTTTCCGACCAATAACTTAATATTTCAAGAAGGATAACAAAGACGAATAAAACCCTAAAACGCAGAGTTTTTTTTAGTAAAACGATATGCTGAACTCTATCGAAAGACTTAGCATAATCTGTGAAAATGCATCAATATGATTAATATTTTTCATGTCACAAGCTTAAACGCAAGAAAAAAGCATTAGATTAGTTCAATAAAGCCGTCCTGACGTTCAGCCATTTTTAGTATTCGCTTTTTTTACAAGAGATTCAAACATTTTTGAAATAAGAGACGAATTAAACATTGGCCAGTAATTCGCACTGTTTTCTTTTGACATTGATTTAAATATAGGGGATATCACCGAAATTCTCCATGTATTTAAATATTCAGCTTTAGCTAGGGTCCCATTATATGAAAAAGTCAAAGACTGGGAAAGGGTCCCAGCGCTACTTTTCATAATTTTCCTCTACAGAAAAAGCTAAGTTGTCTAAGTCAGTAATAAGAGCACCGTTTGACAAAGTCTTGCCGTGATTAATAAAAGTATTCTGCTTAAAATTGGACTGGAAATTAATTTGCCTTTTCCTGGTGATTATCAGACGTTTGATCTGAGGAAAACATTTTTTTTGGGAAACTCTTACTGTTTTTCTTATTATTTAAAAGCGGAATGAAAACGCTTGCGGACTGCTCCTTTTATTAAACTCTAGAGTCTTTCTGAAACAAAAATTTTTTTAGCGCTTCATATTTTTTCAGCGCTTGAATATATTGATTGTGAAAAGCCAGGTTTATTTTGCTTTTGTCTTGTTTTTAATTCATATATTTATTAAGGTTTACGAGGAGACTATTGCTGGCTTAATAGCCAAGCGAACCTTTTTCAAAAACACAATTCTGCAAAAGATATGCTTCATATCATTAACTTGGACTTCATAATTATTTAGGAGACTATCTCCAAAGACTGTGAATCAGTCCACATTGCTTAAGCAATTAGACATTTCATCATCCCCAAATGAGGATTGCTTAATCCAAAAACATACATTTTTTACTATAGTTTCTTTTGTATAAGACATTTCTATTTGATTTCTTTTATAAAACTCAAAGCTTAAATTTTAAAATTACTTACAAAATTGCTGCCTACATTTCAGCAAATTCTTCATTAAAATTGCATTGCAAAACGAAATACCACATCAAATCACTAACATAATTGGCAATAAAAATTAGTGCTCCTTTTGGCATCAATCAAGAAATTATTGTTTCTCAAATTACTCATTCTCCCCGAATCAAGGAATGATGAATTTAATTCATAATTTCAAATATGCACAGTGCAAATCCTTAAAGTATGCAACACATAAAATTGTGTCTTGCATTTGTTAGCATTTTAACCACAAATTTCTCAATTCGAGAGCACCTTCCACAATTGCAAGGTCTTAGATTTCAATGAAAATTTTGCACTACTGCAAGAACGTTTTATATTTGATTTACCACATTGAACTTTTGAGTAATTTTTGACTTCAAAAGCAACCACGTAGGTGAAGGCAGTAGCAGCGCGCAAGCAGCCCTGTTTTGCTGTTGACTCTGCTGCTGTTGTTGTAGAATACCAGGTTTAATTTGGAATTTTGTTGCATTTGTCTTAACCGACGAAAAAGCATAGACCGCATCAACTTCATGCAATGACTTTTAAAGTCAACGTTTGGCATTGGCATCATCGTTGTGCTGAATGCGTTGCTGTGCTTGCTGGCTGGTGTCGATGTAAAGGAAATTCGTACGTTGTGTAGCGACTTCTATGCGTCGCTTTCTAATGCGTTGCGGCAATGAAGTGTTTGTTCTGCTAATTGGATTAATTTGTTGAGTGGCAAGTGGCTGGTGCCGAGTGCTCGGTTCCTGGCACCTGGGAGGCGCTTGTTATTGCAACGACGTTGCATTTGTGCGATTAGAGTGCAGTAGAGGATCAGCGGTAGTTAGCGCTTATTTGCAAATACCGCGGCTGCGTTGCAATGCTTTGTGCGTTGCTTTGCGCTGTAAGAGTTTGTAGGTCTTATTTGAAGTTAAATTTTTCACATGCATAAGCAATACAAATATCTTTATTTTATTAGGCTGTGGTGAAAATTTGTAAAAGACAAGTTCTAAAATATGCTAAGGGCCATGTGAGTATAAAGTTTTTATTTTTTTTTAATTTAATTTGACGCGGAGTTGCTTCTTTTCCAAAATTTGTAAAAAAAATACATATTTTTTAGTCTTAATTTCGTAAATAGCTTTAATATATTGCTTGTTTACTTGCCAATTAATTATTTCAAATATATCAGTTTTAAAGCAAACAAATAAATCTATCTATTTAATGAAAATTAAATGTGTATAATATTCATTTTTGTACAAACAAATAATCTATAACAACAATAATTTACTCCAATTTAATAACACTGTTCGCTTTAGGCGGAAAAAAAATGTTCAACATTTTTCATGCATTTCAGTAATACTCAAACTTTCAACATTTTTTCAACAGTAAGTGAATTTTTCAACATTTTTTGACATGATGGAAATTTCAATTTTTTTAATCTATTAGACATTTTCAACACAAATCGATTTCTTTAACATTTTTCGACTTTTTCAACATTATTAGAATTTTTCAATAACTTTCAACTTATTTAGCATTATTCGAGTTTTACAACATTATTCAAATTATTTAAGATTATTGGAATTATTCACCATTATTCGCTTTATTAAACATTATGCGAACTTTTCAACATTTTTCGACTTATTTAACATTATATAACTTTCTCAACATTATTCAATTTTTTCAACATTTTTCGACTTTTTCAACATTCGATTCAACAAAAAAAGAAATTTTTTCAACATTTTTTGATTTACTCAGCCTCAATGGATTTATTTAATATTTGTCAACTTATTTAACATTAGTCGATTTATTCAACACAAATAGATTTTTTTCAACATTTTTCGACTCTCTCCACATCTTTCGACTTTTTTAAACAGAAACCGAGTTATTCAACAGCTTTCACATGTTCAACATTCAACATCTTTCGACTTTTTCAACATTTATCAGTCTTTCAACATTCTTTGATTCTTTCAAGATTTTTCGACCTTTTCAAAGTTTTTAAGTTTTTCAACATTTTCCAGTTTGTCAACATATTTCGACTTTTTCAATGTTTCTCGTTTATTTCAACATTTTTCGACATCCTTACCATTTTCAACATTTATGAGTTTTGTAGTTTTTGGAGCGTTTATCTTTTTTAAAAGCATACTGACCAGAGTTCCTATAGTTCAAAGTATATCCACAGGCCCTTACAAGTATCTTTAGCAAGCACCTAATACACTCCATTTGACGGAATAAATTTCAAATCTAAAATTTAAGAGCAACCAAGGACCTTCAAAGCGATTTATAAAAATTAATTATGGAAAGCTTAATTTGAAATAATTTTTAATCCATAGGAGACGCACTCATTCAGGGGATTTAGAATTCTGGTAAACGATAAAACTAATATAATATTAACTATGCTCGTGATACATCAATTACGAGATTGATACATATCGTTGGAAAGGTCTTAGCTTTGCTTAAGTCTTGAAATAGTCATCGATCTCGTAAATCGAGTGTAGAAGGGGATGTGTGCCTAAACTTTTTCCCATATTATTGGCATAAATATTTTTGAATAAATATTTCGATCTATAGTAGCTTTGACACTTGATTTGCGAAACTTTTTTATAGCATTGAAAGCTCTTTGCATACACATACTTTCATGTAATTTGAGTATGAGAGTAGCTGTGCTTCCAAAAGAAAGTTCCAAATATAACCCATAAGAGTAACGATAGCATATTCATCACATAAAATTTGAGACGGTTTTTAAATAAATATGTACTTTGACCTCTTTTAATTGAATTATGTATGATGTTTGATTCCGTGGAAAAGTTATATGAAGCACTAAAAAAAGTACCTTTTCGAATATCGTTAGAAACAGTATTAAAGAAAAACAAATTTTTATATAAATTTCATCGTATTTTTTGACTTTTCTTACTCAAATTCACTCTTTGTAAAATAATTAACAACTGAAGAAAATAAACTGTTTTTTATCAATTTTTTTCTACTTAAAAACTCACCGTCATATATTTTTCGCATACAAAATGATAAAGTTAGTGCAACAGTTTATTCTGACTATGATTTTTTAAGTAGTATTTACATTTAATGATTTATTTTTAATAAATTCTATGGCTATACATAAATTTTTAATTTTCATATCGCATTTAATTTACTTATTTATCTATTAAAATATAAATTTTATTTAAAATAACTTTCAACACTTTTTAGAAAAACGGTAAAATATAATTAGTTTCTCTAATGATTAAGGGGGAACAATGTGACACAAATATTTATGACATTATTTGTGCCTGCATTATTAGTTTTTGTGGAAACTTTGCAAACTTTTGTGTAGTTTTTTTAAACATTTCTAAAACACAATCTCAAAAGCTACTTAATTAACAGATTTTATTTAAGTCTTCATCAAATTTTTCTACTAAAGCTAGTAGCAATATATTGCAGTAAATGTTTGTTGAACCTGACCATTTTTAGCTTGAGATATGAATTTTAAAGTGAAAAGAGGTCAAAAAATTAAAAAAAAAAACACATTATCTCGAAAACTATACCATTCAAAAAATTTTGCATTTTCGAATTCAGCGGGAAAAAGTACTTGAGAAAAATAACCTCTCATTAAAGGAACAAAAACAAAAATTTTTTTTTGTAATGATTAACTCAACAAATTGTTGAAAAAATTAATATATTCAGAAAATTTGGGACTTGGATTTATTCATTCAATTACTCCTAACGTTGTCACTTTACAGTCGATTTTCTACTGGTATGTCTTAGTTTCTGCGCAAAAATATCAGCTCAACGTGCATGAAGAAAAATATTTTTTTTTTTAATTTTATTTCTATTTTTTCGTGGCCACAAACTGAGATGCAAAATTTGACTTTTTTTAAAATTTGAATTTTTTTATCGATATTTTTTCAACCGTTTATTCAATTAGACATGCATTTATACACATTTTTTGTTATTTTATTATCTTTAATTTGATATCGAAAACAATGAAATTGGACATTTCTAGCACAAGATTTGAACTTTAAAGTGAAAGAAGGTTGAAAAAATTAAAAAACCACAATTTCTCGAAAACTGTACCATTCACAAAATTTTCATTTTCGAACTCAGCAGGAAGAAGTACATAAAAGAAGTACCTTCTTATCAATAGAAAATTTTGAGTGTTAACTAGTGTAATCAAACACATTTTTTTAGATGTTACTTTGCCCTTAATTGGAAGTTTAAATGTTGTTTTCTGGGTCAAACATGACTCTTATTTGAGTCGATTGAAAAGATTTAGTTGGATCAAATATGCATTTGTTAATCCTATATTTATTTGATATTACTTCAAATTGGTATGACAACTATGTCATTCTCAAGATATTTAAGTAAAACACTATTTAATTACTTTCTGCTTGGTATACAATTCATGTATTTATGACATGCATCGGCATCCAATGTAAGGATGTGACGATAAGAGAATATAACGACTTGTGAATCGATATTTAAAAATATCATACATATCTTTGCTTCCTTTTCCTGCGAGCTTCCAAGACCTCTGGTTCGAGCAAAAATTCTTCATTAATAAAAAATTAAATCAATTTAGTGAAAAACTTACATTTGCAGTTCAGCCAACATTAAAGCAATTTTTTTTAATTATTAAAGTTCGCCATAAAACGGCAGGAGTCAAAAAAGCAAAATATTTCAGACTCATGCACCCTATGAGACAATTGGTGTCTCAAATTTATGTTTCATCCCGTAAACCGTAATCATTCTTTGCTTGACGACATGATCATTTTGATTAAGGGATCTCTTACTCACACATTCATATTTATGAGTAAAACTAATTTTATATATAGTAATTAAATCAGAGAGATTTGCTCAATTTAATAATCAATTAAAACAGCTCATCGGTTCAACATCGACGAAGGCCTTCAACGATGGATGTTCACAGACATAAGTGAGTGAGTGAAACAACTATTTTACTATTACATTTTGATTTAGTTACTAGTTGACATTGCTTAATTAAAATAAAATAAATTTGATTGGAACTCATTAAAAGGCGAATTACAGCAACAAGCATGTAAATAAGAGCTAAGTGCAATATCTTGCTCACTTTGCAGAAGTGGAGACTTTTTCTTTATAGTCGTCTGCCAGTAAGGTGTAGAGATCTTGTCGCTCTCTGTTTACATGTTTTTTGCAGCCATGAGTTTTGTGATCCATTCAAATTATTAATACCTTAATAAACTACTACTTTTTGTCATACATTTTTTTTTTGTTTTGGATTAATTGAATTATTTCTTTTAAGGATATAATTGCAATCATGAGAATTATTGATATGTCTTAAACTTGGCCAGTAATCCTATTTTACTTTATCCTGTTAACTTCAAAAATTGCAACTATATCAAGAAAAGCAAAACAAGACTATATTATATACTTACTACATTTATGCATTTAATGCTAATTTTTCTACCTTATTGTTCTATTGCTAATAGCTATAGTTTATTATAATTTGTTTTTTTTTTATGTACCAAATTTTTTTTTTTTTCCACTTCTTGATTTTGACATTATAGGCTAATGTTAAGCATATACATACATACATTTTGGTAAAAAAAAATCTAAAGATATGCATATGTAGAATTTATCTGTAACTTCAATTGTCATGAACTTAAATACGACTTTCTTTTAATAAGAATGACCGTAGAATCGCTTGAATTTTAGAAAGTATTTTGAATAAAAGTAACTATAATGTCTGAATAAATCCTAATAGTTTTCCTTGGGTAATGGGGTAAGCGAATATATCTTAACGTCTTGATTTTGGGATTTTGACCAACTTTTGCGCTTCACAGAATCATGGAAGGGTGGGTAAAGATGCGCGGATCGCACCAACATCTTTGCGATACCAAGACATTTGAGAAAAGTACCTTTGCGTTTCTATTGTAGTTTTCTGATCATATCGGGTTTCGGCGTTTGTTGTTTTTTTTTTTTTTTTTTGAATATGATCAAATTTGGTCCATTTAGATTATTTAGCTTCAGTCATATATTTTTTTTGTACAAAATAATTTAGGGACTCTAAAATAAAGTTGTATTGGGTTCTGGCTGAAATCGATTGTCACTTACCTCCCCAGCCGACTGCTTTGCTAGCTCATTCAATGGGTCCCGCTCCGGCATTTTATTTCCCAGTGAACTAATGTAGCACTATGTGCTCTAACCTTTACCATTACAAGATCGATCAAATTTCGGGAGAATTTTGCTACAACATTATTAGTTTCCAAAATACAGAGGTGTCAAGTTGGAATTTTCGTCATTTTTTTTACGAACGGTTTTTTTTTTTTTTGAAAATTCAGTAATTGGACTTAATTTGTAAATTGTAATGAGTGATTCTAAAAGATTTTTTTTATGATCCTAACCAAAAAAAAAAAAAAAACTGTGTTTAAAAATTTTTTTTTATAAAAATTTTCCAATTCAAAAATGTATTTTAATTTTTTGAAAAAACTTATTTTTCTCGTTGTCGGATTTACTTAAAATCCGCTTATCGCCATATACGCAACACTGACGTTACAGTAGAATAAGAAAGTGTCACTTACATCGCACAGTAGTTCCCAATCGTGTTTTTTGGTTCAAAATTCGCTAGAGAGCGCAAAACTTGTCAAAAATGAACAATTTCAAAGAAAAAACTTTTGATTTCGAACAGAATTTGGGCTCTCAAGCTATTTTTGAACAAAAAATATATGAAAAAAAAAAATTTTTTGAAATTTAACTTACAATATTTAAAAACATAAACATTTTTCCAAAGTTCGGGCTTCGACGATATGTTAGCATTTTAGTTGGCTTTCATTTAAAAAAATAAATTAACAAGATTCGCACACATATAATTTTTGAACCCAAAAATATTTAAAAACATTTATTTTGGCCTTTAACTTAAGATAATAGAAAACAACATTTTTTTTCAAAATTCGAGGACTGACGATATGTTGGCAACCAAGCAAGTTTAATTTAAAAAGGAAATTGTTTATTTTCTACAAAATTTCCGGTCTCTAGCAATTTTTGAACAAAAAACTATTTATAAACATTTTTTTTCGGCTTTTTCCAAAAGAAACAGTATATTGTTTTCCAAATTCGGGCTCCGATGATTTATTGAAATTTTAGTAAGCTTTATTTAAAAGAAAATTTTTTAGTTTTTGACAAGATTCTCGCTCTCTAGCGATTTTTGAAGCAATACACACGACTACTGTGTTTCGTGTTACTTGAAAATTTACAGTTGAATGAAACGAAACAAAAAAAAAATCTTTCAATGCTTGACACACAACGCTATTGCAATCAATTGCATATACTAAAGAGATAAAGATTAACCTTCATAGGTTAGCAGCTGAAACAAGCACCAGATCATATGAAACAGTTTAAGATTTAGCTCTCGCCATAGAGCAAAGCAAACACGAACGTCATTTCGTTTGTGGCGTTGTGATGGAGTAGTATCTCGTTGATATTCAATACATTGACTTGTCTATAGTGATCGCCGTGCTCTGTGGCAAAAGCTTAGTTTTTTTAAGAATTGTGATTCAACTTAAAATGTTTACATCAACACCAGTTCTCTTGATTTTCCTGTTAAGTCTTTCGCATTATATAACTTGCGATGAGTTTGAAGACAGCCGCAACCAGTGGATAACATACCTTTCACGCAGAACGGGTGCGTGCTCTGAATACTTTCAATATCTGCGCACTGACGATTTTATCAATGGTAAACTAACACTGGCGCATTTGGAGAGAGGCGACACAGTTAAGTTGACATTTTATCAAGAAATTTCATCAGAGTATCCGGTAAGTTTTTTTTTGATAGCTTTTACGTATGAGTTTTGAAAATATGAACTTTATTTCAGAAATCAAATGGTATTTTCCTACCAGAAGGAAGTGTGCAAGAGGTTATCAGTAGACTGCAAGATAATCAACTTATAAACTACCGTGTTGATTTCCCAGTAAGTCGTATTGTGCCACAATTGATTCAAATTTTTGTCAACGACATCGATCTTTGTAAGACAGACTTTCTTGATGAGTCGTCTTCTGAAATACTTGTTCTACAAAATACACTAAACATCGTGAATGAATCCGTGCCGGTTTTTATGTATAATATTCACATACCGCATTTCGGTAAAGAACGAAATGAGACTTGTGGACTCTTTGACGCAGAAATTGCAATTCCTGGATTTACACCGCTTGCTTACGGCGGCACATTAATAAATCGCGGTGAATATCCTTGGCTTACGGCAATTTATAAAAAGCAAAAGAGAGGCATAAGTTTCATTTGTGGTGGCTCGCTTGTAACATCAAAAATTATTTTGTCAGCCGCACACTGCTTCCAAGGACAGAGTTTGACTGCAGAAAGAATTACTGCGATGTTAGGGCGATATAACTTGACAAATTTAATGGAGGATGGTTATACGATACTTGAAATCAAAGCCATAAATTTACATCCAGACTACAAGTATGGATTGGGTTTTTCAGATGCAGACTTGGCGTTGCTAGAAACGAAGGAACACGTAAGGTATGAGAAAAAAAATTTTATGATTTACATTAATTTCACAAAATCATTTAAATTAATTTATTACAAATTTTATGTATTTTTTGACTTTTAAATATCCTCTCTACAGCTTTACTAAATTCATCAAACCAATTTGCTTGTGGAGCGAACCTGCCGATGAGTCACGAATTGTTAACCAAATGGGTGTGGTGGTTGGTTGGGGCAGTGATGAAGATGGCAATAGTATATCAACCGCGCCAAAAAAGGTGAACATAAAAATCGTTTCGGAGAAGGAATGTTTACGTTCGTCAGCAGCATTTAATGCAATAACAACATCACGCACTCTGTGTGCTGGAAACCGTGATGGCACTGGCCCATGTGAAGGAGACTCCGGTGGTGGCCTCATGTTAAACCGAAATGGAGTCTGGATGCTACGAGGTGTTATTTCTTTGGCATTAACATCTGAACACCGTTGTGATTTGCAGGCCTTTACCGTGTATTGCGATGTAGCAAAACATATGCCATGGCTGCAAGATCAGATCAAGCAACAAAAGACGGAACTTACTGGCTCTATTGATGACATTTGTGGAAGATCAGGCGCGCAGTCTCGTACTGAACATCCTTGGTTAGCTGCTATTTATAGAAAACCGCTTACGGGTCTATTATACGAATGCACTGGAGCATTAGTTTCTTCACGAAGTGTACTGGCACCTGCTAATTGCTTTTCCATATCAAATCTTGCACAACTTTTCCCGCATTTCATAAGAATTTATTTCGGTCGCTACGATCTAAGCAACATTAATGAAAACCGAGTTGTGTCACGTGATGTAGCAGCTTTAATCTTCCATCCAGACTTTAAACCTTTAGGAACTAAAATCGAAGATAACAACATAGTAATACTACAAATGCAGGATCCTGTTAGGTATGTTTCCAATACAAGCCAAATCAGTTTTTTTTCTCCAGCAAATGTTTATTTTTTTAGTTTCACACAATATGTAAAACCAATCTGCCTATGGCGGGGATCTACGGATCAGTCAGAAATTGTAGGACAATCTGCCTTGTTATCAAGTTGGGAAAGATCTAAAGTACGCAATGAAATTTCAACGGTGCCAACGTCAATAAAGGCGATTGTTTCTTCTTCAGATGAATGTCAATTACTGGGCAATTCATCACGTCGCACTCTTTGCATCACTCGGCTTGGAAATAAAATTGAGGGTTTGTTAATGTTGAAACGAAATGAAAGTTGGTTGCTTCGTGGTTTGAGTTCATGGAATTATTCCTATAAAAGTGAAAATTTCTGTATATTTGCCGATCTAGCAGTATATATGTCATGGATTCTTAGTAATATATTAACATAAGGATGACAAAGTAGTCATAATGTTAACATTTGTGGTCAAGACACACAAAGCAATAAAATTTGTTCGGATTGTTTAACCATACGTTAATGCATTTTTACTTTTTTATTGTAATAATAATCATACTAAAAGATTTTAGCTATTGCAGGTATTATTATCTTTATAAGAGATATAACCTCGTTTGTGGCCATGCCGGACACCTGGTACGTCAGCAAAACTTCTCATTTAAGACATTTCTAGACAGAAATTAGAGAAAGAGTACTTGCTGAAAATTAGTTTGGAGTTTGATTGCTTTGAAAAAATTCAGCGATCAGCGCCTTGGTTACTTTGGAAATACTTCATCGGTGCAAAAAATTTAGAATTTTAGATATTTAAGACAAAAACATTTTGACTTAAATGACATTGGTGGTGAAGTAACTAAGTCTTCCCTCTTATTACATTCTTTCCATGTAATAAATGAACAGAATAAAGTACACTGTAAATAGAAAGAATAGAATTTCCTTTGGAAGTCGAGTGCGTATCATAGGTATAAATTATTTATTACAATTGCAATTAGCTTATTTCAGAATCAGAAATATTTATTGAAGATTATAGCCAGATAATTTCATATACTCGTATATAATTCTAAAAAAGCTTTAAAATATCCAAATGTTAAAAGAAATGTAAGAACCTTTTGGCTCATCACTCAGTAATGAGAAGAATTGAACTCTCTTTTTAATATCGCAGAGTCTTAGAGGCACCAGAGCTATGCTAAGGTATTTTCCACCAAAGTGGGGTTTTTAAAAATATTGTGTAGAAAATCTTCGGAATATTTATATGTGCTAGCTAAGCGTTTCTTAATTTAATGCATGCCCTCTAAAGAATTTATTTAAAAAGCAAACTTTATTTTTCTTTAAATATTGCCCAGTGTTGCGTGTTATTTTCAAATAAATGCAAAATAAAAACTCTAATTGCAAACGTTAACATAATAAAAATCATTTACTAACAACATATAACCAAGTCATATAAAAAATTGCTGTTTAATTTCCATGTTCAGTGCAATTTTGCACTTTTAGGTTGATACTCAACTATATTGATACCCTACACTAAGGGTATACTAACTTTGTTAGTTCATTTGTAACGCATTGGCAGGTATATAAAATTTATATGTTGTTGATCAGTGTCACCATCTGAGTCAATTTAGCTATATCACTACGTCTGTCTGTATGTCTATGGCTACATATGTCAATCTCTTTTTCAGTCTGTCTAAGGAAATCACGATAACTGGAAGACCAAGCCAGATAATTGCATGAATTTCAATGCACACGCAACACCTTCTAACCAGCTTCATGTTATTTGAATTGAGCGAAATCGGTTGCGGACACGCCTGCCGCCCATATAAGTAAAACACTTAAAACACTATATTGAGAGAGTTATTTGATGTCGTAAGCTACTTTTCTCAAAAATACTGGTATGTACTTAGACAAGCTCTAGAAAAAAATTGCCGGATTTTGACTAGAGACCTTCTCACTGCTCAGACAAGCAAAAGTTTCAAAATGCTATGCTGAGAGAATTATTAAAGTTAAGGATACCAAGTCTTTCAGAAGAACGAAAAATTCGGCTAATTTCTACAAGTAGGCGTGACACCCTCAATAGACACAAAACTGAGAGAATACTTTAAAGTAATGAAACCAAATTGCACACAAATATAAATTGTTGAATTTCGAAAAGAGGGCATGGCAACTCCCATTCAAGCATTTACTTCAAAACGTTACATAGTAGAGCTATTTTAGTAAATCTTGTCAAATTCATTGTGGGTACGTTTAGTCAAACCAGTCAGCATGTAGTGTGTTGGCAGCAATACTTTTTGAGCGCTTTTCCTATAAGCGCTTTGTAGGGTACTTAACTTTTAACGAAACCAAAGGTAACGACCTTACTAGTTTTATTTTGTTTGAACTGGAAATTATAAGCTAAAAAACTGTGCAACTTTGTTTACTTTTCTTTATAAAAAATTACATTTAAATAAACTGTGACACGTTCTTTGTTGTAGTGTTGGAGTTATAAATATGCATTTATTTTTGTATGTAAAAATATGTGACTCATGTGTGCCAACATGTTTTGTTGTTGCCATTATAAACTTGCTGCCGCTGCTATTTCAACTTTCATTAACGTTTTTTTTTTTTAAATTGAAACAGTAAAGTGTTTAATTGTCAAGTAACCTAACAGGAAATCAAGTCATGTGAATTCTAACTTGTTCTAATAATATGTTGTTTTTTATTTTGAATGCAGAAAATATAAATTGTAAGCGCCTTGCAGCGGAGAATAACAACAAACTGCTAATATTGAGCAACTGTGCTACCAGGCAATTTCAGTAGTTTGTTAGTAATATCTCAATTAAGAGAGACAATTAGCTGAATACGTCGTCTAGCAACAAATCTCTTTGCAGTAAAACTGAATGAAAACACGTTTTCGAAATGCTCATGTGAAGTATTCTTAGTTCTTAAAGAGTTAAACTTAATAGACGATGAGTCAATAAGTGTTTCAATAAAAGAATAGTGAATAAAATATTATGACATTGAATGATTTTAATATCTCATTTGAACAATAAATAGTGTGCATGAATTTAATTTTTTGAATAAATTTTTATACAAATAGTACATTTTGAGCTTCGTATTAAGCGTAGTATTAAGTTAAACACAAAAAACTTTTTGAATGTTATTTGATCGAAGAAATCTGGTTCATCTATTCCAACCTCAATGCAAAAGGGGCTAACTCCACTGCAAATATAGTCAATATGTTTACTGATTACTTTAAATCAAATTTTGAACCAGAAGCAACGATTTCGATTCATTAACGTTGACATCTTCGAAAACATTGGATTTTGATAATATTTCCACTTTCTGATAAAGAAATGCTCCTTTTTGTTTTTGTTAGCCACTTACAATGATTTTCTTCTATTATCGATTGACATTCTCGGAAACTTTGGAATATATGAATTTCTTACTAAAGGCACGAAAAATAGTCTAAATGTATGAATTATGTCAAAAATTTCGATTTATTATTCATGGGAATCAAAAAACCAAAATAAATGATTTTATGTTAAAGATATTTTGAGTAACATTTTTGTCAATAAAAAAAAATTAATGCTATACCAAATTTATTTATATTTTTTTTTTGTTTATGGGATATACCTGGTTTCACCAAAATCAATTAATATCACTTTTAACTAACAGGCTATTGACGAAGTCATAAAAACCAGGGGTAAAAGGAACGAATTCGTTAAAGGTATTTTATTGTATTATATGTTCAATTATACGCTGAAGATGATATAGCCAAAAGTGCGATTAAATTTAGGCTTGGACTTTTGAGATCAGTGCAAATTTGCCCATTTTTTATATTTTTAATCATAACTCAAAAACTATATATCTTTATCATTTACATATTATCAGACTCGACTGTATCTCAGACAATCTTCATTAAAAATAATTTTATGGGTCATCATTTTGACGGAAACTACATCACCTTTCTTTTATGTGAACCAAAAAAATCTTTAAATCTTCTCTGATAAAAATTATACCCAAATATGAAAAAAAGTTCAAAATATTAAAATTTTTCAGTTTTTTTAAATAGTTTTTTATAAATTTATTTGATGAAAAAATAAGTTTTTTAACTTTATAAAGTGTTATATCGATATCACGAAAAATGTGGGCGTGGTTTGACAATAGTGTTTGGCGTCACCCATTCAACTAAAAAACCCAAAACGCTAAATCTTGGCACCTAAGGCAGACTTTTTCTACATTTTAGTAAGTCGGTTTTTTCTTTAAATTTCAACGAAATTGGACATGAACTCTGTACGCGCCGTTTACAGGTTTGAGCTAGGAATCTCAAATGTTGAGACAACTGTTTTTATTCCTCAAGTTATAATATAGCAAAAAATAAATAAAATCCATCACCAAAAGTTTGAAAAAAAACACCCCAATACACTTGGTATAAGGTATTGCATAACCAAAACGTGCTATGAAAGTAATTTTCATAAAATTAAGTAAGTGTAGAGGTGTCATGTGCTGTAATTTTTGAAATTAAATGGTGGTAGACGGGATTGCATGAGTGGGCGTAGGAACTCCCATACTTAGAAGAAGTTTTAAGTATTAGTTTAAGTGAACAATTGCAGCAATTGCTATTAAGTTTGTCGTAGAAAATTTACTTGGTAAACCATATATTTCAATCAAAAGTAAATGAAATAGCACCAGTGGGAGTAGCCCCTCCAATACAAATAAAGTACCTTAAGTGACATATCAAGCAAACTATGTGAGCAATAATACCAACATTCGTTGTATGGATGTTGTTCATAAAAAACCAGTTCTGGATCAAAGTGTGGCTAGATTGTACCAGGTGGTTGTGTTACCACCTTTTTGCATTTTTCATTTTTCTTTTTGAATTCAGCAATCCCTTTAAACGTAATCGAATTTACCTAGATTTTTCAAAATTTCAACACGGCTTTTTCAAACTCTTTCAAATTTTTCGACTTTTTCAACCTCAATCAATTTTTTTCTTTTTCGACTTTTCAACCTCTCTACTGTTTTTCCGAGAATTTTAACATCTCTCATTTTTTTTTTCAACATTTTTTCTATATTATAGACTTTCAGCCTTATCCAACATTTTTTAACCTCAATATTTTTCTACTTTTCAAATCTTTTTTAAAGCTTTCCCAACTTTTTGAACCTCTTTTTAATATTTTTAAAATTTTTCCATATTTTTTCAACTTTTTAACCTCATTCAATCTTACTCATTTTTTCAACATTTTTTACATTTACAATTTATTCAAAGAGTCGAGTGTAACAAACTTAACCGGCTGTTCCAGTCACTCTCCACAATTGCATTACCAATATTGCAGTTGTTATTTATTGGCAACGAATAAGTAAATTATTAATCTTTCAAAAATAAATCTAAACATTGATTCTGTAATCAGTTTGTCAGTGCTTTGATTATTCTTCGCAATTCTATATTGTAATGAAATCTTTAGTATTACATTAAAGCAACCGGTACCATCAAGGTTAACTATTTATCAGCTATTAAAACATTAAGTAAATGTATTAGGTGCGGTATTTTCAAGTGTAATTTATGCAACAAACATCTGATATTACAAGTATTCAATAGCAACATAGGGTTACTCAATAACGATTTTTTAATCATTTGAATTATTTCTTTACCGTCACATTACATGCCATAAGCTTATGAGCAAACTCAAAAGAACTTCGTCATATCAAAATGTACTGAAATTGCAATATCTAATGAAATTGATAACGAAATGGTAAAAAAAATTAGACCTATGGTCAAGCAAGTTCAATAAAAGAGATAAAGTAAACGTCTTGAAAGCGTTTTTTAGTTCACGCTGTATTGTGGTGAGAAGCAGAGTGCAAGATGCAACTGAGCAAGGCACACAATCTCATTTTAAAGAATTGCGTTTTGTATTATTAACTGATAAAGATTAACCTTCATTTTATTCGTTATCACAAAGTAGCTGAAATAAGCACCAGGTTATATGACACAGTCTAAGATTTAAGTCTCGCCATAAAGCAAAACAAACATGAACGTCATTTTGTTTTTGGGACTCTGTGCATCTTGTTCTTAAGGTGGGCAGAGGCATATTTTTAATAATTTTTTTTTTTTTTTGTTTTTTGGTATAATTTTAATCTGTTTTATTAAATTGATTATATGGCAACATTGCATTATGTTTCAACTTGACTTGATGAAAGTTTAAAAAAAAAAATTTTAAATAAAAAAAGTTATAGCTGGCTGTGTTGGACCCTGTCCCATAAAGAGTGACTTACGGTGACCATCACAAATCCTTGGAAAATCATCTAAAATCAATTGGATAAGAAAAATTTGTTATTTTAATAAATAAGCTAGTGCTGGATCGATGTTTTTTTTTCTTTTTAACTATCAAAATAGCGGCCTCAGGAAATTTACCTCCAGACTTTCGAGAAAATACCAACAATTAATTGTTCATAAGAAATCGATATTTAAAAAAAAAAAATCCTTCCTTATGTTTTTCAAAAACTCTGCAAATTTCATTGAAATCTATCCAGCGGTTTTCGAGCTACAGTGGTCACCAGTGAAAATATAGTTTTGAGAAAAACGCATTCAACTACCGCACACATGCTGACGAGAAGCACATGAATGAGAGAGAGAGAGAGCCTTTTGGTTATTGCTGAATAACTCTAAAAGTAATTGTCGGATTGACTTCAAATTTTCAGGATATATTTTTAAGATATTATACTTTGAGAAAGTGCAAAAAAAAATGATTTCTTGAATCTTAAGAGAAAAAAAATATGTTTCTACGGCTAAGCTAATGAAACGATTATAACGAAATTTTGTAAGGAGATAGATTGAGCCTCAAAATAGGTTATTTGGAACTCTAAAATCTTTAAGTGGGCGTGGTAACGCTCTCACGGATGAGTCGTTATTCTGATTCTGATGAAGTTTGGTACGGAGATATTCTGATTCCTGAGAAATAAAAAAACTTGTTTTTAGTGAGGCTGTGGCACGCCCTTTATAGGCAGCGACGTTTTCGCCGCAAAACTAATGGACCGATTTTGATGAAATTTGGTACAGAGATAAATTAAATCCTAGAAAAGGTTTCACAGATCTCTATGCTTTTTATGTTGGCGTGGCACCGCCCTCATCAGGTAGAAAACTTTTTCATAGCTTAACTGATGAACCTATTTTGATAGAAATTGGTACAGAGCTGAATTGCATCCTGAGGAAAGATTTTTCTTTGAAAGTGGATGGTGCCTCGAACCCAATAAGAAAATATGTTTTCACAGCTAAACCAATGATAATGATTGATAAAATTCGGTATTGAGATAGATTGAACCCTGACGAAGCGGTACAGATAGGGGTAGAGATAAGGTAGCATGATACCTATAAATAGGCAGTTGCGAAACCGTTCCATCGCTTTATAACTGCCATAACTCAACATAATCACTTAATTTTTTTTTTTATTCGCAACGTTGCGATGAAGGACAATTTGTTTTTTAACAGTAGGCGGTGCCACGTCACTAACAGGAAAGTACGTCTCGACGACTAAGCCAATGAACTGATTTTGATGAAATAAGTTTGGAGAAAGACTTAACTCTAAGAAGAGTTATAGAAAACTTTGAGCCCTTTAAAGGGGCATCGTACCAATCTTGATAAGAAAAAATTTTTTACGGCTGAAATGCTACACCGATTTTGATGAAGTAGATAACTAACATAAAAACTTTTCCACTGATAAGCCAATGAATTAGTTTTGATGAAATTTAATACAAAAATAGATTGAATCCTGAGGAAGGTAATTTTCCAGTATGAAAATATATTTTTACAGCTTAACAAATAAGCCGAATATGATGAGATTTGGTATAGAGATAGATTGAAATTGTATAACTCGGTTTATAATTAAATTAAGGGTATGTAAATGTTGAAACAAAATGATTGTTGGTTACTCTGTGATGTGAATTCATGGAGTTATTCTCATAAAAGAATATACATCATAACTAAATAAATGTATGTCGTGGATTCTACGCTACATGTTAAGGGAGACAAAAAAGTCAAAATGTTAACTTTGGTAGTCGAGGCACTGAAAGCATAAACAAAGAATTGAAGCTTTTTAATACAGTTATGGCTTCAAAACTCTCATTTGAAATTACTTAAGAAAAAAATAAAAACTATATTTTTAAGTCAATTTTAAATAATTGCATTTTGTCTCAATAATTAGATAAAGTTTTTCAATATTAAGGTGAAAAAAATGTTTTATCCTTAGATGAAACAAAATGAAACAAATTTTATTTGCGCAGATAACTCCTTTTCGTTTGATTGCAAAAACCTTTACCCTACAAAAATAAATTCAAACTGATTTTAATTGAACTGAGTACCGAACTAATCAAACTTCATCGTAAAAATCCTTTAACAGCATATGCTAATTAGCACCATGACATTTCGAATAACATCATTTGGCACTGCTACACTGCAAACTATACAAAGACAAACCGCACGCCACTCAAAGTAGAAAAACAAAAATCACACAAAGATCAATTGAAATGTAAAAGAATTTTGTTAGCTTATTTGCAAAATCTAAATAATAAACTTAGGACAAATACAACATTTAAATAGCTCGCTATTGTTATGATGTCGCTCTGTAAGGGAAAAATACCACAAAATCTACCAAAAAGCCAAATTCAAAGCACAAAATGGATGTTTTATGGCAGAGTGTCGAATAATAAAACCAATACGAATATTGCTAAAATTGCTGCATACTTTTTGGCGCAATGCAAAATTAATTAAGCAGTCCAATGGTAGTAAGGTGGTGATTTTAACTACAATGAAAATCATAAATTTCTGCAATCCATGCTGATGCCAGTGATGGTATTTTCAGTAGATTTGTAATTTTTTTCAGTGTATTCGTTAATGTAACGAACTCATTTTTAGTACAATCAGAGCGCTAATTTTAACATAAAAAAGTGCGCAAGTGAAACGCACTTTTTAATATATTTTTTGGCTCATATCACTTTGAAGAAATCAACGAAAACTGCACTGAAACCTCTAAATTTTCTGAAATCATTGATTTTTCTGAATAAACTAAACTTGTGATTCTTGTAGCAAATGAATGATGATATTTTTTCGATCAATTTATATTCATTCCATGCATTATATACAGTCACTCTAACACTTGAGCTCTTCTAGTCCTTCTATCGCTTTTTTCACTACACGCAATGTGGTTTTTATTTGACCTCCAAAATGTAACTTCCAGCTCTAAATTCATTACATTCGCGAATGGTTTTCACTAGCTGATGCACAAAAAATTTGCATTTAATAAATTTTGATTGAAAATGTGCAGAGTTATTATTTTTAATTAGGAAGAATAAATGGTGTTAATGGAAAAAGTTTCAAACTT
Source organism: Tricholauxania praeusta (assembly GCA_949775025.1). Taxonomy (NCBI): domain Eukaryota; kingdom Metazoa; phylum Arthropoda; class Insecta; order Diptera; family Lauxaniidae; genus Tricholauxania; species Tricholauxania praeusta. Next base: position 56,656,766 of record OX459028.1, on the reverse strand, counting down.
TTTTCGAGAAAAACAAAATTAAAAAGCTTTTTAAACAAATTAACAAAATAGAAAAATTTTAAGTTTTTGTTTCACAGAATTGTGTACAAATTCTTAAGTATTTCAAATATTTTTTTGACATGCAAAAACAATTAAAGTTATATTTGCTTTGATTACGTTGTCATAGCCAACTGCAATTTGTTTTTTTTTTTGTCCAATGAAATATGTCCGTACTGAAAAAAGCATGGAGTGTTTAACTTAGACATATATTCAAGTAAATGTAATAAAAAGTCTTAAACAACAACAAAAATGTCGCATTTTGTGTACATTGAGCCTATTAGGCCTATTCACAGTATCATAGTAAAGTTGCCACGTAGTTTATTTAGATGAATGAAATATTGTAACTTAGAGCACTTTTTTATTATTTTCAACAATCTGAAATTTTACTGCTGACCGAGTGCTCCTACAAAAATCCTACTGTTGATAGAACTTTGTTTGTCTTTTTTTTTGCTTATTATTTTTATTTAGTATTAATCTATGACATTACAGAACTCAAAAACAAGCTGTCAAGTAGTTTAATCATTGCAACTATACCTACAAATAGTGTAATTTAATGTTTTCATTGTAAACACTTCATCGTACAAAATAACTCATTATTGCAAGCTAACTTCATTGTAAAGTTAACCCCATATGTACTATGATAGTGTGAGTAGCCTCAAGGTTATCATAAACCAATTGTTCTGATTAAATGAAATAATTAATTTTTAATGCATTTCAAATCGCATAATTTATAAAACTTCAGATTTCTCGTTGACTGTGAGCCGAAATATGGGCGCCCTTCATGCGAACTACCACACATTTTCACATAAAGTGTAAATTGTGAGGTGTCGATTTTAAGGGATTGAAATACTGAATTAACTATATTTTCATGAATATGCAAATAAGGTTTGGCTCTGAGCCAAAATTTTCTATTGCTCATTACAAGTTGATCTTCACTCTTTTGAAATCGTTATGACAGTTATCACTTCATATAGAGTTTTTAGTCAAAAAACTCGTTCAGATCTTAAGAGTTTTGAAGTTGATTTGGAAAAATTGGACGACGCCACGCCCCCATATAAGAAGAAAATCAAATTTACCATCATCATCATCAACTATTTGACACAGACGAATTTGAGTTGGTAAATATACAAAATAAACAGTGAAAAGTTAGTTTCAATGAAAATAAGTTAAGGTGTTATCTTCGGCCAAGCCGAAACTCACTTACCCTACACTGCACTGAAAGTCCCTTTTAAACAAATGTTAAAAGACGTTGAAGAGGTTGAATAAGTCGAAACAAATGTGAAATGTAAAAAAGGTTGAAAGAATTTGAAAAATGTTGAAACAGCTGTAAAAGACTGGAAAAGTCGAAAAAATATGGAAACCATTGGAGAAAGTTGAAAGAAATTCAAAATGTTGAAAAAATGCTTAAAAATGTCGTAATAATATGAAAATGTTCAAAAAAGTTGAGAGAGGTTAAAAAATGATAAAACAATTCAAAATCACTGAAAAATTCTTACAAATAAAGAAAATAATGAAGAAAAATGAAAGAGGTTGAAAAAATCAAACGAGTACATATGGAATATATTGGAAAAAGTTAAAAGGTTGATAAAGTCTAAAGAATATGGAAAATATTGAGGAAAATCGAATAAAAACTAAGAAATTTAAATGTACCATGCCCACTTCTCCAATTCCGTCTACTTTTGGGTTACTAAATTATATTCTTCATTGACATCCACACACCGAATAATAGCCCAATAGGTTGTATAGTTTGCGATATGTGCCGTAATTAGTCTTAAAATTTAGGACACTAACACACCCACTGTTGTAAAATGGTCCGATTTTTATCCAGAAATAGCTTTTCATAAGCAGCACTCTTTCACCAAATTTTAGTAGGATTGGTAACATGTTTCTAAAGATATGCCACTTAAGGTATTTAACTTGCATGGGGAGCGCCACGCCCACTCGTGCTATTTCGCCCACTTTTGATTCAGGTATACCTTATAACAATTAAACCACATAATTTAAATTTTATACCAATTGTTGCAATAGTTCAATCAATACAGCGCTTGCAACTTTATGGTAATATAGGCGGTGCCACGCCCACTACTGCAATCTCATCAATTCTCATTTGATTTCAAAGCCCAAAGCAGCCGACATCTCTAAGCCAAATTTTACGATGATTACTCTCATAGCACACTATCAATAACAGTAAACGTTTTTTGCTTGTATGGGAGGTGCCACGCCTACATGCTTCATTGCGCCAAATTTGAAATGTACCCGTTTACCAAATTTCATCACAATATCTTGCACGGCTTACGAGATTTGGTGGTATAAAAGCTAAAATTTAAGACTGTACACAACCCTATAGGAAGCTTTGAAAGCTTGAAACCTAGCCCAATCCTAATCTTGTTTACATGTGCATCAAATCATCAAGTTTCATCAAAATCGCTGCAACTTTTTTCAAAATTGGCATGGGTAGAGTACATAGAGTATGGGCGGTAGGCGTTTCCGTAAACCTATTGCATCTATTTTCAATAGCAAGATACCTGCAAGAAGATGTGTTATTTGTGTGAAAGTTTCATTCAATTAGCTTTCTTGGTTTTCCCGTAAAATTGATTTCAACAGACAGGCAGACGCACATCGCTAAATCAACTCAGGTGGTGACGCCGATCAAGAATATATATGCTTTGCCATACCTGTCACGCCTCCTCCTATGTGTTACAAACGGAAGGACAAAGTGAATATACCCTCGTTGTAGTGTATAAAAATGTGCGATATCACGCCTCTTATTTGAGAAAAACCCAAATTTTTTTATATTTCAGCAACTATTTGACGCAGATAAATACGACTAGGTACATAAGTATCTTATGGTTTGTGGAAGGTTCTTAGCGTAGTACGGTTTGGAAAAAATGGGCATGCCACACCCGCAACACATTAGGAAATCTGAATTCAACAAATCTGATCAACTATTTGACGCAATGTTATAAATAAAAATATTTGGCATTTGTTTCCTTACTTAGTGTCGAAATTTATTTAACAATAAATGTCGTTGAAATTCAGATTACATAGCTTCAGAAAAAGGCTAGTTTAAAAATATGTTACGCCCATAATTATAAACTCATCTACCTTTTTTCATGGCAACTTGGTAGCACCAAACTTTACGTCACATTTACTTCAATAGCCTCTATACGAGTTATAAAAGCAAAAACATAAGAAACTCTACCTACGCGCCAACATGCTTACTAGCTTTCTTACCATGTAAGCTAAGTGATAAGCATATTTTGATAAAACAAAATTAAGCTTTCGATACGCATTTCTACATCACTTTATAAAATATTTACGTTACATTTTCGCTACAAAAGTAAGGCGGTAAGCAATACTGCATTCTCTTTCAATTAGCAATTTTAAATGCACAACTACATAGCTTATTCAATTTATGTAGAGTATCCAAAAATTATTTTTGAAAAAAACTGAATATTCATCCACTCCAATGTTACAGCTATCTAAATATTTAGCTCTCTATGCGTATAGCAAAATACTTTTCTCCTACTTTACTTACTTACTTAGATGGCCATAACAACCCGTTGTCAGGTTACGGCCGACCTTATTAGCTCTCGCCAGGCGCCTCTGTTTTGCGCACGCCTTCTCCAATCGTTAATGCCAAGCGCGGTTAGGGCTTCCTCAGCTTGGTCTATCCACCGGAGGCATGGTCTCCCTCTTCGTCGTTGACCGGGGACCTTCCCTTCGAATACCTTTTTCACTGGAGCTTCTTTATCCATACGATGGACATGACCCAGCCAGCGTAGTCGCTGTATTGTTATACGCTTAACTATGTCAATGTCGGCGTAGAGCTCATACAGCTCGTGGTTCATTCGAATGCGATAGTCGTCGCCAACTCGAACAGGACCAAAGACTTTGCGGAGAACTTTCCTCTCGAACACCCCAAGAGCGGCTGCGTCTGTTGTCGAAACCACCCATGCCTCAGCGCCATAAAGAAGCACAGGTAGAATGAGCGTCTTGTAGAGTGTTAGCTTTGTCGATCGAGAGAGAGCTCTGCAACGTAATTGCTTACTGAGACCGTAGTAGCACCTATTAGCAATTGTTATTCTCCGCTTAATCTCCAGACTGACATCATTGTTGCTGGTTACGGCAGTGCCAAGGTAAATGAATTCCTTGACAACTTCTAATTTACAGTTGCCTGCTGTAACATGAGAGTCTAGATCCCGTGCTCTCTTGTTGTTGTTAGTAGACATCATGTATTTCGTCTTGCCCTCGTTTACCGTCAAACCCACTTTGGCTGATTCCTTTTCAATAGCAGTGAAAGCAGCAGTAACATCTCTCTTACTCTTTCTCCTACTTTACTCATTAATAAAAGCTTATTAACACCACAATTAACTTTTTCTCATTAACTTGAGTATTATCACTTAATTTATTTCTGCTCTTGTTGCTGTGTCATTAGGTCGAATTAATTATTTTATACTTCTGCTTGCAACTTTTGCTTCAAGAATAACTAGTAGCTGACGACTATTGATTTTCAAGAACATTGCAAACACTAACTCCTTGTTTGTTAATTGTAATAGATATTTCCTCATCAGTGAATGCCAAGACTGACATTAAAGTTTTCTCACATTCATAGCATTACTCACTTTCATACATAATTATACTTTATACTATTCCACATTCACATGCTCCGGCAATTACTAACAATAACATTTTAGATTAACCACACCATTTTCCGATTTCCTGTAAAATAATGCAGCAACAGCAACAGCAACACTAGCGAAGCAACAACCACATTTACAATAACAACCAGCAGCAGGTAGCGTGTTGTACGCACCAACACCCAGAACAACAACCATTTTGTATTGCAATGGACACCCAAAGAAGCCGCTAATTAAATATTTGGCTTGTCAAGTTGTTGTCTTCCATAAATTCAAACAACCAGCAGCAACAGCAATAGAGAAGCAGCCAGCGGTAGTAGCAACATTCGACACACAAAATGTTGCATATTATTAGGCTCAAGACTAAGGAGCCATAGCATTGTGACAGCCATAGCATTTGTAACGGTATCGTTGTGTAATAATAGTGGGTGCTATTGCACTGTCACTACTGTTGTTTTTGTTGTTGTTGTTATTGTGCTAAGCTCTTAACGCATTATCCATTGTTCAAACATGACCAGCAGCAATAGTAGCAGTAGCAACATCCTTAACTCTATATGCAACTGTTGTTATAGTTGTGTGTGTGTTTATGTATTAAAGTGTATGTATGTGTATTTTGTTACGCATTCTATGCTATGCACATATTTTCACTATAACACTAGGCAACAAATTTGAATTTTATTTTCTGCACATCACAGTTTTCTATTCCATGCATCGAAAAATGCTTAGTTACATGGATGACTTGTTCGCTGTATGAGAGCATATGAGAGTTGAAGTGACGTAATTCAAAGACTTTAAAGCTTGAGATTAAAATCTTTAAATATGCTAGGGGCCACTGAGGAATACGCTTTTACAAACTTATGGCTCAATATGCTTGCGCTTCGTGAGTTAAGCTCTTAAGTAATTCAAAAAATGGATAAACTTTCAATAGCATTTTTTGAAATCCAACATTTTAGTTATCTGAGAATTCAATTTAGCAACTATTTTAGAGTGCTTCGCACAGAGTTTTGCGAAGTCGAAATAAATCAGAATAGTTGTGGGCTCCGGATATCACGAATTTCGTACCATAAACCCAAAATATTTCTCTTCGAAAATTGTGAATGTAAACACAGTATCATGTCAAATTTAATGAATTTTTCAACAATTTAGAAAGTTGTGTCAGATGTTTTTTACGGCTCGGAAGAAATGCTTTTTAAAAAAAAAATTCAAAACTCTGATAAAAAAAACGGCTCGGAAGAAATGCTTTTTTAAAAAAAAAAATCCAAAACTCTGACAAAAAAATCATGTGCTAAGTTTTCGAATATATGTAAATGATTTTTTGCGGATGGAAGCATTTTTCATTCTTTTGTAGTATTTTAATATTTGAAGAAAGAGTTAGGGTCAATAATGTCGCCGATATCGTTTTCTAGTAAAAATCACTTAAGCATTGCCACTATTTTTCATATCTTTAATATCATTTCATTCCGAGCACAAGTCTATAGAATCATAAGATTATGTTACTTAATTCCTTAACGCCAGCCAAGAAAGTGTATGCCACCAATGAATCTTCTTCGGTAAAAAATTTATCAATCAATCTTCCGTGCTTAATATTTTGGAAACTTTGAGTTTTTTTTTTTTTCTTTTTCTTACCATTATCTCCTTTATAAAGGCTTTAAGTTCGTTTGAAAACTATGCAAAATATTTCTATATTATCGCCATCTTTTTGAATCTTTTAAGGTCTTTTTTCTCGAATTTCAGTCTTACTGAGGTATCAGGTTTTAAGAATTTTACTCAAACCAATTCTTTGTCAGAACTTTTTATGTTTCAGTGCTTTAGTACTTAAGTTTTTTGAAGTATATACTTCTATACGCGCGTTGACATGAGGGTAAGCTGGCGAATGCGTTACGGAAATGAGCGAACAAACTATTTTACGGAAATGGCCATCGAAGCATTGACAGATTTTGTGTGAGAGAATCGTATGGGAAAAGAGAGTGACAAAAACAACATTTTTAAACAATACATTTTTGCTGAGAAAATCGTATGGGAAAAGAGAGTGAAAAATTTTAATAGATGCTTTCTATGTGTGCTGAAATGCATACAACACAGGCATCGATGCATGCATGCTTTTTATGTGTTTTTCTTCTTAACCAAATTATCAGGTTTTGTTGTGCTTGATTTTGACAATTCGCGAAGAAGCAAATAAAAGAGAAAGAGGCACCATCTAGCATCATCGCTCCAACCATGTATAGTTAAATCATGATTATGCTTACATGCTAGTTTTTATAGTACGAATATTTGTGTTATTTCGCTTGTTTGCCTCGAAAGTAAAAAAATCATTTAATTAAAAATTGTGAAAAAGTTGTGAATTATAACAATTTATGACAGAAAGTGGATACAGACTCTGAATCTAAAAGCGGTGCTCCAGGGTCATCAACTAAAAAGAAATTACGTACGGAAATTGTGAATAAGAAGTGTGTGACAACATATTCAAGACAACAGGAACCAGATACAAAGTGCTACAGAAGATATTCGTGATTCTGGTCCATCAAAAGACAATCAAGTCCTGGACAAGTCCTCTGTAATAAGGACAAAAAAACAGGCGAAATTTCAAAATGAAATTTGACTTAAGTTGACAATTTTTTAATAGGGTCCGTAGGGGTTAGATGAAAAATTTGAAATTCAATTTTTAATTTTTTTTATGCTTTTTCGAAACGATTAACCCATGTAGTACCAAAATATTCCGCATACTTTTTTTTGAAAAATGTTGTAATGAGGTGGTAAATTAAGTCGAAAAAATGGGGGAAAATAAGTTTGAGGTCGATCGGAAAAAAATTTTAGCCAAATTTTTTTTTTGAATTTATTTAGCGCTTGACCTAATCGAAAAATTTTGTTTCTTCAAAATTTTAAATTTTTTAGCGCTTGGCCTACTCAAAAAATTTGACATTTTCAAAAATAAAAATTACCAAATAGTTACCCTGGGCAGTGGCCATTGATTCGTATACGCATCACCATAATTGTGTGCTATATATAGCTCACCTAAACAATCTGGATATATAATTTTATTGTGGATAATAACATTAGTCCTTTTGAATCTATTCTGTGTAGGTTTTGTCCACATTTGATTAATTTTAATATTTTCGACTAATTTTCAAAAAAATATCCAAAACAATTGTTTTTTTAAACTCCCACTTAATCCTAAAAAGTGAGCGTCGCACGAGAAAAAGTTTTAAAGAAAAGTCAATAGATTAAATTTTAATATAAAAAATATAACGCTTCGAATTTTTTGTTATTTTATAATGAAAAAAATGTCCAAACATGAACAATTTTCGTGATTCGTTAACAAATCAAAGGTACGATATGGGTTAAGGGGGTGTCCTCAATTTTTTTTTTTTTTTTCTTAAGAACCACCCTAATATACTGTAAAGACCCGGTTTTCCGGTTTATAGCTGGGCTAGCCTCAGCGGGTGTCGTGTGGTTCTTTACAATAAAACTGTCGTTTAAATCACGTGACTTTGCTTTGGTAGGCGTTGCTGTAGTCGACGTTTACGGTGCACACCGGTCTTCTGGGTAAATTTTTGGTATAAGCTATAGGTAAGAGGGGGAGGATCTCAATCACGCCACCAGAGGTGAAGACCCCGAGGATATGACGGGATAGAGCTAAGATCAACAGGAAATTCTGAAGCACGCCACCAGAGGTGAAGACTCCGAATATGTGTTGGGATAGAGCTAAGATCTACAGGAAATTCTCAATCACGCCACCAGAGGTGAAGACCCCGAGGATATGACGGGATAGAGCTAAAATCTACAGGAAGTTCTCAATCACGCCACCAGAGGTCAAGACCCCGTGGATATGACGGGATAGAGCTAAAAACTACAAGAAAGAACTAGGAGCTACTAGGAAAGACACTTACCTAGTCTCCTTTGTGCCTTGCTTTATATAAGGTAGCGTGCATGTTTCTTCATGTTACTTGTTCGTAATGCTATTGTTAATGCGTGTATGAGTCTTAGGTGACCGTGCATGTCATACCAATAAAACTAGTTATGGTATGATACAACATGTTTGAAACGTTGATGTTGCATGTTGTCTTGATAACTTATTGTATTATAACTAAAATTAGACTACTTCATACTAACAGTTCGTTTTTAAAAAAAAGAAAATACAATTCATGACTTAAATGCTAAAGCTTCATTTATTACTTGTAAAGTATAGAAAAAAAATATGTATGAATTAAATTCGTTAGAATTTATTTCCTTACAATACACATAGATGGAACTAAAGCTGTATATACTTCAGTTGTGTGGTCTAAAGCACACTCATTTTTTTTTTTTTTTCATTCTGCTTAACCAAACGATAAAATTTCAAAGTAATCTTAATTTTGTGATTTTCATTAATATTTAAAACTTATTGGCTTTCAGCTTAAAACTGGCTGTGAATGATAGTAAAAGAGATGTGAAGATATAATTTTTAATGCAACCCACATGATCTTCTCCCTACTCAAACAGAACTGTGTTGTTGCAGCCAATGTTTTTGTCAAGATTGAAGTAAAATTCGATATTAATATCAAATTGATAAAAATTAACAAGGATATATAAAAATTATACACTAAAAACAGTTCTCTCAAATTAGATGTATTTTTATTAAGTAAAAATTAAGGCGTAAAAAATGGCAAAAGATTTTTGGTAATTATTGTTGTCTTTAATTTTTTTTTATTATTCCTATATTTGTATAACTAATTATTTTAGCTATTAAATCCAATTATATTCAATAAAGAAAAGTTGCTAATGACTATAACAGGAGATCGTCAATTTATCAATTTTTCTAATTTTTCACAAAATTTATTTTTTTTTTTTTGATTTAAACAAAATAGTTCTATGGCAAAAACAATATTTTGAATAGTTTTAGTTTTATAAAAGAAAATATCGAGTCTTTAGTGGTAATTGACTGCGTTATTAAAGTTACTTGTCCAAGGTAATTTTGATATGTCAATAAAATCTGATGAGGAAAGCCCTTTTCACTGTTCCAACAATTCGATTACTTGGCATTTGAATTTTTTCGTTAAAATGCATTTAAAGGTGAAAGGTGATATATTTTTCTATTGAGATTTCTTCCATTCAAAAACTCTGTTGCCATGTGTTACACCACATTCACATCAGTGTGAGGGGTTTTTTCTTTTGTCTTTTGTTTTAGAACGCAGAACGTTGCATGCAAATTCATGTTAATTTTATAACAATGTTTACAAAATAAACTCAGAAGCTGCAGCACCACCAACGTACCGTTGACAGCTGGCTACAAATTTGCTTCATTCAATTTTATGAAAGCGTTATGGATGCGCGCACGCTACTGCTAGCACAGCAACAACAATTCATAGCCAATAGATAGCGTCCTAAAGCGTCCATTGCGGCTTTCGAGTGGATCCTTGTGCATTGTAGTTGAAATTCAACACCTGACCAAATATTGTTACCTTGAGATGAGTGTGCGCGCATAGGTGTGTAAGTGTATGTGTGTGTGTTTTAGTATGTGTGCTTGTTTGCGTTTTGCATTAAATTCAATTTAAGTTATTACTCTTATATTTTACATGTAAATTGCTCTAAGTGTTTGCAAATTTTTCATGCATTAACAGGGTGTTACCGCTGCTATGATGATGAATTTATGAAAATTGTTAATCCAAGCAAAAGCTTAATAGACAATTTACTTTTTATTAACTTGGCAAAGTTTCATGTGAGTTATGCATAGTTTTTAGAATTTGAATTTTGCCAAAAACAAAAGAGAATATGTATTTGATGGAAGTTTTCGGAAACAAACTTAAGCTGTAGAACATTTTACAGTTAAATAGCGACATCAGTCTTAAGTGAAGATTAAATAAAAGCGGGATATTCTCCGCTAAAACAATAGGAGTTAAGCCATGAGATCTCCGATTTCTCTTTATTATTTATAATATTTTTATCGCTGTATATAACAACTTGTAGAAAAATTGACACAATACAAAATGTTAGGACTTAGTCAGTTTTGAAAGCAAAATTTTTAAATTTCTTATCTTTCATGAGAATACTTTGAGTTAAAATTAAGAAACTAAACTAAATTTTAATTTTGTTAATTTATTTAATTTTTTCTAAATTTGTTAACGAAAAATAGAAAAAGTAAGTGTATCAAAATCTCTCTCTCTCTCTTTACTTTTTTTGGTGTAAAATCATAATTTCAGTATTAGCCAATTTTCGTGATAAGCTCAGTACTATATGATTTACCTTATAAAATTAAAAATTTAGTTTTTTTTAAACTTAACACTTAATGTTCTTAGAACTTTTTTTCAAGAGTTGATATCAGGGTAAAAAAATTATATAAGACTTATATTTTTTTCGATTAAATTATGTAACTATAGAATTTTATGTTTTTAGATCGAAATTAATGGTAAGATTAGATTTCTATTCCTTTAGATCCAAAAAATAACCGGCATTTTAGATTCATATTTTTTGTTAATAACTTTTATCGATGTGTTTCGAAAGCTTGTGACTTAGTTTTGATTTTTCGATAGTTTTCGAACATTAGAATTTGTTCGATGTTTTTCGCTCAGTTCCAAATTTTTTAATATTTTTTCACAACTTTCGACCTTTACGGTGTTTTCCGAAAGTTTTTGACTATAATCAATTTTTTTAATGTTATTCGGTGGGTTCAAGTTTTTTTTGCAAGTTAAGATGTTTTCCGAAAGTTTTCGACACATATCGATTTAATTTAATTTAATTTTATTTTATTCATTTTTTAAGTATTGTACATTAAGTCTTAAGCTTTTATAGTACATCAACGATATCATTATAGTTATATGCATATAAATTAATTAAAATAATTGCAACTTAGCTAATAAAGAGAATATAAAATTGAAATCAATACAATTATTCAACAAAACTTAAGAATTAATACAACTAATAAATTTGTGGTATAACATGTATAAATTGAAAGTTATTTATTAACTAGCATTACCCTGTGCGCATCGCTGCACCTCAACCGTGGTGTATATTCGATGTGCAGTCAGCGTGAAAATTCTATTTAAAAAAATACTTTTGTATGAGGACCACCCTTAGTATGCATCCAAATTAAAATTTTTTCAACCTAAGCAGTGCCTCTTAATATAAAAACCACGTGGTGTAAATTCCATGAGAATCGATTAAGAGGTCTTCTTGAAAATGATACTTAAAAATATTTTTGTATGAGGGTCACCCTAAGTATGCACCCTAAAAAAAATTTTTTTAAGCTTATCTGTGCCTCTTAATATAAAAGCCATGTGGTGCAAGTTCCAAGAGAATCGATTAAGCAGTCTTCGAGAAATATTTTTGTCTGAGGGCCACCCTAAATAAAAGTCTTGTATCCTCTTAACATAAGAGCTACGTGGTGTGAATCGACTTACCAGTCTTTGTGAAAATGATATTTTAAAAAATGTTTGTATGAGTGCCACCCTAAGTACACACCCTAAATAAAATTTTTACAATCTAATCTGTGTCTCTTTGCATAAAATCCATGTGGTGTAAATTCCATAAGAATCGATTTAGCGGTCTTCGGGAAAATGATATTTAAAAAATATTTTTGTGTGAGGGCCACCCTAAGTAAAAGTTTTGTAGCCTAAGCTATGCTTCTTAACATAAAAAATACGTGGTGTAAATTCGGTGTGAATCGATTAACCTGTCTTCGTAAAAATGATACTTAAAAATATATTTGTATGAGGGCCACCCTAAGTATGCACCCTAAATAAAATTTTTAGATTCTTATCTGTGCTCCTTAATATAAAAGCCATACTGAGTAAATTTCATGAGAAGCGATTCTCCTGTCTTTGAGAAATCGCTATTTTTAAAATATTTGTGTATGAGGGCCACCCTAAATATGCACCCTAAATTAAAGTTTCATCGTCTTAGCTATGCGTCTTAATACAAGAGACAGGTGGTGTATTTTCCATGTGAACCGATTAAGTGGTCTTTGTAAAATGCTATTTTAAAAATAACTGCGTATGAGAGCCACCCTAAATTAAAGTTTTATAGCCACCACGCCCCTGGTGTCTAGTCCCGTTCATATTTTGTGAAGTGCTTAACATAGGCTATGTGCATCCTGACACCGAATTTTAAGACTCTTGCTATCATATGAACCAAGATATAGCAAGTTAAAAGTTTTAATTGCATGTTAAGTGCCACGCCCCTTACTTTTATCAAAAAAAAATATAGCCCATGTTACTCAGGAATAGTGTAGCTTTCTATTAGTAGAAAAATTTTTGGAATCGGTTCCGTAGTTCCAGAGATTAACCTGAACATACAAACAAACAAACAAACCTTACCTCTTTATATAATAGTATAGATAACTCTAATCAAAAAAGAAATATGAAATTATAACTAAACTTAATCAAAACATTAATAATAAGTTAACAACACTTAAAGCCTTTTCCCATAATAATTATAAATTGCATGCTTAAAGCTACTGAGCCTTACAATCCGTTTAACGTTAGTAGGTAAAGAGTTCCATAACTTAACGATGCTGATGAAAAAGTATCTGCTCGCATTAAGATAGTTGCATCTTGGAATTATCAAGTGCAACGACCTTACGGATTGACAAAAGCTTATTTTATCATACAGATAAGCAGGAGTCTGAGAGTGCATGAGCCTGTGTAAAAACATAATATTTCGCATATCTAAATAGTCTTTTAGACTGCAACCCAAAATACTCCTGCTCCATTCAGAGATGTTTTCAAACCTACCAACTCCATAAACATATCTAACAGAATTATTAAATGCAACATTTAGCTTATGCAATGACTGAAAATCAAGTTCACCAAAAACTGCATTAGAATATAGTATGTGATGCATGATTAGCATAGTGACAAGTCTGCGTCTTATGTTAATGGGCGTGAAGCTAACTGAGTTTCGTAAATGGCGCAAGGTACCATAAATCTTACCAATAACAGAGTTGATATGGTCCACACACGTTAACTTAGAATTTAAAATAATGCCAAGATTCCTAACTTTATTCACAAATTCCAGACTTGTAGTGCCGATGCCCTGCAAGCTCAAATTGCTTCTTTTGATTTGCAAGGACTTATAACTAAATAATTATCTCTAGCCCATTTGTTAACAGCAAATAGATCTGCATTAAGCCTAAAGATTAAATCTTCAACCAATCCAATGGGTAAAGTTTCGATTTTTTGATAGTTTTCGACTATATTCAATAGTTTTCAAGTTTTGTGACAACTGTTGATTTTTTATTATGTTATTCGATAAATTTTATCTTGTGCAGTCTCTTTCGATGTTTTTCAAAAAGATACTACTTTTTGACATGTGTCGACTTTTTAGCGTTTTTGGACCTCTTTGACATATTCCGACATCCTTTGACTTATCCAAATTTTCCGACTTTCAACATATTTCAACACTTACGTAATTTTTGGACTTATCTAAAATATTTCTATAAGGGAACTAGTAATGAAATATAAATAAAAAAAAAGTAAGAAAAAAATAAATAAAAATTAAATAAAAATATGCTATACTGAGTCAAAATGTATATTGTTTTTTTTTTTAACAAAGAAAAGAGCAGAACCCTTTAAAAATACCAAAAAAAGGTTTGCATTCCACCTATAGAAGAAGTCGCTGTAATAAGCAAGTCAAAACTTGCCTAAAATCATCGAAAAAATTAATGCATTTCAAAACTTAAAAGAAACCACCGAAAATTGAAAATTGTCGATACTTGAAATATGTGTGGATATCGAATAATTCCAAGAGTATCGAATTGTATTGGAAAACATCAAGAAGTGTCAAAAAACAATAGAAAAGCTGAAGAGTATCGCTGTAACTTGGAACGTCACATAAGACAAAGCGCAGTTCAGAATGAGGTCCAAACAAGCTCTTCTTGTGAAGACTAATAGGCCCAAAACGCTTCTCACTGATATACATAACAACAATAAATTTTGATCTATAAATATGAAAATCCATCATTTGGTTCTAAAAAACTAAACAAGCAAAGTAACGTTTATTTTTGCGGAAAAAAAATTAAAATAAAAATTACGTTTATTTTGCATCGAAAATAATAAAAATCCAAAATTTTTTGATTTTTTATACAAAAATCATGTCAAATATTAACGCCAGTCATGTCATTTTCGGTGGATTTGTAGTTTTTTTTTTTTGAACATTTGCATTGTAAAAAATCTGCGTCGGTATATTCGACAAATTTTTAGTACATTCGGCATAATGTACGAAATTTCAGTACATTTAGCGCATTTTCAGTACATTTGGACTATATCTTGTAATTAGTGAACAGATTTACTTTAGTACAAATGCCCCAATTTTTTTAATTTTTTTAAAGAAAGTAACGCTATAAAAACAAAAAATAAGTATGCAAAAAAGAGGGTCGGACGCATCTAATTTCGGAGATATAGCTATCGGAAGTTGCGGATATAGCTTTTATAAAAATCAGTATAAGTTGGAACACTCTGTATAAATATCCAAAATAAAGGTATCATATGAAAGGTAATTGAATAAGGCATTAAATCGGCAAATAAACATTTAAAATTTGTTTTATAGTTTTCGAGATATAGCGATTTTTGTAAAATTTTGTCCCTTTTGTTTCTAAAAAACGTTAATTTTTCCAAAAAAATTTATAATTAGCATATAACTTTTTTACCACCATCAGAAAGCTCAATTTATTGGCTTTAAAATGGTTTATCAATTTACCAAATTTTTTTTGTACTAACACATTTTTTACCGGAATGTAAAAATATCACTTAATAAAAGTTTTTTGAAAACTTCTTATGAAAACTATTTACGGACAGCTACAACAATAACAACGACTTAAACAATAATAATAACACCAACAACAACGATTATTAAAAGAATTATTACAACAACAGCAACCGGCTTTCGGCCGTGGATCAGTTTATAATGTATCCAGCACCTGGATTACTAGTCACAGTACTTTTACATAAGAGTATGGGTAAGTGGGCGGCCTTCGGCCGCAGCTCAGGATTTAAAACTCCTAAAAATCCAACACCGGCTTCGCGGCGGCCTTCGGCCGTGGATCAGTCTATAATGTATCCAACACCTTGCTTACTAGTCACAGTACCACTGCTCAGTTGTTTTTGTTGTTGTTGTTGTCTATGTCACTGTAGTTTTAGTTGTCAATAAATATATATATGTATATTTAAAAAAAATTTATTAATTAATTTTTTTTACATTCCGGTAAAAATTGGGTTAATATAAAAAAATTTGGTACATTGATACACCACTTTAAAGCCAGTAAATTGAGCTTTCTTATGGTGCTAAAAAAGTTATAAGCTAATCATAAATTTTTTTGGAAAAATTAACGTTTTTTAGAAAAAAAGGGTCAAAATTTTACAAAAATCGCTATATCTCAAAAACTATAAAACAAATCTTAAATGTTTATTTGCCGATGTAATGCCTTATTCAATTACCTTTCATATGATACCAATATTTTGAATATTTATAAAGGGTTTTCCAACTTATACTGATTTTTATAAAAGCTATATCCGCAACTTGCGATAGCTATATCTCCGAAACTAGATCCGTCCGTCCCTCTTTTTTGCACACTTATTTTTTATTTTTATAGCGCTACTTTCTCTTAAAACCTTAAAAAATTGGAGCATTTGTACTTAAGTAAATTTAAGCCGTAATTAGTTTTTTTATTGATAAATTTCAGAAAATTTGTGCAAGTTTTGGTGAAATATGCGTAAAAATCTAATGACTTTTTCTTCTTTTCTTAGTATAGGACACGTATACTTCACCAAAAAAAAACCTTATTTCCTTTTTTATATTAATTTTTTGAAAATTTTAGTTAGTTTTGGTGTCCATGACAAAATAAAATTCGCCTTTCAAAAAGTACATGCCAAGTCTCGATTCAGTATATTTCCACAAAAAAGCCCAAATGCCATCACTCGTCTTCGCTTTTCGCTCTAAAGAACTCATCTCTATAGATAAACTCATAGCTCGTCTTTTCCTTCATTGTGGTGTTTTTGATCTCAATTATGAAAATTGAAATTCATTAATTTTTACAGATGATTTTTGGGAATCATCAATGTTTACATAAAACTTTAATTCCATTCGAACGAATTGCAATACTGAATTTGTTTTTTTAAGAAATTTAAAAATTGTTTTCACTTGGATATTTTTCTAAAACAAACGCCACATCACAGGCAGTGAAATTGCGAAAAATTCGGATGCAAAAACTTAAATCGAAAATCATTTTCAACATTATCACATCGATTTGTGCAATCAGTTCTTTTTTTCGAAAAATGGTCGAAAGTTTGGTTCATCGACAGAACGAACGATATCAGCACTGGTGTTATCCAAAATGCATTTTCAACCCCTTCGTATTAATTAAAGTAAACATTTCTTAAGAAAAGTACTATAAAAATTTCAAACTTTGATTCCTGTAATGGAATGACAAAGGAAACATTCCCTTTACCATCGAAATGAAAATGTCGGCTACGAATTTCACGGCCTTGAAATGAAATCACAATTTTTAAATATAAAATGTTGATTTTGACTGGGCGAAACATTTTCCTGTTGGGATCATTTGTATTAGTGTGTGTTCATATGCATAATTGAAATTGTATCAATTCGTATTTAATACTGTTACGTTCATTTGCTGTGCTCTGTATATATCCAATCAGTCGCACGCTGCAAGACATCATATCTAAGCTCAAATGCAGTTAGTTTTTGATATTAAATTTTGCAATTGCAATTTTGTGTAATACTGTATGATATTGTATTAAGGTAATGATAATCTTTTAAGAATGTACATAGCTATTCAATTTAATATTGAACATTTGAAAATATATATATAATTCAAGCTTAAACATTGCATGTGAATATATATTTTAGTCCCAACTATTTCTCGTAAATGGTTGAAACAACTTCATCAAATTTAACACAAAAGATTTTCGCACAAAAAGAGCTTAACCGCTTTTAATCAAGCAGGCGTGTACCCAGCCATTACAGCAACTGTAAAAAAAGAAAGAAAAGTAGAGCGAAAAAGAAAAGGACAACAAACAAAATTGTCAATTGTGATAATAGATTTTTCGTCGCTCGCTAACAACAAAAGAAATGCAATGAAAAGCAAAACGAACCAAACGATGCCACTCTTGTTAACAACAAAATAATTGGTAACCCCCCTCCACTTACACACACACACACACACACACAACCAATGACCCAACCGAAAACAGACCCAACAAGCACCACAAAACAAAGCAGCTGCAACCATACAAATAAACCATGGCATACCAATACGTACAAAGCAAAAGTCATAAATATTCTTGCGCGTATCCTTTTGAAATTTGCTCGCTATTTTTTATAACTTTCCTTTTTTTTTGTTGTTGTTTAAGACCCCAACTTTTTGTGTGTTGTGTCATAGTTTTTTGTAGTTATTGTCACTAAAAAATAAATTGAATGTATTTCAACATGTTTGTGGCAAACAAAAAGAAATGATGCTATCGACAAGGATAACGCAACGATGTTTTATTGAAATTAAAAATAGTGGAGAGACTTACGCTTGTATTTTCGTAGTGAATACAACTTTTAAATTGTTGTAAGTTAATAATGGCCTTAAAGAAAACTGAACATGGAGATACTGTATATGGTGTGAGGCTTGAAAGTTGTCTTTGAAATAATGTTTTATGGCCATTTTAATATCTATGTACATTACTACTCTATTCATTCTTCAAGTGACTGAAGATAAAATAGACATAACTGATTGGACTGACAAAAAAAAATATAAATGCGAACTCTCCCAATGTTTCTCTCCATAGCCTCTCTCAGTATATGAAAACTAAGGACTGTCCCAGAAAAAACTTGCACTTTTATTTTTTAAGATTATACTCTACCTGATAATCTTATAGGTCTAAAAAGACAAAATATTTATTCCATATAAAGTGACGTTTGATATGATGTATAACACTTGAAGATAGCGCACTTCTAACGACAAAGATGTCTAGCAAGCAAGAAAAAGTCCGCGAACTGATTTTGTCCACATACCTGCAAAATCCAGGGTTAAAATATTCAGCTATAGCAAAAATAGTTGCTGCATCAGAAAGAACTGTCAAAACGATTATTTCTAATTATAAGAAGGGTCTACCTGTTTCACGAAAAAAGGGTTCAGGCAGAAAACCAGAATTTTCTAACACAGAGGTAGCGGCGAAGGTGAAGCGCGTTTTTAGGCAGAATCCCAACATGTCAGTGCGAGATATGGCGGCTAGAGCAGGTACATCAAAATCTACTGTGCAAAGGATAAAGGAGAAAAGTAAGCTAAAGACATATAGAGCTCAAAAAGTACCAGACCGTTCTGATGAAAAGCAGTTGATGGCTCAGATGCGAGCCCGAAAATTGTATGAAAGGTACCTGACTAAATTTGACTGCTAAGTTATGGACGACGAAACTTACCTTAAAGCAGATTTTAAGCAGCTACCTGGGCACGAATATTATACATCACCGAAGAAGGGGAATGTGCCTAGTAAATTCAAAGAAAAAAAAATTTCGAAATTTCCGAAGCAATATATGGTTTGGCCGGCCATATGCACCTGTGGCCTCAGAAGCAGCTTCTTTGTTACGCAAGGCACAATCAATTCCAAAGTTTATATAGACGAGTGCCTCGAAAAACGTCTTCTACCATTTATTCGTGCATGATATTCTGGCCAGATTTAGCAACCTCTCATTACTCTAAAGCTACGATGGAATGGTATGCAAATAAAAAGATCAATTTTGTACCAAAAATAGCAAATCTGCCTAACTGCCCAGAGCTTCGCCCAATTGAAAGATATTGGGCTCTAATGAAAAGAGATCTTCGAAAGAGTGGCAGGACTGCAAAAAATTTTCAAGACTTCAGACTTAAGTGGAAAAGATCGTACCGTACTGTCGATGAAACAACTGTGCAAAATTTAATGAAGGGCCTTAAAAAAAAAGTAAGAAATTTTTATAGAAAAAACAAAATTGTTAATTAGTTTTTAGATATTTATATTCTGAACACTGGCCATTATTAATAAAAAAATAAAAAAAAATCCAAAAAAATTGGTGTGTATTTTTTTATAACTAAAAAACAAAGTGCAAGTTTTTTCTGGGACAGTCCTTAATCAGTAAGAGTTTTGCCTCAAAAAGTTAAGATCGCTTAAGAGGTCACTAATATCAGTTTTATCAAAAACTCTAGAAAAAGCGATTAGCCTACTTCTACTACTATACTACTACTACTAAATGATGTCGTTTGAATTTTTATGTCCGATTCTTTTTTAAATGAATGAGCGAAAATGAAATTGGTTAGGACACACGTTGGAGACGTGCTATCCCGCAGGATAGCAAAAATCGAAGAAGTCCAAAATTATCGTGGAAACGATCGCTAGAACAGAAAATTCATGAACCGGAGAAGAACAAGAAGATCATGCACGTTTTAAGCGATTTTGGAGCGTCTATGAAGATATAAAGGACACAAAAAGAATAAAATTTTCGAACAAATATTTTAAATCGCTTTGCTATTTTCAATATTTCTCTGTACTCTTTAGATGAAATTTCCTCCATGAAGAAATTCCTGAGAGTATCGACGTAATTCAATTAGGTTGCATGACGATATACATATTAATCTCGCTTACAATGAGCCTATCCATGGTCTAAGTTATGATGAAAATCTAAAATATCAAAGAAATTATCTCATCCAACCATGACGTATGAGTAACATTAATTATTACTGTGTACAGTTTCAGTCTCTTCATTTCAGAAAATTAAAACACGAAACTTTTTCATAGAAAAATTAAAAATTATGTCATTTATCTATTTCATATTGTTTCAAGCTATACAATACAAGAATTTAGCTCAATTGTAATGTTTCGTTAAAAAAAAACATTATTTTTTTCAACAACTTCAGCTACAAGCATTGGTCTTTAAGTACCGATATGACTTAGCATTTAATTTCTCAAAATCAACTCATTACTGTTTGGCTGCACTGCAATAAAAAATGAGTTTAATATATATCCGCTAGTAAAAATTACGAAAAAGTTTTAAAACAGAAATTACAAACGATATCTTAAAATTGCTTTAATTACGCCATATAATTTCAAAACCAACATAGCATAAATTCCGTGTAGCAACAGCAACAACAACAATAATAGCGCTTAATCGAATTTTAACCTCAACTTAATGCATTTTAATTTTTATTTTTTTTTATCTTTTGGTATGTGCTCTCTTAAGTATGCAACTTTTTTTTTCTTGTATTTTTTCTTTTTAATTTTTACTTTATGTACGATGGCAGTACGCGCTCTAATCAACATGAGAGCATTTTTATTATTACAATAATGATGCTTTTTATGATATGTATTAAATTACCGCTACACAGAAACAAACGCACACACACACACACGACGATACTCGCACATAACTATGTGTAGCGCACTCATTTTAATTTCTTTTCATGCATGTGTGATTTTTTTTTTACGGTTTATTTAATGTTCTTCTTTTTGAGTTTTTTCTCTACGCTCAGCTAGTGTTTTATGTTTCTACTTTTTCGTTGTCTTGTTCTTTTTTCTTACATATTAATTTCATAATGTAATTTTTTTTATGCTGTTGCTCATCTGCTTTGCTATCACAACAGCTAGACGCACGTAAACATACACTAAGCATCACATTCACATGCACGCACACACACATACATTGCACTGATAGACAGACACAAAAGCATTAATATTGACATATAGACAACTTTTAGAGTGTAATAAAAATGTTTAAATTGAATTTATTGCGGAGTACTCGTCGTTAATGTTCATTCTGAAGTTAGAGAGATACAAAACTTAAAAGAAATGAACCGGTTATTTGCTAATAAAGGTTAAAGTCATCACCGACTTTTTTTTTGCCCAAAATTGAAGAATTGGACTTAGTTGACATTTGATCTCAAAAAGACGGTGCTATATGCCACACGGTACGCTATACCATGGACCTATTGAAGCGGAGAGTTTGGTGAGCAATTAATCTCACATTTTGGAGCAGTCCATTGGCCGCCAAGATCATGTAATTTGGTCCCACTAGACTATTTTTGTGGGGCTACGTGAGGTTTCTTGTGTACAAAGACAAACCAGCCACAATTGCAGCTCTGAACGACAACATAACAGCTGCCACTGGTGAGATACCGGCCAAAGTGCTGGAAAAAGTATGCGAAAATTGGAGCTTACGGATCGACCACTTTCGGCGTAGCCGCAGACAATATTTACATGAAATAATCCTTAAAAATAAATGGCAGGAATTGATGTATCGTTCAAAATAAAACCAATATTTACTGATGCAAATTTTTTGTTCTTTTTTCAATTTTTGAAAACCAAACGCTTAAGAAAATAAGGGTGTTTTTTTTAGAGGTTTGTTTTTCGAATAGAGATAAAACTGGCATTTTATGGTCAAATCTGGCAACTCTAATGTCATTTATGTTCAGTTTGGTTTGCCATTTCATCATGAACAGGTTGACAAAAGAACAACGCTTGCAAATCGTGCAAATTTTTTTCCAAAATAATGGTTCAGTTCGCGAAGTTTACCGCAAGCTCCGTCCATTTTATGGTCGACATAATCGTCCATCAGAGCAATTAATTCGGTTAACCATGGGTCGTTTTCGCACTACGTTTACTCTATGTGATAATACGCATCCGCAGAGACGTCGAACAGTGCGCACCGAAGAAACAATTGCCGCTGTAGAGCAAAATGTTGAAGAGGACCCGAATGAATCGATTCGCCACCGTGCACAGCAATTGGAGCTTTGTCCATCAACTTTATGGAAGATTTTGCGCAAAGATCTTGGCTTGCGACCTTACAAGATCCAGCTTGTGCAAGAATTAAAGCCGCGAGACCATGCAATGCGTCGTGATTTTGGTGTATGGGCCGAAAATGAGATTGATCTCGATGCTGATTTTCATCGCAAAATTTTGTTCAGTGATGAGGCTCATTTTTGGTTGAATGGCTACGTCAACAAGCAAAATTGCCGCATTTGGAGTGAAGAGAATCCACATGAGACCCTTGAGACGCCATTACATCCACAAAAACTGACTGTTTGGTGTGCTCTATGGGCTGGTGGAGTCATTGGGCCATACTTCTTCCGAAATAATGCTGGAGAGTCAGTTACCGTTAATGGAGACCGGTATAGAGCCATGATAACCGACTATTGTGTTCCCGAATTGGATGGCATGAATGTGGATGAGTTGTGGTTCCAACAAGACGGCGCTACATGCCACACAGCGCACGTCACAATCAATTTATTGAAGGAAACATTCGATGAGCGCATAATTTCGCGGAATGGACCTGTCAATTGGCCACCAAGATCGTGTGATTTGACACCATTGGATTATTTTCTTTGGGGATATGTGAAGTCGCTCGTCTACGCCAACAAACCAGAAACGTTAGGGGACTTGGAAGCCAACATTCGTGGCGTTATTGCCGACATACGGCCCCATATGCTCGAAAAAGTGGTTCAAAATTGGACCTGTAGAATTGGCTTTATTCGAGCCAGCCGCGGCGGCCACATGCCCAAAATCATATTTAAACATTAATGGCATAAAATTATCCTTCCAATAAAGCCAAATTGATGGACATTAAAACGATTTTCTTGTGTTTTATTTCAATTCGAAGCTCTATACCTCTAAAAAAAACACCCTTTATGTACAGTAATTCCTATGTGATTAACAAAGCTAAAAAGTTTTTATAATGTTCTTACAAAAGAATGAAATTTCATTTTTACTTGAACGTACATCATTAAAACAGCGTCAGAAAATCCAAGTACACCAAAACCATTCAAGAACTTTAACATCACTAGCGTGATAATCATTTGCCTCTGATGGTGGTTTTGTTGGTGATATCACTGATTTGTTGTATTGACTGCTGTTTTACTAATGTTTTTTGCCATTAAGTAGCAGCACGTATTCAAGCATTAAAATCAATTTGGCGCAGTTTTTTTTATTCTCTTAGTAGATTTCTTCGTTCATAAAAATTCTTGCACAATATTTATTTGAAATTTTTTACTTAAAATTAATGTTGTGTTAAAGAAAAAAATTGCTCATACGACAGGATGTTTAAAGTAGCTGTCAAACTTTAAGCTTTATTTTTCAGCTGCGATGCAAATAAAATTCAAAGTCTTAGACTTTAAATCATTCCTGACTGCTAAAGTTTTACACAACATAAAAATTATAGGAGGCCGCGAATGATAGAAATCTTTTAATAAAACATGTTCCTCTTTCTTGAAATTTTTTTTTTCGCTCAAACCATAATCGACAAAGTAGAAAATGTCATTATTTTGGCGAAATATAGATACAGTAAGATAGTTTTTGAGAGAAATATCCGATTTAGAAGCATATGCTTTAGACAAATATCTTCTATTATTAAGGCTCTATTTTGGATTCGATACTTTTTATCTAAAACTTATTGCAAAATTATTCGTTGGCTCACATCAGTATTTTAAAATTTCAGTTTAATGCTAATAAATGTTACTCATACGTCATTGTGTAACGCTGAAATGCTATAGTATACTCTATATTTAAGCTTCGATATAATTTGTTTTCCGTAACCTTATTTATTAATTATCTACAACTATCTTCAAACATTTTATACAAAACTAATTGATGGCCGCTAAGAAAAAATATTTTTCAATAACACTTTACTTAAACGTCCTTTAAAAAATATTTCTTTTTAAATTCATGCACTCAAAACATATAAATCAATTAATATTAATAACACATACATAAATCAATTCCGAATTTGGCAATTTTCATATGATAAATTGCTAACACCCAATTCTTTTCAAGGACTAACATTAATTTTAACGACATACATACATATAAAAACTTAAGCGAGAAAACAAAAGGATAGGAAAACGTGAAAAAAAAAAAAAACATTTTCAAAAATGAAACAAAATTTTAATTGGCAACGCTTGGCTTCTTTTTGTCCTTTATTTGAAGCAAAATTGTGTCATGTGATGCAGAAATCCATTAACGATGCTGTAACGCTATTGAACAACACCACCAAGGGTATAGCAAAACCAAGCGACCAATAAAGCCATAAGCATCATTTGGTGGCGCGGCATATGGGAATCAAAAGAAGGGTGGTAAACCGATGAAAGCAATTTACACTTGAAACGTATACGAATTCGAATCTACAAATTCAATACTGAACTCAACTCAACTCAAACCAATTCAATTTTCTGTTTCTTGTTTTTGTTATTGTTGTTGTTGTTGTTGTTGGCTGTACTCAATTCGATGTCATGTCAATGTAAGCCATAAATCCTCATATTTGGCAAATATTACATAAGTTGATGCTGTTGCTTCATGCGGTCCACCTCACTGCGCGTCTCCATTGGGCCAACATATTTGATGATATTGATGATGTTAATAATAATGATGATGACTTACAACATAAACAAAGCAAGTAACTGTTAGTTGTAAGTGGCGCGGCAAGTGCGGCGCATATTGAAGTGTAGTGTGCCTGACATGACAAGCGGATGGAACAGAAACATCTGTATGAAATGACAAAATTTTGTCATTCGTTAAGTAGCAAATGATGATGGAGGAGGAAACAAAATCAGGAGGAGGAACATACAAAAGATATCGCAGGTCAGTGCAAAATTTGCATGCTATAATTGAATTGAGGATTATTAAGGAAATAAATGATTTCAAGTTATTGTACGATTCCAATAAATAATCGATAAATTACAATAACTGAAGTCAAAAGAATTTTAGTTTTACTTTGATTCGCATGAATTTTGTTTTTTAATTAAAAAGAACAAAAACTAAATCAAAAAATTATCGAATTGCTATTTAAAGTTACTCATACGTCGTTGTGACCAGTGTCAATTGAGAGCTAAATATTTTAACTTCGATGTATCAATGGATCTAAATTCATATTTCTTGAAGATGTTCAAAATTCCTTTCAATTTTATAGCAAGATTCCATTTTGGCCGCTTAATAGAAACATTTTAATTCCATTTTTTTTTTCTTTTTCAAGTATTTTTTGTTTTTATATCATTCATATATGAAAAATTTTAACGAAACATTTAAAACAAATAAAACTCTTAGAGTAGTTTTTAAGCAATAAACCACTTAAATCCAAAACTAGCAGTGTAAAACCTGTAAACTCTGTAAAATATTATTCAGAATATCTTTTTTATCGAATTTTCAACAAATTTCCCCCAAAGTGTATTCTTTTGTTATAAAAGGAAAAAATTTAGTGAGAAAAATTAGATATGTATGTCGACAATACAGGTTACTCATACCACATGGTTAACAGAGCAATATATTTGAAAGCTAATTCTATCTAAGATTTGATGTAACTTAAAAGCGAAATTCATATACGCCTTTAATCTACAATTGTCATAGTAAATTTTATTCAAGATTTAACGATGGCTGCACAATGAAAACATTAAAGTTTCACCAGTCATTGTTTTTTTTTTTCATATCTGCCAATGGCCATGGCAAAATCAAATTAATACAAAAAACGGAAAATTGCAATAGATGCTACCAAGAATATTAAAATACACATAAAAGTTTAGAAAAAAAAAATATAAAAACTTTATGTTTTGACTTATCATTTTTGCGTTAACCATAAAGTTATTTGTTTAAAAAGTAAAACACCAATCAATGTCACTCATGCGGTACCAATCAAAATTGTTTAGCGCACATAACCATTATTTTAAATATTTAATTAATTCTTCAGCATATATGTATATCTAATAATTGGGTATCATGTGTACAAATAAAACCACATTTTATTTAAAATCGAATTAATGCAGTTGATGGTGGTATAGCAATTTCTGGCACCCATACATAGAATGATATTTAAATATTTCAAATTTTCAGCATAACGCTTCGGCGGCGGAAATAGCAACATCGTAACCGTAACTACTTTTGATGTTAGACATACAACTAACGAGCGTAAAATTAATTAATGCAATATTTGATAATTGAAACTTTGCAGTTCAACATTAATAAAGCCAAAAACAACACAATCAATAACGATTGCCAAATCAAAAATTAAATTCAAAATCAAAATACAAAAACAAATATTTAAACATTGTTGAACGCTGAGCAAAAAAACTAACAAATAAAATCAATAAATATTGCGCATATAATGCGTGCTATTAAAATAATAAACATGCCAACATGACATGGCAGACGACTATCGCCAAAAGCACCGTATGTATACATGCTCGTATTGCATTAAGTCATCTAGGAATCAAAAATTTGTAATTGCGTGCAAATGGCAGAAAAGTTGCAATGAATAAAATTATGATGTTTTAATATCATGCACTATGTGTTGCAATATCATAGCAGCGACATGTTCAACTAAAAATATTAAGTCGATTAAATCATGATTACTGAGCTTAGATGTATTTTACCAGCTATCTTTTCACTTACAGCTAAATTAGATATGTTGATTTTATAAAATGACTGAAATATATCATTGGCTGCTTAAGCAATTTGGGCTAAGCTAAACGCTTCAGCGATTGGGCAAATTTTCTGATAAAACTGAAGGGCATTTTACAATCCACTTTGCAAAACATATGTATATATGTAAATGGAGAACTGGGTACTTTTAACACATATCGTTTAAAAGTGATTTTTAGCACTCAGGATTTTACTCAGTGACAATTTCTGCAAAATATGGGTAAAAATATATCGCAAAATGAACTTTTATCTGTGCTCATAGTACCTTAATGTCCTTAACTTTGGAGATATGGTGACGAATCTTAATGGTTCTTTTTTTTTTAATCAATCTCTGAGTAAGAATATATAATTAACTTTATTGTTAAATCGACGGTTTTTGCCGAACTTATATCAGCAAATTTAAATCTTCTCGCCACCATTTTAACTAAACTACCAAAAATAACAGAGTAACGTCAGATTATTACAAATTTGCAATTAATATTTAATTTTTCAAAAACTAATAATAAGCCACCAATTTGAATGATTTTTTTTAAGCTTTTTATACCTAAATTCATTCACATCATTGAAGAAAAATGAGTCACCTCCTAAAAAGTACAGCCAAAAGCAACGTTAAGACTTAACATTTTCCACTTCTTTAAGGAATTTCATCCAAATCGATGAAGACATTCTGTGTACTTGAATAAAATAATTTTGCTAAGTACCTGGCATGTAAGTCATGTTATCCAATAAACTGTGTTGTTTTAAATTTTCATTGATTCCTAGATCTTGGAGCCTGTTTAAAATGGCGTGTCCCAATCAAGACTTTTTTTAAATAGGGATAGGGATAATATATATTTCTTTCAACATTGTCAAATAGAACTTAAATTAAATCGGCATGCTTAGTATGGAGAGTGTACAAAAATTTGGATGTAACATAATTTTCAACTTTAAATAAAAACAAATGCTCACAAGCTTACATTGCCATCATATGATGCAACAAATTTCAGTTCATTTATTAGGGTTACTGAAATCGATAATCGTACAAGATTTGTGGTTATCTACAAAAACTCAAACATACGCACACATACACTTGTTTTGATATTTTAACAAAAGGATAAGAGTTGTAACTCCTGCTAATATCTATCGAAATACTTGTAGCTTTATTTTTATACACTTACCCAGACAACATTTGGAAGTTTGTTGATACGTTGGTCTTGTAGGCGTTGAACTCATAGCTTTTCTGCAATATAAAATGAAAAAAATGTGTATACTTGATTGCATACTTTTAAGCATTTCTTACATTAATCTGGGTGAATTTATTATATTTCAATATAAATTTTTTACAAGTTTGACTTGTATAGTTATAAAATACGGAGATCTGTTTGAAAGCAGAGCTTGAAGTCATTGTTACCACATTGAAGCGACAGTTCTGATATTTGATTTTATTAATTCCGCCAAAAAACCAACAGTGACAGAAAAAAATAAAAGTTATTATAAAAGTGTTACTATCTGATATTATCTAAGGAAAATATTCAAATTTTGTTAATTTAAACAATTAACACCAGAATTCATTTATCACATTGAACAAGCCACCTGCAAACTTGCATAAATGCAGTTTCTCTTTTTTTGTAATATTGAATAGTATTTTGCCTTAAATATTTAAGTGTGTAAGAGAGGTGATACATGATGATAGTCTTTCCAAAAAATCTCTCTTCCAACGTCAATTAGCTAAAAACAATGCAAAAACATCGAACCAATCTCTATTAACTGTCAAATTTTAATTTGCTTAAGTTCATGTTCTAAAGTCACAAATAACATAGAAAAACATCATATGTTGTTATTTCGAAATTGATAACAGCAGCAAGTGTGTCAAAATTTTTGCACGAACAGAGTTTCATGTACATATTTTAAAAAAAAAAAAAACCAGTGCAAAAAATTAATATTTTAAATTTTTGGAACTGTTTAAAGAAGGTCATGTTCGGAAACATAAGTGTTATAAATAGGCAGCTCAAAACGGTTAAACCAATATTTCACAGCCATAGCACAACATAATCGCATAATTTTTTTTTTGTTGTAAAGGTTGTGAAGAGAGGGAGGGACATGTATACTTTTTTTATTAGAACGCGACGCCACGCCCCTAACGGGAAAAAACGTTTCCATGGCAAAACTAATGGACTGATTTTGATGAAATT
This sequence comes from Tricholauxania praeusta, assembly GCA_949775025.1. Classification (NCBI taxonomy): domain Eukaryota; kingdom Metazoa; phylum Arthropoda; class Insecta; order Diptera; family Lauxaniidae; genus Tricholauxania; species Tricholauxania praeusta. Next base: position 56,627,519 of record OX459028.1, on the reverse strand, counting down.
TTGTTTAAAGATGGATTGATTTGGTATGTAGATAGATTGAAACTTGAGCAAAAATATTTTTTAAGTGGGCGGTGCCACGCCACTTACAGGAAAAACTTTTTAACAGCAAAAAGACAAGTTTTATATTCTTTTGAGAAAAAAAGCTACTCCTTCCTCTTTTCTTTGTTAAAATTTATCTCACTAATTAATTTGATAAATATAAGCATTAAATTTGTTTTTTATTACTGTGTATATCTTAAATATTATTATTTATATATGTAAATATTAAAGTATTTTTGAAAAATTGCCCAAGTGAACATAAACGGAAAAATATGTCCCGTTCGAATGTCCCGTTCGAATGGATTGTTATGCCTTGTAAGAAAAAAAGTAAATAAGATTTTTCAATCAAACGAAATCTATTAAAAAGTCACTTATTCCATAACATTTTAAAATTAGTCGCACTAAAAAATGTTGCCAGGTTTCGCTGACTTCTGCTTTTCTATAGATGGACATGGAAAACACTTCCGTTTCTTGTCCCGTTCGAATGGCTTTTTAATTGCCTCTATCTTGGAGTCAGTACTACGACTGGCATTAACTTTACCACTCAATATAGTGCCATCAAAGGGCTATTCCTTAAAGTAACTGAAAAAAAAGTAAAAGTGTTTTACTTTGACTTTTATTTCACTTTAAAAAAAAACTTCCGTCCCGTTCAACATGAGAGAAATGCCCATATCCGACTTACAACGAATTCAAAATATTTCAATAAAACACAAAAATCTATTGCCGCAAAAGACTTAAACATTAAGAACAAAGACCGATGCAAAGTAATTTTTGCACTACATCCAAATCTGGTCTCAGAATTGACCTACGTCAGAATTTTGATGTACTTAAGGTAGAGAATATATATATATTTTCATAATGAAAACTTCGACTGAAATACCCCATTTACACTACTCTATTTATTAAGCAAAGGGTCAGGTAAATAAAAACATTATTATGAAAAGCAAAACGACTTAAAAATAAACTTTATTTCTTTTAAATTAATTTTTAATAAGAAATTTTTTATTTAGTAGTCATATTCTTATATCATACGTTTAGGTGAAACATTTCGCACTTAGTTAAGTGGCAGTAAATAAAAAAACAATTTTACTACGGAGATAAAATCAAAAGCATTAAATTTTAAAGATGCCATTTCAAAATGCCAATTTATTAATTCAAGTAAAACTATAAAACAACCAACCTTAAGCAAACAAAGCAAAAATATCAATTTATTAAATTGCAGCTGAATTAGGGTGAATCAATTTAAAAAATTTTTTGTTTTCCTTACATAAACGACACTTGAAAACTTTAAGATTTATTACTTTAAAGGGCTTTCTAGACATAGTTTACTTTAAAGATCATGATATTTTCAATATAAAATAATTTTTGTGTGCCATCACTAACCTACTTTCCCATACTTTTTTTAAGTATTTTTGTTAGCATTATTCATCATAGCAAACCCAAAAGAACCAGAAAACTTGTAGATATATTCATAAAGCTTCATCAGACTAATTTTGGTTAGCTTGTACTATGCAAACTTTGAATTCGGGCCAAATCGTGTACACCTATACAAAAATTTTGCATTATCATTGAGCCATTTCAAAACTAGAAGAAAATATTGACAAAAAAAAATATGAAATGATTGCATTTAAAAATAACTCGCATTTGTTAACATGTGATTTTTGTCACACAAAATCGATAGTTTGAACATACATATGTATATCACCAATTTCCAGGTTCAATTTGTCCAGCTGTATCGTGATGCTTTTTGAATATAAAAGATATAAATCTAAACGTAAATTTACAAGAATTTCAATTTTATTTAATGACTGTAAGCAAAACGAGCCATATTGCTCGTTGGGGTTGAGCCCCCCATCCTTAAATTGCGACAAACCAGCATAACTTCTGCGACTTTTAAAATGTTTCTATGGTTATTAATCACATCTCTAACAGATGTCTATCGACAACATGCCGTTTTTTATGAACGGGTCAAGGCAATGATGTAGCACCTAATAACAACGGCGTCCAGTCGAGAATGAAGAATTTAGAGCCATTGATGTTGTACGTTAACGTTTATACCTCGCATTGTCAAACGTCATGTCATTCCCACCTCTTCGGAATTGTCTTGCAAATCACGCGAAGGTCACAAAATTTCTTTGAGATCTCATCCAAGGATAAGAACCTGTGAGAGCTTAGCATAATTTGTGATGTGGAAAATTATCAAAAAGAAAGATTTCGAGCCTCTTGAGTATTTGGATTTTTGTGACTACAGCACTTTTCCAAGGATCATAGAATTGAAAATTTTCTACGGTTTCAATTAAGTTAGCCACCCTAATAGCTATCACCGCAAACACATATGTACGTATGCATGTTTTTATTGAAATTTCAAATTTACTTTGCTGCGTACTTTGCACGCACGTCACATTGCAGCAATAGCAACACTAACAAACACAAAACAGCGATACAAGGAATCTTTATTACGAATGTATAACAATTTACTATGGAACTGGACACGTACATGTGTATGTATGTAAATACGTGTGTATGTGTGTGTGTGTGTGCAGGTGTGAGTTGTAAATATGTGCGTGAGTGAATTTATAATGCACGAATAGTTAAGGTGTACGCCTGTGTTTAATGGCTTGTTAACATACATATGCGTATGCGTATGCGTATGTGTATTAGTGAACTGCACAAAATAATTGCACAGTTTTATTGCGTAAACAAAAAGCTCAACGTAAGTTGACTTCAAATATTAGTGTGTGGCTGTGTGTTTGTGTTTTTGTATGCCATACGTGTGGGCGACACTTAAATATTTGAAAATGCAATGTGCTGCAATGGAATTTTTACGACTGTATTAGTTGTGGTGTTAAGCTGAACACATGCTGCAACAGAGTCAAAGCTTCAGGTGTATTGCATTTTAATTGGCTGCAATTTAAAGTCATTTGAAGTTGAGTAAAATTTGAACCACATTTTGTTACAAAAATGTTGAAGTGATTTTGTCTTCGAGCAGGGAGTAGGATCCCTGCGACAACATCACAGAGATTTTTAAAAAAAGACTTACACTATTTATATTTGTATATTTTAAACAAATTTAGTCAGCGATTGCTTGCCAAAGGTAGACAAAAAAAAAGTAAAACAAGAAATAGATTACTTAAGTCGAAGCCCATTTTCAAATCAATGGCTCAATCAATAAATAAATTTTTCATTATTGGGCTGCGAAAAACTCTCAAACATTTCAGTAGTGGCAGGTGTGCTTTGAATCATGTTTTTGTGTAATATCTTTGCTGAAAAGTTCATAGGGCCATAAAGTAAAGTATTCTTAGTTTTCTGGGAATCAAAATTGTTAACCATTATTTAAAGTCGTCGAATGAATACTTCAAGAACACTCGATTTTCGAAAATTTATTCATGTTCGAATATACCCTCATTTAAGAAAAAAAATAAATATTCCAAGGGTTGCTACCAGAGCAAAAATTTTCATTTTTCGGAATTTGGCCAAAAAAATGAAGAAAATTTGATTTTTTTCTTTTTTATAATATTTTTATTGAAATTTTTTTTTTCGATTCTTTTTATGCACACTATTGTCGCTATTTTTTAAAGCATATACATAAGGAGAAAAACTGAGGTCTCTCCGCGAGTAGGGCTTTGGTGTTTCTTGTGTAACAGCTCAAATCCTTTGTTGTTTTCACTGCATTCACTTTAATGCACTATAAGTTGAAATTATCAATACCACTACATGAATTTTTATTAGAAGAGAAAGATGATACATAAAAATGTCTGTAATATGCATTTTCAAAGCTCATAAGAGGCTGATCGTAAAGACATTAGGTGGCATATCTCGTATGTGTCACTATTATATTCGGTATAAAGACACACACGAGCATGCCACCTAATGTTTTTGTAAGCACTTTCTTATGTACAGTATAAAGACACATATGAGACATGATAACATGCAGGACTTGAGGTGGCATATTTCGTGTGCGTCTTTATACTGTAGACATAAAAGTCACTTAGAAGACATGCTGCCACATTATTTCATAAGCATTTTATTATTTGATATAAATAGAAAGATGAAACATGACACTCCATGCCGGGCGTATTATTGCCCATTTCATTATTTATCTTTTTAAGGCGCTTTCCCAAGACAAATATAAGGGTGACTCTGTATAATACAATTGTGCTCTAAATGGCTTAAATTTGACAGACACTGCAAGTGTTTCCTCTTATAAGGAACGTTTAAAGTTACTGCATTTGCCGTCGAAATAAAACCGATATATTTTATTCATATCAGCTTGTGAGTGGGCCTCTTGTTGCACGAGAACTTCTAAAATACGCTAATTTCAATACTAATCGTAGAAGTTGTCGTATTTCAAACCGACTTCTTTATCAACCGGTAAAAACATATTAATTTTATACTTGCATGCCATATTTTTCTCTTAAATTTTATTTTACAACTACATAATAAAACATACATAAAACAAAAAAAACCAACTAAAAACAAACTATGTGTCAATTTTCTCTGACAAATATCAAGATAATTTTGAAATTTCTATTTAAAATAATTTTGCAGAAATTTTGGAACACTTACAGCAGCGATAACATTCGAAAATGTTTATTCATTAGACAATTCAAATTCATAAATTTTACTTCAAAGTTATGTGATTTATTGCACAACTTCAAACTTTCTCTACATTCACGTGCAATAGACAATTACATTCCCAACTAAATGTCTTCGTATGTGTGTGTGTGTGTGTGTAAGACATATCTACATCCATGCAAACGAAAATTTCTTGCATACAATTTTTTGGCCAAATTGTTCGCATGTAATAATTTGTACAAACAAGTATTTCTTTAATCCTTGACAAAGTTTTTGCACATAAACTTACTGCTTCACACATAAGCAATTTACTATAAAACTTTGGCTATTAATTTACACACACACATACAAAGTGAGAGAGACAATAAGACACATAGACATTGTCCTCTAGCACATACAAGCGTACGCACACACTAATACCCATGCATTTGTCGCTACAATTAAGCTACTGCTGTAAAAGCGTGCCAGAAACGCAATAAAAATAATTTCTGTATGACAACATTGTTGCTGCAACACACAAAAATGCTGCTGCTCATACTTTGTTGTTTTTGTTGTTACTCTTTTCCACTCCTCATACATGAGTAGAGCATTTGTGCCTTGTAATTAACTTGGCGCTTATCTTTGTGGCAACTTTGCGTTGACAATTTAAGTAGCGAAATAAATTGCTTTTTATACGGCAATAGCAAAATAAAGAAATTAAATGTTGTACATAAAAGAGGGGATAAAAGTTGAACATTTACTTTTCAATTTACTTTTTAAATGTTTATTTTAATTTGTAGATAAGAAAATGATGACTTCATTTGTAACACACATGCGAGTAACAAATACTGCGGTTCAAATGGGTTCCTGCAAATACTTGATGATTATGGAATTCGCTTTTAATGAAGGTGCTCCTGTGATGTGCGCTGCTGGCATTTGTTGAGAAAATTTGGTCTTTTAAGCTTTAGTTAACAAGAATCATTTCATTTTTAATTATTATTATCTTTGTGTTTTTTTTTGAAGTGCGCTTCACTTTAGTTCTGAAAAAAGTTATAAAAAAATCAACAATCATAATATTTTCACTCTCATTATTTTTAGTAAGCTTAATAGCTAAGAAGACTATTCGCTGTAGTAGCTAAGCTCTATTGTTATTTGAATGCCAATGGTAATTAACGTGAACCCCTGTCAGATCAGTTTAATCTTACGATGATCTGTGCATAGCTTAAAAAAGCACCGGATGGCGCCTCTTGGATCAGCATAAAGGCACTATTTGTAAGCCATACAATGGGCTTAACACCTGATCGAAGCTGAGGCCAATCTGCAAGCCTTTATCATTTCCTCGGAAATGACCGTAGAAACAAATTTCTCATACCCACAATTATGTGATCAACCAACAGCCAACGTGATACTCTGACAAGGGTCGCTTAATTAGAAGGCAAAAGAACTGGCTGTTAAAGTACCCATAAGTTTCCGCAGTTTTTCCTTGTTAAATTTGAAGTGAACTTTCGCTTCAAGGTAGGTGCAGTATTGCAGCGACACACAGTGAATGTCTTTGTATGGAACGTTGACTATAAATTGTAATAATTGCACTTTACTATAGAAAATTTGATACTTATGTTTCTTAGCTTAAAACAACAAACATTTTTGAATGCGATAAGAATCCGTCAACGTACACGCCTACCTCCCACACAAGGGTTGAAAGACTTTCTCCAAAATGACTATAAATTTCCGTAAAATTTACAACCCAGAAGCAAATCGATGATGTACTCTGATTTTTCATGTATGAAAACCTATACCCTTTGTATTGTATGTTTCACAAATGAAATTGTTACTATGATATTTTGTTTATTTTCTTGCTGGCTGCCTGCTTTGTATATGGAGCTGTAGGCAGTCCGCTTGCTGACTGCCTACTTTGTATATGGAGATGTAGGCAGTCTGTCTGTTTGCTGTCTGATTTTTATATGGAGATGTAAGGGGTCTTGCCTGTTGGCTGCATACTTTCTATGTGGAAATGTATTCAACTCTGTAAGCTATACAGGCACTTAGTAAGCGATGTCTTAAGAATATCTACCTTTCTCTTGCTACACATTGTATATAGAGATGTAGGCAAGCTGCCTACAGAGCGGCCATCCCTTCGTAATAATAATTTACAGTTGTGTTTGGAGTTGTGAGCATTACTGCCTACAATGAGTATGACTATTCATCGATGTTGCTTATAACATATTTGTCGCTGGGAATGCTGATTTCGAGAATGCTTAAAATTGTGCGATGCTTTTTTTTTGTTTTCAAGCTATTATTCTGAAAAACAGAAAAACTGTTTTGAAGGCATATGTCTTTCTTATTCGATCTTATAACATGTTCATAAATTACATGCTGCGTATTTTTAGAAATACCCCCTTTGGTGTTATTTACCCTATAATTTTTTTAAATACCTAAATAAATTTACTTTATATGTCCTTGTACTTTACTTCATGTTGCTAATATTAATGTCTTCTACTAAATCGGCATGTAACGTTTCAGAAACAGTGCGTAACATACCAGAAATGTTTCATTTGAAATATTACAAACGGAACGTTACTTAAATCTTTCTTATACGAGTATATTTCAAATGTACTATTTCATATGAAATCACTCTGAACTTTTTCCGAAAGGTTACAGATTAAATGTTTCTTTTCAAATAATAACTTTCTGACACGTTTCAAGCCAAATCTTTAACATACATAGAATGAATCAGAAGTGTTTTTGGAAGGTTCCAGATTTGGTGTTTACTGAATTTTTTTAATGAAATCTAAATAATGTTTTATAATTCTCAGTTTGATGCTATGTTAAGTATAGCTTATAAGTTAACACCACTAAAACAATACAACTCTTTCGAACTTTTTAATTCCTGAGGACAAAATTTTAAAATCTTAAGTTCTACCAAAATATCTCAAATTACTTTCAATCAGTGTTTTGAATATTTGATATTATACAAAATAAAGTGAAGTGTAAAAGTATAGATTTAAACAGAATCTATGCTAAAAGATGAATAATTTTATCTGCATTTGTAAAACAAAGCTTAAAATAAAATAAAATAAAATAAAATAAAATAAAATAAAATAAAATAAAATAAAATAAAATAAAATAAAATAAAATAAAATAAAATAAAATAAAATAAAATAAAATAAAATAAAATAAAATAAAATAAAATAAAATAAAATAAAATAAAATAAAATAAAATAAAATAAAATAAAATAAAATAAAATAAAATAAAATAAAATAAAATAAAATAAAATAAAATAAAATAAAATAAAATAAAATAAAATAAAATAAAATAAAATAAAATAAAATAAAATAAAATAAAATAAAATAAAATAAAATAAAATAAAATAAAATAAAATAAAATAAAATAAAATAAAATAAAATAAAATAAAATAAAATAAAATAAAATAAAATAAAATAAAATAAAATAAAATAAAATAAAATAAAATAAAATAAAATAAAATAAAATAAAATAAAATAAAATAAAATAAAATAAAATAAAATAAAATAAAATAAAATAAAATAAAATAAAATAAAATAAAATAAAATAAAATAAAATAAAATAAAATAAAATAAAATAAAATAAAATAAAATAAAATAAAATAAAATAAAATAAAATAAAATAAAATAAAACAAAATAAAATAAAATAAAATAAAATAAAATAAAATAAAATAAAATAAAATAAAATAAAATAAAATAAAATAAAATAGAGTAAAATAAAATAAAATAAAATAAAATAAATTAAAATAAAATTCATAGCTTTGTAATCCTTTTTGAGTTTAATTGCTCTTTATTGGTGTTGTTAGATATTTAAATATGTTAATGCTTTAAGGCCTCATCTTTTTTAAATTCCTTGCTACAAAGTTGGAGAAAAGAATTTATAAAAAAATATCAAAAACATATTCTTAAAAATTATTAACTTGTTTTCCAGAGAAATTTTTTTCATTTCAAAAAAATCTTCTACGATTCCTAATCTGGGAACTGGAGAAAAATTTCGAGGTGATTTTGTTATTCATGAAAGGGTCATAAGAAACGTCACAAAGAACTACTGCCTATTAAGTATCAATGCAAGTAATGACGAGGATAAAATGAAAAAAATACTTCAGTCTTAATAAAATATCAGCGCAAGTGACGCAGAGTAAAAACAAAATACGACGACGTGATAACAAGTGCTTAGAAAGGTTCCAAATTAAATCAAACGGCGAACATTGACACATTTTAGAAACATTTCTGAAATGGAAATGAAAGATTTCTGAAATGGAAATGAAAGATTTCCGAAATGTAACTGAAGCTTTGTAAAATTTAAGTTGAATGATTTCTGAAAGGTTAACCAAACTTTACATGACGAGTAGGTATATATTACATTTTTTCTGTGAAATAAACCTTAAGCGCAATATCATTTCCTTTCACTAAGGAGTTGAACTAAAAAATCTGGTTGCGATTCCTGTATGTATAGCTACCCAAAGTCAAATGAAATCAGAATCTAACCACACGTGTTCGTCACAGTAAATAACCACACCTTATTGGTGCAGCCGCTCCGGTCGACTACACACAGCATTGCAGCTTTTACAGTACGTATGTTAAGCGGTATGCCAACAAGGTGAAAAAACGTACCAGCAAGGATTAATTTTGTGATACAAAATGCTATCTGAATTAAAAACTGCAGCTGGAACTTTAGATTTTAGTATACTCTTTATTTTCTACATAAAAAAAAAAAATTTTCTATTATTACTTTTTTTCAAAGTTTACATGTTTGTCACTTTTACAATTTTTCATTCTTATTCTTTTAAAAAATTCATGCAATTCGTACGAAGGCGATAGAAGAAAAATAAAGTGGAGAAAATGTACTTTCCATCAGTATGCTATACTAGCGCATTTTGTTTCAAACAAGTTAACCAGAGCTTTCTATCCAGCAGTTGCTAACATTAAAAGTTCAATAAATCATTTTTGATGTTCGAAGTTCAACTTTGAGCCCACTGTGTCACTCAGCCCAAGAAAAAATAAACAAATTCATAGTTTTTTTTCCCCTAAGTATTATTTGACCAAGCTTTGTGCTTGATGACACACCCGAGTCGAACTAGAGAATATCTGAATGAGAATGTATTTCTTTTGAGCACATCCCTTATAATATTCGTGGAAAGGGCTAAGCACCCAACGTAACATGGATGCTCAAGAGCAATAGCAGATGAGGTGGTATCCGCATTCTCTAATAATTTAATTGCACGTCGCTAAATTCGAACTAGCAGCCTTAACATACTTTGTTAAGCCCCGGTACAGATGTTCGAATTTTATTACAGTTTAGTTCTAATTAAGTTGAAATACGTAGTTTCATTTATTTTTGAATATTTTCTTATTTTGCATAGACCATTCAAATTTATGAGCGGATATTCAACTTTTCTTATCAGAGCTTTGGCGAAAGATTTCTATATCTTTCAAACAAGGTTTGTAATCTAGTGCCTATTTAACTTAATGTCATCCATTTAACCCAGTGTCTATTTCAGAAAAACTTAAACATCATTTCTCACTAATTATGATATTTGCTGTCAACTTCACAAAGTTCTTGATTTTTTTAAGAAGTCTTAAAATTCAAACAGGTATAATTTGCACAAAGCAATCAACCTTCCCTCTGTTTATATAGTATGCTTGATATCACAAAAAAAATTAAATAAAACAACATATTTTTCATGCTAATGCCTCTTCCCATACAAAACATGGGTTAAATTGTAATAAAATTAACTCACATTCAGAAAAAGAAATAAAAAAATCAACAAACAAAATTACACTTGAGTACATGTGCAACGATGCAATAGAACCCAGCAGCAAAAATAAGTCATCATGAGCGGATGTTAATATTAAATGAAATTCAAAGAGGTTGAAAAAATCGAAGATGTCGAAAAAAAATTAAAAAACTGAAATAATTGAAAAGGGCTGGAGAAATAAGGATTAAAACAAATCATAAGCTCTTGAAAGAGTCAAAAAAGAGTCGAAAAAATATGAAAAATATTTAAAAAAAAGTTGAAAGTAACGTTGAAAAGAACCTTAAACGAAGACACGTGTACTTTTTTAAAAATCTATTTTCAAAATATAGTGTAATTTCTCATGGGTACAAACCTCTGTCGAACAGTGTTATATTATTATTTTTATATTGTTACTAATAGTTTTAAGATAATATTCATACAATTTAAGAGACAAATTTTACTGTACAATTGAATAAATTTCAGGTTTATTACCTGATAAACAACTTACATAATCTACCCCCCGAGATTTATTTTTAAACTTACAATTTATGCAAAGAGTCGAGGGTGAGAAAACTAACCGGTTCTTCGAGTCAATTCTTATAAAGAGCAGCTGCACTAATGATAGCGTTGTAGTTGTGTTTCTGCGATGACAACAGAGAGCTTAATGCAATCTCATGAATACTCAGATGTGCATTAATAAAACTACGCAGTAAAAAAGATTAGTATTCCATAAACAAAGCATTGCTTCTGTAATCAGAGTGTCAATGTTTTGAAAGCGACTTGCAGTTCAAAGATCTAAACTGTAGCAAAATCAATATCGAAATTCGATTGGCTGATTTTATTACATTTACTTAAGTTAATGATAATAAAATGATAATCCCATGAAAATCAAACATTCAGGCCTCTTCTGATTACGCTCCGTACTAACTTCAGACAGGAAATAGAAATCCGAATTTTTTTTTTTAATTGGTGCTTTAGGATTCAAGACTTCGAACGTAAATAAAATTTTAAGTTCGAATGAGTCTCGTTTATCTAACAAAATAAAATCAGTGAACGCAAAAAATAATAAATTTTCAATGATGGAAAGTTTTAACTAAAAATCTAGAGACGCTAAGAAACTATAGCAATCCTTAAGAAATGTAAGACAAAGCATAGAAAATTATTTAATAATTTCAATTAAGCATGTAAGAACATTGTAAGTTCCTGTTTCAGTTTCATAGCATAATACCGACTAAATATAGAATACTTCCGAACGTTGCTTGAAAAAAGTATGCTACATTTGTACGACTTTTAGCAGAGGAAGCTACCAGTGCTATTCAGAAAAGATATATGAATTCTCCGAATGAACTGATCGTCGAATTATCTTTCGTTGGAAATAGTGTGCTGAGAGTTATTGTTATTTACTTAAATAAGAAATTTTGGAAAAAAATTCAGTATTCATCCGAGCACTCAAGTTCCCATACATATCCATATCCATAAAATAAATGCATTCAGTCCAGTGAGTAAGTAAATTTTTTGTATTTACACTCTATAATCAGTATGGCAAGATCCATATCAAATGAGGACGTGCATTAATTGTTCTATTCCACCAGACCATCAGGATACTTCAAAAAAATTTCCCAAAAAAAAATAGATTTAAACTCAAATCTCGCAACCAAATGTTTTTCGATATTTTCTAAATTATTTTTTTAATTTCAGACTCTTTCGACGGTTTTATTATATTGTAGCTGATTTTGCTCAGTATCAAATGGCAATACTGGTGTAGCGTCGTTGAGCCATTTTAATAAGAGTAAAGAAGTGAACTTCTACAAGCCGCTCTATAATTTACACTGGCTGAATTTTGGTGAGAATCAGAGCTCAAGATGCAATTGAGCATTTCACATAGCCCCTGCTTTTATGTATTGCATTCTGTATTATAAAGTGATAACAATTAACGTTCGTGTTAAATGTTAACTCTGATTAACTGAATTGAACGTCGATTCATATGAGATAATCAAAGATTTAGCTTTCGACTTAGAACAAAGCTAACACGGACGTCATTACGTTTGTGGCAATCTGTGCAACTGGTGTTTAAATAATAGAATCTTGTGCCTCAGTAGTTTTTCATAAATATTTAACTAATTAAATAAGTGATAGTGATTAGCCTGATCTATGAGAAAAGTTTAATTTTTTTACGAAAGTATTGTGTTTCATCAAAAATGTTAAAAACATCGGCAATTTTCCTAATATTCTTATTGAGTTTCGTACATTACATAAATTGCGATAAGTTGGAAAACAACCGTAAGGCGTGGATATTATACCTTTCAAAGAACACCGGTGCTTGCGCTGAATATTTTCAATATTTGCGCACTGGCGATTATATCAATGGCAAACTTACACTGCCCCATTTGAAGATAGGCGATACTGTCAAGTTGTCATTTTATCAAGAACTTTCTCCAGATGATACGGTAAGTGTTTTTGATTATATTTCTTGATCACAGGAGCAAAAAAAATATTCATGACCATACTGCTCAAACTTTTTGTATGTGATATTCAAGTCGAGTTGGACAAATTTTGAACACAGCGAAGTATGATGGTGGGGCGTTTTGCTTTTAAGTCATCACAAAGTCATGAATTTTACGAGATAAAAAAATGTATGACCTATATGTTAAATTTTATTTTAATTAAGAGTTTTTTATGCATAATAAGCGTAAAACATTTTTTCGGACAGAAATGTTAGGTCGTTAAGCGTGTCCGACTACGCCAACTTCATAAAATCAAAAAAAATTTATGACCTAAGATCCAATTTCGGCAGAATCCTTTGTGAGAAATATTTCAAATCAAAAGGTAAACTTGTCAGAAAATTTTCAAGTGGGGAGGGGGGAATTGTTCTCGGACGCACTGAAGTCAAGGGTTTCGTGCATTCCTTACCCATATTTATTACCATTTTTCCGACAAAAAAAAAGTAGGATATAAAAAATCTATTCTGTCATAAGAAATTAAATTGTTGGACAAAAATATTGGGCTAGATACATAGTCGGAAAAAAAAAATCTTATTTTATGGGTAATTGGCAATGACACTTTTAATATTGTACGTTTAATGAAAGATACAATTATTATTATATTTATTATTAATATTAATAAACTAACTATCATTATCTATATACATAAAATGTTAGCTATTTTCGATGTTCGCATATCACGCAAAAACTGCTTGATCAATTTCAATCAAATTTATTTAGGATTATTTTTAAACACTTGGTCTCAATCTCCAATTAAAATAGTCACGATATTCTTGTTTGTAATATATGTTAATAGTTATTATTACAAAATAAATAAAATAAAAATAAAATAAAAATAATAATAAACAATTTTTTTTATTAATTTTTTCAAGCATTCAAGCACTGATGACCTGCAAAAGCCTTGTCATAGCGGGAGAAAAAAAAAACTTCTACTACGCTCTCTCATTGTAATTGTTATTGTCTCCCAATTAAACGTTGTTTTTATAAAAATATCAAATGCAATAGTTAAAAATAAGTGTATGTGCAATGTGTGTAACTACTTATTCCCCTTCAGTGGAGCTTGATATTTGGTGAGAGAGAGCAAAGGCAAACAACTTCGTGATATGTTGTTGTAGTCTGGAATTTTTATACCCTACACCGTGGATATATTCACTTTGTCTCTCCGTTTGTAACACATCGAAGGAGGCGTGGCAGGTATGGAAAAGTATATATATTCTTGATCAGCGTCACCACCTGAGTCGATTTAGCGATGTCCGTCTGTCTGTCTGTCTGGGTGTCTGTTGAAATCAGTTTTACGGGAAAACCAAGAAAACTAATTGAATGAAACTATCACACACAGGTCACATCTTCTTGCAGGCATCTTGCTATTGAAAATGGGCAAAATCGGTTGACAGCCACGCCTACCGCCCATACTCTATGTATATTTACCCCGGCCAATTTTGAAAAAAGTTTCAGCGGTTTTGATGAAACTTGGTGATTTGGTGCACATGTGAACCAAATTAGGATTAGGTTGGGTTTTAAGTTTGCAAAGGGTCGTTCAGGGGCGTGGCACAGCCCTAAATTTTATCATTAATACTACCATATCTTGTAAGCCGTTCAAGATATTGCGATAAAATTTGGTAAACGGATACATATAAAATATATCTTGAATTGTGATAAAATTGGGCGGAATCGAAAAAGTGGGCGTGGCACTTTTCAACTGTTAAAAATGTTGATTCCGTATATCTCAAAATTCGCATAAACGATTTCCATAAAAATTTTGGAGATGATGCCGCTGAAAGCAGTCTTGTGCTCAGCTACTGGACCGAAAAAACTCGTTGAAGGGCGTGGCACAGCACACAATATTTATAAACGTTATATTTAAAGAACTAGCAACGTAATCGTTATAAAACTTAATTAGGCAGATATACTTGCTATAAGGTCTCTTACTACAAAAATTTGGTCCAATAGTACCTGTGGGCGTGGCACCTCCCATATAAGCAAAAAACGTTTATTGTTATAGATAGTGTGCTATGAGAGTAATATTCATAAAATTTGGTGTAAAGATGTCAGTTACTATAAGCTTTAACTCTTTCAACTTCCTTCATAAGTTTCTTTATTTTTTCGACTTTTTCATCAACTTTGAATTGTTTAAAAATTTTTCAACCTTTTTCAACTTTTTTAGAGTTTTTCAACCTCTCTCAACCTTTTTCAACATTTTGCATATATTTTCGACATTTTCCAACCTCTGCCAATCTTTCTAACATTTCACATTTTTTTCGTCTTACTCAACCTCTTCAATGTCTTTTCAACATTTATTTAAAAGGTTATTTCAGTGCAGTGTAGGGTATGTGAGTTTCGGCCTGGCCGAAGATAACACCTTAACTTGTTTATTTTGAGATGCACATTTCTATTTAATTTTTATCATTTTAACAAAACATTTTCATCTCATTTAATATTGAAAATTGAATACTTTCGCGATCTCTATTTCAATTAAAATAAAACACAACACCCTTAAATTCAAATCGCAAATTCAAAAAGCAAAGTTTTTATTTTTATCTCATTCTAATGCAGATTAGTTTTCTAAAGTTTTCACTTCTACACTATTAAGACAAGCTTAGCATAATTCAGTTTAAAGGAAAATTCGAACTTAAGGTATAAACTTTTATACAGCGGCGAACAGTGAAATCCGGACAAGCAAAAAAAGTTGAATAAAATCCTTTAGGATCTAAATTTTTTATCGATTCAAAAAACTGATGCAAGGATCAAAGAATCAAGTAAAAAGTAAAAAAAAATTGATAAAATGTTATAAAATTTTATTCTTATGGAAGTAATTCTAAAACATTTGCTGCATTTATTTTAAGAACTAATATTTAGGATTAAAAAAAAAACAGGTATCAATATTTTGTTGTTCCTCCCTTCGCTTTTATGACCTCCATAAGTCGCTGCGGCATGGAAGAGATCAAGAGAATAGTTTATTAAGTAAAAAATAAAACGTTACAAAAAATATCGTTTCGCACAATTCACAGATATGTATATGGTACATTAACCTTAATTCTAAAATATTTTATATTGGATTTTATCACAGATTAATTTTTCTTTTTTTTTTTGAGGAAAATATATTTTACGAAGGAAAAGACTACTTATGAAAAGCATCTGATATGAAAATTACAAGCTATTTTTGATTTTACTAGAAACAAAATGTTTTTAAGTCAATATTAATACTGACCAAAATATACTAAATATTTATTTTTCTACATTTTGACAATTATTGATACACTAACAAAACCCGGCGCGCGTTGTTACGCCTCAACAAATAAAATATAATGTGTTGGATTAAATAAGTAAAAATTATTTTTATTGATATTTATCTTATTGCTAGTGGTTAAACAACGTTGCTGCCTTTTTTATTTGGCTCATAAATGAACAATTGATTTGACGGGAATCATTGCAATGCGTAGAATCAGCACCTTTGAATGAGCTTAATTTGGTAATAGTCCTTGTCTTCTATATATGTACCGAGTCTCATAGTCATAGTCTTTTCTTATTTTGGAGGCATGGCACTACTCATTTTTCACTGAATCTAACTTTCTTTCTTTTTGGCTCATTTTTTCCAAACCAAACTATGTTAAGAAATTTTTACAAACTATAAGAAACATATGTACCAAATCTTATCCATCTGCGTCAAATAGTTGTTGATACATAAAAAGTATAGTTTTTCTCATATGGAAGCGTGGTACCGCCCATTTTTGCATGGAATCTTACTTCTTTCTCTTCTCTTTATATATGTACCAAGTTTCATTTATCTGCATCAAATAGTTGATAAGATATGATGAATCTTATTTTCTTTTAGATAAGGGGGCGTAGCATCACCCATTCTATTCTAAAATGTGCCTGTTTATATAAAAGCCACGTGGTGTGAATTCCATGATAACCGATTAAGCGATCTTCGAGAAAACTATGCTTAAAAAATATATTTGTATGAAGGCCACCCTAAATATGCTGCCTAAATAAAAGTATTGAAGCCTTAGCTACGCCTCTTAATATAAAAGTTACTTGGTGTAAATTCGGTATGAATCGATTAACCTGTCTTCGTGAAAAAGATATTTAAAAATATTTTTGTATCAGGACCACCCTAAGTATGAACCTTTAGTAATATTTTTACTATCTAATCTGTGCTTTTTAGTATAAAAGTCATGTAGTGTAAGTTCCATAAGAATCGATTTAGCGGTCTTTGAGAAAATGATATTTAAAAAATATTTTTGTGTGAGGGCCACCCTAAGTATGCACCCTAAATAAAATTTTTACAATTTAATCTGTGCCCCTAAATATAAAAGCCATACTGTGTAAGTTTCATGAGAATCGATTTACTTGTCTTTGAGAAATCGCTATTTTTAAAATTTTTGTGTATGAGGACCACCCTAAATGTGCACCCTAAATAAAAGTTTCATAATTTTAGCTATGCGTCTTTATATAAGAGATATATGGTGTAAATTCCATGTGAATCGATTAAGTGGTCTTTGTAAAAATGCTATTTTAAAAATATTTTCGTATGAGGCCCACCCTAAATTAAAGTTTTATAGCCACCACGCCCCTGGTGTCTAATCGCGTTCATATTTTATGAAGTGCTTAATATAGGCTATGTGCATCCTGACACCGAATTTTAAGACTCTTGCTATCATATGAACCAAGATATAGCGAGTTAAAGGTTTTAATTGCATGTAAAGTGCCACGCCCCTTGCTTTTATCAAAATAAATTATAGCCCTTGTTACTCAGGAATAGTGTAGCTTTCTTTAAGCAGAAGAATTTTTGGAATCGGTTCTGCAGTTCCAGAGATCACCCTGAACATACAAACAAACAAACCTTACCTCTTTTTTATATAATAGTATAGATTTCTGAATTAAGACAATTTTCGGATATAACATATTACAACGAATTTTAAATTTTTCAGTTATTACTTTTATACGGATTGATATTGGTTTGACATCGGAATATTTATATAGTTTTTTTTTTTGTCGAAAAATGCCATGGAAGGCCAAGCATCATTTTTAACAACTTGTTTTGACAAACTCGAAATGTATTAATAAACATTTGAGCACAATTACTCCAGGCTGGACAGGCATACAGAATAATTGCTTGGAAAATGGTTTTGCAGATTACAAGCTTATTTTCGAAGTACTAATCATTTATGGACTTACAGCAGAGATGTGCAGTGAGTGGCTCGTTTTTATTTACCATTCGCTTATTTATTGCTATGCGTGCTTTTATTTGACAACATATGAAACGAGTGCTGCAGTGCATTGCCTTTTAATTTTATTACCATTGCTTGCCTCTGCTTTCTTTGAACATACTCGAAAGACAAACACTATTCACTCAAAGCTCATTCATTCGTTTCTATGTTTATGCAACGAATGTTATGGCTATGCAACGAATGCTATGGCTATGCAACGAATGCTATTTCACAGCATCGAATACCTCATACCATTTGAGCTCATGCTATTGTAGAGTAGTACTTTGCTTGCCATTGTTTGTGATTGTTGAGTTTCTTCTAAAAGACAAAATAATTTCTTATTTTAAAGCATGAAAAATACATAAATCAAGGAAAATATAATAAAAAAAGTTAATGCTGTGTAATGACATTCGTTGCATAGCCGCAGTATTCGTTGCATAGCTATAGAATTCGTTGCATAAAAATAGAAACGAATGAATGAGCTTTGAGTGAATAGTGCTTGTCTTTTGTAGTGTGTTCGTTGCTTTCAAATAAAACAAATACAAGCAGCGGCAATGCGATAAAAAAGTACTGCACATCAGCATTCGTATTCGCTTTGAGTGAGCAGTGTTTTCATTCGTTTCACACGTTTGATGCATAGTTTTGATTCACAATTCGTTTTTTATGAGTGTTTCACAACTGCATATGAATGCATTCGTGCACATCTCTGATACACATTAAAAACGATTAGACAGAAAACTTTGGACAAGCTTGACGAGTTGTGTGGGAAATTGTAATTGAATCAATTTACAAATGATACCTTTGTGCCAAACCGAGTCAAATGCTTTTTCAATATCTAATAGGGTAAGCCCTATTTTTTGCGTCAAAATTATTTTTTACATGATTGCAAATACGTTTGATTTGATGCGTAGTGCTATGAAATCACCTAAATCCGTATTTTTCATTTTGTATAATATTGTTTCGATCAATAAACGAAAACAATTTATGTTTAATAACTTTTTCAAAAATTTTACTCATACCACTCAAAAGGCTGATAGCTCGGTAGCTATCAAGCATGTTGGCTGGCATTCCAGGTTTGCGAATGGGAACTATTTTAGCCATTTTCCAAGTGTTAGGAAAATACTGCACGAATTTATTAAAAAAGTTAAATAAATCAGCGCAACTTTAACAAAAGGTTTAAGCATAATGTTTTTAATGTCATCGTGTCCTATCACAAAGCGCGTCAAATCTTTTTTTTTTTTAATTTTTTTAAACTTTATTTTTTACTTTTAGAATAAGGAAAAAATTCAGAGCTATGGAATACTCTTTATTTTAAAAACTTATAAACTATTTTACATTACACATTTTTATTGATTGTGAACAACGAAATGCTCAAGTTCAAGTACAACGAATAAAAAAAAGCTGAAAATAAAATTCGGGTAATTCCCCAATTGTATTTTGTTGCTATAGACACTGCAAAAATTTGCATTAAAAAAAAGCTTCTTAAAGACTCGTGTTAGAACGAAAAATTCGTGTAGAAGTGTTTCTTATTTCTGATTCGTGTTATTTTAAAATCGTTGGGTGTATAGTTTTGAAAGTTTTTTTATAATAATTAAATGATAACTGAACTTCAGCCATTTTTCGCAGCGATCAACATTTATGTAAAATTTTACAAGTTGATACAATGCTTTATGTATTAAACAAACTTTCACAACAAAGGAAAAAAACAACAACAAAGTTTGTTTAATACATAAAGCATTGTATCATCTTGTAAAAATTTACATAAATGTTGATTGCTGCGAAAAATGGCTGAAGTTCAATTATCATTTAATTATTAATATTATTAAGAAAGCCAATAAAACAAACCAAAAGTTTTTTTATAATAGTAAAAGTAAGAAAAAATAAAATAAAAACTAAAAAAAAGTTGCATTAGAGGAGAATCGAATTAGTGACCCCCAGGATCATACGCTAACGGGTTAACCAATAAACTACTCTGCTACTTGATAGAATGTAAACTTATTTTGTACAAAGCAACTATTGGAAAACTTTGAACGCGATTTTCTCGCTTTTCCTTGAGCATTGCAAAAAACGGTAAAATATGGGTTTTTTATTTCACGTCGACTACCATCTGGAAAAATTTGAGCCAAATCGGTGACGGCACAGGGTGGTGGTCTCCTTGTAAGATATTTTATTACCTCTAAAACGAAGTCCTACCTACGCCATACCTGTAAATAAAAGCAATACCTACAAAACAAAGAGGTTGACGAGGTCATAAAACTCTTTTTCTTTAATTTTTTTGCTTGTCCGGATTTTACTGTTCGCCACTGTATACACTGGCGGTCATGGAAACCGCACCACTTCCAAAACTGTTTTTATATGTAGAAATTAAGACAATTCCGTATTTTTTTTTTTAATTTTGATAAATGGTACTTTCAGCATTAAAGCATTGCAAATGTATTGACAACGAAAATACGATACTTTTCTGCAGAAGGTCGTTTTTTAAAATGAGTACAGAAATGGGTCCAAAACGTAAACAGCTGTTACGTGATCAAAGTACGACTAGCGGACCAAGGTGTATCGTATCATAAAGTTTCGGAAAGAATGGGTTTCTCACATTCCACAATTGTGCGTTTTTGGAAAAAAAAGGATATTTAGGAATCGCTGGAGAGAAAAAAGAATCTGTTGCTAAGCGTACAACCAGTAGAAGGACAAAGATGGCCTAGTAGAAAAACAGTTTGAAGGATCATTTTAAAAGTGTAGTTGCTATACGAACAGAGCTAGAAACGAATCATTCCATTAATATTACTGTGGAAACTGACCGCAGAAGGCTGCGAGATGCTGGTTTATACGGGAGATGTCCTGCATAAAAGTCGTTATTGACACAAAAAATTAAAAAAACTGGTCTAGCTTATGCTCAAAACTACAAAAACTGGACACTGGAGCAATGGCGAAATGTCAATTAGTCGGATGAAAGCAAATTTAACTTGCTAGATGTCGATAATTTGCAGTAGGTGCGTCGTACCGATGAAAAACGTTAGGAAGAAAACTGCATAGTGAAAACAGTAACATTTCCATAGTGCCAGGTGATCTGGGGATATTTTTTTTACAATGTTCGTGGTCCTCTACACTATTTAGAAGGAACTATGAATGCGAAAAATTATGGGCAAGCTATGAGGGTGAACTAGGAGCTGGTGCTTAAAAAGCACTTATCCTGCACTAAGGATGTAATTGATTAATCGTATATGGAATTTTTTCTATGATCCAAACAAATCCAAAAACAAATCATGTTATTTTAGCTCGGAAAACTATTTACGGATCTCGGAGTTTCGCGTCTGACCTGGCCTGGAAACTCGTCGGACCTGAATTCTATTGTGTACTTGTGGCATATAATGAAGGACAAAGTTACTGACCAGTAACCAAAGATAAAAAAAAATCAATTTTACCTTTTGATAAGCTTTGGTATAAGGTGATACAGAACGATAACCTCAAAGCCTTAGTTGATTCCATGTCATCATAATCATCATCATTTTTTTCTTTTTTGTAACTTGATATTATGTAGTATTTAGACACAACATTGAAGATTACAAGATACTGATAAGTTTCTGTTTCCAGATTATTGTTTTTAGTCAAAAAAAAATAGGCGTGTTAGATTCAGAAATGTATATTTGTTTTCAAACTATGTAAACATATTAGCTTAGTAACAATAATTATTAAAAAAACATTTTTTTCAATATAAATCTTAATAATATCGAATTTTAATGATTTCTTGTGGTGGTGCGGTTTTCATGACCACCAGTGTACATATTAATATATATATGGGTTTTTTAAATAAATTCAAATAATTAACGTAAGTATATACGTAAGTATTATAAGGTCGAAAATGTAATGTTTCTGCATTTTTATTAAAAAAAGTCCCCATTATTTTTGTCCGACAAGTGGTTCAATATGCATTTAACATGAAAGAGAAACATTAAAAATTAAAACTGTATCAGTGGTAATAAATTTATTGATCGCACGAAACCCTTGACCTTAGTGCGTCCGAGAACAATGCCCCCCTTCCCGCTCCCGTTGTCCGTTAAGGTTACCACTTGATTTTAAATATTTCTTACAAAGGATTCTGCCGAAATTTGATTTTATAAAGTTGGCGTAGTCGGCGTGTCGGACGCTCTAAATGACCCAAAGTTTTTGTCCGACAAAATATTTTACGCTTCTTATGCATACAATAAAATAAATTCTAACATATAGGTCACAAGTTTTTATCCCGTAAAATGCATGGCTTTGTATTGGCTTAACCCTTAGCCCCACCATCATACTTGGCGTGTTCAAAATTTGTCTGACTCGAGGTGAATATTACATCAAGGTTTGAGCAGTGTGGTCATGAATAATTCTGTTGTTCCTGGGCCCAGGACTATAAGTCATTGCTTTTAAGTGTTAAATATATGAATTTTTGCAGCCTTTTCCTGGTATTTTCTTACCAGACAGAAGTTCCCAGGAGGTTATCACCAGACTACAATTGAAGCAACAAATACCGTACCGTGTAGATTTTCCAATAAAGCGTATTGTGCCAGAATTGATTAAAATTTTTGTCAATGGCAACGAATTATGCGAGACAAGATTTAGTAATAATTTAATGAATATTAAGAATTTTTTAATCTTGGTAGTATTCTTTTCCTAGATAAGTCATCTGATGATATACTAATACTGCAACATACTTTAGACGTTGAGAACGAATCTTTGCCAGTATTTACTTATAACATCCATGCCCCTAATTTCTCTGAAATTCCCACGTGTGGCGTTCCTGATGCGGAAATTGCAAATCGTGGAGTTGTACCGCTTGCTTACGGTGGCAAAATAACAGATCGTGGTGAATATCCTTGGCTCGCAGCAATATATAAAAAGCATTGGTCTGGCTTAACCTTCGTTTGTGGTGGTTCGCTTGTTACTTCAAAATTTATTATGTCAGCAGCTCATTGCTTTCAAAGCCTGAGATTAACTGCAGAGAAAGTTACTGCGATGCTAGGGCGTTATAATTTAACAAATTTTATGGAGGAAGGTTATACGATAAGTGAAATAGGAGCCGTGATATTACATCCAGAGTACAAGCCTGGATTAGGATTTTCCGATTCTGACCTAGCATTGTTGGAAATGAAGGAACACGTGAGGTAATGAGTAGAAAAGTTTAATGATTTATCTTTGGTGCGCAGTTTTCCTTAAAATTACTTAAGAACAATTCATTTTCTTACTTAATATTCTCAAAATAAACGTTCTTTCCAATTTTTTAGGTTTACTAAAAACATCAAACCGATTTGTTTGTGGAGTGAATCTGCTGAGGGCTCAAGAATTGTTAACCAAACGGGTGTAGTGGTCGGTTGGGGGAGTGATGAAAATGGCAACAGTATATCAGTCGCGCCGAAAAAGGTCAATGTCAAAATCGCTTCTAGAGAGGAATGCTTAATTTCATCAGTGGCGTTTAATGCAGTAACATCATCACGCACATTGTGTGCTGGAAATCGAGATGGCTCTGGGCCCTGTGAAGGGGACTCTGGTGGCGGACTAATGCTTAAAAGAGGTGGGATCTGGATGCTTCGGGGCATTATTTCTTTAGCGTTAACTGTTCAACAACGTTGTGACTTACAGGAGTATACAGTGTACTGCGACGTAGCAAAACACTTGCCATGGGTGCAAAATTACACCAAACGACAAGACCTTCCGGTAACGGGCGCTCTCGAAGAGATTTGTGGAATACCAGGCAAAGAATCTCGCATTGAGCATCCTTGGTTAGCTGCTATTTTTAGAAAAAATCCAACTGGCGAAAATTTCTATTGCACTGGGTCCATAATTTCATCACGAAGTGTTTTGGCACCTGCTGATTGCTTTTCATTAATAAATCTTGAACAACTTCTGACGCATTTCATAAAAGTTTATCTAGGACGTTACGATCTCGATAATATAAACGAAAATGGAGTTGTACCACGTGAGGTAGAGACTTTAACCTTTCACCCAGAATACAAACCTTCAAAACATAAGATCCAAGATAACAACATAGTATTGCTCCAAATGAAGGATCCTGTTAGGTGGGTTACCAATACATGACAATTCAAATTTTTTCTCAAAGGAATATTTATTTTTAGTTTCTCACAATATGTAAAGCCCATTTGCTTATGGACTGAACCCATGGATCAGTCACAAATTGTAGGACAATCTGCCATTTCATTAAGTTGGCAAAAGCATAATGTACGCAACGAAATTTCGACGGTGCCTGCGTCAGTAGAAGTAAATATTTCATCATTGGAGGAATGTCAAATACTGGATTATAATGTGAGCACATCATCACGAAAGTTGTGCACAACTGGGATTCGAAATAACGTTGAGGGCATGCTAATGTTGAAACAAAATGAACGTTGGATACTTCGTGGTGTCACTGCGTGGCGTGTTACTTCTAAAAGTGAGGATTTCTGCCTATATGCCGATATAGCAGAATATGTGGCATGGATTAAAAGTAACATGTTATCATAAGGAAGGCAAAGTAGCCAAAATGTTTAATTTAGAGATCGATACAATGAAAAAAATAAAACTGATTTAGTTTGTATGACAATAATTGCATTTTTTCGTTTGTTAGATAGTTTTTTTTTTTTATATTAAATAGTTTTCAGTGCAGAAGATAAGCGTGTAATATACGAAGAAGATGAAGGAACAAAACATAATAAGTATAGAAAAACAAAAATTCTGAGAAGCAAGCTATCAATTTAAATAACATCTCTAACAGGAAATTTAGTCATTGTGAGCGCACGTTAATTTTTAAGCTCGATTCGCCATAAGCTGCAGCCAGAAACAACTTCAAACACGTATATTTTTATGAAATTTGGTTTCATTGCTTTGAAGTACCAGAAGTACGACCATTGTTCGGTTTTTCGTTTTGGTTCCATGATTAAAAGTGTGAAAAAAATTCTGAAAATATGGAAAATATTAAATAAAATTCAAAGAGATTGGAAAAATCGAAGATGTCGAATAAAGTTGAAAAAGACTGGAAAGAAAAGACGTTGAAAATATCTAAAAAATATGAAAAATGTAAAACCTTGTATAAGGCTGCAGTGTTGAAATGGCATGAAAAATGTTTTAGTAAGTTAAGAGTCGAAAAAATATGCAAAATGTTAAAAAAAAAAAGTTGAAAGAAACTTTGGAAAGAACCTTAAATTTTCCATAAAATTTCATATTTGCATTTATTTCTGGAGATAAGATTACGTCAGTTCAGACTTTCAGAGTTTAGGAATATTTTGAATATTGAAAAAACATTAAAAGTAAGAAATTGCATGCTCCTTCCGATGAATTTAATACCGTTTGTGTGAGATATTTCTTTCACGAGATGAACGAAACTATCTAATAAAGCACTTTTTTCCATGAAAATTGTATGGAAAACTAAAAAGGTCCTATGACATCAGTAAATATTAATATTATGAGCTCCAATATTTTTCTACATGCAACTATGAAACATGTTTCAAACAAAAACAAAAATTTGAATCACCCTAATGTACCTAGAATACATATCGTCACCTAACATCTAAAAAGTCGTACTTAACCACAAAAAATTCAAAATCAGGTTTTTGCTTTATTATCAAATGTCAAATGTATTGACTAAATTACATGTCCGTACAAAATTTTTAAATCATATGTCCCTGAATTTCATATAGCAAACACCTTTACAAACAAAATTTAAAACACAATATTTGAATTTTTAATATAACTCAGCTTTGACTCTTTTCAAGCTTTTTATATTTCATAGCGTTAGCTGTGATCATAAAAAGCTTCAAAAATCGCTTTAAGAAAAACCTGACGTGCTGGAGAAAAACGACGAGACACGTGTATTTTTATTTTCATAAAAACATAAGAATTGAAAATTCGACAAATTTATGTAATTTGACGGAGGGTAACGGGGGCTAATCTTCCCAACCAAATAATTACTCAGATGGGGATGTCTCTAAAATGTTGTTGTCACTGGTAAAGTTAATTTAACTTAAAGGAATTTAAGAAATAAATGAATCCGTTTTTATTTTACAGTTGATAAGCGAGTGGTTGAAAAAAAAAAAATTATCTTAAATATTGATATTGTTGTTTTTAAAAAATATTTACAGCAGAAGTGCAATATTTTGAAAAAAAAAAAGAAAAAACTTAGCTAATAATAACAAGTAAAGGTGTTATCTTCGGCCAGGCCGAAACTCACATACCCTACACTGCACTTAAAGTAGCTTTTGAATAAATGTTAAAAAGACGTTGAAGAGGTTGAATAAGTCGAAAAGAATGTGAAATGTTGAAAAAAGTTGAGAGAGGTTGAAAAACTTAAAAAAAGTGAAGAGGTTGAAGAATTTGAAACAATTCAAAATTGATGAAAAATTCGAAAAAATAAAGAAAGCGGCATCATCTCCAAAATTTTTATGAAAATCGTTTGTGCCAATTTTGAGACATATGGAATCAAAATATTTAACAGTTGAAAAGTGTCACGCCCACTTATTTGATTCCGCCCACTTTTATCACATTTCAATATATATTTGATATGTATCCGTTTACCAAATTTCATCGCAATATCTTGAACGGCTCACAAGATATGGTGGTATAAATGATAAAATTTAGGGCTGTGCCACGCTCTTGTACGATCCTTCGGGAACTTGAAACCTAGCCTAATCCTAATTTGGTTCACATGTGCACGAAATCACCAAGTTTCATCAAAATCGCTGCAACTTTTTCAAAATTGGCCTTGGTAAATATACATAGAGTATGAGCGGTAGGCGTGTCCGTCAACCGATTTCGCCCATTTTCAAAAGCAAGATGCCTGCAAGGATATGTGACCTGTGTGTGAAAGTTTCATTCAATTAGCTTTCTTGGTTTTCCCGTAAACCTGATTTCAACAGACGGACAGACGGACAGACCAAGGGCGGATTCACGGGAGGGGAAATGGGGGAAATTTCCCCCTCCAACGGCTTCAAAATTACACTAGAGAGCTTTAAAGTTTTAAAAAACCATGCAGCATCTGAGAAACAAACTAAAAATTTTTGAAGTTTCTAGTAATGCCGGAGATGTGTAGTTTTTCAGTTTGTTAACTTATTCATATAAACTTAAAAATTAACAAATCATATTACTCTACAAATTTGCAAAAACTTACATCACATCGAATGGCGATGATATTTAATCTAGTGAAAATTTCCGTAGACTTCGAATATCCTAATGATTTTTTTCGATTGGCCCCAATTTTCCACATAAATGGTAACATTCAAAAATAAGTGCTTGTATAAACTTTGATTGTCAGCAAATGAATTTTAATTTTTTTTTAGTATAGAGAAAAGTTCTACAACAATTTTAATTGTGCCAATAGTGTTATGATATTCAATTTAAGAGACTCATATTTTTTTATTTTGCTGAAGAGCCACATTTTTCGAAGTTATCGTCATTTAAACTTTGTATGTTAAGATTACAAATAAGAAACAAATTTTGAAAGGACTTTTTTTCAAATTGTCGGTATTTCGTTAGTACATAATGGCTTCTTATATATATTTTTTTAAAATTTCTTCATTATTTTATGGGTTTTATGAAAAAGTGACGTTTAGTGCTAAGTAAAAAACAATTATGAAAACCCATTATGTATCAAGGAAATACCTACAATTTGAAAAAAGGTCCTTTCAGAATTTGTTTCGTATATGCATTTTAACATACGAGTACAATGTTCAAATTATATAAGAAAAAATATTTTTGCGTTGATGTTAATAAAATGCTCCATAGTAGTTATGACTTTTCTATAAACATGTGTAGGTACTATGTTTAAAATTTTTATAATGAAATTCTCTATGAAATAGAAGGACTAACTTTTAGAAACTAACATAATTAATTCTGGAAAGAGGGCATCAAAGTTGGAATTTGTTAAAAAAAAAAACGAAAACAAAAAATATTTTTTTAACTAATTTCGATCATAATAGCCATATCACTAATACTATTGGCATATTTTATACCTTTAAATATTAGTAGGACTCTTCTCTACACTTAAAAAAATTCTAAATTGATTTGCTGACAATTAAAGTTCTTACAAGCATTTATGTGAAGTATGCGCTCTCAACACTGCTTTTTTTTGAATTTTGCCGTCTATGTGTGTATATAGAAAATTAGGGCTAATCGGAATATACAGGGTGTTTTTTTTAGAGGTATAGAGCTTCGAATTGAAATAAAACACAAGAAAATCGTTTTAATGTCCATCAATTTGGCTTTATTGGAAGGATAATTTTATGCCATTAATGTTTAAATATGATTTCGGGCATGTGGCCGCCGCGGCTGGCTCGAATAAAGCCAATTCTACAGGTCCAACTTTGAACCACTTTTTCGAGCATATGGGGCCGTATGTCGGCAATAACGCCACGAATGTTGGCTTCCAAGTCCCCTAACGTTTCTGGTTTGTTGGCGTAGACGAGCGACTTCACATATCCCCAAAGAAAATAATCCAATGGTGTCAAATCACACGATCTTGGTGGCCAATTGACAGGTCCATTCCGCGAAATTATGCGCTCATCGAATGTTTCCTTCAATAAATTGATTGTGACGTGCGCTGTGTGGCATGTAGCGCCGTCTTGTTGGAACCACAACTCATCCACATTCATGCCATCCAATTCGGGAACAAAATAGTCGGTTATCATGGCTCTATACCGGTCTCCATTAACGGTAACTGACTCTCCAGCATTATTTCGGAAGAAGTATGGCCCAATGACTCCACCAGCCCATAGAGCACACCAAACAGTCAGTTTTTGTGGATGTAATGGCGTCTCAAGGGTCTCATGTGGATTCTCTTCACTCCAAATGCGGCAATTTTGCTTGTTGACGTAGCCATTCAACCAAAAATGAGCCTCATCACTGAACAAAATTTTGCGATGAAAATCAGCATCGAGATCAATCTCATTTTCGGCCCATACACCAAAATCACGACACATTGCATGGTCTCGCGGCTTTAATTCTTGCACAAGCTGGATCTTGTAAGGTCGCAAGCCAAGATCTTTGCGCAAAATCTTCCATAAAGTTGATGGACAAAGCTCCAATTGCTGTGCACGGTGGCGAATCGATTCATTCGGGTCCTCTTCAACATTTTGCTCTACAGCGGCAATTGTTTCTTCGGTGCGCACTGTTCGACGTCTCTGCGGATGCGTATTATCACATAGAGTAAACGTAGTGCGAAAACGACCCATGGTTAACCGAATTAATTGCTCTGATGGACGATTATGTCGACCATAAAATGGACGGAGCTTGCGGTAAACTTCGCGAACTGAACCATTATTTTCGAAATAAATTTGCACGATTTGCAAGCGTTGTTCTTTTGTCAACCTGTTCATGATGAAATGGCAAACCAAACTGAACATAAATGATATTAGAGTTGCCAGATTTGACCATAAAATGCTAGTTTTATCTCTATTCGAAAAACAAACCTCTAAAAAAAACACTCAGTACAAGGTTTCAAATTACCAATGTTAGAGCTTAGTTTTAGTTTTCATGTTTTATTTATTTGATATTTTAGGTGTTTTCTTCGTATTATTTATTTTTAATTGGTTTTTTATTTATTTAAAGATCACTAGAAGGTTGATAGTAGTGATGTTGCTGGTGCTGCTGATAGATCCTCCATTCATCGGGTATAACGTAAGCAAACTTTAAAAAGTTTGGTAATGATTGAAAGATTATTAATTGTTCAAAATGTTATGATATTTGCAAATATTACTAGTTGTATCATCGAACAGTATTATTGTAGATTACAAATTAGTTAATTGAAAAGTTGTGAGGCATAAATGGAATATATTTTGAACATATTACAATGCTGCTGAACTAAATATTTGAATAATTGACATTTGTTAATAGAAAGAGCCTACGCAGCTTATAAACATCTATTTTCAGGATATATTGGAATTACTTAAGGGTACAAACCTCTGTCGAACCGTGTTATATTATTATTTTTATATTGTTACTTATAAATATATATATAGATAATATTTATACAATTTAAAAGACAAATTGAATTTGTACAATTGAATAAATTAATAAACCTGATAAAAAAAGCTACAGCAAACAACTTACATAATCTACCCGCCGAGATTTGTTCTTAAACTTACAAGCTTTGCAAAGAGTCGAGGGTGAAAAACTAGTCAATTCTTATTAAGAGCATCAGCACTAACGATAGCGTTGTAGTTGTGTTTCTGCGATGACAACAGAGAGCTTAATGCAATCTCATGAATACTCAGATGAGCATTAATAAAACTCAAGAAACTACGCAGTAAAAAAATCTGATTCCGCTCTATATTTATGTACAGAGAGATGATAGGGCCTAAGGAAGAGAAATCTGGAGACGATAAGGAACTATGCAATCCTTAAGAAATGTAAGACAATCATTAAAATTAAGCATGTAAGAACATTGTAAGTTCCTGTTTCAGTTTCATAGCATAATACCGACTAAATATAGAATACTTTCGAACGTTGCTTGAAAAAAGTATGCGACTTTTAGACTCTTATAGTAGCAGAAGGAAGCTACCAGTGCTATTCGGAAAAGTTATATAAATTCTCCGAATGAACTGATCGTCGGATTATCTTTCCTCGGAAATACTGTGAGTTATTGCAGTTCTTTTGGAGCATATCGTTTGCATGAATACGTATTGAGCTTTGAAGATTTTTATAAGTTATTCTTTATGAATGTTAACTCCACTTGGCATGTATAACAGGCTGTACCTTATTTTCAAATTTTTCTTCGATTTTCTGCAAAGTTTTTTACTTTACCTTAGTGTATGTAGCTGCTCACCGAACACTTAAAGCTTTAATTATACATACTTATGTATATGGGCATTTCCGTCAAAGGGCCAACCGGTGAAAACCAGTTCAATACGGTAAAACCACTTTTTCACAGCCATAGCACAACATAATCGCATAATTTTTTTTTTTTTTGTTGGAAAGGTTGTGAAGAGAAGAAGGGACATGTATAGTTTTTTTTTTAATAGTAGTCGGTGCTACGCCTCTAACGGGAAAAAAACGTTTCCACGGCTAAGCTAATGGACCGATTTTAATGAAATTTGGTTAGGAGATAGAATGTTCCATAAAAACGGTTAGTAGAGACTCTAAGTCCATTAAGTGGGCGTAGCATCGCTCCAAATGGGAAAAAACGGAATCACGGCTGTGCCACTACACCGATTTTGATGAAATTTGGTATGTAGATAGATTGAAACTTGAGTAAAAATATATTTTGTTTAGTGGGTGGTGCCACGCCTCTTACAGGAAATATGTTTTAACAGCAAAAAGACAAGTCTTATATTTTTTTAAGAAACATATCTACTCCTTCCTCTTTTCTTTGTTAAAATTTATCTCACTAATTAATTCTAAAGGGTGTTTTTTTTAGAGGTTTGTTTTTCGAATAGAGATAAAACTGGCATTTTATGGTCAAATCTGGCAACTCTAATGTCATTTATGTTCAGTTTGGTTTGCCATTTCATCATGAACAGGTTGACAAAAGAACAACGCTTGCAAATCGTGCAAATTTATTTCGAAAATGATGGTTCAGTTCGCGAAGTTTACCGCAAGCTCCGTCCATTTTATGGTCGACATAATCGTCCATCAGAGCAATTGATTCGGTTAACCATGGGTCGTTTTCGCACTACGTTTACTCTATGTGATAATACGCATCCGCAGAGATGTCGAACAGTGCGCACCGAAGAAACAATTGCCGCTGTAGAGCAAAATGTTGAAGAGGACCCGAATGAATCGATTCGCCACCGTGCACAGCAATTGGAGCTTTGTCCATCAACTTTATGGAAGATTTTGCGCAAAGATCTTGGCTTGCGACCTTACAAAATCCAGCTTGTGCAAGAATTAAAGCCGCGAGACCATGCAATGCGTCGTGATTTTGGTGTAAGGGCCGAAAATGAGATTGATCTCGATGCTGATTTTCATCGCAAAATTTTGTTCAGTGATGAGGCTCATTTTTGGTTGAATGGCTACGTCAACAAGCAAAATTGCCGCATTTGGAGTGAAGAGAATCCACATGAGACCCTTGAGACGCCGTTACATCAACAAAAACTGACTGTTTAGTGTGCTCTATGGGCTGGTGGAGTCATTGGGCCATACTTCTTCCGAAATAATGCTGGAGAGTCAGTTACCGTTAATGGAGACCGGTATAGAGCCATGATAACCGACTATTTTGTTCCCGAATTGGATGGCATGAATGTGGATGAGTTGTGGTTCCAACAAGACGGCGCTACATGCCACACAGCGCACGTCACAATCAATTTATTGAAGGAAACATTCGATGAGCGCATAATTTCGCGGAATGGACCTGTCAATTGGCCACCAAGATCGTGTGATTTGACACCATTGGATTATTTTCTTTGGGGATATGTGAAGTCGCTCGTCTACGCCAACAAACCAGAAACGTTAGGGGACTTGGAAGCCAACATTCGTGGCGTTATTGCCGACATACGGCCCCATATGCTCGAAAAAGTAGTTCAAAATTGGACCTGTAGAATTGGCTTTATTCGAGCCAGCCGCGGCGGCCACATGCCCGAAATCATATTTAAACATTAATGGCATAAAATTATCCTTCCAATAAAGCCAAATTAATGGACATTAAAACGATTTTCTTGTGTTTTATTTCAATTCGAAGCTCTATACCTCTAAAAAAACACCCTATATATATATAAACATTAAATTTGTTTTATTAATTATTGTATATATCTTAAAAAATATTATTTACATATATAAATATTAAAGTTGTTTGGAAAATTGCCCAAGTTAGCCAAAACGGGAAAATATGTCCCGTTCGAATGGAGTGGAATGCATTGTAAGAAAAAATGTAAATAAGATATTTCAATCAAACTAATTTTATTAAAAAGTTATATTATTTCATAACATTTTAAAATTAGACGCATTAAAAAATGTTGCCCGGTTTCGCTGACTTGTGCTTTTCTATAGATGGCCATGAAAAACACTTCCGTTTTTTGTCCCGTACGAATGGGCCTCTATCTTGGAACCAGTCTTACGTCTGGCATCAACTTTACTACTCAATATAGTGCTACCAAAAGGATATTCTTTAAAGTAACAGAAAACAATAAAAGTGTTTTACTTTGACTTTTATTCTACTTTAAAAGCGTACTTCCGTCCCGTTCAACATGAGAGAAATGCCCATATTTAATAATCAAAAACTTTCAGATTTATAAAACAAATGCATAAGTTTTTTTTTTCGTTGATTTAAGTTCTTCGAAAAATTAATATGTACTGAAAATCAGAAAATAAATTTTGGATGGATTATTTTCAGTGCACATTATTTTTAAAAGCTTAGAATGAATTCAAACAAACAACATAATAATGAAATAAAGTCAAAACAAATGCTAAATGCTCAGTGGCACGAGTTAATGTTATTGTTCTGCATTAAAAACAAACCACCAAGCAAATTAAATAAAATGAGGACGTACATTACTTTTTCTATTCCGCCAAACCTTCAGGATACTTCAAAAAAAAACTCCAAAAATACTAAATTAATTTTTAATTTCGGACTCTTTCGACGGTTTTATTGTATTGTAGCTAATTTTTCTAAGTATGAAATAGCAACACTGGTGTAACGTTGTTGAGCCGTCGTTTATTAAATGTAAGTAAGTGAACGTGTACAAGCCGCTCTATAGTTCACGCTGGCTGAATTGTGGTGAGAATCAGAGCTCAAGATTCAACTGCGCATTTCACATAGCGCCTACGTTCATGTACTGCATTCTGTATTCTAAAGTGATAACTACTAACGTTCGTGTTAAATTTTAACACTGATTAGTTGAATTGATCGTCGATTCATATGAGATAATCAAAGATTTAGCTTTCGACTTAGAACAAAACTAACACGGACGTCATTA
This sequence comes from Tricholauxania praeusta, assembly GCA_949775025.1. Taxonomy (NCBI): domain Eukaryota; kingdom Metazoa; phylum Arthropoda; class Insecta; order Diptera; family Lauxaniidae; genus Tricholauxania; species Tricholauxania praeusta. The sequence goes on along the minus strand of OX459028.1, from coordinate 56,593,586 downwards.
CGTTTGTGGCAATCAGTGCAACTGGTGTTTAAATAATAGAATCTTGTGTACTCAATACCACGCCTCACTAGTTTTTCATAGATATTTAATTAATTAAATCAGTGATAGTGATTACCCTGATCAGTGAGAAAAGTTGAATTTTTCTTATAAAAGTATTGTGTTTCATCAAAAATGTTAAAAACATCGGCAATTTTCCAAATATTCTTATTGAGTTTTTTGCATTACGTAAATTGCAATAAGTTGGAAGACAACCGTAACGAGTGGATATCATACCTTTCAAGGAGAACCGGTTCGTGCGCTGAATATTTTCAATATTTGCGCACTGGCGATTATATCAATGGCAAACTTACACTGCCCCATTTGAAGGTAGGCGACACCGTCAAGATGACATTTTATCAAGAACTTTCTCCAGGTGATACGGTAAGTGTTTTTGATTAGCCTTTGGTTTTATGTGTTAAATATATGACTTTTATTTCAGCCTTTCCCTGGTATTTTCTTACCAGACCAAAGTTCGCAAGAGGTTATCAACCGACTTCAAATGAAGCAACTAATATCATACCGAGTAGATTTTCCAATAAAGCTAAGTGTGCCAGAATTAAATAAAATTTTTATCAACGGCAACGAATTATGCGAGACAAGATTTAGTAATAATTTAATGAATAATAGGAATTTTGTAATATTGGAAATTCTTTTCCTAGATAAGTCATCTGATGATATACTAACACTCCAACATACTCTTAACGTTGTGAACGAATCTTTGCCAGTATTTACTTATAACATCCACATCCCTAATTTCTCTGAAATTCTCACTTGTGGAGTTGTTGATGCGGAAATTGCAAGCCGTGGAGTTTTACCGCTTGCTTACGGTGGCAAAATAACTGATCGTGGTGAATATCCTTGGCTCGCCGCAATTTATAAAAAGCATTGGTCTGGCTTAACCTTCGTTTGTGGTGGTTCGCTTGTTACTTCAAAATTTATTTTGTCAGCAGCTCATTGCTTCCAAAGCCTAAGTTTGACTGCAGAAAAAGTTACTGCTATGCTAGGGCGTTATAATTTAACAAACTTTGAGGAGGAAGGTTATACGATAAGTGAAATAGAAGCCGTGATATTACATCCAGAATACAAGCCTGGATTAGGATTTTCTGATTCGGACCTAGCAATGTTGGAAATGAAGAAACACGTAAGGTAATGAGTAGGAAAGTCTAATGATTTATTTGATGTGCGCATGTTTCTTTAAAATTACTTAAAACTTATTTATTTTCTTACTTTATGTCCTCAAAATATACGTTCAAATTTTTAGTTTTACTAAATACATAAAGCCAATTTGTATGTGGAGTGAACCTGCTGAGGACTCACGAATTGTTAACCAAACGGGTGTAGTGGTTGGTTGGGGCAGTGATGAAAATGGCAACAGTATCTCAGTTGCGCCGAAAAAGGTCAATGTCAAAATCGCTTCTAGAGAGGAATGCTTAATTTCATCAGTGGCGTTTAATGCAATAACATCATCACGCACTCTGTGTGCTGGAAACCGTGATGGCTCTGGGCCCTGTGAAGGGGACTCTGGTGGCGGACTAATGCTTAATAGAAATGGGGTCTGGATGCTTCGGGGCATTATTTCTTTAGCATTAACTATTCAACAACGTTGCGACTTACAGGAGTATGCAGTGTATTGCGACGTAGCAAAACACATGCCATGGTTGCAAAATTACACCAATCGCCAAGACCTACTAGTAACAGGATCTCTCGAAGATATTTGTGGAAGACCAGGCACAGAATCTCGTTTTGAGCATCCTTGGTTAGTTGCTATTTATAGAAAGCAACCAACTGGTGAAAATTTCCTTTGCACTGGGTCAATAGTTTCATCACGAAGTGTTTTGGCACCTGCTGATTTCTTTTCATTGTTAAATGATGAACAACTTAAACCGGATATCATAAAAGTTTATCTCGGACGTTACGATCTCAACAATATAAACGAAAATGGAGTTGTATCACGTGATGTAGCAACTTTAATCTTCCACCCAGAATTCAAAGCTTCAATACGTAAGATTCAAGAAAACAACATAGCATTACTTCAAATGATGGATCCTGTTAGGTGAGTTGCCAATATATGACAAGTCAAATTTTTGCTCAAACAATTATTTATTTTTAGTTTCACACAATATGTAAAGCCAATTTGCCTATGGACTGAACCTATGGATCAGTCACAAATTGTAGGACAATCTGCCATTTCATTAGGTTGGCAAAAGTATAATGTACGCAACGAAATTTCGACGGTGCCTGAGGCAGTAGAAGTAAATACTTCATCATTGGAGGAATGTCAAATACTGGATTATAATGTGAGCACATCATCACGAAAGTTGTGCACAACTGCGATTCGAAATAACGTTCAGGGCATGCTAATGTTGAAACAAAATGAACGTTGGATACTTCGTGGTGTCACTTCGTGGCGTTTTACTTATAGAGGTGAGGATTTCTGCCTATATGCCGATATAGCGGAATATGTGGCATGGATTAAAAGTATCATGTTATCATAAGGAAGGCAAAGTAGTCAAAATGTTTAATTTAGAGATCGATACAATGAAAAAATTAAATTGAATTTATTTGTGTAACAATCAGTGCATTTTTTTGTTTGTTAGAGTATTTTTTTTTTTTTTAAATGAAATTGTTTTCAGTGCAGAAACTAAGCGTGTAATATTAGAAGAAAGATGAAGGAACAAAACACAACAAGTATAGAAAAATAAAAATTATGAGAACCGAACTAGCCACAATTTTTACACACGGTCAATTATATGTTGGTGTTATTTCGTCGTCGGTGAATGTGCCAAAACATTCCACATTGTTGTCGTATTCAACATATTCTTCAATTTCTATTGGAACATCTAGTATCGCAACAACGTTATTCCAGGAGTCGCCATTTTTATTTACAATTCCAGCCTACATAGGCGTTCAAAAATAAAAGTTTTAAGGTAATAAAATTATAAAATGCAAGCAAAAAACATCCTTTCCGAAAACAATTTCCTATATCATCAGTATTAACAAGCGAACATGCTCTTTTTATGAAAGTATCCAAAATGGAAATTGATTTTACAAAATCCTTTATGGTTACTAACTTTTCAAGTGCAAGCATTTCCTTACTAACCATGATTTGCCTGAAGTAGATTTTAAAAAAAATGTATTATGTCCTGATCGAGAGGCTGTAGTATCGATATCGTATTGGCTGGCAGATACTTTATGTTAATATTTTACAATAAAATGCAAAACTTTGTCTTCAAGACAACATACTCAATCTCCTAATAAAGCACGAACATGACTTACTCAAAGACATAAAGATGGAACGGCAAAAAAATAATAACAACGTTAAGTAAAAAATAAAGTTAACGCACATGAACAAATTCAACAAATTACAACAACAACATATCGAGAAATTCAACATAAAGCTCAAGAATGAGTGGTTCGAAAATAAAACAAATTTAACGATACCAACAAATGTACAGTGGCCTCTATCTCTGGGACCAAAACATGCAATACCTATGACCAGACAACACCTTCATTGTATAAGTGCATCGCTGATTGGGAGAGCTGCATACAGACAATTAAAGAAAAGGAAGAGCAAGAGACGGCAAGAATAAAACTAATGATTATGATTAACCAACACAATTACAGAAGAAATTTTGATGGGAGATACAGGTTTATTTTGAAGACAGTGGAGCAAACCAAACAATTTTTAAAGAAAAATAGGAACATATTAGTTTTAAGGGCAGATAAAGGAAATCTGACTGTAATGATGTAAAAAGAAGAATATAACGAAAAAATGAACACAATATTCAGTAATTTGATGTGGAACAAATGGTTAAAAAAATACCCGACAACAGCAATACAAACAAAAAACAATGAAATTGTTGACAAACTTTTTAACAACAGAAACATAACGTTAAGGGAAAAATTGTTGATCAAAACTAACACCGCTGTAGCACCACGAATATATGGACTACCGAAAGTACATAACAAAGGCGTACCTCTCAGGTCAATATGTTCCTCCATAAATTCTCCTTCACATCGACTATGTAAACTTATAACGAATATTTGAAAAAACTTGACGAAAAACTCTTCATACAATATTAAGGACTCAGTTGAACTTAAAGAAAGGGTACATAACAGCCTTGACAATTTTAGAAAAAAAGTGGGATTTATTAAAAATATTTACAATCATTTTCCCAAAAAATTATTTATGGACGTGCTGAAGTTTTGCTTAGTTGACAATAAATATTTTAGGTACAAACAAACAAAAATAATGCGAATGGGATCACCGGCTTCACGAATAATATCGAGTATTGTTATGTAGGACTGACTTGACACTTGTATGCACGATCTTGACATAGAACCTAGAGTTTTGATGAAATATGTAGACGGCATTTTTGCTATACTTATTGCTGATGAAATTAATAAGGTTTTCGAAAAATTAAATAGCTATAATAGGAATATAGAATTCACGATAGAAGACGAAGAAAATGATAGATTACCATGTCTTGACACACTGATTATCAGAAAAGCAAATCAGATAAAGCTAAATTGGTACCAAAAACCTTCTGCATCAGGACGACTCACCAGTTTTTATTCCAAACATCCGAAAATGACAATAATGAATATCGCAATGCGTGACAATGACAATTTCAAAGACAATATTAGTAAAATAGACAATTTTATACAAAAACGACTAATGATAAATGATATAATTAAAAATGATATAACTAACAATGATCAAAGGTCAGAGCGCAGTATAGGTTCATGAAGTATATAACAGGGTTTACAGAGAGGTTCGCTAAATTGAACTTTTTTGACAGCTCAACTATTGCTAAGGAAACGGAAAACAAGTAAATTAGTAAAACAAAAAGTAAAATAGACAAACTTGACAAATCCAACTTCATTTACAAAATTTCTTGTAACGGTGACGAGTCCAACGTATGCCCTAAATTATATGTTGGCACTACTAGAACAAAACTCAGGACAAGACTCTCAGAACACCGATGTGACTATGAGAATAGAACTGGACTAGGCCCTATGACTGCACTTTCGGCACACTGTGCGGATTTCGGACATCATCCGAATTTTGATGGCGTTAAAATTTTACAAGAAGACAATAATTATGACAAGAGATTAATGCTCGAAATGCTCCACATAACCAATACTGCCGTACTAAGCGTATCTCAAAAAAAAAATATTCGAGATTCTTATGGCATTGGATAATTCAAGAAATTACGCGTCTAATGAAATACTCCAAATGCCGGTATCTTAGTTCAATTATATACAAAATCTACTAAGAAAAGTTCCTCTATCTCAATTTTACAGGTATTTCAACAAATTGATATAAACAAAACATCAATTATCTCGAAACGGATTTTTCCGACAAACATTAAGAGTGACACTGCAAATTGTGCTCACATTTACTGTGCCCTCATAAAACATTTGTAGATCTAATTTTGACCTCATTAAGTGTAATGTAAGTGACATGTTTAAAATTCATAGCTTAAGTATAATATTAAATATTGTGTTAGTGTTTTGTTTTTTGTTCATTTGTTATTTGTCAAGATTTAAAATTTGTAATTATTAAAATGTATTGCATTGTATTTATTTTTCTAGTCTCCCCTGAAGATGAAAAACGTTGTTTTTTTGGAATATTGGGAAGTAAATAAAACTTAATAATAAAATTTATAAGCAAAGACCTAGAGCCAAAATAAATCCAACGATTCTAAAAAGCAAAACTTTTTGGTTTTTCTTTATCATTTCACGATCAAACTGTTTCATGACGGTTGACCATAGCGAAGCTGTCATCCAAGCAAACGTTAGGCAAAGGAATGCTTTTTTCCTTAAAACTCCTAGTGCGCTTTGCTTTTTCCCAATAGTCAAAACTTGTTTGTAAGTGCCATCAGCATTACACAAAAACTGAAAGGTGAGCCGCGCTTTTTGTGCTTTTCCACCTGCAACCTTAGTTCCCTGCTTTGCTAAGGTTTCAGTGGGCAGTGCTTTGTAAAATAAACCGCTCTCCTCAGCATACATATATAGCGATACTAGTACTAGCCTGAGGTTGAAATTCGACCGTTAGCACTAAATTTTAATCTTAGAAGAATTTTGCCGATCTATTAATAACAAATCGTTTTTGTTCATTGATTATGATCTTATTTAGTTTCACTAATCACCTCACCTCACCTCACCTCACCTCACCTCACCTCACCTCACCTCACCTCACCTCACCTCACCTCACCTCACCTCACCTCACCTCACCTCACCTCACCTCACCTCACCTCACCTCATCCCTTTACCGTCCAGTCCGACCCGATATCGTTCTTATGCAAGGCACAACACAACTATATTTTTCGTTTATTTTTAAACAAAAATAAGTTAAATCGCAACTGTAACTCAAAATAAATCAGTTGAACTTCGATTATCCGTGATAGTTGGGACCGAATGCATTCCGGATAATGGAATCACTATTTTTTTTATTCCTTATAAATTTTAAAAGTTGTAAATACATAATGTGTATGCGAAATTAATGGACGGCCCTTTACAGCACCGTTTTACAAAAGTATTTAGTTATAATACTCGTTTAATGAAAATCAGCTATCTCTAATTATAAAGATATTTTCTAATGATGCGGAAATAAAAGTAACAAAACATACTGTAGCGAAATTTGGTTTACGCCAGAAAATTCTCAAAATAAAAACCAACAAAAGAAAACTAAGCGATACTAGCTAGCATCACTGGCTGTATAAATACTCTTACACCATCTAGCGGCAAATAATAAACCGAACAGACGCTGCAGTACACTATAAAAGTCGATAACCGAGAGAAATTATCGCCGTCGTACAACGCCATCTAGAGCATAAAAGCAACATTCTGGATAATGGTAGAATACACGTCACTTAGAAGCACTGGTAAATTATGGATAATGGTAGAATACACGCCATCTAGGAGGTACTGAATTATTCGAGAAAGTGATGCCTGTAGTATAAAAGGGTGTCATCTGAGTTTTCGAACACAGTTGAATTAAAACAGTGAAGCAGAACAGTTGCATTAAAACAGTGAAGCAGAACAGTTGAATTCAAACAGTGAAACAAAACAGTTTATCTTGAAAGTAATACAGTGTGTTCCGTAATAATGTAAAACAGTTGTCTATAATGTGTTAGATTAATATTTGAATGTTAATGAGATAAACAATTGTACCGTGTAAAAACTAACTATTGTGATTTAAATAAACCATTTTATAACTAAATAAGTTTGTGTGTTTTTAATTATTACACAATCCAGTGATCGAACTCAGAAAAGTGAAACGCTGAAAAGTCAGCATTACCTGCTTATCCTTGAATTTTTTCTAAATATAATATTTTCTTACCGCTGCCAACGCCACATCCATCCATTAGTAGCAATTAAGCTTGATAGTGAACTCTTTTGCCTTTTGGAGAACCTGAGCCTTTTAAGTTTAAAAGGAGAAAAAAACATAATGGACACATAAAAAGTTGGGGCGCTTAAGCGAGTTTGGTACTTAAGCGGGAGGTACTTAAAAGGGGAAATTTGTATGAGATTTAGGTGTGAAAACATAGAGTTCCACAAAAAGTGGGTACTTAAGCGGAGAGGCTTCTAAGCTGGATTCACTGTATTACAATCGCACTGTATTCCACAGCTTAAACTCAACGATTGTCATCTAATTTATTTAAAACAATTAAACCAGTGTCAATTTAATTTTATGTCTTGCAATTTAAATATGCGATCATGAAAATAGAATACATGCGATTAATTCGTAATTTGGAGTAGCAGATCGTGATTTCTTTATATGGAAGCATTCAAACGGGAAAATCTCTCTTGATTCGATTGCTTTAAACCTAAAAGCTTAAACTGATTGAATAACGGTATCGATCGCGATCAAATACGATAGCGTACTCGTTTACTGAATGCACGATCGTGCGATCGTTCACGTATGCAATAATGCGATACACATAATTTTACGTTCCGAGTTATATATTTACATTAGCGTCGATCCAACCCCTAGTAAAATACATCAATTGAAAATACATCAGAGTGCAGCTCTGAAATTTATCAAAAAATTGTGAGAAATTATGAAACTTCTTTAGCAACGGGGTGATTTGAAATTAGGTGCTATGAAACGACCCTATTTTTTTTTGCCGTACTTCCACTTAGTATAGTTTTTTCCTCGAAGGTAAGGGTGGGATCTAAAATAGCTGTATCAATAAATGATATATCGAATTAAAGTACCCATCAAGCAGAATAATCCAAAATAATCAGCTTCGAAATCGGTGGACCATAAGCTGAGGTATAAGCATGAGAAGATTTCCTACTTTATTCAATTTTTATAAGCATTCCACAGACTAACTCCACTTCAAACCATGCAGTCGGATTATTTCATATTTCGGAATTAAGTAAATGCCGATTTTTTCAAAAATGCGGCATTTCCATCCAAATCAAAATAATTAACTTTTGTCTTTTGATTCTAATAGAACTTCTTATCCTTTGTCAGAATCTTTCAAAATAGTTAAAAATCGTCAGAGTTATAGCGCTTTTATTGAGAAAAAACAAAGCTAATTTTCTGAAACACCACACCTTTTTTTTTTTTGCTTAAAGTTTTATTTTGAATTTGTACTAATATAAGAAAGAAATGACATGAGTTAGTTTAATGTGCGCTTAAAGACATTTGTGGTCAAGAGAATTTTTTTTCTTAAAATAAAAATTTTAATTTTTGTTTCAACATTGCCAAGTCATCTGTGATACTACTACTTTCAGCTTATTTTTAATAATAACATCATTTAGTACTGTTCTTTTTATTTAAAATGAGTTTTCAAGTGATAATCTGCGATGTTACAGCTATTTAAAAATCACATGAATTTGATCTCCTGCGATCAAGATGAAATAAATTTGTAACCGATTGGTTAATATTGTTTGGCCGTAGGGGATCAAATTCATGTCATAGAGAATAAGATGTTCTATTAGAATCAAAAGACAAAAGTTAATTATTTTATTTTGGATGGAAATGTCGCTTTTTTGAAAAAATGTTCTGCGGTTTTTCAATTTTTGACACCGAAACTTAAAGTGGGCATAACTTCGTAAAAAAATTTTTTTAATCAAATCGGGGAAATATTGGTCCCCTTATTTCTTTTGAGAAACACCAAATGTAATCGGCAACCAATTCCGTAATATGAAATATAGTCCGACTGCTTGGTTTGAAATGAATTTGGTCTTCTTCAATTTTAATAAAACATTTTCGCCTCATTCTATAGCTGTTTAGTTTTCTGAAGGTTTCACTTCTACCACTTGTGAACTGCACACATGATTTTTTTTTTTATATTGTTACTTACAGTCTTAAGAAAATATTTATACAAATTAAGAAACAAATTGAATTTGTACAATTGAATAAATTAGTAAACCTGATAAAAAAGCTACAGCAATCAACTTACATAATCTACCCGCCGAAATTTTTTATGCAAAGAGTCGAGGGAGAAAAAACTAACCGGTTCTTCCAGTCAATTCTTATAAAGAGCGTCAGAACTAGTGTTGTGTTTCTGTGATGACAACAGAGAGCTTAATACAATCTCATGAATACCCAGATGTGCATTAAAAAACTCAAAAAAATACCCAGTAAAAATATTAGTATTTCATGACCAAAACATTGCTTTTATAATCAGAATGTCAATGTTTTGAAACCGGTTTGCAGTGCAAAGATCTCCGCTTTAGCAAATTTAATATCGAAATTCGATTGGCTAATATTACTGATATTGCTACCCATGAAAATCAAACATTCAGAGCTCTTCTGATTCCGCTCCATATTTATATGCTTACAAAAAGATGGTAGGGCCTAAGGAAGAGAAAATCTGGAGACGCTAAGAAACTGTAGCAATCCATAAGAAATGTAGGAAAAAGCATAAAAACTATTTACTGATTTCAATTAAGGATATAAGTATATTGTAAGTTCCTGTTGCAGTTTCATAGCATAATACCGACTTAATATAGAATGCATCCGAACGGTGCTTGAAAAAAGTATGCCACATTTGTACGACTTTCAGATCCTTAGCAGAAGGAAGCTACTAGTGCTATTCAGAATAGATATATGAACTCACCAAATGAACAGATCATCAAATTATCTTTCGTTGGAAATAGTGTGCTGAGAGTTATTGCAGTTCTTTTGGACCACATCTTTTGCATGTACACGTATTGAGCTTTGAAGATTTTTATAAGTTATGCCTTATGGATGTTAACTCCACTTGGCATATATAACAGACTGTACCTTATTTTCTTGGATTTTTTGCAAAATTTTTTATTTTAGCTTAGTGTATGTAGCTTCTCATCGAACACTTAATGCTTTAATTATATATTTAAGTAGCATTACCCAGCGCGCTTCGCTACACCGTAAATAAAAAATTTCGTTTGAATTTTTTTTTTATTTTAATAAAATAAATCAAAACTCACTTGCTTTTGAATTTGTTAAAATTGTAAGACCTATTCTTGGAAAAAATATTGGAATTTCCAATGCAGTGTTGTCAATCGTGCAATTTTGTTTGTAGCCTTGGAAGTAATCAAGTATTACGAATGCATGCTAAGGGGGAATTCAATATTTTCTTCCTTTTTCTAGTATAAAGAGCGGAGTTATTTTAAAAATTTTACGCAAGAAAAAAAAAATACAATTTAAAGAAAAATCTTGCGAAAGCTATGCTTCTTAATATATGGACCACGTGGTGTAGATTCAATGTCCGGTCTTCGTGTAAACTCTATTTAAAATAGGGTTACCAGATGACATACTTTAGTAGTAAATGGACTACTTTTGTCCGGCAAAAATACTTTACTACTTTTGGGTGAAATGTAATACCTTAACCACTTTTGAATTTTGCATTCCAAAATATTTTTTGTGCAGAGAAAGTGAGGAACATTTTTTTTTTATTTTTTTTTTTTTTTTTGATCAATAAAAATATTTCAAATGGGAAAAGTTATCAAATAGTCCAGTAGAATTAGTCGAGGAAATGAGAAAAAATAAAAATAATTCGTTACAGCAGTCTGACAGCGGAATATTGTTGAACAAGCTCTTGTAAAAGAGCTGATCGCTCTCGTATCAAATAAAATTTAGGAGAGTGTTTTCCTCCCCATTTAGCGCGACATCAGGTGTTCCACAAGGAAGCCACCTGGGGCCGCTCCTGTTCATTTTAGCAATTAATGACGTTACACATGTTATTAAAAACTCCCATCTGTTAGTATATGCAGATGACATGAAAATTTACAGGAACGTAAAGGGGGTTGGTGACACTATTCCACTTCAGTCTGACTTGAAATCCTTTGAAGTTTGGTGTTCTAAGAATAACTTACATCTTAATCCTGATAAATGCCAAGCTATGATTTTTACCAGGAAGAAAACTATTGTGGAATTTGATTATAAATTAAAAGATAAAAATATTTGTCGTGTCGATGTAGTCAAAGACCTAGGTATACATTTTGATACTAAGTTGACTTTTAATGAGCATATTAATCAAATTTGTAAAAAATCCTCATCTCTGCTTGGCTTTATTAAGAGGTGGGCAAAAGAATTTAATAGCCCTTTAGTAACGGTGACTTTATATAATACAATAGTGCGCCCTCACTTAGAGTACGCTAGCCAAGTATGGTCACCATTTTATAATGTTCATATAAATAGAATTGAAAGAATTCAAAAAAATTTTATTCGTTTTGCTCTCAATGGCTTAAATTGGATTGACCCTTTAAGCCTTCCTCCTTATGAGGATCGTTTAAAGTTATTACATATGCAGTCTTTGAGCTCGCGTAGAAATATTGCGGATATACTTTATCTGCATCAACTTGTAACTGGGTCTCTTGCTGCACCAGAGCTTCTTAACTATATACATTTTAATAGTAATCGGAGGAGTACTCGTAACTCTTATCAGTTATTTTATCAACCGGTTAGTAGAACTAATTATATGGCTACAGCTCCTTTTAATCGCATGACAACTCTTATTAATAATTGCGAAGTTTATAACATTAGCTTGTCAAAAGGTCAACTCAAGCTTAGACTGAAAACTAACTGTAGCTAAATTTGTAGCTTAATGGTGGTGTGAATTTTTTTTGTTTGTGTTGTCCGAGCCCCACAGCATGCTGGGTAAATTTTTTCTAACATTTATGCCTTGGACCACGTAAATTTATACATATAATTATTTTAATATCTATATGTCTATTTTTACATGGTGTGAGTGGGTATGTTGAGAAAGTGCGATAAAGCTAAGAAAAAATTATAAAATAAATAACAAATTAATGTGCATGATAATTTTTTCTATTCCATTTTTTATTGAATAAGCTTTTTACTTGGTATAAAGCTTCAATGCTAAATAGCTAAGAAGGCTATAATAGCTGTAGTAGCTAAACTCTATTATTATTATTATTATTATTATTATTATTAAAGAGGACAGCAGCTATCCGGGGTGGAATGGGGTGCATTTTTAGAGGTCGAACACGATTTCTGGCTAAACTGTGCATAATATCAAAAAAAAGTTTTAAGTAAAAGTTGTAGGACATAAGAAGATCTACAACTTTTGTACAAATCATTTCCACCTTAACCTCAAAATTTTTCGAAAAAATGGCTGAAAACCAGTTTTTTGTTTTTTAATTTTTTTCTTTGCCAAAAAAGTTTCTATTGAGCTAAAACTTGGGCAAAATATACTTTTTAGTGAAATATACTTTTTCAGACGGAAATATTTAGAGGTTGTTGATAAATTTAATTTTCAAACTAAAAAAAACGAAATTTTTAACTGAGATTCCTCATTAAACAGAAAAAACTAAAAATTTTATTCATCTTTTCTAGTACCTTTTTTTGTGCGGCACTTAAATAAGAAATATTGTTAATGATTCAGTATTTCTCCCAGCACTCAAGTTCCCATAAATATTCATATCCATAAAATAAATGCATTCAGTCGAGTGAGTAAATATATTTTTGTATTTACACTCTATAATCAGTATGGCAAGATCCATATCAAATGAGGGCGTACATTACTTATTCTATTCCGCCAGACCATCAGGATACTTCAAAAAAATCTCCAAAAATGCTAAATTAATTTTTAATTTCGGACTCCAAAGACGGTTTTATTAAATTGTAACTAATTTTGCTCAGTATGAAATGGCAACACTGGTGAAACGTTGTTGAGCCATTTTACTAAGAGTAAATAAGTGAACGTCTACAAGCCACTCTATAGTTCACGCTGGCTGAATTGTGGTGAGAATCAGAGCTCAAGATGAAACTGTGCATTTCACATAGCGCCTACGTTCATGTATTGCATTCTGTATTATAAAGTGATAACATTTAACGCTCGTGTTAAATGTTAACTCTGATTAACTGAATTGATCGTCGATTCATATGAGATAATCAAAGATTTAGCTTTTGACTTAGAACAAAACTAACACGGACGTCATTACGTTTGTGGCAGTCTGTGCAACAGGTGTTTAAATAATAGAATCGTGTGTACTCCTCACTAGTTTTTCATAGATATTTAATTAATTAAATCAGTGATAGTGATTACCCTGATCAGTGAGAAAAGTTGAATTTTTCTTATAAAAGTATTGTGTTTCATCAAAAATGTTAAAAACATCGGCAATTTTCCTAATATTCTTATTGAGTTTTTTGCATTACGTAAATTGCACTAAGTTGGAAGACAACCGTAAGGAGTGGATATCATACCTTTCAAGGAGAACCGGTTCGTGCGCTGAATATTTTCAATATTTGCGCACTGGCGATTATATTAATGGCAAACTTACACTGCCCCATTTGAAGGTAGGCGACACCGTCAAGATGACATTTTATCAAGAACTTTCTCCAGGTGATACGGTAAGTGTTTTTGATTAGCCTTTGGTTTTATGTGTTAAATATATGACTTTTATTTCAGCCTTTCCCTGGTATTTTCTTACCAGACCGAAGTTCGCAAGAGGTTATCAACCGACTACAAATGAAGCAACTAATATCATACCGTGTAGATTTTCCAATAAGGCTAAGTGTGCCAATATTAAATAAAATTTTTATCAACGGCAACGAATTATGCGAGACAAGATTTAGTAATAATTTAATGAATAATAGGAATTTTTGTAATATTGGAAATTCTTTTCCTAGATAAGTCATCTGATGATATACTAACACTCCAACATACTCTTAACGTTGTGAACGAATCTTTGCCAGTATTTACTTATAACATCCACATCCCTAATTTCTCTGAAATTCCCACTTGTGGAGTTACTGATGCGGAAATTGCAAATCGCGGAGTTTTACCGCTTGCTTACGGCGGCAAAATAACAGATCGTGGTGAATATCCTTGGCTCGCCGCAATTTATAAAAAGCATTGGTCTGGCTTAACCTTCGTTTGTGGTGGTTCGCTTGTTACTTCAAAATTTATTTTGTCAGCAGCTCATTGCTTCCAAAGCCTAAGTTTGACTGCAGAAAAAGTTACTGCTATGCTAGGGCGTTATAATTTAACAAACTTTATGGAGGTTGGTTATACGATAAGTGAAATAGAAGTCGTGATATTACATCCAGAATACAAACCTGGATTAGGATTTTCCGATTCTGACCTAGCATTGTTGGAAATGAAGGAACACGTAAGGTAATGTATAGACAAGTTTAATGATTTATCTTTTGTGCGCATTTTTCTTTAAAATTACTTAAAACTTATTTATTTTCTTACTTTATGTCCTCAAAATATACGTTAAAATTTTTAGTTTTACTAAATACATAAAGCCAATTTGTCTGTGGAGTGAACCTGCTGAGGACTCACGAATTGTTAACCAAACGGGTGTAGTAGTCGGTTGGGGCAGTGATGAAAATGGCAACAGTATATCAGTCGCGCCGAAAAAGGTCAATGTCAAAATCGCTTCTAGAGAGGAGTGCTTAATTTCTTCAGTGGCGTTTAATGCAGTAACATCATCACGCACTCTGTGTGCTGGAAATCGAGATGGCTCTGGGCCATGTGAAGGGGACTCTGGTGGCGGATTAATGCTGAACCAAAATGGGGTCTGGCTGCTTCGGGGCATTATTTCTTTAGCATTAACAGTTCAACAACGTTGTGACTTACAGGAGTATACAGTGTATTGCGATGTAGCAAAACACATGCCATGGTTGCAAAATTACATCAAACGAAAATACCTTCCGGTAACGGGCCCTCTCGAAGATGTTTGTGGAAGACCAGACACAGAATCTCATATTGACCATCCTTGGTTAGCTGCTATTTTCAGAAAACAATTTACTGGCGAAAATTTCTATTGCACTGGTTCGATAGTTTCACCACGAACTGTTTTGGCACCTGCTTATTGCTTTTCATTGTTAAATGATGAACAACTTTCACCGGATTTCATAAGAGTTTATCTCGGACGTTACGATCTCAACAATATAAACGAAAATGGAGTTGTATCACGTGATGTAGCAACTTTAATCTTCCACCCAGAATTCAAATTTTTAAAACGTAAGATTCAAGATAACAACATAGCATTACTTCAAATGAAGGATCCTGTTAGGTGAGTTGCCAATATATGACAAGTCAAATTTTTGCTCAAACAATTATTTATTTTTAGTTTCACACAATTTGTAAAGCCAATTTGCCTATGGACTGAACCTATGGATCAGTCACAAATTGTAGGACAGTCTGCCACTTTATCAAGTTGGGAAAAGTGTAGAGAATGCAAGGAAATTTCAACAGTGCCTACGTCAATAGAAGTAAAAATTTCATCTTTGGAGGAATGTCAAATTCGGAATTATAATGTGAGCAAATCATCGCGTACGTTGTGCATAACTGGGTTTGGAAATAAAGTTGAGGGTATGTTAATGTTGAAACGAAATGAACGTTGGTTACTTCGTGGTGTCAGTTTGTGGCGTACTGTTTTTAAAAGTGAGGATTTCTGTTTATATGCCGATATAGCAGAATATGTGGCATGGATTAAAAGTAACATGTTATCATAAAGGAGGCAAAGTAGCCAAAATGCTTACTTTGGAGATCAATACAATGAAAAAAATAAAATTGATTTAATTTGTGTGACAATTAGTGCATTTTTCTATATATTTTTTCTATTATATAAAATAATTTTGGTGTTGGTGTTTATATAAGAAACTCTTATAACTTCCAAATTGTTTGGCAGTTCTCAATTACTGACTTGCTTGAAAGTTATTAGTTGGATGAATTTCTATGGCTGCAAATATTTCAAATTTGACTTTAGAATACCATGTTTCTTTCTATAACGATGTTGTTTGCAAAGACTGCAACTGAGAACGTATGACTCTCCCTAATAAATTCAATTAGAATAATTAAACCATAGAAAAAAATAAAAACAAAGACAAAACTCACACCTTCAAACACATTTACATGCCATTCAACGGTTTGTTGTGCTTGCACGCTTGTTTATATTTGCGCAAACAGTTTTTAAAGCAATTTAAAAAATTTAAATAACATGAAATTTTATAAGAATATCAGAATAATTGGAGATTGACACATTGCGTTAAGGGAATAATACTAAATAAAATTGTTCAAAATCGATTCTGTAGCTTTTGCGTGAGGCACGGATATGGATATATATAGTTATCATTTTTGTTATATACATTATACTACTAAAGTTAAACTCTCTCACTCTCTGTATCAAAATATTCAAAGCCACTATTTTTACTTAAGAATTTTATAAATTTTCCTAGTGTGCACTTTGCACGCACACATGGAAACAAACATAAATAAACTCCTTAATATTAAGAAATGTTTACTAGCATAGGGCAAATGAAGAAACTGCTACTTTTTTTCATACAAAGTTTTACGTCTAAAGGTCACCCACTAGCGCTAACCTGACAGCCGACAGTTTTGCACACGTTCTAAAGGAAACAGGACGCAATACAATTACGCAGCGCAGTGTACGAGTACAAAAACAAAAACAGCAAACAAAACTGCTACAGCATACTCACAGTCAAGTTGGCATATGAATGAATGTGGCAGTAGCTGCAGCAGCAGCAACAGCACAAGAAATAAATGAAACAAAAAAAATGGAATTACATTTCATCTCTACGTTACTATGTCCCTGGCAAGTAAACTGCAAAATCCTATTAAGGATGTTGCATGGCATTAAATTTGATTTATTTAAACATTTCTCAAACAGTAGAAGGACGTTCAGACTGGCATATACAAAAGTTGATATGTAAGTATGTGTTGTAATGTATTTACATGACAGTTATTCCACGAAAAGTTCAAATTAAGGCACATGCTTTTTTATTTGCTATTACGGTAAGTCAACACACAGTTCAGGAATGCAGTTCTTATTTGATTTTTTATACGAAGCAGACCGATAAAATTTGGGCCCTTCTTTTACTCCTTTGGATCAGCGATTCTTAAAATGATTTTTATTATTTGTTATAAAAAGGAACTTCAATAAAACGTGAAGTTTTGAAGAAAAAGTGTGCTGAATCCAAAAAACATAAGCTATGCATAAAGTTGAACCATTCACTGTCAGACAAATATTATGCTTTTTTTTTTAGAGTTTCAAAAATTTTACTTTACATAGATTCAGTAAGACAACCATTTACCACAAGTTGAGCAAAGTCTACTTAATTCAATGAAACAGCGCAGATTTTCAGTTACAAATAAAGAAACTCCACTTAGTGGAATGTTCCATACCTAAGCGCATAGGAATGCAGCTTTTATTTTTGTTTTTTTTTTTTTTTTGCGAGCAACATTTTAGTTTATGTTTGTTTAGATGGGATTTATGCAAACGTAAATACGTTTGAAGATTATATACATACATACACAAGTACGTATGTGTATATGCTTTAGCTTAGTGTTAGTAGTAAGCTGTGTTGCAATTTTATTAAGAAAATGCAGCTTTGCCTTAAATAATGAAGTTGTTCTTTAGGAAATCAAAGCCGCCAACATTGCATGGTTCACGGTGCGTATGAGTGACATTTATTTATTTTATATGCAGTCAGTATGCAAAACTTTGAGCCTACGAGTATTTTTTTTCATAATGAAATTATTTTCAGTTCAAGTGTAATGCAAATAAATGCAGCAAAGCAAACATTTTATAGTAACGTAAGTTCAGAGCTGCATTAGTTTTCAAGTAGTGCGACGAATAGAAAATACTGAAAATGAAAACAAACAGAAAATAAAATTTTAAATCTTGGACAAAAAATGTGGCGGTGGCCAAGTTTCAGATATAGTCTCAAATGAACTATAGTGAATTTTTTATCAAATATCAGTTAAATAAAGTTTGACCGTTACATCGATATTTCAAAAACCTTGCACTCACATAAAAATTTAAGTTTACGTATACGACATGTTGTTCGGAATGATTTTATTTTTAATTAACCAATTTTTTTCTTTCGCAAGGGCTGCGTATACAAAAAGCTGTAATTAAATTTTAAGCACACTTTCATGGTTTATTTTTCTCTATCTCTCGCTCTCTCTCTCTCTCTCTTATAGTGAAACACTGTTATTGTGTACCGCTGTTGCTGCGCTACGGATTAGTTGTGTTGACTTGTCTGATCAGGTTTTATTTAGTGTGGCTTTCAGCCGCACAGGCACAATCAAATAGACAGAAAAACAGACAGTCAGACAAACAAAACACAACGCACCCATATAAGCACAAAAGCTTGCACATATGCACAGCTATAAGTGTATGTGTGAATAAATGAAGCACCATTCAACGTCTGTCGTAGCGAGGCAGATTAAATTCAATTTAATTTGCAGTAAAGTCGGAGTTTAATTGAATCTGTTGTATGAGTCTACTGATACTGTGTGATAGAATATATAAAATGAAAGAGTTATAAACATACAAACAATTTGTTCACATACATACATACAAGTGTAGTTGGTTAAGTGAAAGGGCATTTGCTTTTCAGCCGCAGAAAAGTTTGGCTTTCAATATGGGCTTAGATCAAAAATTCAAAATGTGTAAATAACTAGCAAACATTTAGTGAAGAACTCAATTGTCTGTTGTCATTTAGAATTAAACGTTTTTTATATGAATTATAATAGGAAACAAATTGATTGCGCTGGCTGCAGGTTTGATCTAGGAAGCTGAAATTTTTGGAGAATTATTTTCAATCCCGATTCTATAATATAGGCATATAGGACCGCAAATTTTTTAAGCAAAAAAAAAAAACCCTTCAAATGTATTTTATCCGCCTCTTCAGTCACACGAAAAATGTGGGCATGGTTTGACAACAGTGGGTGGCGTCCCCCATTCAACTAAAAAACCCAAAACGCTATATCTTGGCACCTAAGGCAGACTTTTTCTACGTTTTAGCAAGTTGGTTTTTTTGCTTAGTTCAACGAAATTAGACATAAACTCTGGCCGCGCCTTTTACAGGTTTGAGCTCAAATATTCAGACAATTATTTTTACTCTATAAGCTAAAATGTAGGCAAAAAAAATTAAATTCATTCACAAAATTTTCGAAATAAACACCCTAGTATACTTAAAAGCAGAGATTATTTGAATTTTCAGTCAAAAATTTTTAGTGGCTTTAATTTTTTGGCTAGGTTATAATTTAATGAAGCATCACTCATATCATACATCCAATAAACTTAAGCCGCAACTTCATTTAACTGAACTTATAAAATATGCAATTAAGTTTATTTTCTCAATAACCGCTCGTAAATTTGCTTTAGCCACATTATTATAACTAACTTTAATATTTATAGGCGTGTGTAGTTTTAATGAAAATTTGATTAATGTGAGTAATTTTAAGGAATTTTTGGTTTTGTTGAAAAAAAAGTTTTTTATTTAAATTTTTCATTAAAAATCATACATTTTTAAACTGCAATTAATACAAATAGCAAGTGCTTACCTTTCATTTGATATTAAATGTTACTCATACGTCATGTGTTTTCGTATGTGCTTTTAGCATTTAATACAATTTGACAATTGGCAATAGCTTTAATTTTCTGGCTTAAGTTTCGAAGAACGCCTACAAACGCATACACAGATTGTCATAAATAATAACTATTTTAAGCTGCAACTAACACATAGTCTTACCAGCATACAAACACAGTTGAAGCACACGTAGACGTACTACCGTAGTAGATGTTAATCCTTTACTTCAATTGACACTTAATTTATGCATTCAATGCAAAATACGAAGCACGAAAAATCCTTTTTATTACCAAAGCAATTTATTAGTATTTTCCTAAAGCGCACATGTATGTAACAGCAATACAAAAGGATGTTGTGGCAGACATGCAAACAAACAAACGAACAAACAAAGTGGCTAACAAACACATTTATGCGCACACATACATGCTCGTATGTATGTGCAATGCAATCACCTGTTAAGTGCTTTCGTTTAAGTGCATGAAATTGTAAGTAAGCAAAATTTCATTCATATGTATATGTGTATGCATGCATACATACGTAGCTACAAATAAAAACAAACACTAATGGAAACACTACTGCAATGCAACCAACACAATGTCAACGTTTTCATAGTCAATGTAAAAAAATTTTTTTCTTTTTTTTTCTGTTGGCTTTTTGCTTAACGTTATTGGAGATTTAGTTTTGTTGTTGGTAGCCGTTTTAGTTGATATTTTCGAAAGGAGAGGAAGGACACGTAAATCATACACTGAGCTGGGTAGTATCAATTACTTTACAATTCCAATGGATCCAAATTTTATAGTGAGATTTTCAATTTCAATTGACAATGGAATGGCTTAAAAAATAATTTTCCTCAAGGCATTAAATATGGAATTCTAATGGTTTTTCTTCATTACAGCGAACTGAAATCGATTCAGTTGTATAACCAGAAAAATCAAAATTTAGTTTTCAACATTTTTTAAGTGATTTCAAGTTTTCGAACACTCCGGACATAAAAGTTTTTTTCATGACTGACTATCACCAGTTGAAATTAAAAAAACTTGCTTATTTACGCGAGAGACATCATTAAAGTAAAGTTTTTTTTTTTAATTCAAGTCTTATGGGGGTGTGGTGCTTCCCAGAATTTCCAATGTTTGCCATTTCAATTTCAGTTTTTTTTTTTTTTTCTTAACAAAGTAAATTGGAATCATCGTCTAGATCAAACTGAAAACAGTAAAAAATATAAGACTTGGATCGCAGAATTCTCGTACAATGTTAATATCGCTTAGAGAAAAAATTTTTTGAAATTTAGAACCTAGAGGGTGTGAGAACTCCTAAAAATATATTTTAGCTTTTTTTTAAAAAATCACTGTAACAGATTTCGATGAAAGTCGATACATGATTGCTGGGTGTCATATGTACATGTACTTACATGCGGTGGTCAAAAAAATGTTTAGTGGGTGTGTCAACTCTCATAAGTGTTTAAAATCTTAAGTTTTTTATTTAAGATTTTCCAACAAAATAAAATTTAATTTGCGCAAAAATCCAAAGTGACAACAAGAGGAATTGGGACAAAGAAGAGCACAGAATCTTACTCATTGTCAGTCAAAAAGTTAAATGGAACTGGTCAAACACCGTGACACCTCGAGGTCATCATATCCAAAGGCTTTCCAGCGTAACTTAATGAAGCTTTGTACAAAAATATGAAATAAAAATGTCACTGGTCGAACAAAAAGTAGACGAAATTGGATAAGTACGTGTAAGACTTGGAATAGAAATAAAAACTAAGGCTTAACTTATGTTATATAGAGAGTTTTTTGGTGAAAGTGCAACTAGTTATGGCAAACGAAAAAAAACGAGAAATTGGTGATGTTGGTGCGCCAATCCTCATTAGAAAAAAGCCTTTGGAATAATTTCCTTACACGGAAATAAGTGGAAAAGTTGGCGAACGGGACAATTAGGCATGGTACATAACATATACTCACACCAACATATATATAATTGACCGTGTGAAAAAATTGTGGCTATGAGCTTACGAATAAGCAAATAAATTGATAGCTCAATAAATTGTTTTGTTCCTCCATCTTTCCTCTAATATTACACGCTTATTTTCTGGAATGAAAGCTACCTATTTTTTATGACAGAAAAATTATGCGAATAAACGAAAAAATGCACTATTTGTTACACAAATTAAATCAATTTTATTTTTTTCATTGTATCGATCTCCAAACTAAACATTTTGGCTATTTTGCCTCCCTTATGATAACATGTTACTTTGAATCCATGTCATATATTCTGCTATATCAGCATATAGACAGAAATCCAAAACTTCAGAATTAATACGCCACAAACTGACACCACGGAGTAACCAACGTTCATTTCGATTCATCATTAGCATACCCTCAACTTTATTTCCAAACCCACTTATGCACAATTTTCGTGATGATGTTCTCACATTATAACCTGGAATTTCACATTTCTCCAATGATGAAATATTTACTTCTATTGACGTAGGCACCGTTGAAATTTCATATCGTACTTTAGACCTTTCCCAACTTGATAATGTAGCAGATTGTCCTACAATTTGTGACTGATCGATAGGTTCAGTCCATAAACAAATCGGCTTTATATATTGTGTAAAACTAAAAATAAATAACTGTTTGAGCAAAAACTTGACTTGTCATATATTGGTAACCCACCTAACAGGATCCTTCATTTGAAGTAATGCTATGTTGTCGTCTTGGATCTTACGTTTTGAAGTTTTGTATTCTGGGTGGAAGATTAAAGTTGCTACATCACGTGATACAACTCCATTTTCGTTAATATTGTTGAGATCGTAACGTCCGAGATAAACTTTTATGAAATCCGGTTTCAGTTGTTCAACATTTAACAGTGAAAAGCAATTGGCAGGTGCCAAAACACTTCGTGATGAAACTATCGACCCAGTGCAAATGAAATTTTCACCAGTTGGTTTCTTTCTATGAATAGCAGCTAACCAAGGATGCTCAAAACGAGATTCTGTGCCTGGTATTCCACAAATATCTTCTAGAGCGCCCGTTACCGGAAGGTCTTGTCGTTTGGTGTAATTTTGCACCCATGGCATGTGTTTTGCTACGTCGCAGTACACTGTATACTCATGTAAGTCACAACGTTGTTGAACAGTTAACGCTAAAGAAATAATGCCCCGAAGCATCCAGACCCCACCTCTTTTAAGCATTAGTGCGCCACCAGAGTCCCCTTCACAGGGCCCAGAGCCATCTCGATTTCCAGCACACAGAGTGCGTGATGATGTTACTGCATTAAACGCCACTGATGAAATTAAGCATTCCTCTCTAGAAGCGATTTTGACATTGACCTTTTTCGGCGCAACTGATATACTGTTGCCATTTTCATCACTGCCCCAACCAACCACTACACCCGTTTTGTTAACAATTCGTGAGTCCTCAGCAGGTTCACTCCACAAACAAATTGGCTTTATGTATTTAGTAAAACTAAAAATTTGAACGTATATTTTGAGGACATAAAGTAAGAAAATAAATAAGATTTAAGTAGTTTTAAAGAAACATGCGCACATCAAATAAATCATTAGACTTTTCTATACATTACCTTACGTGTTCCTTCATTTCCAACAATGCTAGGTCCGAATCAGAAAATCCTAATCCAGGTTTGTATTCTGGATGTAATATCACGGCTTCTATTTCACTTATCGTATAACCAACCTCCATAAAGTTTGTTAAATTATAACGCCCTAGCATCGCAGTAACTTTTTCTGCAGTCAAACTTAGGCTTTGGAAGCAATGAGCTGCTGACAAAATAAATTTTGAAGTAACAAGCGAACCACCACAAACGAAGGTTAAGCCAGACAAATGTTTTTTATAAATTGCGGCAAGCCAAGGATATTCACCACGATCTGTTATTTTACCGCCGTAAGCAAGCGGTAAAACTCCACGGCTTGCAATTTCCGCATCAACAACTCCACAAGTGGGAATTTCAGAGAAATTAGGGATGTGGATGTTATAAGTAAATACTGGCAAAGATTCGTTCACAACGTTAAGAGTATGTTGGAGCGTTAGTATTTCATCAGATGACTTATCTAGGAAAAGAATTACCAATATTACAAAATTCCTATTATTCATTAAATTATTACTAAATCTTGTCTTGCATAATTTGTTGCCGTTGATTAAAATTTTATTTAATATTGGCACACTTTGCCTTATTGGAAAATCAACACGGTATGATATTAGTTGCTTCATTTGCAGTCGGTTGATAACCTCTTGTGAACTTCGGTCTGGTAAGAAAATACCAGGGAAAACCTGAAATAAAATTCATATACTTAACACCTAAAAGCAAAGACTATTCAAAATTACTTACCGTATCACCTAGAGAAAGTTTTTGATAAAATGTCATCTTGACGGTGTCGCCTACCTTCAAATGGGGCAGTGTAAGTTTGCCATTGATATAATCGCCAGTGCGCAAATATTGAAAATATTCAGCGCACGAACCGGTTCTCCTTGAAAGGAATGATATCCACTCCTTACGGTTGTCATCCAAACTATCGCAATTTATGTAATGCAAAGAACTCAGTAAGAATATTAGGAGAATTGTCGATGTTTTTAACATTTTTGATGAAACACAATACTTTTATAAGAAAAATTCAACTTTTCTCACTATCACTGATTTGACTAATTAAATATCTATGAAAAACTATTGAGGCGTGGTATGGAGTACACAAAATTTTATTATTTAAACACCAGTTGCACAGACTGCCACAAACGTAATGACGTCCGAGTTCGTTTTGCTCAAAGTCGAAAGCTCTGGCCATACAATCTCTCTGTACATAAATATAGAGCGGAATCAGAAAAGGCCAGAATGTTTTATTTTCATGTGTAGCAATATCAGTTTCTTAAATAAATGTAATAAAATCAGCCAATCGAATTTTTATATTGATTTTGCTACAGTTCCGATCTTTGAACTGCAAATTGTTGAGATACTGCAATAACTTGTTATTTAAGAACTTGTTATTTTGGTTTTGTATTCAATACCAATATCAATTTAGTTTTTGTGAAACTTGTTAAAATGAAAATTTCCAATTTTTCACTTCCAAATAAAATCTTATAGACTTCGTACAAATAAATTGTACTGCGTATTATTAATCTAATAGGTTATGGGCCTTTCCTAGTTGAATACGCAAAAGTGAAATAATTTTATTAACGCTATTTTCTTGGATATTTCGTGGATTTTGCAATATGGATCTAAAACTGCATTTCCCCAAGCTTGGCAGCAGCAATTATCATACTTGGAAATTCAATATGGAGCTATTGCTGTTGGAGCGTGAATTATGGGATTTGGTCACAGATGAAGGTCCTACGGAAGCAAATTCGAAATGGTTAGTCCGGGATGGAAAAGCGCGCGCAGTTATTGGTCTTTCGCTTGAGGAGTCACAGAAAATACACATAAAGCGGTTGAAGACAGTGCGAGATTACTGGTATGCACTTCAAAAGCAGCTTGAGAAGTCAAATTTATCAAATAGGGTGAGTCTTCTTCGTAAACTATCAACAACTCGAATGCAAGAAGGTCAAGCTATGGAGGACCACATTGCTGGTATGTTGATCGTTGTATGATCGATTGACAGACTTAGTAAAGGAGAAATTGATTCAAGAAGGCAAAAGACAAAATGGAACCAATATTGAAAAAGAAGTTGCGCTTAAGGCCGAAAACAAGAAATTTGTCTACAATCCTAAATGTTTTGCATGTGGAAAGCTTGGGCACATCACGCGAAACTGTCCAAACAAAAAGAAAAACCAGGACAATCGTGCAAATGTCGTAACAAAATATGATAATTTTTGTTTTGGTTCATCAACAAAACGCATGAAAAACCAGTGGTTTATTGATTCAGCGGCAACGTGCCATATGTGCAGTGACGAAAAATTCTTTCTCAATATAGACCGAACTTTAAAGGAAAGTATTTTCTTGGCAGATGGATCTGAGCTAATGTCAGCTGGCACTGGAGATGGTGTGGTTAAGTGCATAAATCAAGAAATTACCATATGTAATGTCCCTTATGTACCGGAGTTTGATGGGAGCCTGTTATCAGTGCGTAAGCTTACAGAAGGTGGTTTTGATGTTTTGTTCAAAGACAACAAATGCAAGATATCGTCCAATAACGTGGTTCATGCAACTGCAATGTTAAGGAATCATTTGATTATTCTAGACGAGGATCAAGTAGCTTGTAAAGTGAGCTCTGCAAAGTTAGATTGCGTTCATATTTGGCATCGACGTTTTGATCATCGAGATATTGCAGCTATTAAGTTTGGCGTCGATAAACAAGTTTTCGATGGAATACGAATTTCCAAATGTAATTGTTAATATGCATGCGAAGTCTGTCTAAAGGGAAAGATGACCGGAAAACCGTTTCCAAAAGCATCAAACAATCGAACTGTGAACGTGCTAGACCTGATACATAGCGATTTATGTGGTCCCATGCAAATGTAACTCCAAGCGGAAATAGATACATCCTGACGTTAATAGATGACTATAGCCGATATTGCACTGTTTATTTTCTAAAGAATAAATGTGATGCTTTCTTAAAAATTAAAGAGTTTGCTGCAATGACGGAAAATAAATTTGGCAAAACATTGAAGATTTTAAGAACGGATAGAGGTGGTGAGTTTAACAGCAAGGAGATGATAAATTTTCTTGCAAGTAAGGATATCGAGCGTCAACTATCAGCACCTTATACACCGGAACAGAATGGCGTTGCTGAACGCAAAAATCGTAGCCTGATGGAAATGGCAAGATGTATGCTTTTTGATGCAGATATAGACTTAAAGTATTGGGCTGAAGCAGTTTCTACGGCAAACTACTTACAGAACAGGTTACCTTCGAGTGTTTGTATTGCTACATCTTACGAACTATGGTACGGACTTAAGCCAAAACTGTATCATATACGCATATTTGGGTCAGTTTTGTACACTCAAATCAACAAACAAAAACGTCGGAAACTGGATGAAGTATCCAAAAGATGTCGTTTTGTTGGATATAGCGAAGAATCGAAAGCTTATCGATTGTTAGATACAACAAATAATACGATTATTATTAGCAGAGACATTGAGTTCTTAGAAGAAAAATTGGCTGATTGCAATAAGCAGCGAAATATACAACTACACTCAGAAGAAGTAGTTGTTTCAATGCAGCACAATGAAAAAGCTGTTTTGGATGAAAATCTAGGGTACATAGAAGAATCTCTTAATCAACATGATCCAGTAATTATCAATACAGAAGATACTGCAGAAGAAGAATCTTCTAGTTCTTCAGAAGGTGATCTACCGCTACGAATTTCTTCGCGACACACGAAAGGAGTACCTCCTCAACGCTATGGAATGTTGGCTACAACAGCGGAGGAACCACTTACTTACAAAGAAGCTCTTTTAAGACCAGATGGTAAGAAATGGATGATGGCTATGCAAGAAGAAATAAAATCTTTGAATGACAACAATAC
The DNA here is from genome assembly GCA_949775025.1 of Tricholauxania praeusta. Taxonomy (NCBI): domain Eukaryota; kingdom Metazoa; phylum Arthropoda; class Insecta; order Diptera; family Lauxaniidae; genus Tricholauxania; species Tricholauxania praeusta. Next base: position 56,566,254 of record OX459028.1, on the reverse strand, counting down.
GTGGGACTTGGTAGAATTACCGAAACAGCGAAAGGTTGTAGGAACTAAGTGGATTTTTAAACTCAAGCGAACTGTTGATGGTAAACGTCGTTACAAGGCGCGTTTGGTGGCGAAGGGATTTTCACAAAGACATGGAGAAGATTACGATGGAATCTTTGCACCAGTTGTAAAGCACACAGCTCTGAGGACATTATTAGCTATCGCATCATATAAAAACATGACGGTGCAACATATAGATGTCAAAACAGCATTTCTTAATGGTGAGTTAAATACAGATATTTATATTAGACAACCGGAGGGCTTTACGCAAAATGGTAAAGAACGGCTAGTATGCAAGCTCAATCGAAGTCTCTATGGTCTGAAGCAATCAGCTCGAATGTGGAATCAGCGAATTAATGACGTGTTACTCAAATTCGGATTCAGAAGGGGAATCGCTGATAACTGCTTATATGTTAAGAATTATGGGGATCAATGCATTTATGTTTTGATATATGTAGATGACATTGTTCTAGCTACTAAGAATGAACATTTGGCGAACAAATTTATAAATTTTTTGAAATCAGAATTCGAAATTACAACTCTTGGAAATCTAAAGTTATATCTGGGGATTGAGATTGAACGAGATAAAGAAGGTATTTTTTACATTCATCAGCAGGAATACATTAACACATTGCTTAAAAAATTTGGCCTTGAAGATGCTCACATTTCCAAAATCCCACTAGATCCTGGATACATGAAAACTGAGGCAAAAGAAGACACAATTTTTAAAAATAATCAATACCGTAAAGCTATTGGCTGTCTTTTATATCTTGCTGGCAATACAAGGCCGGATATTGTTGTGGCTGTATCTATACTATCGCGAAAAGTAAGCAAACCTACCAAAAGAGATTGGGTCGAGGTCCAAAGAGTTTTTAAATATCTAAAGGGAACAAAACACTTAAAACTTTGTGTCGGTACTAGAGAGGATCTTAATTTAGTCGGTTACTCAGATGCGGATTGGGCTGGTGACACTCAAGGTCGGAAATCAACAAGCGGTTACATTTTCATGCTTGGGTCTGCCACCATTAGCTATGCAAGCCGCAAACAGAACAATATATCTTTATCCTCTACTGAAGCAGAATTGGTTGCACTGACCGAAGCAACGCAAGAAGCAGTATGGTTAAAGCAACTTCTCAATGACTTTCAAATTACAAGCATCAATATCAACATTTTTGAAGACAATCAGAGTTGTGTAAAAATCCTTGAAGGAGAAAAGGTCAACCCAAGAAGCAAACATATTGATGTAAAGTACTTCTATGCAAGGGAAATTCATCGATCTGGAATCATAAAGTTTTTGTACTGCCCTACGGAAGATATGGTTGCTGACATGCTTACTAAAGCACTACAAAATATTAAGCTTAGTAAATTTCGTAAATTGTCTGGCTTATATTAAATACTAATTATTGAGAAGGGGTGTTGAGATACTGCAATAACTTGTTATTTAAGTACTTGTTATTTTGGTTTTGTATTCAATATCAATATCAATATCAATTTAGTTTTTGTGAAACTTGTTAAAATGAAAATTTCCAATTTTTCACTTCCAAATAAAATCTTATAGACTTCGTACAAATAAATTGTACTGCGTATTATTAATCTAATACAAATTGCTATCAAAACATTGACAGAAGCAATGTTTTTGTTATGAAATACTAATCTTTTTTACTGCGTAGTTTCTTGAATTTTATTAATGCACATCTGAGTATGCATGAGATTGCATTAAGATCGCTGTTGTCATCAAAAAAACACAACAACAACACTATTACTAGTGCTGACGCTCTTTATAACAAGTGACTCGAAGAACCGGTTAGTTTTTTCACCCTCGACTCTTTGAATGAATTGAAAGTCTATGAACAAATCTCGGCGGGTTGATTTTGTAAGTTGTTTGCTGTAGCTTTTTTATCAGGCTTATTAGTTTTATCAATTGTACAGATAAAATTTGTCTCTTAAATTGTAGAAATATTATCTTAAAACATTAATATCTGTATAAAAATATAATAAGCTTCGGCAAAGGTTTGTACCCATGAGAAATTCCAATATATTCTGAAAATAGATGTTAAAAAAAATACTTATGTCTTATTTAAAAGATATAAGTAAGGTCTAATGTTATTGCATTTTTTATTTGTTATATTCGTTCTTTCCAAAAATAAAATAATATTAATAAAAATGTAAGCTTGCAAAAATACAGAACAGCTTCTGTTGTTGCTAAGCAGCTTCTTCGAAATCTTTAGCCAAAGCTCTGATAAGAAAAGTTGAACACCCACTCAAAAATTTGAATGGTCTATGAAAAATAAACAAATACATTTAAATAAATTTTTTAGCATAGATTGATGTGTGGGTGGAACTTAAGAAATGGCCTCTTCTTCAGAAACAACATTATACAATTTTTTGGATGTGTCAAGGCTGATTTCCAACACAACGCAATAAATCTACGAAGAAAACAACAAGAGCATGATTTCAACGAAAACTGGACCGAATTGGTAAAGTGGGCGGCGCAACTCCATCAAAAGTAATAACTTAATAACAGCATATCAAGAGAATTCTCCATCGCAATATTATGCACATTTGTACGAAGATGGGATGTAATGAGGGTATTCACAGCAAAAGAAGTGAATAGAATTGGAATAATGGTTGATCACAAGCAGGTGTGTTACCTCCCATAGAAGATAAAACTGACATAATATATCTAGAGAAGTTTCAGATGGAATGTAATGAAACTCTTTACACAAAAAAAAAACTTTAAATAAAATTACATCGGCGCAAATTTCCGTGACCACAATCATAGTAGGAAAAACGTTAGGTGAATTTAGTTATGCACGAATGTAGCTACCTAAAGCGGTATAATTTACATTTTGATAGTTTTTTCTTAGCAATATTTGGTACTTTGGGTAAAAAGTTGATTATTCTTCAGAAAAAAAGTGGGCTAGAGCGACAAAACTCTAAGCCATCCCCGAACATAGTGAACGAATGATAGCATTTTAAAGAGATGGAGTGATAAATAGATGTGAAATATGTAGATAAAAATAAAGAGATTGTGATAAACATAGCGTGGCAGATACATAGGGAAATAAGAATGATACAAATAAACCACACTGGTCTACAAGGGTTTGCTTATGTAAAGTGATTAAGGGAACATGACACCTTCAAATTTTCACGAAATCAAAATTTTTTTTTTTTTTGACTGTGTCTTTTTTAAAAAATATTGAAAAATACGTATTTAATGAAATAAACCTCAAACTCGGCCTATAAAATATATAGCGAGCATTTTAGTAACATCGTGTTAAAGTTATAATACTGGAAAAGCTATAATTAAAAAACTTAAAACGCGTTTTTCTCGAAACCACGTTTTTCGAGTTGGCGGGCATGATAACAAAAAAACTACTTGACCGATCTTTCTGAAATTTTAATATGTTGCTGTGCACATATTAATGCAGGGAATGAAGTACGGACAGAAAGATCGGTATTATAGTTTTTGATTTCTGGTACGATTTTGACCTGAAAAATTGAAAATTTTGGAATAAATGACGCCATTTTGTTATTTTTGGACCAAAGTTATTACCTGTAGTTCATTCCCTGGCGGCTTTGATGCTGATTAAAACCTCATATTTTTTTTTCTCTTTCAGATGTTCCAATGAGCTGCAATCATGCCCACCGTGATTTTTCGGTGTTTTTTTTTAAATTCTAGTGGTCATAAATTTCACAAATAAATAAAAAAAATTTTTTTTAATACAATGTTTTGTTTTAAAATATGTGTGTAAGTTTCAAAATGATATCTTGCTTTTTATAAAACTTAAACGCATCTTAAAACACATAAGACAAAATTTTTTGAAGGTGTCATGTCCCCTTAAGTGTTTTCGTTAGATTTTTGCACGCTGAACACAAAAGTTGTCCATCACGTATTGTACTTATTGAAAAAATGGAAGGTTGAAGCTCCCAAAAAAAAGATGTTTTTTCCATTTTTAAATAAGGCGTATTTATATAATCAGGCGTTGTGTCTAGCAAAAAATTTTTAGCTTTATTATAGAAACCTAAAAATTCACACACTATATCTCCGCTTCAACTTTTGGTTCTCTCTTTTTCAGATTTTAGCGTAAGTTAGACAATACAACAATTTAAATGAAAGACATTCAAAAATCGGGCTCAAAAAATTTTATTCCCTCGAACAGTTGAACAATTTTACCTCACATGTTGTGCGATATTTGTATGATTTAAGCGTTTTGTTTAAAATTTATGCTGCTGCAGTGTTTTTTGTTCTACATTGTAGTTTTGCTTTTGCTCTCACAATTTTGTTTCTAGTTGCTGCTGCTATTGCAAATGCAGGTGTTGGTACTGTGCAGCAGTATATATGTGAAATTTCTGATAAAAAAATTCAAATAAATGATTTGATTTGTGTGGTATTCAAATTTATTGAGCTTGCAATTTAAAATTCATATGAATGCGGAAAAATAACCACAAAAAATAGCCCTATTTTAAAGTCTTTCAGCTTTCCGAATTAATACTAGAAATACTGCCATTTCAGTTTAGATTTACTATCAATTCATGCAAGTCATCTATCGTAGGAATAAATGGCATGAGACATATTAAATGCGTAACCTAAATTATGCTAACTTTCAGTACAAAATCATTCAAAATCACAACCACATCCTTTAGGTATACTATGTAAAATACCCAAATTGTTTTGTTTCACTTGTGGCATCCCCTCAACAATTTCCTTTGCGGCTGCTATCAATCCTACTGTGTCTGCATTTCTAACTCTAACGTGGTATTTGCTGCAATTGGATTTATACATGTATGAATTATATCTAACACTGTGTTAGTAACACATACACACGCGTAAAGACTGTCTTTAAAATATGCACACATATAATGCATTTGACAATTTCAATAAACTCAATTGTGGATGCCTCACTCACACATACTGCCATAACATATGTATATGCAATGGCATTCAGTCAAAATATATACATAATTACATTAGGGTGATTCAAACTTTTTTTTTTTTGTTTTTTTTTTTTTTTTTTGATTAGGTAATTAATGTTGTTGAGCTGAATGGGTCGTTTTTCAACGTAATTTTTTGCGCTGAGCTCGAATCTTGCCACAGAATTGACCCATCATATCAGAATCCTGAATATTTGAGGTTAAGTACCTATGACATGATGATTTTTGTATTCTTTCGAGGCCATGTATGTATAGGATTCAAAGAAAGTTAATCAGCTTATTTTTAACAAAAGCATCATTTAGTACCGTCCTTGCCCTTTAAAACGAGTTTTCAAGTGGTGATCTGTAATGTTTCCTTGCAAAGTTATAGTCATAGTTATAGTTATAGTTATAGTTATAGTTATAGTTATAGTTATAGTTATAGTTATAGTTATAGTTATAGTTATAGTTATAGTTATAGTTATAGTTATAGTTATAGTTATAGTTATAGTTATAGTTATAGTTATAGTTATAGTTATAGTTATAGTTATAGTTATAGTTATAGTTATAGTTATAGTTATAGTTATAGTTATAGTTATAGTTATAGTTATAGTTATAGTTATAGTTATAGTTATAGTTATAGTTATAGTTATAGTTATAGTTATAGTTATAGTTATAGTTATAGTTATAGTTATAGTTATAGTTATAGTTATAGTTATAGTTATAGTTATAGTTATAGTTATAGTTATAGTTATAGTTATAGTTATAGTTATAGTTATAGTTATAGTTATAGTTATAGTTATAGTTATAGTTATAGTTATAGTTATAGTTATAGTTATAGTTATAGTTATAGTTATAGTTATAGTTATAGTTATAGTTATAGTTATAGTTATAGTTATAGTTATAGTTATAGTTATAGTTATAGTTATAGTTATAGTTATAGTTATAGTTATAGTTATAGTTATAGTTATAGTTATAGTTATAGTTATAGTTATAGTTATAGTTATAGTTATAGTTATAGTTATAGTTATAGTTATAGTTATAGTTATAGTTATAGTTATAGTTATAGTTATAGTTATAGTTATAGTTATAGTTATAGTTATAGTTATAGTTATAGTTATAGTTATAGTTATAGTTATAGTTATAGTTATAGTTATAGTTATAGTTATAGTTATAGTTATAGTTATAGTTATAGTTATAGTTATAGTTATAGTTATAGTTATAGTTATAGTTATAGTTATAGTTATAGTTATAGTTATAGTTATAGTTATAGTTATAGTTATAGTTATAGTTATAGTTATAGTTATAGTTATAGTTATAGTTATAGTTATAGTTATAATTATAGTTATAGTTATATATAAAATTGAAGTACAGAGCTGAATTTTCGTGAACTTTTTCTTCATATCATAAACTAACTTTTTAAGCAACAGATCTTTAAAAAAAAAACAAAAAAAAATTTGAATCACCCTAATGTACATATTATATGTTTCTACGTTGTCATGAAACTCCTCTTGGCTTCAAGCTCACAAGTGCCAGTGTTGACTACTCTGTGCCTTTGGTCACATTGCAATGGGACAATCACTTCGAACTGGACATTTAAATTGTCATCAGTGCTAATTTCCTGCTTTTAATTTTCGTCATCAATTTTCGTTGTCGTTTGTTTAACGCTACCGTCACTTATTCGAAGTTTCAAGTCAATGTGTTACAGTGCAAAAAAACTTACTGTGAAAAGTTTTATCTTTCTATATTACAAATTCTGAAGAGAATTTTTATTTTGTGATCCAAGACTGGTTTCGGTGATTCATACGTCTATCTGATCCAACATCATTTGCTTTTTCTTTTACTTTTTGATATTTCTCGAGACTTCGCGATGTCTTCGAAGTCTTGCCATATATTCAAGCAAACCGTTTACTTCTGTTTTTAATTTCCACTGCTACTCAATCCATTCAAAAGCTACTAGATTTATCAGACATTGTCCGATATTATTAAGTGGTATCCAATATTTTTGATATCTTCCATTGCCGTTCGGATCCAATTTTAATCAATACTTTCTGATACTTTTCAATTGCCATTCGATACATTACGACACTGTTGGATATTTTCCGAAGCCATGTCGATTTTTTTTTTAATATCATCAGCCATTAATTAATTGTGTATAGCTTGTTTGCATAAGCCTCGGATATAGGACGTCGCAGAAACGCTCTGAAAACTTCACTGAATTTGAACAGTACATGAGTAGTCCACAATTCATCAAACATTTTGAATTCTTCTTTAAAAATGTTGCATCACTCCATAAATTTTTTTTTGATGAAGGTCCGGATTTTGAACTGGCTGGTTCAAAACGCTTACTTTCTCTCGTTGACGTCAATTTTTGATCATCTTGGCCAAATGTTTCGGGGCATTATTATGCACAAAGAAGAATATGGGCTCAATGTGTTAATGAACCTAATAGGATGACGGCTCAAATCAAGCAATTTTATATGGGCATATTGCTGGAAAAAACCCTCTCCTGTCAAAAAAAAAACATGTGATGAAGCGTTTGTCCTTTGCCAAAGAACTTCAAAGAAAGGATATAAAATTTTGAAAAAATATACTTAGTATTAAAGAGACAGAGATAAATCAACTAGATTCAGTTGGAAAGACATTTGTTAGTCGGTCGAAAAATCAAACCTTGAACCCAAGGCATACCAGAAAAACAGTAAGGCATTCTGGAGGCAGAATTATGATTTGGGGTATATTTTCATGACACGGCGTAGGACCAATTGAATTAATTAAAGAAAAAAAGAATCGTTTCAGATATTTAAATAAATTAACCAATGTGATTATGTCGAGCCAATAAAATGGACATTCATGCATGATAATGACCCAAAACATACCCATCAAAATCTGGCTTCAGGAACAGAAAAGAATAGAAATTTATAATAAAGTGCCAAAGTATACCAAAAACACTACAATAACTCAGTATAGAAAAGTGTAAGAATCGCAATTAGAAGAACTCTTTTTCCAACTCCTTTTAAATTTACATACTTTTTTATTGAATCTGACCGAAAAAGTAGGCAAATAAGAAATAAGGCCTGCTATGATAATTTTCCAAGGAAATGAGTTTTGTGAAATTTTTTGAAAATTTCATCTGAAAAAACTCTCTCTATTGGTTACAAAATGTCCATAAAAAAATTGTGAATTATAAAAAGAAACGTCTTACGAAAGTAAATTTTGAGCTTAGTGGCTTTTGGCTTAGGCATTATTTTGGAAGCTAAAAAGAATGCCTCACCTAAGCGCTTACACATGCAGTAATGTATATGCAATGTATAATTGTATATTGATGTGTCAATAGGCTTTCTCAAGGAGATACTTTGCTCAATTGCCTACTGGAGGGATGTGCATAGATATGAGTGTAAGTGCATTGCCTTCATACTATATAATGACAGACAATTGAAGGTGTTTTGGTTAATGTCAGTTGTGGGGATTTGAGACGATGATTGTTAAATGGGATTTATTGCAAATAATTGTTATTGTTGTTGTTAATACGAGAACTATTCTATATCTTTTCCTTGTATTGCCAACAACATTTATGTAGTTTTAGGGCAGCTCCTCTTGTTATTGTCACTATCATTGGCATACTGTGATAGTTATTAGTTGTCATGATTGCTCCTGCTGCTTGTTCTATTCTATTTAATGCTTTGCTTTGTATTGAACATCAGTTTTGTATACAGCTTTAAGACCACATGTCTGTGACAGTTTTATATAAACATATTCGTATATTATAAAATTAATATCACTAGTAATGTGAGATTACATGGTAGATGTTAAGATAAAGTTTCATATGCGTAATAAAATTACTAGGAAAAGAACTTAAGTCTACAGAACATATAAATATTACAAGCTTCTGAAATAAGAGTATAATAAACTTAAAAAAAATCGAATTCTCATGTATATTAAACAATCGCGTGAACATTTAGAACATTATTTAAATATTCTGGCCAGCTTAAACTCCTTGTTTTCGCTCGCTAGAGCCAGTTTCTAATAATATTGGCCATATATTTCGGGTCATTTATTATAATACATGAAGTTCCATTTTTTTGGCATCGAATGAAAATATGGATTTAACGTGTCACAGAACTTAAAAGGACGACTTAATTAAGTAAATCTCCTTGGGCATATTTCTAGGAAAAAGCCGCTTCTGGCAAAACATGTGAATTAGCCAAGAATTTGCCAAGAAATATCGAAGGAAAGGAAATATCGCGTGTTGGAAATTAAGTACTTTGTACCAATGTACCACTTGTGGTGAGTTTCCATCATGTTGGAAGGTGATGTTACCAACCCTGTGAATTACCGTCCCATTGCGATATGCTCTGCGCTCTCCAAAGTAATGGAACGCGTAATAAGCTTTCACCTTATGACCTATCTTGAGCGCAACGAATTACTTAGTGATCGCCAATATGGTTTCCGCAGGGCCCGCTCTACCGGAGATCTGATAGCGTTCCTCACTGAAAAGTGGAACTAACGTGTTCATCTTCTCGGTCGAACTATGGTTGTCGGTCTTGATATTTCTAAGGGATTTGACCGAGTGTGGCACCGTGCCTTCGTTTCTAAGCTAATTGCATATGGTGTCGGTAGTTCCTTCGCTCGTTGGATAGCGAGCTTCTGCAATGGTCGTTCTATACGTGTTGTCATAGATGGTTTCACTTTAATGAATATTCCATCAATTCTGGAGTTCCCCAGGAATCTGTTCTATTTTCATCTCTCTTCCTTGTGGAGTTTGAGAGAGAAAGGCGTTCTATGACTGACACACCCTTAAATGACCTAAAAACAATCTCCGATAGGGGTCATGCTAATAGGGTCGATTTTAATGCTGGCAAGACTCAATGTTGTCTCACATACGAATGGGTTATTCTCCTTATTCTCATCCCTGAATATGGCTGGCGTATTCATTTTGAAATCAACAACTCTTGACGTTTTGAGCATATCGATTCAGTCAGATCTGAGGTGGACAAATCATGTGTTCGGTGTGTCGATAGAAATGGCCAAGTGTCTGGGTTTCTTAAAACGGTGTAAGAAATAATTCACCCCTGTTGACTTTCGAACTGTCTATTTCACCTATATTAGACCTAAACTGGAGTACAATTCGCACTTATGGGCCGGGGCTCCTAAGACTACTTTGGAGTTGCTAGATAGAGTTCAGCGACGTGCGATAAAATTAATAGGGGATGTAAACATGGCCTCTTCTGTTGATTATTTCGAGCACCGAAACGTGATTTATCGTAACGTAGGATCTGTTTTATAGATATTTTAATGGGAAGTGCTCTAAAAAAATGCATGAGCTCAGTTCCCCACAGTTCAGGGGAACCAGTTTTTGCGACCCTTTTGAGTCACGAGTGTGCTGGATAGAACATTATTGGTCTATCTATATTGACATTATTAAATTCAAAAAAAATATTCACATACACTACTCTTCTCATCTTCATCGTCTTCCCACTAACCTATCTTTTTTTCTTAGAAAACAACACGATGCATTGCATTTATAGGGGCTATCTATCCTCTGAGCGTTGGTTTAAGTTTAAAAAAAAAATCAAAGAGATGTAAAAACATTTGCTCATCGGCCGAATAAGCAATCGTTGAGCCTAACAGGAAAACAGTAAAACGTGACGGAAGCAGTATTACTAGATGGAGCTCATTTTCATGGCACGAGGAGCCATATCAGTTGAATACGGTGCTCGGTCGATTGTATTCGTTGAATGATGGCTCATTGTCGTAGTAAGAAATTTATCAGTTGTCCTTCTACAAATCTAGCCGTTTTCGATGGATATTCTCACACAGCTGCTTATGACTCTCTTATATTCTTTGAAAACGATGAAATAAATTTTGATGAATGAATAATTGTTTCTTTTTTCTATAATTTTTACGCAGTATAGTGCTATCGATTATGTTTGCACTAATTCGAACATTTTAATAGAAATTATTAGAAACTAGAAACTTGTCTTGAAATTTTTAAAGACCCTCAATTGACTTTCAAGACATTATACAATAGCTTTCTGAATTGAGATTGCCATTGTTATAAGCGCAATTTAGTCACAGGGAATAAAACTTGCAAGAATTTAGAAAACTTTTCAATGGAATTTTTCATTTTATTCTTTATATAACGGAAAATTTGCACTTATTTACCAACTTTTACTTCATCTGTCACTTCGTTTTTACTACCGCACTTATTTAGCACAGTAAAACGTTAATTATTAATAGTAAGCACAAGTTTTTCCCCTAAACCTATGCCATTACACACACAAAAACAAATACCAAAGAAAATAATGGCAGTAAAAATATGAGGAAGAAAGAAAAAAACAAAGAAACCGCAAAAAGCTGCATGCACAACTTTTTCAATGCTTTCAATGAACTTTTGAAACTTTATTTTTCACCTCAAAATATCAAAAAAAAGACCCAGAATTTCAAAAAAGTTGAACATTTCGAACAAACACAACTATGTGCTAAAATTGACGAAGGGAGAGAATATTAAGAAACATAAATACCATTTCTTGAAAATAAAGCATATAACAAAACATAAAGGGATTGTACCTGCGGCATAGACGAATCTCCAATGCAACTTGCACGAATTTCTTATTCGAGCTAAGCATGGAAGGTCCTTTGCTTAATGCAACATCATGAGTGCAAATTTGGTCCTTTAATAATCCCAAAATTTGCAAGTAACTGAAAATGCTTCATAAGGAAACTGAAAAATTTTTCAAAATAACATTTTATTTAGTATTTGGTTTCTAAAAGACCACTGTTTTAGCTTGATCTGCACTGAGAAAAATTATATTTATGTCAATTTAATGTGTTTAGTTGATAGACTTGGAACTCAAAGTGTTGCATATTGAGTTTATTAAGTATTAACTTAACAGTTCGAATAAAATCGGATATATGGCCGGAAATTTCTGACCTTTCTTGAAGTTTCTTGGACTTTCCACATGTATTCAGTGGCGTACCGTGCATATTTGGCGACCGGGACGAATAGTTAAGTTGCCGCCAAGAAAAAATGTTTACCTCGTTTTCAGCCTATTGTTAATTTTCTTGAGACAGTTTTTTTTTTTTGCTTGATAATTTTTTTTTTTTTGTGGACAGACATCCTAGGATTTTACTAATTTTATTTTAAATTCTAGAGAAAATGTGCTTAAAACGCAACATGAAAAAATTACCCTAAAATCTTAGGAGTCAAATATGGCCATTTCCGCCAAAAGGCCAACCGTGACAGCAAAATTAAAAGTTATTATAAAAGCGTTACTATCTGATATTATCTAAGGAAAATATTCAAATTTTGTTAACTTAAGCAATTTACACCAGAATTCATTTATCACATTGAACAAACCACCTGCATAAATGCAGTTTCTCTTTTTTTGTAATATTGAATAGTATTTTGCCTTAAATATTTAAGTGTGTAAGTGAGGTGATACATGATGATAGTCTTTCCTAAAAATCTCTTTTCAACGTCAATTAGCTAAAAACAATGCAAAAACATCAAACCAATCTCTATTAACTGTAAAATTTTAATTTGCTTGAGTTCATGTTCTAAAGTCACAAATAACATAGAAAAACATCATATGTTCTCATTTCGAAATTGATAACAGCAGCAAGTGTGTCAAAATTTTTGCACGAACAGAGTTCCATGTACAAATTTAAAAAAAAATAAAACGAGTGCAAAAAAATTAAATTTTAAATTTTTGGAGCTGTTTGAAGTTGGTCATGTTCGCAAACATAAGTGTAATAAATATGCAGTTGAAAACGATTAAGCTGCCATAACACAACGTAATCGCAAAATTTTTTTTTTTGCTGGAAGGTTGTAAAGAGAAGGAGGAACATGTATACTTTTTTTCAAAAATAGGCGGTGCCACGCCCCTAACGAGAAAAAACGTTTCCACGGCTATACTAATAAGCTGATAGCGATGAAATTTTGCTTAGTGATAGATTGAATCTTAAGAAAGATTATTAGAAACTCTGATTCTTTAAAGGGGGCGTGGCATCGCTCCAAATGAGGAAAAGAAATATCGCGGTTGTGCCACTACACCAATTTTGATGAAATTTAGTATGTAGATTAGGGTGATTCAAATTTTTTATTTTTGTTTTTTTTTAAGGTGCTGTTGCTTAAAAAGTAAGTTTATGGTATGAAGAAAAGGTTCACGAAAATTCAGCTCTGTAACTCAATTTTATAAGGTGGCGCCGGAGCCTGTTAGTTTTACATGTAAATTGTATGGAAAAATTATTTTTTACAAAAAAGGTATCTAAATGAATATGTGACTTGTGTTGTTTATCTGAAAAGGGTCGTTTTTCGACGTAATTTCTTACGCTGAATCCGAATCTGGCCTCAGAATTGACCCATCATGTCGGAATCCTGAAATATTTGAGCTTAATTACCTGAAACATGATGTTTTTTGTCTACTTTCGAGGCCATGTATAGGATTCAAAGAAAGTTGATCAGCTTATTTTTAACAAAAGCATCATTTAGTACCATCCTTGCCCTTTAAAATGAGCTTTCAAGTGGTGATCTGTGATGCTTCCTTGCAAAGTTGCAGCCATTTCAAGGTGACATGAATTTGAAACCCGTTGGCTAATATTGTTAGGTTGCAACCCTTTGTAGGGGATCCAATTCATGTCACTTTAAAATGGCTATAACTTTGCAAGGAAACATCACAGATCACCACTTAAAAGCTCATTTTAATGGGCAAGGATGGTACTAAATGATGCTTTTGTTAAAAATAAGCTGATCAACGTTCTTTGAATCCTATACATGGCCTCGAAAGTAGACAAAAAACATCATGTTTCAGGTACTTAGCCTCAAATATTTCAGGATTCCGACATGATGGGTCAATTCTGAGGCCAGATTCGGATTCAGCGTAAAAAATTACTTCGAAAAACGACCCTTTTCAGCTCAACAACACTAATCACCTATTCATTTAGATACCTTTTTTGTAAAAAATAATTTTTCCATACAATTTACATGTAAAACTAACAGGCTCCGGCGCCACCTTATAAAATTGAGTTACAGAGCTGAATTTTCGTGAACTTTTTCTTCATATCATAAACTTACTTTTTAAGCAACAGCACCTTAAAAAAAACAAAAAAAAAAAAATTTGAATCACCCTAATGTAGATAGATTGAAACTTGAGTAAAAATATATTTTTTTAGTGGGCCGTGCCACGCCTCTTACTGGAAAAACATTTTAACAGCAAAAAGACAAGTCTTATATTCTTTTAAGAAAAATATCTACTCCTTCCTCTTTTCTTTGTTAAAATTGATCTCACTATTTAATTTGATAAATATAAACATTAAATTTTTTTTTAACTACTGTATACATCTTAAATATTATTCCATAACATTTCAAAATTATTCGAATTAAAAAATATTGTCAGGTTTCGCTGACTTCTGCTTTTCTATAGATGGCCATGAGAAATACTTCCGTTTTTTTTCCCGTTCGAATGGCTCTTTAATTGCCTCTATCTTGGAACCAGTACTAAGTCTGGCATCAACTTTACCACTCAATATAGTGCTACCAAAGGGCTATTCCTTAAAGTAACAGAAAAAAATAAAAGTGTTTTACTTTGATTTTTATTTCACTTTTAAAATGTACTTCCGTCCCGTTCAACATGAGAGAAATGCCCATATCCACTTTGTATGCCATTGATTTTTTCAGTTCAGTGCCATTCTTCTATGGATTTAAAGTCAAAAAAATGTGACACTGAATGCATTTCGTTCAGTCAGCTTTCGTTTCTGAGACATCTTAGGTAAAACATTACAGAATACCATGCATTTATTTTAGGAACCCTAATTTTTCCAAGTATGATTTACATAATTAGGGTCATATTTCTGACATTTTATTTAAAACTCAACGGCAGTTAAGGTCATTTAAAGGTATACAAAAGAATCAGCACTCATATTGTTTAAACCAAATATTGGTTTTGAAGGGAAAGGTTTGTAGTTAACAATTTTATATAAATGGATGTGATTGTCCAATAATAGGGTTTTTCAAATATCTAAAATGCAGGAGCTCTAAGTCTTAACTGAGGTAAAGAATATTTTGAAATCTGTTTCTTTTTTGTTTGTAAACCAGTGTATTGAGCGAAATTCATCATCTTTCTGTTTTGGACAAATATTCATTTTTATTTCAGCAGAATCTTCTGCGCATTGCCTTTTTATTTATTGAAGTGAAAACTTCTTATGGCACGTTGTGCGGCTGAGGAAAAAAGTATAATTTCGCGACACCGACCGTCATCGGGAAGACTTGGGAAACGAACTCGATTTTGGAATTTTGAAGACTTGGGAAACGAACTCGATATTGGAATTTTGAAGACTTTTGAAACGAACTCGATTTCAGAAATTTGAAGACTTGGGAAACGAACTCGATTTCAAATTTGGAAGACTTGGGAAACGAACTTGATTTTGGAATTTTGAAGACTTGGGAAACGAACTAGATTTTAGAATTTCGAAGACTTTGGAAACGAATTCGATTTCAGAAATTTGAAGACTTGGGAAACGAATTCGATTTCAAATTTGGAAGACTTGGAAAACGAACTTGATTTTGGAATTTTGAAGACTTGGGAAACGAACTCGATTTTAAAATTTTGAAGACTTGGAAAATGAACTCGATTTCAAAAAATTTATAAAACGTTGCCTACTTTTAGGTGCTATTAATAATGTTGCTAAAAGTAGGCAACACTTTCTGACAAATTTCAAAAAGAACGCCTAAAAGTAGGTAACGATTTTAAAAATTTCAGATAATGTGTCCTAATTTTAGGTGCTATTTTTGAAATTCGTCAGAAAGTGTTGCATACTTTTAAAGCGGCTCTCACACGACCAATATTACTGACAGTATAATTACTGACAGTATTTACATTACTGTCAGTGTACCACTCACACGGTCAGTATTGTTTATTGTCAGTAATCAGTTTTTTTGACATTCGACTGGTGAAGGTGCGAACTATGCTCCGGCTACGTGACCGACAGCCGAAAATGGCATGCCACTTTTTGGGGCAGATTCCATCCAAACTTGCACCACGCCTCCAGCTAGGCATCGGACGACCATACCCTTGGACGCAATGTTCCATGCCACTGAATGAGGAACTTTTTCAAGTTTCTTTCAAGTTTCGCTGCCTCATCGTCTATCTGCCACAAAATGGGGCATGCCACGCCCCCTCCCAGGATTTTGCCGTCCCGTGCCTACTTGCACCCTCTGACCAACTTTCAGCCGGATCTGCCCCAAAAAGTGGCATGCCACTTTTCTGTGCAAATAATACTGATGAACTGTCAGCATTCACCTCACACCATCAGTATTACTGTCAGTATTTAAAAACTTCGTCAGTAATATCCGATTTTTTCATCAGTCATCAGTATCGTTTTTCTATACTGACAGTACATCAGTACTCACCTCATACGATCAGTAATACTGTCAGTATGCAAAATACTGTCAGTAATACTGATCGCGTGGGGGCCGTTTAAGGGTAAATTATTAATAGCGCCTAAAAGTAGGCAACGTTTTTTGAAAAAATTGGGCCATGAAAGTATGCAATTTTTTGGAAAAAATTTTTAAATTTGTAGCATACATATGTTGACTTCCGGTTAGTTGTTGCTCAGTCAGCAAATTTTTCTCTGCTAGCGCAGCCGAAAGCAGAGCCAGCAACCCAAGCAAATTTGGTTTTTTGAGAAACTTTAAAACGTTATATCTCGGCTATTACTAAACCGATTTAGACAAATGAAGTGTAATAGTTTTTTTAAGAACAAGCAGATTTTTTTGAAGTCATTTGTATTTTGATAAACTGTCACTAGATGGCGTTTTAAGCAGTTTAAATATTCTATGTGGTGTCATAGTGTCTGTTAGAAGAAGCAGATTTTTATCTTAAGTTTAAGAAAAATTATGTTTAAGCTATTTAGTCACAGGTCCAGGTACTTTTTTTACCTGATTTTTTCTTATACTTACATAATTCGCAATGATGTGTCTTACTGCAATCAGAATAAATTTTTGTTTTTAGACATAAGGAGTACTTAGCTCAAATTTAATTATTCACAGTTGAGGCTACTGAGCCGAATATACTTCTTCCAGCAATTTTTGAAGTGAAAACTTCTTATGGCACGTTGTGCGGCTGAGTAAAAAAGTATAAACTCGTGACACCGACCGTCATCGGGATTCCCCGTCATGAATGAGAGCGATAGTAAAATTTGAATGTTCTATTGTTTCTTTTAAATAAATATTCCAAGTGGAAGACAAAAAGCAAAGCAGACACACTAACTGACACATTCCATTCTTATTCAACGATTGTTATGCTTACATGTTTGTTTCTTTCAAATTCCGCGTTGTTGCGTTGACAAATTGAGAATGAGAGCGAGAGTAAAATTTGAATACATATTCCGTTTTTGTCTTCGATTGCATTGCCATATAAAAAGAAAACGCACACATACCAACTAACACACTAACTTGCCATTAAACGATTTGTTTTCACTTCTGTCGGCACTCCCGGAGTGCAACCCGCCATTTTTTTTTTTTAAATTGATTATTTTCTGGACATTTTTTCTTATAACTTTAAGGTAACCTTATTTTCGCTGTCACGCCTACATCACTAACGATGTGACAAACTTAAAGTGCCAACTCAACTAAATTGTTACAAAAAACTTCAAAAGCAGCTGATGATTTATAAGAAAAGTGCAAGGTATGTGCTTGTGTGAACACATGCACTTATAGCTCTGCTAGTGTGTATGCGCTTTTGCTTGTATTTGTGTGTGAGAGCTAATTCAAGTGCAAAAAAACGTGAAAATCCTTTCGCAAGTTAAGTTTTGCACGTGTGCGTGTTTTGCTTACATTGTATGGTAGCATGGTGGCTATAAAAATTTATGGGGCGTATGTGGTTGCCACGCCCACACTATTATAAAGCAAGTGATGCTGTTATTGTTGTTGTCATCAATGGCAGCGACATTAACACCTTTGCGTTAAGGATGAATGTGTGCAAATAGGGAAAAAAAAGTAAAAATAGAGACGATGAGCTTGAGGTAAATAAAGTTGAATTGTTCAGCAACAAAAAAAAAACGACAAATCGAAGCGATGTTACGCGTGCGGTTTGAGACGGGTAGGTGCTGCTGTTAGCAAAAAGTTATGCTAACTGCTAAGCCATAAGTAGGCGTGTAGCATTCTAATATTTAATGTTGTTTTTATAATGGAAAAACTTTGTAATGCGAAGCGCACACATATGTGATCGAGTAAGTTAGTTCATTTGTATGTTAGTGGCGTTGCTTGCTACGCAAGAACTTTTATCCTTTGCTAGAGGATTTTTGGTTCCATTTTTCATTTGATTTTTTCTTTTTTTTGAATAAGCAAAAACTTTCCAATAGACTTTTCTTGCATTTGTCATCAACATAGAGCGTAGAGCAAACAAGAGTTAAGTGGTAAGGCACAGTGAAGCGTACGTTTTCAGAGAATGAAAATCCATAGGGTTTAAGGAAAAATTCAAGAGAATAGTTTCCTCTTTTTACTAAGTCCAAAGCCACATCACTGTGCAACCCTTCCCTTCAAGTGCTGTGAAGGAGTTGGCAAAAGTGCCAGCTTAAACTTTTCGATAGGCAGGCAATTCGATTGCAATTTTCTGCGTTTGTTGTTTTCCTTTTTGGTTTTTGTCTACTTTTAATACTTTTCATCTTCTTGTTTTTTTTTTTTGTCCCTTTTAGTCGCCTTATTCATCTGCCGTTTGTTTGTTTGTCACCACTTTTATGCGCCTAAGTGGTTTTCTATTTGCTGCAAATGAGTGTAGTGGCAAGAGCAGTAACTACTGCAGCAGCAGCAGCATCTTTGAAAAGGATTTTTATGCTTTTAGTACAAAATGTTTGAGCCGAAAAGAAAAAATCATGAAAAATAAAAAATAGAACAGATAGAAAAGTTGACGATTTTATTTCTTTTTTTTTTTTTAATTTTCTTTTATTGTTTTTTTTTTCGTTTTAGCTAGTAAAACGAAAAATAAAATCTTGCCAGGATTATGCAGTATTTTTACTACACAGCTCTTAAGCTGTTGAAAGCGGCTTTTTGCTGGATGAGTTGTTTTATTTAGATAGTGAATGGCAAGAAAGAATGCGAGGGATTCTTTTTACTGATTGCTGAAAATCTAAAATAAAGCTTATGAAAAAAATACATAATTTTATAGAACTTTGTCATCATCCTATTAAGGAATTTTATTTGTTTTTACCAGAAATGCACAATAACGCACATGTTATTGTTTTGATATAAAGTGGTTGCATTTTCAAAGCATTTACCTCTTTTTTTTTTTGAGAAAATTTTGAGATCTATATTCTTACAAGCTTTTACAAGCTATTTTTCTTAAATTAACTAAACTTGTTTGATATAAACGGCAGTTTCAATAACAAGAAAAAAATAGTGACCAATCTTTTATTATCATCAGATATAGTGGCAGATCAATTAATATCAAACAACTTAATTATCTTAGGAACTAACTCTTGATTAAGCCGAAATGTTAAATCATAAAATCTTAAATGTTAGTCAATTACTGAAGAGTTGAAGCTTAAAGCAATATTATAAAGGTATAAAAACTATATAACTATTGGCAGACTGTTTGTAATCATATATACATATGGCAGACACTTTGAAAATGAAAAAAACTGTTCTTTTCTAAAAGTTGGAAAAAATAATATGCTTTAATGTTGAATAATTCGAAAAGTTATATAAAACTTTAAGAAAATAAGAAACACGTATTTTTAATGTATATGTTTATTATTAACTGAATTGCCGCAGAAATGAAGCAGATGGCTTAAAATGAAAAATAAAATTATCGTATGCTTTTTGATTACATTAAAAAAAATCATATTTTTTGAGGTGGACATCCCCCAGCATTGAAATTTTTAATACTTATGAATTCAACGGACAGATTTAATGCCTGTCTTTTGATTTAGTTTATTTGCTTAATCTATAGATTATTTAAAACGAAAACAACAAGCAGATTAATCTGGCACTGCTATGGATAGAAAATTTTTACTTAAAATTATAGAATCATTTTGTAAGTCTGCGTCTTTAAAAGACATTTACATTAATAACCTACAAAAGTGAACTAATTAAAGTTTTTTTTTAAGCAAAATTAACGTTTTAGTGAAAATTAGCAATTATAAAAAACTAATAAAGGTATAAAACTGCTATCTATAAACTTTTAGAGATTAAAATGAATGAAAATGAAAGCTATTAGCATAACAAAAATTACCTGCAATCTTTAAAAAAAGTTTTGGCAGACCATTTAATACCACAATTTCATATGGCAGACGCTCTTAGCTATACCAAAAAAATTAAATAAATCGAATGAACTTTGTCTTTTTATCGAATAAAATGAAACTTATAAAAGCATCTAAATCATACATAAACTAATAAGGTATGACTTGAATTTTAAATTATAATATATTTAGAAATTCAAATTATAATACATTAATAATAGCATAATAACTTAATATAAGTGCAGATGGTTGACTTACATATGTACATTAGGGTGATTCAAATTTTTTTTTTTTTGGTTTTTTTTAAGGTGCTGTTGCTTAAAAAGTAAGTTTATGATATGAAGAAAAAGTTCACGAAATTTCAGCTCTGTAACTCAATTTGATAAGGTGGCGCCGGAGCCTGTTAGTTTTACATGTAAATTGTATGGAAAAATTATTTTTTACAAAAAAGGTATCTAAATGAATAGGTGATTAGTGTTGTTGAGCTGAAAAGGGTCGTTTTTCAACGTAATTTTTTACGCTGAATCCGAATCTGGCCTCTGAATTGACCCATCATGTCGGAATCCTGAAATATTTGAGGTTGATTACCTGAAACATGATGTTTTTTGTCTACTTTCGAGGTCATGTATAGGATTCAAAGAAAGTTGATCAGCTTATTTTTAACAAAAGCATCATTTCGTACCATCCTTGCCCTTTAAAATGAGCTTTCAAGTGGTGATCTGTGATGTTTCCTTGCAAAGTTATAGCCATTTTAAAGTGACATGAATTGGATCCCCTACAAAGAGTTGCAACCCAACAATATAAACCAACGGGTTTCAAATTCATGTCACCTTGAAATGGCTGCAACTTTGCAAGGAAGCATCACAGATCACCACTTGATAGCTCATTTTAAAGGGCAAGGATGGTACTAAATGATGCTTTTGTTAAAAATAAGCTGATCAACTTTCTTTGAATCCTATACATGGCCTCGAAAGTAGACAAAAAACATCATGTTTCAGGTAATTAACCTCAAATATTTCAGGATTCCGACATGATGGGTCAGTTTTGAGGCCAGATTCAGATTCAGCGTAAAAAATTACGTCGAAAAACGACCCTTTTCAGCTCAACAACACTAATCACCTATTCATTTAAATACCTTTTTTGTAAAAAATAATTTTTCCATACAATTTACATGTAAAACTAACAGGCTCCGGCGCTACCTTATAAAATTAAGTTACAGAGCTGAAATTTCGTGAACTTTTTCTTCATATCATAAACTTACTTTTTAAGCAACAGCACCTTAAAAAAAACTAAAAAAAAAAAATTTGAATCACCCTAATGTACATATATGTTTCTGACTTGAATCTAAATTCTTTGAAGCATCCAATAAAATAAAAGTACGCACGTACGTTAAATGTAAAACATTTAACAAAAATTTGTTAGATATTTGCAAAACACTCATTATATTACGAAAAGCTATGGCAGACCATTTTATAACATTAAATCATGCGGCAGACGCCACAAATTTGTGCTGAAACAAAATTTGCGTTTAATTTCAAAAGACACTCACAATAGTAAGATAGTTATAGGCAGAGCACTTTCAATCACATATTTACATATACACTGAATATTTTGATTCAAGTTACAACAAAATTCCGTTTAATTTTTTAAGGTCTGCGACATTATTATATGTGCTCATAGGAACTGTAAAACAAAAATCATAACTAAACCGCTTTTACCTTAAAGCAAACATTTGGAAAGCGCTCATAATATTAAGATAAAGTAAACTTTTTAAAATCATAGAGTCATGTGACAGACGGTAGTCAGCTGCATCTGTATCGAAACGAAATCTATATTGTAGCTCAAAACCCAATTTTGATCAAATATTTGAACATAAATAACATCAAATGTATTTTTTTTACGTCGGCCACTTCCACACATGTTTATTTGCCTTTGCTGTATTTACACAATTGTAGGAAAATTTTGGCAGACTATTTTAAATCACATTACATTACATAGTACAGCAGCAAAATAAAATACACACTAATTGTACACTTAGCTAATTTGAAAAATGTTCAAAGGGCACAAATAGCACTGAAAAAACTGTGGCAGACAAGTTCAAAACCTAAAATTAACTGGCAGACGTTATAAAAATGTAATGCCAATATGTCTCTTCCATATTAAATTTATAAATCTAAGGACGAAATTAACAGAATTTAAAGCAAAATTTTTTATAATTCAAGAGGCAATTTTGCTTATTTTTTCTTAGGCAGTTGCTTAATGTCAGAGAAATTATGGCTACAGCTTTGAGTCTTGACGTAAAAAATAAAGAAAAGCTCCCGTTGAATTTTTTTGCTTCATACATTTTTTATTTAATTTTCCATATTTTATTGGTGTCCTTTTAAACATCCCATTCGAGTTCTGGTTTTGATCCTTTAATTTTTTTTGTCTACCTCATTCCTGAAACAATTTCAGCCCGTGAGATTTTTCATTTTCATGGTTCAGTAAATCTGCTATACTTCGCTGCAAGCATATTTAAGGATTCACTCACACATACGCTCACGGTTATACAAACACTAATACGCTCCTATGCACATTGGGCACATTTCTCTAAATCTAAATCTAAAAACATTCTGGAAAATTTGCATAAAGAAATCTGTTCTCATATTTTTCTATTTTATTTTTTTGGCTTTCTCAGAAACCAAGCTCTTTGCTTGGCTGCTGCTTTGGTTTTGAGCTTTTTGCTTCTATATATGCTTGTGTCCTGGTGTATGTGTGTGTCATATCTTCTATTTTTGAATTCTACTAAGCGCATTAAATTAGAAACCATCGCAGTATGTAAGAAAAAGAAATTTTCCAAATGACCAAAAAGTAATCGAGAAAAAAGGCATTATCATTCCTAAAAATATGTTATGTGAGTTTATTAGTATTTTACTGCATGAGTTGTTAAAGAATTTGGTATGGACTACGTAGCAAAATTAGATTCTACATTGGCCAAAATGAATACATAAAAATAGTGGGTATTTTTGTGAGATTTACTGAATTTGACTTAAATTTATATTCAGAGTAGCATTTGAGCTCAGGTAAGTTTTTCGCTAAATATCCTTATGTTATGTTATGATGAAGCCACAAGTTTTAAATATGGTCACAGATTTGATTTAATGCAATAATAGTCTCGCCACCACCAATGTTGGCAATAAATGAATTTTTTTAGCTCTTAGGTTATAGTTTGAATAGGATTACCATACGACCTCAATTTCGTGGACGTGGTAACGAATTTCAAGAAGTGTCCCCGAATGCTTTTGCGTTCTCAAAAATTTTTCAGTTCTTCGATTTGAAAAATAGTGTATTTTTTTTATCATATTCTTGATCGGACGAGATAAATTTAAATTTTTCTCACTATTCACGATTTGTCTTTTTTATTCATGTGATACCTACTTTAATGTAAAGTAGCTCACAAGCTGACGAAAATGGTTCGATTTCAATCTCAGTAGCTTTTGGAGTACTAACGCCCTCTGATTTATGTACTTAAAGATCATGTTCTTGACAGTCTGTGACTTTCTAGCTGTATCTAGGCCTTTAAGCATTTTATCTTACTTTTCCAATTTTTTTATGTAACCTTTCGCTGTCTTCATTCCATGCATTCTTTGTAAAAACCTCTTCCTCTTCTTGACATCAAAGCGCTAATACATAGCTCGAAATGAATGGAAGAATTATTTTAAATTACTTTGGCCAACCTTTTTTTTAACGCTAAGCCTGCGAACAGCAGATATCTTAGTGCATTTGTAAATAAAAATCGGATAATACTGGCTTTTCGAGAAACACAAATGCTCGAAGAGATGACTTGATTAGTAACGTCATCGAAGGAGCTTTGACTAAGCTTTGCTCTTGGTCCACTAGGTGTGGCCTGGGGATAAGCCCTGCAAAAACCGACTTGATGCTGTTTACTACAAAAACCAAACTACCGCGATTAGACCTTCCCCGACTTGAAGGACATACTCTTTCACTTTCTAAAAAAGCGAAGTATCAAGGAGTCATTTTAGATCCAAAACTAAATTGGATAGACAACATCGAACAGCGAACAAAGAAAAAAACTTTTAGCAAAAAATGGGGGCTTCAATCAAGAATGGTACTTTGTATGTACACAGCCGTAATACGCCCAATCCTTAACTACGGCTGTTTAGTATGGTGGCCTGCCATTAGTAAGGGCTACAATCAGAGATCTTGCCCTAAGAAAGCCCTAAATGTGCCTCCTAATATATTCAATAAAGCAACCGCGTCCTGAAGTGCGATCTGACTCAGAGAAACCGGCTGTTGGGTAGCGAAGCAATACGAGCATTGCTCTATCCTCGGCTCACTGCCAAACGAACTGGCTAACCTTTCAACCGATTACATCTGCACCACACTCAACTACGAGAAAAACTTTCAGGTGAAGTTTCCGGAGAGGTTACAATGGAATGAGGGCACTATCAATCTTAATATTGAAACTTCCATATACACTGATGGTTCAAAGATGGACTGCGGGGTAGGTGCTTGGATATACTCTAAAGTCTGAGAAATTTGTCAATCTTTTCGTTTACCTAACTCAGCTAGCGTTTACCAAGCAGAAGTCTTTGTTATTCTGGAAGTCTGCATATTAGTGGGAAATTCTGATCCACCATCAAGGTTCTGAACTCGGAGACGATAAAATCTAAATTAGTAGAGCATTGCAGGAGGAAACTAGCTGGGTCGGGGCGTCAGCTCGACGTAACTCTCATATAGGTTCCAGGCCACAAGAACATCGAAGGTAACAAAAGGGCTGATGAATAAGCAAGTCACGGTTCCTTTCTTGACGAAACTGTAGCTTCCAAGCGCGTTTCCACTCCGCTAGGTATAGTTAAGAGAAAAGTTTTTTCGCAGCAAAGAACTGTAGGACCCTAAAAACCTGTAAAATATCCAGAGCAATGTGGCAACCTATAAAAATTCAAAGACCACTGACCTACTCTCCAAGAGCTGCAGTGACATCGCGAGAGTAACCGCGGCTTGCACTGGTCACTAGACTATCGGCAAGCATGCTGAAAAATTAGATATTTCATTCAACCCTTTTTGCCGCAGTTGTCTGAATGTAAACGAGAAAGAATCACTTGAACATTTTCTCTGTTAATGTCCGGCTCTTGCCAGAGCCAAACTCAGATGTCTAGGACAAGCTTTCTTCAACAAATCAGTGAATTGGCTGAAAACAAAATCGGATTGCTGCTCAACTACCTAAACAGGACTGACTGGATATAGCTTTTATTGCTTTTAAGGCTTAACAAATTCTCTTGACAACCCTTTACCAGTTTTGCGGGTCGCGTAGGTGGTATTAAAACGACTTACAGCATGCTTGCTAATCCGCCACTCTAACCTAACCTAACTTAACCTAACCTAACCTAACCTAACCTAACCTAACCTAACCTAACCTAACCTAACCTAACCTAACCTAACCTAACCTAACCTAACCTAACCTAACCTAACCTAACATAGCTATCAGCTGATCAGATTTTTTGTTCCGTTTTAGTTCGTTGCCAATAAAAAAGTTGAACGTACATAAAAAATTAAAAACACAAAATCGGCTATATGACGAAAACAGGTTCTTCACAGTTAAAAGCTTCACCGAATTTTCAACGATCAAATCAACGATCCTGGTGTGACTACAACTAATAAAAATACAGCAAAAATGAATTAAATTTTCAAATCCCTACATTTAATTTGATTTTTTTATTACAGTGCCAAGTTTTAGCGCGAGTGTATATTTTACATCTATTTATTACGCCTTAAAATCTGCAACAGAAAATTAAAAGTATTAAAATAGAATGCGTATTCGTTTAACATCGAACGCATCGAATGATTGAAATTAAAAATGTTTTATTGAAATCATTGGCTGTTCAAACAGATTTAAATTGTGCAAACTGTTCACAAATGGTTTAATGTTATTAAAACAGAAAAAAATAAATAAAAAGCGAACACGCATGCAGAACTCGAGATATAGCCACACGCACACAACGGGGATTGCAGGCGCATGACCAGTAGGTTGTACCATCATCAGCAGGACTATAACAACAATCGTAAAAAAATACAAATTAATATATTTTTATGACATACGTACGTCGTTCAACGCCGCCATTGACAAGCGCTGAGTGCGTTCAAACTGTTGTGACTGCGTTCGTGTGAATGCTTCTGCAATAAAAATGTTTTTATCGCGCTCTGTTGAGTGGTAGGAGTTATTGGTGTGGTGAATATGAGTCATATAAATTTTTCGGCCAATTTTGATGTTACTGTCAATTTTTTTTTTTTATGTTTTTTTTTCTGAAAAACGTTCGCATTAATTCGCGAATAGCTTTTTATTACATTTTTTATTTGTTTGTTTGTTTGTGTTTAATTTTTGTGACTTCAAATGTACGAATGCAAGTGTGAGTGTGACTGACAGTGTAGGTATAGCTGTGTGACGCATTTTTGCAGATACCAAAACGAAGTTGGTCATAAAAATGCGTTCGATAGTAAAAATGTCATTGCAGCGCATTCATTTTATGTTTACAATAACAACAATAACAACAACAACAGCAACAACAGCAGTATAAGCAATTTGTAATAAAAGAACGATAATATTCAACTTGTTAACGTTGTTTTTAAATAAAAAATGTTGGGAAAAAAAAAATTATTGAGTTGATGTTGGAAGCCTAAGACATTAAAATTGCAGGACCTTTGGATGGTTATGCTGTATTTAATATTTGATTATTCGTTAAATTTTTATCTAAAATGAAAATTTTTTAAATTTTGCTATTTCTCTTTTCCCTCATAAGCCTTGCAACCCAATCCCATGATTGGGTCGTTTTGATTATGAAATTAGATCTTTAAATAGAAGATACAGAGTAATTTTTTTAAGCAACTCAAACTTGATTACTCAATGATGAAACAAAATATATTATTTTTCTTCAATTTTTAGGCTTAAAATGCCAATAAGCAAAGCATTTTAGCACAACAGCATATCGAGTGAATGACCTCCACGGCTTTGCTGGCACATACACACTGTTTTGTCGAAATTTTCCACAAGCGTTTTGCATAAATGTGGCTGACTTTCGTTGATGCAGCACTAAATTTCCTTCTTCAAGGCGTGCGTGGTCGTGGGCTTGTTGGCATAAGCTTTTGACTTCAAAAAATCCCAAAACAAAAATTTCAGCAGCGTTAGATCGCATTACCTGGGCGGCCAATCCTGATTTCCGAAGCGGGAAATTACACAACCAGGAAATCACTCATGCAGTAATTGAATTATTCTTCGAACTCGCTTGGCATTTGTCCAAGTGGTCTTGTTGAAACCACATATCGTCCACGTCCATACCTTACAATTTAGGCACACAAAATCATGGATTATGGTGTCGCAATAGCGAGCGCCATTAACTTTTATTGTCTGATCAGCCACATTTTCGAAAAAGAATGGACCGACTATGCCTCCTCTAGCTCAAAGTCCGCACCAAACAGTGACACGTTGTGGATGCATTTGTTTTCTGAACCTAAATGCGACAAATTGGATAATTAACGAAGCCATTCATATGAAAATTAGCCTCAACGCTGAAGATAATTTTGTTTGATATATCAGCATCTACCCTTAACTTCTCAAGGGAAGAGATGGGAATTGTTTTCTTTATTCGTTACTTTTTATAGTTCACAATAAGGTTATGAAAATTTTGCGCCAAAAAGAGCAAGTTTGATAATCAAGAGTTACTGAATAATTAGGATATGCTTTGTCCAAAACAGAATTATTAATATCAAAATTATTTATTCATTAAAGTTTTTTCTATCGCCTTCAAAGTAGATCCCTCTGTTTAAAATGCAACTACGCCAGCGCTTGATACAATCATTTTATTGAGTAATAGCTTTCAGTTTCTTTAGTTAATTTGCTATTATGGCTTCAACGGACTCAAGAGTCTTTCTCGATGTAGTAGTTTTAACGTAGTGAGAAGGAAAATCAGATGTGGACATATCAGGTGAAGCAGCTAAGAGTTGAAATAATAGCTCCAATAATTTCCCATTTTCAGCAGCCTTATTCAGAGCTATCGTCTTAGTCCAGTTACCTGACAACTGCCTTTTCCATTGACTTTTGGAAGTCTTTCTTTTGTTGGCTGTAACTTCTCATGCAGCTTATTTATTTTAGCGCACAATTTCTTGTTTTTGTTGATTAAACATTAATCAAAACATATGCAGTAATTAATAACATATTTTGATATTTCAATAAAGGCTCAGATATTTATTTTACTTAAGTACACTGGCAACATTTCAGTGCTTGGCGATATTTGCCGATTACTATTTTTCACCACACACAATTTTTTAATTGAACTTTTTTCCCCGCAGAACTTTCAGCAGCTGTCTATTTAATCAAAGGTTGTTTTACTGTACACTGAATTAAATTCACTTAACAGTTTTATTTGTATTTGCGCTGGAAAACTAAAAGTATTTAATTGAAAATATTCGTTGTACAAGTATTTATTCATTCATAGCAATGTTAAGCTTTGAAAAGTGTAAGTAAATTTATTTTAGAAACTTTTCGCTACCACTGATTGGTGAAAAATATGAACTGTTTCAAATCATTGAGATTTCAAGGAATGGCAGCTAAGGAAACAGCAAAAGTGCAAAGTGAACGATTGCGTTGGATATTGAATAAGAAAACAAAAACCATTCAAATGAGTCATTGCAATTGAAAATTCTATTTAAAAAGTTTTACTTTCTACACTTGGCAAAAAATATTGGAAACAGTCAATATGAATAGGAATAGAGTTTATGCCAATTTGGGAGGGACTCAATGATTCACAAAAAAATTCGGCCAATTTGGCTTGAAGCAATTTTCTTATTATTCATTTAATTAAAATTCAAATTAAAATCATTTTATTTGTCTCAAGTATTCGTGTGCATAGAGTTTGGTAAGATTTTGTGGAATAAAAATATGGAACAGGATTAGTTGTTCTCTCACCTCAAACTTGCAACACCTTAGTTCATCGACGACTTTGGGGCCGTCCATAAATTACGTGTGTCAAAATAGAGTGGGTCCAGCAAAATCTCACCAAATCTCACCAAGGGTCAACGAAAATCTCACGTCGACTTTTTAATGCAGAGGGTATACATTATTATAGCAGATTACATCTAAAAATTATAAGGAAAGTCTCAAGGAAGGGAGGGGAGAGTCCCGCCAGAACTCACCAAATCTCATCAAGGGGAAGGGAATTTATGGACGTCCACTTTAAGTGGCAATTTCCAAAAATTTAATATTTTTTTTTTCAATTTTGCTAACAACTGTGACAAATATTGTTGCTAAGCATTCTTACTTAACATTTTTGCTGAACGGTGTTGGTAAATATTTTTGATAAATAAGAAAAATGTCAAATATGCTTTGTGAAAATTTTGTTTTTTTTAAGAATTTCAAACTATCAGTAAAGTTTTTTTAAAATCAGTTCAAAAATATGGTTATGCATTGAATCGTAGAGTGGCTCTAAATAATTAAAAAAAGTTGTTGCTCATGCTTCTTTGATAGGTTGAATTAGTGTTGTACTTCAAACTGCCTTTCGTTCTCATAAAATCTTCTAACCAACCATATCCAGATGATTTCCATATCAGGCGGACTAGACAGTCATAACAAAACTTGAACAATTTGATAGTGAAGTATGCTGAACTAAAATACAAAGTTCCAGCTTCAGTTTTTCACTACCTTTTTTTATGAATTTTTTTCTATTGAAATAATTGAAGGAGAAAATATATTTATTTCTTCACATTTTGAAATCCTTTATAATAATTGTATCACTTGTAAGACCCTACAGTGTGAGAGGAGGTGCATAAATTCAGAAAGAAGTTTCTTTAAAGAGAATGGAACAGCGGCGGGGTACTTTTGCTTTATCATCCCCCCTTTGGATAAAAGATATAATTTAGAATGATTTTCAAAAACAGATGAGATAGGCCTCCAAAATTGTTTTTCTCCAATAACTTGAAAGCTATAAAAGATATCGCACAATTTTCAGCATTTTTGAGATCAGCATAGCCAAATCACGTCTGTGCCACTACACCGATTTTGAAGAAAAAGCTTCAACCACATCCCAACTTTGAATGGGAGGTAGGCGTGTTCTGAGATGATTTCTTTCATATTCACATATTTTTGTTGTCTTAACCTAAAGAACTTATGTATCGCTATGTTAGCGCTATCATTACTATCTATTCAAATGTGAGTCGTAAAAATAATGGTTAAAACCATCAGGGCCGTCTATATTTAATTATATTTTCATCAGAGAAAACTATGTAATTTTTCCCACTCTATGTAGCTCGCGTCGTGGTTTCCTTTGCAAACTGTAAACGTTTTTCTTTTCGTTGCTCATTAAATGGCGGTTTCTTTTATAGTTTCTTTTTTTTCATTGTAGATATCCTGAGGAACACGCCTTACTATTGACACGCTAGTTTCGTCTCCAGCTTCAGTCTATATTTAATCCACAGATTTTGTAAAATTCGATGCAATACTCAGAATGGAACGTCTATCTTGGACAGTGATTTGTGCTATTGTTATTGTTGCATCAAAAAAACAAAAAAAAACGAAGCGAGCAAACAAAAAAACAACAATGCGCAAATTAAGGATAGCTTCTTTCATTTCGTTTGATCAGTGTACTCTTATTTCTATACTCATGTTGTTCTTGCTGGGCTCTTTGAGTTGACTATTAGTCATAAAATAATCTGCATAAAATGTCAGCATTTTGGGCGGTATCTCACTATCGGCAGCTGTAATGTTGTCTTTCAGGGCTGTAATTGTGGCTTGCTTGTCCCTGTACACGAAAGACTTCACGTAACCCCACAAAAAATAGTCTAGTTGAGTCAAATCGCATGATCTTGGCGACTAATGGACTGGTCCAAAATGTGAGAATATTTGCACACGAAACTCGCCTCTCAATAGGTCCCTGATATCGCGTGTCATGTGGCACCATCTAGTTGCAACCACATGTCAACCAAATCCAATTCTTCATTCATATGTGACTCATTTCAATTTAAAGTGTCATCACACTAAAAAAAAAACACGCTTTACAAAACTTTATTAACATTTTTTCATAGATTACAAGTAGAGTACCTACACATACTGTTGACATTTTGCAATTTAGCTGCTTTTTGCGTTATCTGTTTACTGTAATGCGGCAAGAATCAGCGATAGCGTTAATAATTTTAACCCTGAAATGCATACGAAAGCCGTTATACCCTATTTTATTTCAAATTAAAGAAACAGGAGATATTGCAAGTTTTTTATATTTTTGATTAAGACACAAAGTTAACTTTTCCAAATTAAAATAGTAGTATCTTCAAAAGAAATTACAAATTTGTAGTTTAATTTACGGAGTTAAGGTATTCACTTAAGGGTTAAAACAAATCAAGCAACAATTCTACATTCAGCAACAGATAAACAGTCGCGTAACTCTTTTAGTACACAATGCAAGATGAATAAATGCAAATGCAAATACAAAAAAGCTCTGTTAAGTTTTTGCATCGCAATTATTTTTTTCTTTATTTGTTTGTTTTTGTAAAAAATCCTTGAGGAAAAATATGCCAATAACAGAGTTTTGATAGATTTTCTATTTTTCATTTAAAATTTTCATTTAGAATTTGAAACTATGCCGGCAAAGTTCATAGTTTTTGCTGTTGTTTCTTCTACTGCTGTTTACAGTATTTACTGTGTCAAGCACTTTGTCACTGGCAGCAGCAGCAGCAGCAGCAGTTGGTTGCATCATGAAAAATTAAAATGTAATAGCAAGTGCTGTGAAAGCACTCGATATCTGTGTGATATTTTTATTGAATTAAAGTTGTCAGTAACTTGCAACAGAATTTTAGAAGAGATTTTTTTAATTTTGTTTTTAATTTTTTTTTTTTTTGATAGAAAATTCCATTGCACAAATTGAAATGTATTTGTACACTTTTGCTTCATTAGGTTTTGAAAATCATTGATATTTTTATTTATTCAGCTTCAGAAAGTTTATTGTAAAAGAACATAGCTCAAAGAAGAGTGCATAATTGAACTGAATTTGAATGCAGTCAAAATATTTAGGCATTTCTAATATAATGTTGATTGAAATCAATACTTGTTAAAATATTTCTTGCAAGTTTGTTGTACTAAAATATAATACATGGAAGTATGATTTACTTCACAATACTAAGCATCAAATAAAGCTTAATTTCTTTGCAGTGTCGTTAAGTGACAAGGTTGATGGTCAATTAAGTTGCTCAATATGTGTTCGTTCAATACACGATACAACAAATTGTCTAAGCTGACAAAGTTTTTCTACTTTTGGCAAAAAATTCATCATCAAACAGCTGTTAAAACAAAAAAATCAAATACAAAAAGGGATTTCAAAGCGATTTAAATAATTTTTGAAGCTCCGTGTTTTTTCTGATTTAATTTCATGAAATTTGTAAAGTTTTTCCAAGTAAGGAAAATACTTATTTCAAAGTTTCAATCTTTAAGAACAGATGGGAAACGAAAATTTCGCTTTTTCTCCTTTACACCTGTCGCAAATTTCACTTATGCGGCAAAATCCAATTGAGGTGGATTTGAAACAAAAAGTCGGAGTCTATTGCTTAACTTATTTAGACGTTTTTTTATATTATTTTATGAGATTTCACTCCAAATTATCCGAAATTATTTTTAACATTTTTCATTTGAAAAATAATAATATTTTATAGGATCCTAAGGAAAAAATTGAAAATAATTGAAAAAGAAATAAATGCTCCATACTCAAAATTTGTATTCTTAGACAAAGCAAAAGTCGTCAATTTTACATTTTCAAAGTCAGCTGCTATTCTGTCTAAGTATTTTTGGTGAATTAATGTTAGTCCAAAAACGAGTTGAAAAAAAAAACTTTCAATTTAATTTTTTTTAAATAAAACTACTGTAACAGTTAATTTTGATTCTTCTTCACAGATCTAGAGTTGTTATTGCTTTCTCTTACATAAGTATACCATTGCATTGCCATGTGGAAGGCAAGCAACAAAGCCTAACTAACACATTCAATTAGCTTAGTTCACATTATCACACGTGCTGTCCAACATGTCTTGACAACATCAATGTTCGATAATGTGAACTCTAGGAACGACCGCTTGACACACTTGTTGGATGGATTTCAAAAATTGTTTATTTTCCTGCTGGCTTGTCCAACCATACAACTTGTTTGAACTGACTGTCAAGCCTAGTGAACATTTTTCATTTTAAATAGGATTTCATGCAGTTTACTTCGATGTGGACGCTCATAAATTCTGCAATTAATGTTTGATGGCATGCTCGATAATGTGAACTCAAAGCAATATTGACAGTCTCACATGTTTTCAAGCCATGTAGGACAGCATGTGTGTTTTCTATGTGTGAACTAGGGTTGTAACGGAAGTCATTTATGCGGAGGCAGATGCGGATGCGGAGTTCAGAAATTGATCTCCGCGGACACGGAGTTTTAACGGAAGCGGAAGCGGAGGTGGAAAAACAATTTGAAAGTATTTAAAATACAAGATTTTACAAAAATGTTAGTATTGAATAAACATTAAGATGCAACCTAGATTTCCACCCGAAGGAGCTATTTTTATGAATTGATTATACTACCACCAGTAAAAGATATGATTAGACAGTGGCTCCATCGAATAATCGGACAAGACTTTGATGGATATAAATGTGCTCTGAGCTTAAGAACAAATATGCAAAATGTATTGTTTTTTCGCTTTTATTTATACTTCATATTATTATCCTTCTGAACAATAAAAAAAACATCAACTTTTTTAATAATAACTGTAAGTTTAAACAAAAAAAACAAAGACAATTCAATATCTTGCGCGCAACGAATAATCGGACAAAGCAAAATGGCAATGCTAAATATACCGTTAATTTCCAGAAAGGCTTTTTACAACTGCGTTTTTTTTTTGTCATATTCAGTCATAAATTGCATTAAGTTACAAACAGTGCCAACAATAACTCAAAATATATTTAAAATGGAGCTGATAGCCAAAGTAGCTAATGCTCTTTTCTCTTTGTTAGTTATAAAATTTATTCTATAAGTAACTTAATATAATAATAATAATAATAATATTTAAAATGGCTCCAAATGGAAAGCAATCTACTGCAGAAATAAGGCAATTAGTAGTTAAGTGACCTTATAAATGTAAAACTGCAAGAAAAATTGTCGTATTGAAGAAGCTCCCTGTTTATAACGATTAAAACAGCCTTATATAATAAAGGAGCCACCGCAAAACTTTGAGGTTTGTTGTATAATGCGTGCATTAATGCTTTTTTATCATATCATCTGATCCGAAGTGATTTATTTTGGACGCATCTAACCAATGAATGCTAGTAACATTGATCAGATTAACGCGCATGGTGTTGATCTGATAAAAAAGTTGGCATTACTTCACGCATTACACAGGAGATCTTATGACCATAAAGTTTGGTGGTGGCTCCTTGCTGGCATAGTGCAGTTTCTTCGTTAAATCAATGGAATAATAAAAGCAAGAGATTATTTTAACATTCGAGTGGCCTTACGCTCACCTAGTCAGGAATAGTTCGGCTACGAGCCAGACGATATCATCCCTTTGCAGGATAATGACCTTAAGTATATGGCTAAAATTACAATGAAATGGCTTCGAGACCAAAATATTACCTGCTTGGATTGGCCAGCACAGTCACCGGAAATTATACCCATTGAATATTTGTGGAATATTTTTTAAAAAAAATACCCACGAGTCAAATAACCCCACAAAATCTGGACGAGCTATGGAAGGTCGCCAATGGACAATGGTCCGTGATCAGTACTCAAATACTAGACAAATTGAAAGCGAGTATGCCTAAGAAAGTACACTTCACCACTAAAGCCAAAAGCGGCCACATAAAATATTAAAAAATGATTTCAAATGTTTTTATTACTTTAAGTTACAAAACTGTTCACAAAAACTAAGTATAAAAAAAACTAACCAAGTTAAACAAAACGTGGAATATTTTAATTTTGATTTTTTTTAGCTAGAATAAAGAATTTGCAAGTTTTCTGCATACTTTTTTTTAAAACCTTTTTTAAAAAAAAAATACAGCCTTAAAACCAGAAATATGTTTTTTTGTGAACAGTTTTGTAAGTCACTGTATATTGCTTGTGCGCAATAATTTTTCACTTTAAATTAGAGCTCATCATATTTGCGTGTAACAGGATGAACAAATTCTCCTACAGTTGGTCATATATGTATGCCTTTAGTTTGCAGTGACTCAAATTCACCCAGTTGTCAAATATATTCTTATATTTAATAAAAGTAAATAAAGTTCAATGTTACGAAAAAAAATGTCAACATGACACTCCCTAACAGCATAAAACAAATAGAAATTCACTAGTATTTTACTTAGAGCATGTAAACACATACCGCAGGGATTATTTTTAGTATAATTCGCTTACATGTCAGGATTAATTTTTAATTAAATATAATACAAATATTATAATATTTTTTTTTTATATGCAGATAATATTTACAAGTAATAAATAATTAATTTCATATTCATACGCATGACTTACTTTTTTTTTTTTGTTGCTAAAACAGTAGGGTAGTTATATAATTTAATACATGACGAAGTTAAGTAATGGGAATGTATCGGAATAACGTTATTAT
This sequence comes from Tricholauxania praeusta, assembly GCA_949775025.1. Lineage (NCBI taxonomy): Eukaryota > Metazoa > Arthropoda > Insecta > Diptera > Lauxaniidae > Tricholauxania > Tricholauxania praeusta. Next base: position 56,530,437 of record OX459028.1, on the reverse strand, counting down.
TTTAGTCGGTGAGTTTACTGTAGCTGTATTTATATTAGGGTGATTACAATTTTTTTTTTTTTTGTTTTTTTTAAGGTGCTGTTACTTAAAAAGTAAGTTTATGATATGAAGAAAAAGTTCACGAAAATTCAGCTCTGTACCTCAATTTTATAAGGTGGCACCGAAGCCTGTTAGTTTTACATGTAAGTTGTATGGAAAAATTATTTTTTACTAAAAAGGTATCTGAACGAATAGGTGATTAATGTTGTTGGGCTGAAGAATGTCGTTTTTTGAAGTAATTTTTTGCGCTGAATCCGAATCTGGCCTCAGAATTGACCCAATATTGGCAATGTGCCAATTTTCTGATTTATAATTTTTGCACATATTTCACATCATACTGAGTCAATAAAAAATTATAGCCACAAATTTATCCCGATTTTGAAATTTTTTTTAAATAAAAGAAATTGTGCTTTAAATCGTCTCGAAAATGCACAAAAATCACACAAATCGACCCACTGACACGCCTTCCCATGGTTTAATTGAGGTGAAATTTTGGCACTAGAGCTTCATGGTCACAAGATATATTTTCAAGCCTGAGCACCAGAGCATTGACGACTTTTAATTTTTCCATATGATTTTGAACCAGCCTAATTTACATATATAGCATATGTTTCTGTAATGTGATTGATTGTATTTGTAACATTATTTCAATTCACTTTTTATAAGATAACTTAAAAATTAAATTTTTAATTTAATCAAATTAATTGTTTTACATATCCTTAACTCAGATATGTGCATAGTTCAAAGTCCTAGTTGATTTACTTTACTATAGGGCAGTTAAAACAAAATAAGTAAAACTTTAAGGTTTGTACCAAAGAACTGAGATTGAAGATTTCCAAACTCTTCTTCTTCGCCTTTCTATTGGCGACATCTTTAAAATCTCAGCTGAGATAGAAGTCAATAGCCAAATAAAGATCGTGCGTGGCCAACAAACCTTCAAATCTCTAAGCTAAGAGCTTAAATGCGCTTTAATCGTATCTTTATTACCTTCATCTGTGTCTTCATCTTTATCTGTATCTCTATTTGCATCCGAAATTGTAAATATATTAAGTAGTACTCATTTTTTTTTCATCTCTTTTGTTCTTTCTCTTTCATACCTCTCTCCCTCTCTTATTTTTCTTTGTTTTCTTATGGCTTTTAGCACAAGTATTTCGTATATCGATACATTTAAAACATATCGACATCTCTATCCGTACAAGAATGTCCTTTCGAATGGGAAAAAAAAACACTTACTCACAGCGATACATAAAAAATTATCATAATCAGCAAAAAATTAAACAATGAAAAAAAATTTTAATAATTTTCATAAATAAAACGCACACAAATACTATTAAGTGGAATACCTTCGGCAACACACAAACATACGTACGGACGGCCATCGAGAGAGAAAAAATGTTAACACCCTCGCACAATTAAAAATGCGCGCACTTATTAAAGGGTCAACAAAAATAACAACAAAAAGTACAACTGCAAATAAAAAAGAATAATGGGAATAAAATAAAACGCGGATAGCGCAAATAATTACAACGTTTACAAAATAAAACCGCAAATATGAGGCAACACTACAACAACAACAACAATTGACAGACCGCACCAGGGACGATGGCGATGACGATGAGGACAACGATTACTGACAGTTGAATGAAAAAGGATGCAGGAATTAACTTATTGGCAATTCCATAAACTACTACGATGCTTTACTTAGAACTGCAATCAAATTAATGGGCTTTCGACATTTGATTTATGTCAACATTAAAAAATATATTACAATAACTATTGCGCACAGTTGAGAGAGATGAGTGCTGCCAACTTAAGTGTTCCATTCCTTAGCTTTTCTCGCAATACTTCTATCTAAACGTACATATAGTATGGCTATCCATTTTCAATTTGTTTTCTGAACAATTTAAGTATATCGATTGACTCCATTTTTACCTCCGAAGCTATCCCTTGTTTGGTATAATGTCATATCGAAAATTTCGAATTTAATATATCTCGAAAATATCGCCTTACGAAAACTTACTGGTTATTTTTAACGTTTGGCTTGAATAATATGATTTGTAGTTACGGCACAATGTGCACATCATGACAACAGAATTTATGTCTTTTCTAATTTTTCAGCCAATGTCTAACTTAGTATCGTCGCTTTCAGTTACTTTGCTGCTGAGATTATCAGAATCATACCACGTAATTAGAAATACTTAGGTATGACACGATATATAGTCTGGTGCTATATGTCACAAATATAATATTGCTTCAACGTGAAAATCATTGTACAGCTAAGACCACTTTTGTGGAGTGGATTCCGCATCGAAAGCATGACCAATTGCAAAGAAAAAATCAACTGTAGACAGAATAAAGACCTGTCTTTTGATCGTTATAGACTTTAAAGTTGTCATATCCCTTGTGTAAGATATTCCACTTTATTCAATCAGGTGTAGGCAGTGAAACAATTGCTGTCCTTTATCTATAAAACAATTAACTTTTTCCCAAATGTTCGAAAATTGCTGAGTAAAAATGAAAAGAAAAAGGAGTTGATCTCGCGCTAAAGCCCAACTATAATAACAAGCTATAATTTTTCAAACGCCAGCCGTACACAATCGCTTTGATTACTTTTTTTCGGAATCATGATAATTATAACTTCAAACCCTCATTGGGGAAGCTTTCTGTACCCTAACCATTGCCGATGAGTGGATGCAGCAATCTAGATATCAGATATCTTTCTGTGCTTTAGACCCGCAATAAATTGATCTGGCTGATTGTTATCATACAAACGTGACAATCTACCGTTTGTGTACCTTACAAGATTTTCGACTCAGCGGTTTCAGTACTTCCAATTTTTACACAGAGAAACTGTTTTATATAATATTCTGACTAACATTCCGGGAAATTTTTTTAGTGTCCTGAAGACATATACTTAGTTATTTCAAAGTGCTTAACAAGTCCAGTATTAAATGAATTGTGTAATGCCTTGAACACTTCTAGCTATCCAAGGTGCTACATACTTATATTACTTTATGTATCGTTTCAGATTACTCCCATATTGTCTTAAGTCGTTGACAACCATGTCAGAAAAAAATTTGTGAATGTCAATGTGAAATTCATAAGATTCACCAATTTTGCCTTAAAAAATATTGAGTTCAATTAGTATGGTAAAGACAAAGTTTTATAATTCTTTTGGCAAAAATTTGCTTCTATTTCGCTTACAATTTTTGCAATGAGCAATTGCTAAATTAATAGGATATTTCCTGATCTATTGAATAACTCAATTGAATATTTATATCTGAGTACATTAGAGTTTGTCGAAAAAAACTCATGCTCTTAAATTCAGCAGGAACGGTAAGAATTCAAAAAAAAAAAGGTTTCTACCATCGTTGCAAAATTTCAATTTTTCGTCAAAATAGAAAATAGAAAAAATGGCTGCCTTGACCCCTCTAATCTTGAAATGCAGTTTGGAAAAAAATAGAAATAGAAATTCTGGGCTGTAAAACGATTTATTTGAATATAACAAATGTATATTTCATATAGAGCAATTAAATATTTGATTGATTCAAACATAAAATGCTTCATCCAACACTTACTACTATTTGATCCAAATGCAATATGGTTGGCTCAAATAAATATCTAATTGCTCTGTATGAAATATACATTTGTTATGTTCAAATAAATCATTTTCTCAGTATACGCAGCAGATATTATTTTCTGGGAACTTTTCTTTTGAAGCTATATATTTTTGATTTTGAAACCATTTCGAAAAAAACCAAAAACACGAATTTTTGAACAGCTCTGATGTACACCAACATTTATAGAGAAAATATAAATTAAACTGCATTAATTGGTCGTGAAAATGTGTAAATATTGACATTTAAATTCAATATTTAAAAGCAAAAGCGCGACCATGCGTTGGACGGGTATTGGAATAACAAGAACACCAGCAAAAAGGATACTCACACAGACCGACAGACAGCAGGGCGGACAGACAATCACATTTGCATTCATATACAATTAAATTCGCCAAGGGATATAAAATAAACTAATCATTTATTTAAATATAACGCATAAGCAGAAAATAGAAAATTCACAACTCTTTGCCTTTCCAAATGAGAGTGTGGGCGCGTGTTTAATTTACAGAAAAATCACGCATGAATTGGCAAAATAAATTGGCAGGAAATTTTGTTATATTGAAGCGAAAAGAAAAAGATGTAGCAAATAAATATCCGGCGGGGTTGAATATAATTGAGTTTGTCTATATTGTGTAAAATTCTAAAGAAATTATGAGTTTTTCAGCAAGTTATTATTATTAACTGACGCAAAGGGTTGAGAATTAATTGAACTTTTTTTTTTGCTTCGTAAAAACATTGAAACAGATTTGGGTTGCAATATTGCCTTTATATAGCAAAAAAAAAACCTTAAAAGGCGCTACAAGCAAAATAATTTTAAGAGATCGAAACATTAATTTTACCTATTGGTTTACACTGGCGTAACAGTCTCTTGGGCTTTTGCGAGAAAAAAAAATAAGTTTAAATTTGTCCTCTATGTGAGGGCGGTATATTGAGAAAAAAGCTTACTCGAGAACTACACGAAATGTTCTATGGCTATATTGCAGTAATTCAAAACGTGGAATACGCCTCAGCTGAGAAGACCTCTGATTTAGGGTCATCTAATAAGCCAAGTTACACAGTTACGATTTTATGTTTGATTTCAAAAATAAATGCGCTACCTTCATTCATAAGTACAGTTCTAGATCATAGACGGGCAAAATTTTGTAAGCTAGAGCCACTTACAACAATAGAAAAAACTCCACCATTACTTTGATCTCGATAGCAAGAAAAAAAAATTCAGCAATAAACAAAAGGCCAATTCCAAGAATCAAACAAGAACAACAGCAATAAAGGTACACTAATCAAACGAAACGAAAGAAGCTCAAGGTCCGCAATGGGCGCATTGTTGTTTCCTTGTTCGCTCGGATTACAAATCTGCGTATTTAGCTATTTTTCTTATGTTGTTATGGGCCACAAATGACTCATTTTTCGTATTTTGCTCATCGCTGCTCTAGACCACCACATCTTTGAAGTGAAGCCGTAAAAAAATTAGCCAACTCTGAAAATAAATGAGCCGCACAAACTCTTGTTAACAGACCAAGAAATTTCATGAATTTATAAAATTTTCGGAGCCCACACAAGCAATGCGTAGATGAACTCGTTAGTCATCCTGCGCTTTCCGTGTCTTTATTTAATAACTTTTTTACGAAACATAAGGCCTCCCTCCACAAAACTGTTCCATCGTGCACGTTCGTTAGTAAATGCCTTTAATTCCTTTTAACATTTCTCGGATTCACGGCTTTCTTGTGTCACCGATTCCTTCTATAATGATTTAGGCAGTCGGAAAAAATATGAAACTGTCAGCAGACATTGCCGAGATCTGATTATAACATCATGTCTCGCAAACCATTCAAGGCATTGTAATGTAATTTGGTGAATGGATGCAAATTATAAATGTCTTGTACAAAAAGAAGGTGGAATTGGATAAGTGAGAGTAACATTTTTTAATAATTGGAATTTTTGTTTCAATGTTACTCGAAAACGACACCTTCCATTTTCATAAAAACTAAGAAGGTAATACCAGAGATAGCAGTCATCATATCAAGCTAAGTCACTGTACTGGCAAAACTCGTTGAAGTGCAAGGCACAGCTCGCAATATTTATAAACATTATAATAAGAGAACTAACAACGTAGTTGTTATGGCATTTAACGTGGTAAATATACTTGCTACAAGGTATTTCGTAACCAAAAGTGGGCGCAATAGTACATGTAGGCGTGGCACCTTTCATACAAGCAAAAATTGCTAAGTGTTACATTTAGCGTGCTATGGAAATAAGTTTTATTTAATTTGGTGCAGATATGTAAGTTACTTTAAGCTTTGAAATTGAATGAAGTTCGACGAGATTACATCAGTGGGTGTGGCACCACCCATGCAAGTGAAAAATGATTAATGTTAAATTTAGTGTACTATAGAAGTAATCCTAATAAAATTTGGTATCGAAATATCGGTTACTATAAACATTGAAATTAAATGGATTTCAAGAGGATTGGATCAGTGGTTGTGCTGCATCCCTTGTTAACAAAAAGTTATAAGCGTGACATTTTTAGATTTTTTTTAATATTGATTTACCACTTTCAACTGTTTTCAACATTTTCCTTTCGACTTTACTAACCTCTTTCAACTTAATTAATTTACCAAGACTTTTCAGTTTGCCTTTTCAACCTGTTACAATTTTTTTCGAAATTTTCAACCGCTTTCAACTTTTTTCAAAATTCTTATATTTTATCGATGTTATCAGTATTTTTCTGCTGGTTCAACCTCTTTCAATTTTTTTTTTCGAGTTTTTCAACTGTATTCAACTTTTTTTGTCATTTCGACTTTTTCGCGTTTTTAACATTCTTCAACTTCATTCAACTTTTTTCAATATTTTACATTTTTTTTTTTCAACTTTTCAACAATGTTCAAATTTTTCAAATATTTCCGATTTATACAACCTCATTCAACTTCTTTCAGTATTTTAAACTTTTTTCGAGTTTTTTAACCTCATTCAATTTTTTTTCGACTTTCTCAACTTCACTCAACTTTTTTTGAGTTTTTCAACCCTTTTCAACTGTTTCAACATTTCTCAACCTCTTTCAAATTTTTTCAACTTTTCCAGGTTTTTTCGACTTTTGCAACATTTTCCGGCTTTCTCATTTTTTCAACATTTTCCATACTTTTTTAGCATTTTCAGCATATTTTTTGACACTTTCCAACAGTTTTCAACTTTATCGATTTTTTTCAAACTCTTTCAACTTTTTAAATATTTTCCATATTTTTTCCGACTCACTCGACATTTTTCAAGATATTGCATATTTGTTCGACTTTTTCAATCTGGAAACGAAATACCAAACTATGGCCGGTCTCCTGGTACTGTTTACTTATGAGACTTCTTATTGAAAAAAGAAAAAAATTTTAATTTAAATGCAGGCGTGCTAACCACAGTTTTTCACATTTTCGTCCACTGTTGCGACACTCTTGTTCGAGCCATTTACATTTACGAGCGAATTTCGTGTTTTTAATTTAATAAACTGCATATTTTATAACTTTTTGCACCAACAAACATTTTAATAATTTTTGTCACATAAGTTTTGTTGGTTTTTATGTGTCGCGTTGCAACTGCTACGCCTGCTGATGCTGATGCTGCTGTGGCTATTAATTGCTTCTGTTGTCCACCGCAGCGTAAGCAATGATACCACACCTATGAGTAAAATGAATTGCGAACACACAGAGGTACACTTTTATTCCATACACATTCACAATATTGCAATGTTTGGCATAAATAACAGGAAATACAAAAAACTCAGCTTCCGGCAATTTTGCTATTTTGTTTTTTTTTTAACTTTTTTTTTTAATTTTTTTTTTTTAATTCTGTTGGACCAAGTTAGCCGATCTCTTTTATTTGTTGTTTTGTGGTTATACAGCAGTTGCAAGGACTGTGGTTAAGCGCTGTTATGGTGGTTAGGTTGCTTTTTAACAACTGTACAAACGCTATGTTCATTTTGTTGTTTATAAAATGGCGGTTAGCGCTCTAACGTGTTTAGTTCACTCCACATCCGTATTGGTTTACATGAAAATAGTTGACTACCTGCTCTTGTCACCTATTAAAATATTAAATTTTTCAAGTTAAGCATTTAGGTCACCGATGCAATGAAAACCTTAGATATCATAGATTTCTTTGATCAATTGATTTCAAAATAGGCCTCCGTTTCAACAAGGACCTCCTAATTTTACGCGAGCCTCTTTCCGCGCAGTCACTTTTTCAAGTTTGGACACAGGCAATAGTCGTAGGGAGCCTAGTTGAAGAAAATGGTGGATAAGGTACCAACTCGGAACGCAAATGATATGATTATGCCATTGCGACTGAGCAATCGTATGCTTGTGCTTTGCCCTGATGGTATTTCAGTTATTTTTTATTTAAAATCAGCGTGGAATCGATCTAATAGCTCTGCATAATATTTGGATGGTCTCGCATCCCAAAAAATAGGTAACATTTTCTTTTTCGGCTTCCTTTCTCGAGTCCATGGTTCGACTGTTCTTGGTTACGAAACGGCTCACGTGATCACGTGATTTTTATTGAAGTCAACAAGGGAAATGAAACTGAAAAGAGGCTGATGATGAACACGCTTTACTGAACTGCTGCAGAATACTGTTTTTGAACTGATCCAAGATTTTTCAGAAATTTCTTCCAATCCCATGTAGATGATCTTGGATAGTTTGACAAAGGATAGAATGCTGTCAGAGCGTTTAATGAATCTTGTTTAACGAAGCCGACTAAGCCACTTCTTCTTATTGCTCTCTGTCCTTGGATGAGAACTTGAAGATGTTTTGTCGCATTCGCGTGGTTTTTGAACAAGTTCACCACATCGTTGACAATCCAAAAACAATTTTGGACTGACATGGCGTTTGACAATGCGAGGTTTAAACGTGAACGTACATCATCAATGGCTACAAATTATTCGTTCTCGATTGGACGTCGCTGATATGACCAGATATGTTACGTGCTTCATCATAACCTTGACCCGTGCATTTTTTCATTTGAAGCCTACACTCAGTGCAACGTTTTTGGCGAACTTCAGCTAATTTTTTGTAAGACTGATAATAAATCGGTAAAAATCCTAATAAATTTGTACAAGTCTTCGTGAAAGTCGTCGTATCAGATGACAATGTCACAAGGTATTTGGATTATTTCATTCTGTATATCTGGACCAGTGTTGGCATGTCACAAAGATTTTTAGGTTTACGACGGTCACACGTCGTAAACTGTCGTAAATGTCGCAAATGCCACTAATGTCGCAAACTCCAGATCAACCTCGCTTTCAAAACTACTAAAATTGTTTGTCAAAAAATTTGACGAAAAAAAAATTATATGTAATTTGACGAGAATTTGGACATGTTTGACAAAAAATTTGATGATCTGAATCAAGTTATGAATAATTAATTTTTCTCAGTATGAGCTTAAGAATTCGTCCTTGTCACAAATTCAATTTTTGTCACAAAGGCTCGAAGGTTTACATTTGTGACATGTCAACACTGATCTGGATTTATATTCGAATTATTCACATCCTCGGAATCACCGAAATTTTCCATCGTTCATTTGGGTCGTATCAGCGACAAAGATCCACAATCGTGATCATTTTCCTGATGATATTCCAAGAAAACTTGACGCAAATTCGAAATAATTTTTGCTTTGTTTTCTCGCATTGTTCCAATTTCTATAATAGCTTATCTTAAGATTTGCTGAATTTTCATTGTTTCCTGTGCCAACTCCTTCATGGAAAATTACCACCATGGCTTACAGTACACATCATCTTCTTGTTGAGAATAGGCGAGGAAATGGGAGTCTTTAAGTTGACTTAGAAAAACGGCATTTTGTCCCTTGAGATCTATAGAAAAATGCTAGAATTCACAGAAATAATGCAGGTTTCTCAAAATTTCGGGGGGAGGGAGGGGCTCAAGCCCTAATGCTGGCTACGGTCTCGATTTTTATAAAAAAAAAAATACTGCATTGAGAATAAGAGGATTCTTAACCAAAATAGATGGCACAGCCAATAGCTGACTTCGAAAATTTAATGAAAATTAAATTTACGGCAGCCCGGAATATATACTCGGAGTTTTAATTTTTGATACTAAGGACAAGGTAAAATTTATGGAAATGCAAAATTTTCGTGGTCTTCAATTGACATAGACCTTAACCAACAACTTCAACATAAAAGATTAGGATTAATTGGCGTATATTTGATTTTTTGTATGAAAATGTGGAATAGACTAGAGGAAAGCATAGTGCCCAATTTTTTCCCGATACTATGATAAAATTAACTTGTAAAATATGGAAATTGTACTGATTAATATTTATGTTATCTTACAGTTACATGTTTTGCTGGGATATAAATACTAAGGGTATTCGAACAAAACCGTATATGCGTCATAAATTTTGTATAAACCGTATACTTAGAGCAGCGTGTAAGGCAAAATTAAACTTTTATTGAAAATTTCTTACGCCAGATACGATTGAATTGTTAGTGTAAAACAATAAATACATGAACAAAAGTGAAAATATTCTTATGAAAAAAATAATTTTAAATCCATTTTTATATTCTTATAAAACTTTCAGTGTTTTTTAAGTGATTTTGTTTAATTAAAGTAATATATTATGAAATTGAAACATACCTATTCCAAGATATACATAATGTGGTAAATGCTTAAACTCTACAATGCCGTAAACATACAGAGTTGCTTGAATACCCTTATTTTATGTTGTTTTTTTTTTTTCTTTTGCTATCCGTAATACTGACATTTTATTTTTCATAATTTCAAAGAATTTTGTAATGCTCTTTTGTTTTTTGAGGCTAACAGCGAATTACAATAAGCGCAATGCATAAAAAGAAGCAGCGGAAACATGTCGGAAGGCTTAGCAGTAATTTTACATTTTGTCGTTTTATTTTTGTATTTATTTCTTTTAATCTTTATTAAGTGCATGTCCTTTTGTGTGCCGTTCTACACCACCAGGGTCTTTGGGCTTAACAAAATGTTATTAACCCTTTCACTTTACGGACAGTCATCCGTTTTAATTTGCCTGCTTGGCACTTTTCAACCAAAAAATTTTCAACGATATAAAAAAAACGTTCGAGAATCATAATTGGTCAAGCATCAGAATAATATGCCCTACAATATATGTAGTTATAGATAAATTAGTTTCAGAAGACTGCATTTCCTACGATACAAGGATTGCAAAATGCACTCTTAATCTTCTACTAAATACAGCTAAAATTTTTTTCAAGATTTTTTTTGGAACGAAATTCCCAATAAACAACATCACAATTGGGGAAGTTTAAATGCCCGTATAATAGTTCGTCAATTGCCAACTACAATAGACATGTCGAGCACGTAAATGCAGTCTTCATATAATGATTTTTTTAATGCAATGTTTAGTGGTAATATAACCTTCATTCTTCTAATATTCGTTTCTTTTTGCATTGTTTGATATTGCATTGAAAATGCTGCTTGAATGAAAGTAGCACCAAGCGAATATGACCAAGTCTTTATGAGGCTTCAAAACTTGAGATTATTTTTTGTTTTAATTTTTTTTTATTCGCATTAGTTTCTAGTAGCAAGTTACTGCACTGAGACTCTTTTCTAGCACACAAAATGCTTATGCACTTACTTATTAATTAACTCTTTTTAAACATTTTGCAAAGTCAGTATGACGTTTTTTCCTAAAAGAAATTTTAATCCTCTTGGTAGACGACTGAAAGCAATCAATTTACAGAACTTTTAAAATTGCACTTTGATTTGTCATCGTCATGCATGGATTGCTATGAGTTGATATGAAGGCGTACACTTTTTCTGAAAATTTTTTTGATTTTTTTAGTGTTTATCTTTAGGTGTGTTTTAGGTGCATGTAATCACAAATTTTTTTGTATACAATTTCAATTTGAATTAAAAAGCATTTAATGCATAATTTATTTTAGCAATTGATTTTAATACTAAGCAAAGCAACGATGGGCAAAATACGAAAAATGAGCCAATTGTGGCTATTTACAACAAACCCGAAATTGTTCTTAAGAAAAATAAGTGAAACAACAAATACAAGCTCTCTACCCTGCTAAGCATATTATTGTTGTTTTGGTTTTTCTTAATAAGCCTTATATTTACATTAAATTTGCATTGGGATTTGCATTGTTGTTGCATCATTCAGAAAATAAAGAAGCAAGCAAACAACAATGCACACATTGAGGACAGCTTTTCTTTTTTCGTTTGATTAGTGTACTTTTATTTCTACGCTCATGTTGTTCTTAATAGATTCTTGAAATTGGATTTGGTTGGTTTTGCTATAGAGATCGAATTTATGGTGGGTATTTTTTTTTGTTGTTTTAATTGTTGTTGTTTTTTTTTAAGTGGGTCTTGTTTCCAACATTTTGACCATTTATGCTTCATATATAGATTACTTTGACATGTGCAAAACTTCTTGGTCTTGATAGATTTAAAGCGAATAGCTATAGTTTTCCATGTGCCCAGATCAACGTACTGGAACAATTATGAAAGTTTCAGCGTGTGTTGCTGTACGTGCTGGGAGATAAAAATAAAATTTTCAAAAAACTGGAGACTGCTGCTCCAGTGTCTCAGTGAGAGTTTAAATGCTGTTGAAAGTTCTTAAAACAACCGAAATATTTGACATAATTCATCTCTAGCTGCGCAAGACTACCGGAAAACTTAGCTAAGGCCATAATGAAAAATTATGCACCTAACTATGTATGTATAGAAGACCATCACGAAGCTGACTATAAAATAATCTGTTCTAAACTGTCATGGACAGTAGAGAAGCTTTTATAAGCTCAACGTTAAATTATCTTACTCTAACTATGAGGATTCTGCCACTAAACATCTTAGAACGTTGAGAAGCATGCCTTAGAGCACCATACGACACCACTTGTACTTATAAACATCTCAAAAAACCAAAAAGCTTCCCAAAGCTAGCATTGCATAATTTTACTCCTTCTGTGTCTTTCAGGTCCTCACCGAGCTTAGGTCATCACCAAATCTATTCAATCATACATGTTCATAAGCGAGCGTATTCAAATATTTACAAACTTTCCCCAACTCTACAATTTCATTTTTCAGCTGTTGTTTCCTCTCTGAATAAGAACTGCCGCGATTGCTACTATTCCTAAGGTTTCATTCTAATGTTTATCAGCAAACTCCAGTTGGTGATTTCTTTAAGATGTGTTCAATCCATTTTCATCTCTGATCCTTGAATTAAAGTACCGGCTCAATTCAATATTGGAGATGGTCCTGCATTATTGTGTAGGATATTATAAAGGAGAGCAATGATAATTTGAACTCTAACTTGAATGTCTTCATAGGTACAACTGTCAGGTATTATATCGATGCCCAAAATAATTTCCCTAAAGTTCAAAATAAGATTGTATTTTACTTCACAAATGATCATCCGGTCGGTTATTTCATTCGATTTCCGTGGGTGTTGAGGTCTAAGAACATTATTTCTTGATTTATTTTTCTTCTAACTTTTTATGGCATTAATCTAAATCCTATTGAAAATCTTTGGCACCAGTGTTAATTAGGCATTTTGAAGGAACAATTTCATATCTGGAGTAGTTAGATCGGGTGGCAAAAGATAACTGTAGCATCATCACTTTATCAATTTCACTTTGATTTTATTCGAAATAAATTTTATGAGTAATCAAATAGTTTTAAGTTTTGATTGTAAAATTTTCAGAACATTATTAAAAAAACTTGATACTTAGGAGAATGATGTTAAAAATTAAGATCTTAATAAATATATAATTAAATGTTAATCAAAATAAATTGTAGACATTTTTACCTACAATAACCTCAAAGGTGTTCAGCTCCTTGCGTACGCTGATGATATTGATATTATCGGTCGGAGTAAGAGAGATGTTACTGCTGCTTTCACTGCTATTGAAAAGGAATCAGCCAAAGTGGGTTTGACGGTAAACGAGGGCAAGACGAAATACATGATGTCTACTAACAACAACAAGAGAGCACGGGATCTAGACTCTCATGTTACAGCGGGCAACTGTAAATTAGAAGTTGTCAAGGAATTCATCTACCTTGGCACTGCCGTAACCAGCAACAATGATGTCAGTCTGGAGATTAAGCGGAGAATAACAATTGCTAATAGGTGCTACTACGGTCTCAGTAAGCAATTACGTTGCAGAGCTCTCTCTCGATCGACAAAGCTAACACTCTACAAGACGCTCATTCTACCTGTGCTTCTTTATGACGCTGAGGCATGGGTGGTTTCGACAACAGACGCAGCCGCTCTTGGGGTGTTCGAGAGGAAAGTTCTCCGCAAAATCTTTGGTCCTGTTCGAGTTGGCGACGACTATCGCATTCGAATGAGCCACGAGCTGTATGAGCTCTACGCCGACATTGACATAGTTAAGCGTATAACAATACAGCGACTACGCTGGCTGGGTCATGTCCATCGTATGGATAAAGAAGCTCCAGCGAAAAAGGTATTCGAAGGAAAGGTCCCCGGTCAACGACGAAGAGGGAGACCATGCCTCCGGTGGATAGACCAAGCTGAGGAAGCCCTAACCGCGCTTGGCATTAACGATTGGAGAAGGCGCGCGCAAAACAGAGGCGCCTGGCGAGAGCTAATGAGGTCGGCCGTAACCTGACAACGGGTTGTTATGGCCATCTAAGTAAGTAAGTAAGTAAGTAATAACCTCAGAGAAATGGCAGAAATTAATTCATGCTATGAAAAAACAGATCCATGCTAATAGAGCAAATAAATGTTTCCCAACAAAATATTATACAAAATTTTAAGATTTCTTAAAGATATTAACAGTATTTGTAATCGTTAATTACGTCGCCATCTTTGTTAATAAGTAATGAATAACTTTTGATTTAAGATATATTTCTATTGATGATATTGGATTTTTTTTATGAAAATTTCTTTGTGCAAATAAATTGCTAAGAATGAAATAAAAAATTTCGTTTACTTAAAGAATCAGATCAAGTAAATATAATAAGGCTTGAGTGGTTTTAATTAAGCCGCCACCAATGTATACGTTAATGCGGATAAAATTTGTCTCCCTGGCACCAAGCTTTCTGACATTCAAGCCAAACTCTACGACCTCAGATCTGTTTTGGAAAAGGTGCGTGTCATTTTTTGTTGCTAAACAAAAAAGGTGTTGAAGCGCTACACTCAAAGACATTTTTTGGCGCCCCTTTGAAGCAGGGGCCTGAGACGGTCTAGCATTCTAGTTGCGTTAGTGCTGGTAACAGAAAGCAATCTGGACGGTTTTAATATTTTTCGTTACGAAACCTACGTAAGTAGCACTGAAGAGGTTAATCATATTGGGTTAGCACATCTTAGAAACATTTATGATCGATGCTGTCAAATACGGTTCTGTAGTCGATGAAATCTAAATATACGAGGTCTGAATTGCTCCACAATATGGCTTGTGATGCTTATCTGATTAATACATTATCTATGCTTGTTGAATAACCATATTCGTAAGCAAGCTAGTTGAATTGAAGTTTTATCTAAAAATAATTAAAATTGTCAAGTAAAAATCATTAATGCCATAACATTTTCGTAACTATGCAGATTTTATTATTATTTTATTTATTTCATTTAACGAGGGACTGTGTATACAAAATTAAAATATTTACAACAGCCGCTTAACACAAACACCGATTTCATTTATGATATCAAAATTCATCAGGACCACAAAAGAATAGCACACAAAAATTTCGCAAGTCGGATATGTGGAGAGTTAAAAAGTGTGAAAATTTTGTGCATTACACAAACACACGCACACAGAAATGTACAAAAAATGCGAATGTTCACAAAATAATTTCACATTTCCACATGACAACACAATATGCAATTTTCCCCTTAACAAAACAACAAAATAAAATTACTAAAAACACAACAACAACAACAAAACCATAAAAAAATATGCATAACGAAAAAATACATAAATTTTATGAAAAACATGTGAGTAACTATTTTTGGTACGAAATTCTTCATCTTCTTCTACGTTTCATTTCAATTTTGGTGCCAGAATGCAGTTTGTTAGTAATACGAATTATGGTTCAGTGAATACCATAACATTTCACCTTCTCCCCTCCTCCGCACTTGTTATGCCATAAAATGTGTTACGCCCATTCTGCTGATGTGGGATTCGAAACTGAACGCAAAAATTGTGTCGCTACTTCGCGTTGAAAGTCGTGCAGAAATGCATAAACTCATACATATGTAAAGTAGCGCAGCATAGGAGAGAGCCAGTAGATTAGATTACTCGCACCTACCAAAATTCATGGGAATGAAAAGACCGTGGCTTTTGACACGCAAAGCAACACAAAGTGCCTGCAGAAGATTGTGTACCAAAATGTAAAATGACAACGCAACACCACCAAGTGGCGGAAATATTAACTAAAATAAACAACCACCAGCAGTAACACTATGAAAGCCACAGAACGAGAATACACCACGACAGTGTCCTTTAATCCCGCAGTATGTATTAGTGCGTCTGAGTGTTTGTGTGTGTGTGTGTGTGTGTGTGTGTGTGTGTGTAAAAAGAGCTCATCCACATGCAAACGAATTGTATCCTTCTAATTTTTAAGCTCGCTTTTGTACTTGAAGCTAAAAGTATTACATATGCAGTCGATGCCATGCGAAAATGTGCAGCAGTAATTATTTTTACTGAATGTTGTAATTGTAATTGTTTTTAATTTAGAAAAATTCCCCTATCACAAGTTCACATTTTGGCTGCGACGTACATTTTTTAAGTATCAAAATTTTTTCATAATTTATACTTAGATTAGAGAACTTTATTCTATCTAAGTAGAGCGCTTCAATTCACCGTAAAATGTGAAAAATACTTTGTGAGAAGTTCAGTTTCAAAATTTCGCTTTGTATAGGTTTCATCATAAGTTTTTCCATAGTCAAATTGTGTTCTTACAATTTTTTGCCATACAACCTATTGAGTACAGTGGCGGCACTTTCGGCACATTTGTAGTTTTTCCAGTAGTCCGACGATTTTAGTCAGAACTTTTGATACATTTGGCGAATTTTCAGTACATTTTCGATACATTTTCACTACATTTGAACTATTTATAAAAACTAGAGTCCGCCCAGTGGTTGAAATTCAACCATTAAAACAAATACGTTTCCTCAGGGTTCAATCTTTTTCTGGATTTCATCAAAATCCGTCCATTAGCTTAGTAGTAAAACATTTTTTCCTGTAAGGGACGTGGTACCGCTCACTCAAAACATATATCTTTACTCAAGATTCAATCTATCTACATACCAAATTTCATCAAAATCGGTGTTGTGCCACAGCCGTGATACCGTTCTTTCCCATTAGTGACGATGCCATGCCTCCTTAAAGAACTTGAAGATTTTAATACCATTTTTTAGGGTACAATATCCACACCGAATTTCCTCAGTCCACTTGTTTAACCGTGGAAACGTATTTTCCTGTTGAAGGCGTGGCTTCGCCTAGTATTAAAAAAATGTCACATTCTACACTGGTCCTCTTCATAGCTATTACAACAAAAAAAACTAAGCGATTATGTTGTGTTATGGCAGTTAAAAAATGATGGATGTATAGATAATCCTCACTCTCTCACAAACAAAGAGTAAGAAGCTGTTGCATGTCTCAACTCTAAGATTCGATTAGGGGCCGTCCATGAATTACATGAGGTGTATTTTTGAAAATTCGGACCCTCCTCTCTTCCCCTTGATGAGATTTGGTGAAATCTGATGGGATCCCCCTCCCCTCCCACCCATGAGACTTGCCTTATAATTTTTAAATGTAATCTGCTATAATAATGCTTAGTCTCTTCATCAAAAAGTTAAGAGATTTTTATTGACCCCCTCCCCCTTTGTGAGACTTGGTGAGATTTTTCCGGACCCTCTCCCCTCCCTTTTTTGACTCACGTTATTTATGGACTTCCCCTTATAGTATTAAAAAACTGAACTGGAAAGAGTAATTTTTTGTCATCACTCTAAAAATTTAGATCATAGTATCATGTTGCTACATCCCTACCACTATCTCTTTCTCTTACTTAGGGCGCAATCTATCTCCATACCAAATTCATCAAAATCGGTTCATTAGCTTAGCTGTGAAAACATATTTTCCTACTGGGGGTTGGTACCGTCCACTTTAAAGCAAATAGCTTGCCTCAGGGTTCAAACTATCCCAGTACCAAATTTCATCAAAATGGGCACATTAGCTTAGTAGTGAAAACTTTTTTTCCTGTTAGAGGTGCTGCCACGCCTCCTAAAAAAATTTGAGTTTTTAGAAATATTTTTTAGGGTTCAGACTATATTCTAACAAAATTTCATCTAAATCGGTCTGTTAGTTTAGTAGTAACGACGTATTTTCCTGTAAGAGAAGTGGCACCACCCACTAAAAAAACATATTTTTACTCAAGATTCACTCTATCTACGTACCAAATTGCATCAAAATCGGTGTAGAGGCACATCCGTGATACCGTTTTTTCCCATTTGAGGCGATGGCACGCCCTTTTTTTTAGAAATCAGAGTATCTAATAATCTTTCTTAGGATCCAATCCATCTTCAAACAAAATTTCATCAAAATCGGTCCGTTAGTTTAGTAGTAACGACGTATTTTCCTGTAAAAGGCGTGGCACCACCCACCAAAAAAAATATATTTTTACTTAAGATCCAATCTATCTACATACCAAATTTCATCAAAATCGGTGCAGTGGCACAGCCGTGATAGCGTTTTTTCACATTTGAGGCGATGTCACGCCCTTTTTTAGAAATCAGAGTTTCTAATAATCTTTCTTAGGATTCAATCTAACCTCAAACTAAATTTCATCAAAATCGGTCCATTAGTTTAGTAGTAACGATGTATTTTCTTGTAAGAGGCGTGGCACCGCCCACTAAAAAAATATATTTTTTCTTAAGATCCAATCTATCTACATACCAAATTTCATCAAAATTGGTGCAGTGGCACAGCCGTGATAGCGTTTTTTCACATTTGAGGCGATGTCACACCTCTTTTTAGAAATCAGAGTTTCTAATAATCTTTCTTAGGATTCAATCTAACCTCAAACAAAATTTCATCAAAATCGGTCCATTAGTTTAGTAGTAACGATGTATTTTCTTGTAAGAGGCGTGGCACCGCCCACTAAAAAATTATATTTTTTCTTAAGATCCAATCTATCTACATACCAAATTTCATCAAAATTGGTGCAGTGGCACAGCCGTGATAGCGTTTTTTCACATTTGAGGCGATGTCACGTCCTTTTTTAGAAATCAGAGTTTCTAATAATCTTTCTTAGGATTCAATCTAACCTCAAACAAAATTTCATCAAAATCAGTCAATTAGTTTAGCCAAGGAAACATTTTTCCTTTTTTGGGGCGTGGCACCGCCTACTATTGAAAAACAAAGTATACATGTCCCCCCTTCTCCTCACAACCTTTCCGACAAAAAAAGAAAAAGTGAGAAAAAGTGGTGCAACCGTTTAGAGATTGCCTATTTATATAATGATGATTACCATTTATTTTAAGTGAATTATGCGTAGAAACCTGGAGTTATTTGTACACTTTTTTTGTTTTGTTTTAGTAAAAAAGTTAAGATTTAGTTTGAATTTTTTGAATTTTAAGTCTCGATTTAGTACATTTTCACAAAACCCAAATGCCATCACTGTTTGAGATTACAGTAAAATCTCGCTAATCCGGATATGGCCTAATCCGGATCATACTGTAATCCGGACAGGGTGAAAAAACGTAAAAATTTCCATTTTCGATTTTTTTAAAAAAAATTTGAATTGATGTACATTCCATTAGTTTTTACTTATTTCTAACGCTTATTTTGAATGGATTGTTTGTGTTTTTGTTTTAATAACTACATCACTATTATTTGTTATAATAAATGAATTCGTATTTATAAATATTTTCTTTAATAATTTTTATATGTCTTTAGTATTCCGGATTCCCGCATAGTCCAGATTGGGGTTGGTTTTAATTGATGCGGATTAGCGAGATTGTACTGCATATATTTTTTGCATTGTGAAAAGTATTGTTTTTATGCTAAGCATAAACAGAAATAATATTTTTACAATTCAGCTTCTTTAGACGGTCTTATTTTATTTTTGCCAATATTGCCAAACATAGAATTACAACACTGATGTACCGTCGTTAAGTTGCTTTTGAGTCATTCCAGTTGAAAACGTCTATAAAATAGAAATTTCGTTGCTCCCTGGTTTGAATTTTGCTCAAACCTTATGATATCAAAGAAAGAAATCCAACGGCTTTAACTTTCGGATGCGTCAGTTCCCGCCTGGCCGAATTGAAGCATGTAAAAAACTTTATTTATAGGCTTCAATATTTTCAGCTGTAAAACTTTTTCCGTTTAAGATATAATAGATACAATTAAGACGGCATCTTAAAGTTAATAGATGTTAATTTTTGGGCAAGGAATAAAAAGTCACACAATCAGTACACGCAAAAAATTGCACGGTGCTGAAAATTCATGTAATTTACTGATTTTTCCAGATTTTTAACTGGCTCCAGTGTCGCGACTGTTACATGCAAAGAATTAATATTTCTCATAAGTCAAGTACACGTATCGGGAAAGAAATAAAATCTAGGCTTACTCTTTATAAAAAAAAATCTCTGCTTGAAATTTCGAACTTTTGAAAAACCGAATTTTTTGGGCCATTATATCAACATGTGGAGGACGAGATCAAAATATGAAACTTACAGTATATTTAGTTCTAACCTTGAACTACAAAAGTCTGAAAACTCGTTTTGATATTTTAATCCTTTCTGCGTTTTCAGATGACTTAAAAGAAGCAAAAAAATAAAGTTAGTTTATTGTTTGAATTTTGAACCCAAACACCAATGGTACAAATGAGAGCGAAAAAAACTAGAATTGAGGAGTGGACGAACAGTACGGATATGTGGTTCAGTTACTAAAAATGTTCAGACATCGCAAAAAAACGGACTTATGTCTCTGAATTTATTAGAGGAAAACCTTTACTTTTCTATCAAAAAAGTACTAGTACTTGAAATTACTTGAAGGATAGCATAATGAACACGATTCTCTAAATAGCGCGAAACAACCAACTATGGACAAATGTCGTTCTATTCGCTCAATCTTGAATTAAACACAGAATTCAAGAAGCAGCATAAGCATAAATATTTTTTGTGTGGTTTTAAAAAACTTAATCCTGCTTGAAAGCTCCTGTTCTGACGTATTGTCTTTATTACAAAAATCGTAAGCAGTTGGCTTTTCGGAACCCTTAAGAAGATTCTCACAAAGTTTGAGCTACATCTAAACTAAGCCAGCTTTATATGTAGATTAGACTTTTTCAACTGGAATGACTCTTTTTGAAGAGAGGAGGAATTTGAATTTTTATCGAATCAAAAAACTGATGCAAGGATCAAAGAAGCAAATAATTTTTACTGAAAATGTTTTGCTGTAGTTCGAAAAACCACATCATAAACATCTTTTTTTTAGCAAAAAAGTGAAATTTATTGATAAAAACAGTTTTTTGATAAAATGGACTATTGTCTGGTCACGATGAAGTTGAAATGCCAAGTTCATTCAAGTAATTCTTGCCTAAGTCTTCTTTGAATGCACTCGTCGCTATAACGCTTTCCAGTTTTTCGGCGCACATACAGTATTCCATAGGACCCGGATATTTTTAACTTTGATTCATCTGAGAAGATCACATTTTCCCAATCAGATGCAGTCCTCATTTTGTGCTGGTTGGCCCACTCCAAGTGTTTCCGACGCATTTGAGTGGTCAAAGAATGCTTCTTAGTGAGGAGAAATGTCTATTCCTCTACATTCGACAAACTCTTTTCTAAAATCGATCATCAGCTTCCGTAGTCTTTTTTTGCGGTCCTGACTCTTTCCTTCGACTTTTCGACCCGGTTTCAGAATATATTTTCAAAAATTCGGCTACTGAGGACTTACTAAAGCCTACTTTAGCAGACATTTTCCATATCGTTTATCTATCGCTTCGAAACGCCAAAATCTCGCGCTTATCTGCTTCGTTAATTTTTTTATAATATTTCTTCATTTTCAATACAATAACACAAGAATGTACACAGTAAACAGTAAAACTTCTATTTATACTAAGATATTGTCCTACCTCTAAAACAAAGCCCTACCTATGTCATACCTGTAAAAAAATGTCATACCTACAAAACAAAGGGGTCGTAAAATCCTTTTTTCAAATTTTTTTTGTCGGTCCGGATTTCACTGTTCGCCACTGTATGTAGTTGCCAATTGGTAATTCAAATAATATACTTTTAGCCAGTGAAATAATATCAATTGGTTGGCTGATGTCGTTAAATTGCGCATATAACAATTATGTTGACAAAGAGCGCCCATGTTCAAACCCCAGTGAATATATATTTGTTTTTTTAATTAAATAAAATTTCATTGAATAATTTATCAGGTTAACATATGTGCTTGAAGCAGGTTAGAGAAAAATACATTAATCCAAATATTTGTCTCTAATTTTATCAAAACATTTGATCTGGCTAAGATGATCGGGACTTTTCAGCTTCTTAAAGGGTCTACCTCTTTATGGCGAAAATAGGTTTAATCACACATTCACCTGAGCTGATAGGTTCCGCCATTTCTAGCCTGATCCGGAGTTGACTATGGTAGGGCTTACCTGATAAGAATTCCTACTAGGGAAGTGAACGATTACAAAACTCTTCCTAATTCATGCAACTCAAGCACGTTAGTGTATGGTGCTTTGTATTGTAAAATGTAATTTTAGAAACAAAAAAGGTCACTTCAATATTCTTATCACTGGTTATTTTTTTTTTTTTCTGGATTTACCAGTAGATTGTAAGCAAAATTACATAAGACAAAAAAAGATTAAGCTGTTGACAATAAACAATTAACACAGGCATCATTTCGTTTCTGCCGCTCTGTACATCCGGTTCTAGACTATAAAATTGCTTGTGCTCCATACCACCTAAACTGTAATTCGTATAAATTCATAAGCAGCTCAAATCAGTAATAGTGATCATTTGGTTAGCAAACAATAAGGACACTAAATTACAAAACAGCGAAAGAAGTTTAATTTTTATATAAAAGTCGTCATAAAATGTTTAAAACAACGTGCGTTTTCTTAATTTACTTACTAAGTCATATAACATGCGATGAGCGAGATGTTAGATATGGACTGAAAATAGCTACTCACTCACGGAAGTTGGGTTCTTGTTCCGAATATTTTCAATATGTGCGCATTGATGACTTTATTAATGGTAAACTAACACTACCCAATATGAAGATAGGCGACTCTGTCAAGATGACATTTTATCGAACAGACTTTGCAATTCAACCGGTAAATTTTCTTGAGATAACTATTGGTTTTAAAGTTTTAAATATATGATTTATTTTTCAGCGATTTAATGGTATATTTTTACCGGATATGAGTTCGCATGAAGTCATCAATAGAGTAAAAAATGGTGAACTAATTACATACCGCGTTGATTTTCCGATATTGCTTAAATTGCCAGAATTGATTAAAATTTCTATCAACGACAACGTATTATGCGAGACAATATTTAGTAAGAATTTAATAAATAGTCGAAAATATTTACTTTTATATGTGCATTTAATTTTACTAGAAAAGTCCTCTGACAAAAGACTTATTCTCCAAAATACTCTGAACATTATAAACGAATCCGTGGAAGTTTTTACATATAATATGAATATCCCAAATTTCGCTGAGTGGCGTAATGAGTCTTGTGGACACGTCGACACAGAAATTGCAATTAAGGGGGAATGGCCCCCTTATTTTTTTTTTTTTTCATTTTTTTTTTATTGGCTTAAAATATCCCTCAACATCTCTAGAATCAAAATCTACAACGTCCAAGTGTAGATCTCAACTCAAAGTATCTTAAAATTAATTTTTTCCGAAGCATCTTCTTAACTTAACTTAAGATTTATAGCATTTTGAAACTTTAAACGCGTTTATCTCGAAACTATGTTTTCAAAATCGGGGGCCAGCAGAACTCAACAAGTTTACATCCGATTGACTTAAAATTTTAACTGCAGCCTCTTCACTAAATTATCTAGTGCAAGGCACACGATTTTTGCGATTGGTTACTTAGAAAAAAAGTTATTAACAATTTAGGTCGTTTTTTTTTCGTCAAAAATCGACTTTTTCGTTCAAACAGTCGCCATTTTGCGAAAAAAATGTTTATCAATATAATCGTGTGCCTTGCACTAGATAATTTAGTGAAGAGGCTGCAGTTAAAATTTTAAGTCAATCGGATGTAAACTTGTTGAGTTCTGCTGGCCCCCGCAAACGACCTTTTGAAAATAGTGCTGTGCAGTAATGACCGTAGAGCCGCCATTTTGTAAAAAAATGTTAATTAAAAATTTTTTTCATAATCTACAAGAGTTGCTTAATCAAATGATATATTGTTGTTATACCATTAATCCTTACTGTCTTAGAAAAAAAAACATTAAAAAGGCCTTGTTTTTAGGGCAACAAGGGAGCCATTCCCCCTTAATGGAGCTACACCGATTGCTAATGACGACAAAGTTACTAGGCCTGGTGAATATCCGTGGCTGGCCGCAATTTATGAAAAGCAAACGACTGGTTTAACTTTCATTTGTGGTGGCTCGCTGGTCACATCAAAAATTATTTTGACAGCGGCACATTGCTTCCTAGGCCTGAGTCTGTCTGCAGAAAGAATTACTGCAATGTTGGGACAGTACAATTTAACACATTTCACAGAGGATGATTATGCAATAGAAGCCATCATTTTACATCCAGACTACAGGCATGTATTGGGATTTTCTGATGCAGACCTGGCGCTACTAGAAATGAAGGAACACGTGAGGTAATGAGGAGAAAAGCTTAATCTCTTCTACGCATTATTTCTCAAAATTAATATTTACATTTTATTAGAAAATTTATCAATTTTTATGGTTTCTTAATATCTTGAAATTGTATCCTCACTCTAAATTTTTAGTTTTACTTAATTCATCAAACCAATTTGCTTGTGGAGCGAATCTGCTGATGAGTCACTAATTCTCAATCATACTGGCGTGGTTGTCGGTTGGGGCAGTTATAAAAATAGCAACAGTACATCAATCGCACCCAATAATATGAAAGTCAAAATCGTTTCTAGAGAGGAATGCTTACGTTCCACATCAGCGTTTAATGCAATAGAATCATCACGCACCCTGTGTGCTGAAAATCGTGATGGCTCTCTGCCTTGTGAAGAGGATTTCGGTGGTGGTCTTCTGTTTAACCGAAATGGGGCCTGGGTGCTACGAGGCGTGATTTCTTTACCATTAACTGTTCAACAGGACTCCAATTTGCAGGCACATACAGTGTATTGCGATATAGCAAAGCACATGCCATGGTTGCAGAATCACATCAAGCAGCAAGAACCTGCACTTGCTGGCTCTGTTGGCGATATTTGTGGAAGATCAGGCACCGAATCTCGCACTGAACATCCTTGGTTAGCTGCTATTTATAGAAAAGTATATACGGGTGTGAAGTACATGTGCACTGGATCGCTAGTTTCACAACGAAGAGTTCTAGCATCTGCTAATTGCTTTGTGCTTGAAGGTCTTAGGATAATGAGTGCGGAACTCATAAGAATTTATCTTGGACGTTACGATCTTAACGATATAAAGGAAAAAGGGGTTGTGTCGCGTGATGTAGCAGCTTTAATATTTCACCCAGAATTTAGACTTTCAAAGCGTATTATCCAAGATAATAACATAGTATTGCTGCAAATGAAGGATCCTGTTAGGTAATTTATTAATACAGGCCTTGCCAAATATTTTCTCAAACAAATATTTATTTTTAGTTTTACACAATATGCTAAACCAATTTGTCTGTGGAGTGAATCTATGGATCAGTCACAAATTATAGGACAGTCCGCCACTCTATCAAGTTGGGATACTCTTGGAGTATACGATGAAAATTCAACAATGCCAACTTCGATTGAAGTGAATATCGTTTCCATAGAGAAGTGTCAATTAGAGGGTCATAATGTGAGCTCATCATCACGTATGTTGTGTGTACAACGTTTTGGAAATTAAATCGATGGTATTCTCATGTTGAAACAAAATGGACGTTGGTTGCTTCGCGGTGTGGGTTCAAGAACGTTTTCATATTTTACATATAAGTTTGTAAATTTCTGGGTATATGCTGATGTAGCTGAATATGTATCCTGGATTCAAAGAAATATGTTATCATAAAGGATTCAAAGTAGTAAAAATGTCAACTTTGATATTGGAGAAACTGAAAATAAAAATCGATTATCCATTATCTATTATTGCTGCAATTATTTCCAAAAAAGGTTAAAGCAGAATTTTATGTCTTTTGTACGTCTTACAGATTTTGACAGGAGGGTGTGTGATCTCCAATACATCCAACATCTTTAAACTGCTACAGTAAAATATTTATTTAAGGTAATGCAATCAAATTGTCCACAAATACTAGACATGGTAACGTCAAGTACTAAGCCAAAGTTGGGCGTATTTTTGCATGGGAGCATGGCAGCTTCCAGTTAAGCTATTGCTCAAAATAGGTCTTCAAAAATAAACTCTTCCTCCTGGGGCCGAAAATGTATTTTAATTATGTATAAGAATGCAAAAATTTAAAAAGATATTTTTTGATGAACATTTTTCGATTTGAGAACTGCCATCAATTACAAAAACTCACATTTTGAAGAGTAAGCGTTACTTTTCTGCCACGTCCAATTTTTGACCACTATAATAAATAAATTAGTTCTTATTTCACGAATTTTGTACTCAATATTCAATTTCAATACATCAATTGTTGTTGGTTTACTGTCATGGATTAATGATTTTGTGTACACCCACAAGAAGAAGTACAACTTCTTGGAGGCCATTCGATATCAGCATTACTTCAGGGGCGTTACATGAGGCATGACTAAGCCATTAAAGGATGCAGCCTCAGACTGTTTAAATAGCCATAAAAATTTTAAAGCCAACTTTTTAATACTATAAAATAGAATTCAAATTATAATGTGGTGAAAAATGTTTAATTTGCTCGATTTTTGGTAGACCATGTACGCTAATTTTGTCAACTTTACAACAAAAAATTCTAAATAAACAATTTGTCTATGATGACGATGTTTGAATACTTTGAAATTCATGGACGAGCTTAGAAGATCTCAAAATTAAATTATTTAGTTCTAATCAGTGAGTTTTTAGGTGAAGTTTTTTAGTCCTTAGTCCTCCTCAGCACCCGCGATATGAAAAAATAAATTAAAGCAGGCACTTTAAAACAAAATTTTTACAAGTGGATAGATGTTGAAAATGTCCAAAAAATCTATAGTAAAAAGTCGAAAAATGTTGAAAAACTAGAAGAATTTGAAAAAGTCAAAAAAATTTGCATGAATCGAAATATTTCAAAAGTTCGAAAAAGTTTGATAAATCAGAAAATGTTGAAGAAGTCGAAAATGTTTAAAAACTTAAAACAATCGAAGAATATTGGAAAATTTCGATGAAAGTCGAAAAATTTCGAAAAGACAAAAACCGCAGTATAGATATTCTCTGATACGCGCCAGTAGAGATGTTGATACATCAATAATAAAAATGGAAAGTATCCATTAAAATAATTCATTTTGATAACGGTGTTCAATGTTTTTTTAATGTTTTTTTAATAAAATTACAACTTTGTATGAAAAGCAAATTGCGAAATTATACATACTTTATATATTAAATAAATTGTCAAAACATAAGTAAAAACACTTACCGACTCAAACCTCAAATTTCCTAAAACAGATGAAAAGCATTACCCTGCGCAAAACATTTTCAAAGCACTAAATGATTGCTGCACTTTAGATAGTATGTCTGCAATGCTCTAGCACTATTCGACTTTGTATCGTGAACCAATCACTTTACGAAAATACAACAAAGCACTAGCAAGATTCTGGAAAAACAAAAGTTAATTTTAAGCACTTGTTGCTTTTTTGACCAAATGAGAAAACTTTCACAAACACAAAAAACAACAAAACACAACACAGCTCTGCCGACGGTGCCGTTTTAAAACACATTTTGCAATTTCATGCCATTTTGTTACATATTTTGTTAAATTTATCACTAAGAACATAACATTAATACACAAATTACACTTTTTTTTGAACTTTATCAATTTAATCCATTAAATAAAGAACACGCAATATATAATTGTCAAAATAACGCGGACTTTGCAAATATAAAATTAAAACTGATGAATGTCAGTTCATTAGCGTTGCCACCTGCTTAATATGTACGATACAGCGGTTAGAAAAAATATTGTTGTTTTTACGATGTGTCAGCGGATAACATAAGGTTACACGTTGTGGCACAGCTGCTTAAAGGATTTTCATTATTATTAGCCGTGTTTTATTCGCTTTGGTTAAACCAAAATCTCATACAAATGTGTGAACCAGCTCAATTTCTGGTTCAATTCATTCAGCTTTTTTTGCATTTGCTAAAGTTTGAAGCATCATAGACACAAACCAAAAAAAAATCAAAAATATATGGCAACTTTGCTGGAATTTTGAAGAAGCGTTCTTGGGTCACGCGAGGCCTTGTCCACGCAGTTAGTGCTAGGCCCAAATATTAAAATAGAAATACATAATAAAAATAAAAACAGTGATGAAACAACAGAAAACGAAAGAAAACTTTGGTGTTAGCGCCTGCTACTCGTACACTATAAAAACAGTTTGAAATCATTTGATAGCAAGAATTTCAAAAAAAAATGTATGTACTGCTACGAGAGGCCCCTTACCGTGCTAGGCGGTGTGTTCAATCACACGACCATAAAGCCGGCTCTGGTTTTAAAATAGAATTTCTGTTTAACACTGTCATGCCACCTATTGGTCAATTGCAGGATTATTAAAGTTTAAACTTATGCGTTTTATTCACTTTTAGGTTTAACCAAAGCTGGATTAGCGCCTCCTGTCAAACTTTGAAGGAAAAAATTGATCTTAAAAATTGCCCATGTTATAGGGGCTAACAAATTTTCCAAAAAAAATACGTGTGGTTTTCGGGCTAGTTTCAGGTGAGGAGTATGAATCCGTGACTATTTTTTCCTCATCTTTTTTTTATAAAAAATTTTAAAATTGACAGGAAAACAATGGAAAAATACTGAATTTCTATTTTAAAATTTCAAAATCAGCCCCTTTTTTCAGTTTTCATGTGTTTTTGTACGCTTAAAAGAATGCCGTAAGCCGCATATCATAATCTCTTTCACAACCAAGATATTTGCATTTTTCTAAATTAACAGACCCGGAGTTCTTTGAATAACAGTCGAAAAATATAGGTAAATATTAGGGAGACTCAAAATTGTTTTTGTTTCAAACAGATTTTATAGTTGCAAGTAGATGAAAGCAAAATTCAGGTGCAAGGAGAGTTAATTATATTAATGTCTTATTGAACTTTTTCATTTGCCATAGAATTAACATGGGAATGAATGCTTTACTAGACAGTTTCGTCTATGTCTAGTGAAAAAAAATATTACGTAAACAAGACCGAGACCATTTTGGAAAGAGCATAAAATTTTAAACAAAAAAGTATCTTATAACAAACTAATCTAATAATAATAAAAGTATTACTGAAAAATAAGTGAAGTAATTACCTAATGAAACTTATTCATTTTATTGCTCTAGCTTTATTACTTAGAAAGTTATGAGAGCAATTTTTTGAAAGTGCTACTCTAAAGAATTTTTTACAATATAATATTTAACTCACAATGAACCAGAAAATTTAATCTTAGAGTATGGGTGCTCAGAACAAAACCCCTCTGAATATTTGAATTATCGAAAGCTGTCGAAATTCTAATTCGAAATTTAAGATAAAATTTTGCTTTAGTGGGTGATTTTTCGCTTTCGGAATTTTCTTACACAGTTTTGATATCAGTCTGACATTTTTCCATCTTCGTTAATGGATCCTCCCATTTGTACTGCGCTCTGTACCTTCTAATTTTTAAACTCATTTTTGTACTTAGAGCTAAAAGTATTACATATGCAGCACATGTCATGCGAATGTATGCATCAGTAATTATTTTTACTGAATCTTTTAATTGTATTTGTTATTAATTTAACAAAATTCCCTTATCACAAGTTGACATTTGTCTGCAACGTAAATTTTTTAAGCATCAATATTTTTTCTTGATTTGAACTTAGATTAGAGAACTTTATTCCAAATAAAATATTCTATCTGGGGTGCAGGCCCGTGCGCAGTGGGGGGTTTTGGGGGCTCAACCCCCCCCCCTCCCCCTTTTGGTAATTTCCGCTCATAGGTTTTTATTGACATTTGAATGAAAAATCAAAAAGACACAACAAATTTTTTTTTTTTTTTAATGAAAGAACTAAAAGGCCAATAAATCTTCGCAGCCCGAGTATTTCATTTTCGACAAAATTCGCGTTCTCTAGCTATTTTTGAACCAAAAAACACGATTTGGGACCACTGCGCGCCGCTAAGGCTAAGTAACACAAGCGTTTTTTCAATGCGCGTTTAAGTATAGCTTCGGCATAAATAAAATCAGCTTCAATGAAAATTTATGCACAAATCTATTCGCGCCTTGTACTGTGAAATTCCCCATAGCCGGACACCCACCGTCGCAGTATTTTTGTCTGGTTATTGGAGCGTCCGGCTATCGGATTGTATTTTGTATGGAAAAATTAGTGAAAGTCGCTGAAATATGCTGAAATATGTCCGGTTATGGGGGCTGTCCGTAATGGAGAATTTCACTGTATTTGAATTTTGCATGACAATTCACGTGACATGTGGATAAATGAAGTTCCACTTTGGCGTCAACGCATTGCCGGGCAAGACATCAAAAATGCTTCGTGTTATGGCAACCTTGACAACAGTAACAAATGAACGCTCCTTTTCAGTGTTACGTTGTCTAAAGTCATACCTCAGATCAACTATGTCCGAAGATCGGCTGAACGGCTTAGCCTCGCTAAGTATACATCGCGATATCAAAATCAATTTGGAAAAAGTTTTGGACGAGTTTTATTATAATTAAATGTCTATTAGACTAGGTCGAAACTTAGATCCATCCAGACACCGACTCAAAAGTTAGAAGGACCCTTAAAAGCGATATCTGCGTCATTTTGTTTTCGTTACGAGAAAAACCAATGGAGCACTTTTGATTCTCCTGAAGGTCCTTTTTGGCTAAAAAAAAACGTGTTATTTGCTCGTAACTTTTATTCCTGCACAGAATGGATACCCGAATTTAGTCGAAAAATAAAAATTGCCTTCTTGCAAAAAATTCGACGCTAAGAAATTTTAAATAATTTTTCTATTATACTGGCATGTTCTGCAAATCGTTTTCGATCGAAATCGAAATTGAAATCGACTTTGGTTGTTCCACATTCGATCGGTCGGTTTTAAATCGATTCAATTCCGATTGTATGTTCGAATCGAAATGGACTTGTTCTGTAAATCAATATTATCGATTTGCTATCTATTTCAATTCGATCAGCTTTCATTAAGTGAAATCAATCAAATTTTAAATTTTAATAAAAATGTACATATGTATAAAGTTCGTGCAATTTTTGTATTTAATATTAATTTAATTAATTGTATAATTTAGGGGAAAACATAAGAATGCGAGACAGTCATGGCTGGAGCCAGGGCGACAAGCATCGACAGCTATGACATTCATTTTCTAGTCACATATCTGCAATATATGAAATATTAAAATTGGGTAAACTCTAAGTTAACAATCAACTTACAACCATAGCGTTTAGGCGTCCATCGTCAGACATATTCAACTTTATCCACTTCGGACAAAGTTTCATTTCCATCACTTTTATCATTTTAGTCAACACTTTCGAAACAGTGCTTCTTCCTAAAGCTATATCAGCATCCTTCCCAACTGCTCTTTGATATCCGCCTCCCGCCAAGTACCTAAGTGCTGCACTTAATTGAAGCATTAAAGGAATTGAAAATTGTTGAACATAAGATTTGATTTCCTCCAATATCATTTTGAAAGCATCTTTATACGCTATAAAACTGCAAAGAAATGTTTATTTCTATTTGTATAGATTTATTTACAGTACATAATTTAATAAGTAAGCGATAATTACTTACGCAGCATCTGGAATGGCAAATTGATTAGAATGGTCTCTTAAAATTTTCCTTATTATCATTTCATTCGTAGGATTTTCACGATTCAATAAAAAAAAAACTGCAATCAAAACGCTGCACACTTTTTTTTTAAATAAATTTCAATTGTTCGCTATTCCAAAAATGTGTACGTTATGGAAAAAAGGTAAACTGTCAAACTTTCAAAATATTTACCAAAAACAAACATTTTTCGATGCCAAACACATCTTTTTCAATGTTGATCGCAGCTCATTACAACTAAACAGCTTTTCGAACACTTTCACCAAATCGATTCAATTTCTACTCGAAATTGCAAAATCGATCGATTTCTAGAACAAGTCAAACCATTTCGATCGATTTGAGAATTCGATTTCGATTCAATTTCGATCGATTTGCAGAACATGGCTGATAGATAATATTCAGTACCAAAATTCGATTTTTTCACATTTTTATGGAAAAAAACAAAATTACACCGATAGCGTTTTTAAAGGTTCTTCTAAAGTTTGAGTCGGTGTCTGGCTGACTTTATTTTGCTTCATACAAATCGACACGGTCTATATTAAAAGTAAACCGTTTTTTGACATTTTTTATGAACATGAAATAATATGAAATGTCCGAGTTAAAAACCCTCCCCATTGATGATTCCTGCGCACGGGCCTGCTAGGGTGCATCATTTTACACTAACATATGAGAAAAACTCTGTGAGCATAAGGTTCATCATAAGTTTTTCCGTAAAAATTGTGTTCTTACAGTTTTTTGCCACGCAACCTATTGAAAATATATATTTTTCTTAAGTAAAGGAATTTTTATTTTTTTGCTAAAACATGATAGTTCTCAAAAACTGGCACAAAAAAGTAGTTAGGAATTTTGTTGATTTCTATTTCAAAAAAAAAGAAAAAAATATTAAAAAAGTTTGACTGATAATTAAATAATTTTAAGTGCGCTTTCTTTAATATTTTATGGAAAACTTTGCCTTCATTAAAAAAAAGGTGGGAAAAGAAAATTCAACATATAGCATTTCTTTCCATTTTTTTTTTTTTTTTTTTTTCAAGCACTCAAAACCGCATGTATGTATATACATATGTACATGTACATATGTCCATTTCCATAGGACTTGTCATTCTAGCTGGCCTAGTTTTCGATTTTTTTTTTTTTTTTTTTTGAGCACATTCTTCAGCGATAGCTTTTCTTGAAGCTAAGGCTGTCTTGAATTAATATTCAAAGCGGAACAATTAATTAATTAATTAATTAATGATGTATTAAAGCATATTTCTGGATATAATAATGATATCGGAAATAACTGAAATAAATTTGGAAGTACTTTTTTGTAAATTGCTTCAAGACTTAAACTCTCCATAAATATTCTCAGGATACGTTGTACTTAAATTTACAGTTGTACAGTGCACAAGTGCTTTACTGTGGAAGCAGTGTAATAAAAATCTGACCGTACCTGTTAGTGCTACTAGATTGGCAAAAGAATACCCTGTGCGTCGTCGAGCCACTTTAATGAGAGATAAAAAATGAACGGCTACAAAGCTCTTTCTAATTCACGCTATGTGCAAGATGCAACTCAAGCACGTTAGCTTATTGCGCTCTTAATTGTAAAGTGTAATTGATGAAACAGAAAAGCTCGGCTTAATATTCCTATTACAGGTTATCATTGTTATTCTGGCTTAACCTGAAGATTGTAAACAAGATTAAGGTGTTGATTACATAAGGCAATATAAGATTTAGCCGTCGACATAAAGTAAAATAAGCACAGGCATCATTTCGTTTGTGGCACTCTGTGCATCCGGTTCTAGACTATAAAATTGCTTGTGCTCCATACCACCTAAACTGTGATCATTTGGTTAGCAAACAATAAAAACACTAAATTACAAAACAGTGAAAAAAGTTTAAATTTTATATAAAAGTCATCATAAAATGTTTAAAACAACGTGCGTTTTCTTAATTTACTTACTAAGTCATATAACATGCGATGAGGTAGATGTTAGAATTGGACTGAAAATAGCATCTCACTCACGGAAGTTGGGTTCTTGTTCCGAATATTTTCAATATGTGCGCATTGATGACTTTATTAATGGTAAACTAACACTACCTAATATGAAGATAGGCGACTCTGTCAAGATGTCATTTTATCGTACAGACTTTGTAATCCAATCGGTAAGTTTCCTTGACATAACTTTTGGTCTTGAAGTTTTGAATATACGATTTTTTTTTCAGCGATTTAATGGTATCTTCTTACCGGACATGAGTTCACATGAGCTGATCAATGGAGTAAAAAATGTTCAACTAATTAAATATCGCGTAGACTTTCCGTTGTTGCGTAATGTGCCTGAATTGATTAAAATTTTTATCAACGACAACGAATTATGCAAGACAAAATTTAGTAAGAACTTGATGAATAATCAAAAATTACTAAATTTTTATCAATAATTTTACTAGAAAATTCCTCTGACGAAATATTTACTCTCCAAAATACTCTGAACATTATAAACGAATCCGTGCCGGTTTTTATGTATAATATCAATATCCCGCATTTCGGTCAAGAACGAAATGAGTCTTGTGGACACGTCGACACAGAAATTGCAATTGATGGAGTAACACCGCTTGCTTACGACGACAAAGTTCCTAAACCTGGTGAATATCCGTGGCTGGCCGCAATTTATGAAAAGCAAGCGACTGGTTTAACTTTCATTTGTGGTGGCTCGCTGGTCACATCAAAAATTATTTTGACAGCGGCACATTGCTTCTTAGGCTTGAGTCTGTCTGCAGAAAGAATTACTGCATTGTTAGGACAATATAATTTAACACATTTTATAGAGAATGGTTATGCAGTACGTGAAATAGAAGCCATAATTTTACATCCAGACTACAGGCATGTACTGGGATTTTCTGATGCAGACCTGGCGCTACTAGAAATGAAGGAACACGTGAGGTAATGAGGAGAAAAGTTTAATGATTTATCTCTTCTACGCATTATTCCTCGAAATAACTAAATATTAATACTAACATTTTATTAGAAAATTTATTCATTTTTATGACTTTTTAATATCCTGAAAATTTATCCTCACTCTAAATCTATAGCTTTACTAAATTCATCAAACCAATTTGCTTGTGGAGCGAACCTGCTAATGAGTCACTAAATGTCAATCACACTGGTGTGGTTGTCGGTTGGGGCAGCTATGAAAATAGCAACAGTACATCAATCGCACCCAATAAGATGAAAGTCAAAATCGTTTCTAGAGAGGAATGCTTACGTTCCACATCAGCGTTTAATGCAATAACATTATCACGCATTCTGTGTGCTAGAGATCTTGATGGCTCTGGGCCTTGTAAAGGGGATTCCGGTGGCGGTCTTATGCTTAACCGAAATGGGGTCTGGATGCTTCGAGGCGTGATTTCCTTAGCGTTTACCGTTCAACAGCATTCCGACTTACAGGAAAATAAAATGTATTGCGATATAGCAAAACACATGCCATGGTTGCAGGATCACATCAAGCAACAAGAATCTGCACTAGCTGGCTCTGTTGACGATATTTGTGGAAGATCAGGCACCGAATCTCGCATTGAACATCCTTGGTTAGCTGCTATTTATAGAAAATTATTTATGGGTTTGAGGTTCGAATGCACTGGATCGTTAGTTTCACAACGAACCATTCTAGCATCTGCAAGTTGCTTTATGCTTAATACCCTTAAAATGCTGAATCCGGAATTTGTAAGAATTTATCTTGGACGTTACGATCTTAACAATATAAAGGAAAAAGGGGTTGTGTCGCGTGATGTAGCAGCTTTAATATTTCACCCAGAGTTCAGACCTTCAAAACGTGTTATCCTAGATAACAACATAGTATTACTTCAAATGAAGGATCCTGTAAGGTACGTTACTAATACACGGCATGTCAAATATTTTCTCAAGCAAATATTTACTTTTAGTTTCACACAATATGTAAAACCAATTTGTTTGTGGAGTGAATCTATGGATCAGTCACAAATTATAGGACATTCCGCCACTCTATCAAGTTGGGATACTCTTGGAGTATACGATGAAAATTCAACAGTGCCAACTTCGATTGAAGTGAATATCGTTTCCATAGAGGAATGTCAATTAGAGAGTCACAATGTGAGCTCATCTTCAGGTATGTTGTGCATACCACGTGTTGGAAATAAAATCGATGGTATTCTCATGTTGAAACAAAATGGACGTTGGTTGCTTCGCGGTGTGGCTTCAAGAAGGACCTCTCTTACAACATATATGTTTGAAAAATTCTGGGTATATGCTAATATAGCAGAGTATGTACCGTGGATTCAAAGAAACATGTTATCATAAGGTTTTCAAAGGAGTAAAAATGTTTCAATTTGGTTCATTGGTGATGAAGAAACTGCAGATAATAAAAAAAATACTTGCTTATGGCAAGTAAGCCAACTATTCAAAACCTTAGTATTATTGTTGCAATAGTTTCCAGAAAAAATAAATCTCTTCAATGAGAAAGCTAAAAAGATATTTTTTATGAAACGATTTTCGACTTAAAGAATTCGTTGCGAAAATTACTATCAGTTACAAAAACAATATTTTTCAAGTGTTATTTTTCTGCCACAACGATTATCCACACAATTATCGACCACTTCACTTCGAGAATTCTTATTTTTGAATTTGACATTCAATATTCAGTTTGAATACATCAATTGTTGCTGGCTTATTGGCATTAATTAATAAATTCAAGAAAATCCACAGGACGAAGTTCGAAAGTTTTAAATTACAACTTCTTGGAGGTCATTCGATATCATGGCATGGGCTGTGTGGCACGTAGCGCCGTTTTGTGGAAGCACCTAAATACATATCTTTCAACTCAGGACATGAAAAGCTTGTTATCATCGTTCTGTACCGGTCACAATTTACAGAAACGGCAACTCCTTTCACATTTTCAAACAAAACATAAAACCAATACTTTTTAAATAATAAAAAAAAAAAACAAATAAATTAAAGTTAAAAAGACATCGTCAGATTTTAAAGATCTATATAATATAAGGTGCGTTTCAAAATCATAAGACACTTTTGAAATAAAACTTTAAGCTTAAAAAAAAGTCACTGAAAGCTGTTTGAAGAAGCTTTTTTTATAATATATGATCTATTGCACTCCTGTGCACTTGAGAAAAAAAAGGGACGCCAAGGTCCTCATCATGCCATAGTACCGTTATCTTTTGTTTGGTGAGTCCTGTTTTGTTGCTCTTTCGGTGTTTCATAATGATAAGACACTAGTAGCAAATAAGTTTCTTAAGGATTTTTACGTGGTGAACTTTGTTTTTTTTTTTTGACTGAAATTAAAATTGAAATAATTTTTAACAAAATGCCACGCGGTACAATATTGACTAATGAAGAAAGGGCGAAAATTTTGGCATATAACGAGGCCGGACTGCTAATATTGGTTATTTCGAAAAAATGAATAGAAGTCGATGCGTGATCCGAAATTTTTTATGCGATCCTGCTAATTATAACGCTATAAAGCTAACAGGAAGAAAAATGGCGCTATCTGGTCGGGATCAACGAGCTGTCATCAGAAAAAGTTCAAACTCGACCAGATCTTGCACCATCTTGGCCTCTTTAGTACATAATAAAGTGTCCAACACAACAATTTGGCGCACCTTACATACACGGAAAAAAAGGTTTTGTAAAAAATAACTTGAAATATTCAAAAAAAGCAAAATAATCAGGAAAAATTGTCGTATAGCCCTGTAATTTATAATTTCATGAAATACTCAGTATAAATTGATGCGCAAACTGCAATCATTACAGTCTAAAACTTTATTATTACAGTTTCAGAATGGAAAATATACAATGTGGTCAGGGAAATATTTAGTTAGCAAAAAGTACTAAATAATTAATGAAAATTTTATATCATCGACAAATAAAAATTACAGGGTAAACTGTAAAACTTCAATAAGTATCACATAATAAATCATTTATCTTATGATTCGATATAACTTTTTTGTCACCTGCGTTGTACAAATACGACATAAAATGTAGATATATGGTTACAAGAAAATAATTATATGAATGTTGCCAGGCTGGTTCTCTGTTTCGTGCTATGTTAAGAAGTATGGTTAGGAAGTATAATGAAACATAAAATAAGAAAAAAATTAAATAAAAAAATAAAATAAAAACAAAAAGTAAAATTTTCGTTTTTAAAATTTTTTCGGAGTAAATGATAAATTTTACAGTGTGAGCACTGTAATTTTTCATTGACTATCACAATCAATTATTACAGTTTTTCGCTTACTATCTGGGCATTACAGGGAAAAACTGTAATTATTGTCGGAAATCCAATGAATTTTTACAGAACTTTTTTTTCCGTGTAGGTGCAAATACATCAAGCTCTCAAAAATGACGAAAGCACCCCATATTTTCCACCGACACAAGCAGGGGCTCCTTCAATTCGTAGAACGAAACATTTCAACTGATTGGAACAGAGTAAATTTTAATTAATTGAAACTAAATCTCATGTGTTTGATATTTTTGTTGATGGTTTCAAGTACTACTGGAGAGATTTGCGGAACAAACCTCTCTATTTTTCGAAGCGCAACTTTGGTGGAGGATATGTAATGGTGTGGGAGGCTTTTACATCTAATTCTACCCTTGACTCAAAGTTCACATCAACAAAAATGAATAGTAGGGATTGCATCCAAGTGGTGGAAAGTAGCTTTATTCCTTTCGTTAAGGAAAATAAGGAATTACTGTTTATTTTCAACTGGATAACGAACGGATTCACTTGGCCAACGAAACTAAACCCTAATTGAGTTCTTGATCTACCCAATCTATGGACTGGCCGGCCTATTCTCCTGACTTAAACCCATTAGAAAATGTGTGGGTGACGATCGGGAGGACGGAGTCAGACGAGTCTATACAAATAATCGCCAGTTTGACACCACTGAGGAGCTTAAGACTGCAATTATTGCTGAGTGGGCCTATCTTGACGTCGGTTTTCTAAAAAAAATATGTGAATCAATGAAAAAACGATTATTTCGCGTTGCAAGAACCAGTGGTGGTTCCATTAATTACTAAAGATTCAAAAATATTTAAAAAATATTACAGAATTCGTGTTTAATCAATAACTTTAAGTGACAATGAAAAGTGTCTTATGATTTTGAAACACCTGAAAAAACGTTTTTGTTATTTTTTGTTTTTATTAATAAACACACCGTTTCTATTATTATTAAAACTTGTTTATTTTGATACCACAAATTATTTCACCAAATATTACTTTCCTGCTTAATCTACTTAAAAAATATTTCAAAAAATTGTAGTGTCTTATGATTTTGAAACGCACTTATATTTAGCCCTTAGTCCTCTTCTGGACCCGCCAAATGAAAAAGTAGATGAATGCAGGCACTCACTCGCAGAATAAGGTTTGAACTTAACGCTGTTTCGTTATACTAGCCGAACAAAGCTTGAAATTCGGGAATTGTTAAATAAAAAGTTTAAGTCTTGAAAAATGTTAAATAAGTTGAAAAAAGTTGAAAAATTTCTAAAATTTTAAAAAGTGCATATTGAAAGTGTCTAAAAACGTAAATAAAAATTTAAAAATGTTGAAAACTCGATTTTTTATCTAGTCAAAAATGGTTGAAAAGTTTGATAAATCAATAAATGTTGAAGAAGTCGAAAATATTTATATAGCTGAAAAAATCAAAGAATATTGAGAAATGGTGATGAAAGTCGAAAAAAAATTTCCATTCATCAACAATTCCTGGAAGTTTCATTCAAAGTAACCGATATACATTTAGTGGCCATTTTTTTTTTTTTTTTTGTTTCATAAAACTGTTATTTTTATCCAGAAAAATTATTGTTAACGTATAATTTTTTTAGGATCTCAAGAAAGCCTAGTTATATTCCTTTATAGAAACTATATATAAAAACTATATCCGCAACTTCTGATGGCTATATCTCTCAAATTATATTTGAGCCACACTTTTTGATTACATACACTTTTTAAGAATCAAAAACTACGTAAGACAAGCTAAGTTTAAGGAAAAAGAAGGGTTGTCCCCTAAGTGAACTTAAGCCGCGGATTTTTATTTAATGAAACTATATTTTATATGAAAAACAAATAGGGAAATTATATTTTATATAAAAAATAAATTGTAAATAAAAAAGAAGCACTTACCGACTCAACCTTTCCTAAAACAATTGAAAAGCACTGGCCTGCGCAAGGCATTTTGAGAGCACTGAGAAACATTTTAAAATACAACAGTGATTGCTGCACTTTAGCAATGGCTGGAATGCTCTAACACTATTGAACTTTGTATACGTGAACCAATCACGTTAAAAAAATAAAACAAATCACTAGCAAAGCAAAATTATATAAGAACTAAATATACTTATTATAAGCTCTACTTGCTTTTTTGATCAAATGAAAAAACTTTCATTGAAATTACATTTCAATTTTCAACATAAAAAAACAACACTACACTTGCAATGGCAGCTCTGCCGACGGCGCCGCTTTAAGAACATTTTGCAATTTCATGCCATTTTGTTACATATTTTGTTAAATTTATCACTTACAACATAACATTAAGACACAAATTACACTTTTCTTTTCAACTTTATCAATTTCATGCATTAAATAAAGAACACGCAAAATATGATTGCCAAAATAACGCGGACTTTGCAAATATAAAATTAAAACTGACGATTGCCAGTTCACTAGCGTTGCCACCTGCTTAATATGTACGGTACAGCGGTTGAAAAAAATATATTAATTTTATGTAAATGGTAGCGTTGCCACCTGCTTAATCGAAGCTACAACTGTAAATTTATTTTAACAGAGTAGGTTTTGTGGAAATTTATGCAGAAAAAGAAAACTTATTCGATGAGCATCATATGTGGAAAACTTAGTGCTTATATGTTTAGTTTATTGTGGAATTGTTGCTATTATATTTTGTTTCATCACTAGAACATTAAAAATAAACTTTAACTACCTGCTGCGAGCGTTAATTATTTTACTTTGAAAAACCCTTAGCCTGAAGAGCAATAATGGTAAAAATGGTTCTATAATTCAATATCAGTGAAATGCAGTTAAGCCATTAGTGACAATGGATGAAGCTATTATGACTACCGATATCCGTTTTTTGTTCTCTATCTTTCATTTGTAACCTTTTTGAAGTGAAACTTCTTTAGCAACGAGGTGATTTGAAATCAGGTGTGTATACTGAAACGACACTATTTTTTTAGTATAGTTTTTTCCTCGAAGGTAAGGGTAGCATCTAGAATAGCTACAGAAATAAATGATATATCAAATTAGAGTATTCGTTAAGAGGAGGGTTACCAGATGACATACTTTAGTAGCAAAGTACTACTTTTGAAAGGCAAAACTACTTTTCTCTTGAAATGCACTACTTTTGGGTAAAATTCACTACATCGTGAAATAAAGGTTATTTCAAATTTTGCTTGTGTTTTTCGTAGAAAAGGAGGACCTTGCTTTTTTTTTTGCTCATCGAAAATATATTTGTGGAAATCAAAAAATTTTTGTTTTTTATTAGAAAATTGGAATTTTTTCACATGCACTCTGGTAAGCCTAATTAAGAGTACTTCCAAATTATCAGCTTTGAGATCGGTGGAGTAAAAATAAGTGTATATGAGCGTAATGTAAGTAAGTAATTCCCTTCAGCGGAGCTTGATATTTAATGAGAAATAGCAAAAGAAAAACAACTTCTTGTTATGTTCTTGTGGTCTGGAAACTTTTATTTTGTGATGCATATTTTTCAAAAGATTTGCCATTTTTATTTTATTTTCATCAATTTAATAAAACATTTTCGTCTCATTCTATCGCAGTTTAGTTTTCTGAAGGTTTCACTTCTACCACGTGTGAACTGCACACATGATTTTTTTTTGGTTTTTCCACTCACTGAACTTATAGTAAGTACAAGTTAACTAAGCAATATTTTGACCTTGTTATGGACCAAATTTCTGGCATAAATTTTTGAGCTACTAACTTCAATCAAAGATTTTTTTATTTGTGACAAAACATTTTATGACTGACCTTTTATCTGTTATGGCAAATTGCATTAAGTTATGATCTGATGCCTTAAAAGAGAAGTCTTTGTTTTAAAAAAACTTGCAAAACAAATTCATTAGTTTTTAATTTAAATAATATTTTAAGCCTGGAAAAGTGGCCGTCGTTAAAATTTTGTACAGTTAGCTTGGAGTTAGTACATAGGTGCATTGAAATATCGATAACAAAACCACATTTTATTAATGTGTTTTTGGAAACAACTGCAACTGCGAAAAAATACTTCTTTGACTTTAAAGAGAGATAATTCTGATCTGGAAACATAACTAGCACTAAAATAGTCCTACAATAAAGTATGTGAAATGATTGCCTATTGAAGCTCACTCCTAGATACATGAGATGAGATACATTTTTTAACACTAATCTAAAGAAGCTTGGTTCCACTCTCTATAACAGAGTGTATAAATGAACCAGAAATTTAATTTTAGAGTAGGCTGTTCACAACTCTAAAATTATCGCAAGTATCCAAATATCTAATTCGTATTATATGTTAAAAAATCTTCATGAAAATATTACCTTAGTTGGTGGTAAGTCGTTTTCGGAAATTTTTATGTACATACATAGTTTTGATATCAGTCTGTCATTCTTCCACCTGAAATAGGCACTTGGTTTATGAACTCTCCCCTTTGCACATCCGCTCCTTGGCAAACATTTTAATAACGCTGCATACAGCCGCTGTAACTAACCCGGCTGTCTTGTTGATGTCACTTTTGACATTCACTTTTGATATTTCCATTCTCTTTCAATTTTTGACATTTGCAATGTAGAAAAAAGATGAACAAAAGGCAAAAAGATAAAAAAGAAAATTTTCACTTACAAGCTGAAAAAGAATTACTGCTAATAATTTTCAGTGCATTTAAAGTTTAGAAAAAGAAAAAAACCATTTACTACATACATTTCCGATCCGCGTGCATTTTGTTCAATAATTTCCAAAAAGAAGTGAAACTTAAGAATTTGCAAAGACATAAAAGTTAAATTTTAACAAAGGAAAAAAGTGAAATGGAGGCTGTGCCGCGCCTGCATATGCTCTGGTTCGCACTTAAATCGAGTCCGGAAGGAACATCTTTTGCAGAACTCAAAAAGGTGGGTGGGATAGGATTGGGTAAAACATTATGTACCTTGAAAAATCCAATTCATTGTGCCAGAAATATTCACACGTATGTACATATGTATATGAGTAGTATGATTTGGTAATATATTATTAATTTAATTTGTTCGGATATATTCAAAGGGCCATTAGGAGGGTAAAATGTATGCACAACAAAGACGTCTAGTCATGCAAAACAAATTTTAAATGATTGTCGACGATGTTCTAAGTGCGACGTCAGACTCCGCGGACCCAGATTACTTATGAAGGTTGAAGGGGTGGCGGACAGTAGGCGAATGGTTTTGACTCTACGCTAACGTTGAGTCACCGGCAAATGAACAAAAATAATAGCAAAAAAGAAACAATGCGATTCCGTTTATGAGCAAAAGGCACAAAAATTGAACACAACGCAGTTCTAGTCTCATAAAAGTTTCATAATTGGCTCGATAAGCTGCAAGTTAATATTACACACCTGATTCTTTAAGAAATTTAGCATTATTTAGGAATAGATAATGGAAAAGATAGCAGTTGCATAAATTTTGTTGTTCCCTACACTGCCGTACTTAGCATAAACGTCGCATCCACAAATACGCTTAGAATAATTTAGAGATAAAATCAATTCTAAGTTACAGCTGTTCTTTTCTGCTGTGTAATTTTTTGGTATATGGCATAGTTTTTATTAGCTTTTACTTGGTTCAATGAAAATTTACATTTAACCAAAAACATTGAAGCTAAGCAGTGCAAGATAGGATACAAAATCTGTGCTCGTTAGATCTTTTGTTTTTTGATTGAGTAAATTTATTAGTATTTTAAATACTTTAAATAACATGTTTATACATATATAACTTACAAAATATGACTAGTTTTCGTCTCTTAAGTACAACTTAACATATTGCAGTTTATTATTTACAAGTTTGAATTTCAATTCATTGATTTATTTTTGCTTTGATGAATTCTAAACATTTTCTTTTAAAAATTTTTTATATCATTTGTTAGGCTGTTAAATAATCGAAAACCTTTCTGGAAGGGTCTTCTGAGCTGCTGCTGATCTCTGATATTCGATTCTAAAATCACTCGCATTTCGAAAAAGTATATGGCTGGGCCTCTTCTACTTTTCTGACGGAATATGTGAAATAACTTGGTGCTGTCTTGTGTCTTATCTTGAAAACCGTTAATAATGTGTTGAGCTCTAGTCTTTCTGTAATATTAAGCCATCTAAATGTTTTTTTTTAACATCCATCTGATTGAAGTGTACCTATTGCATTTCAAAATTGTTCTCATAGCTTTATTTTGAAGTTTCTAGAGGCTTTCTATCTGTCCGAGGTTGCACGGCTGTTACAAATTTACTTTTTTGCGGATCCGCTTGAAAAACCCTATTTTTTACAAATTTTTTTGCAAATATAATCGATATGGTGCTGCAATGTTAATTTTTTATCAATTTGTATCCCTTAGTATTTTATACATTCGACGTTTTGTATTTGTTCTATATTGATTTCTAAGATTACATCATGATTAACATT
This sequence comes from Tricholauxania praeusta, assembly GCA_949775025.1. NCBI lineage: Eukaryota > Metazoa > Arthropoda > Insecta > Diptera > Lauxaniidae > Tricholauxania > Tricholauxania praeusta. The sequence continues at coordinate 56,486,041 of OX459028.1, read as the reverse complement.
GATACCCATTATTTCTGTTTTTTTCTCGTTTAATAATAGTCATTCTATCTATATCATTTTTTAGTTTATTTTTACATTTTTCTGTATCTTTTCCTTCGACATATGTTGGGTGTCGTCAACATAAAGAGTTATTTTGCAATCTTGAACTACATCCTCTGGAATTATAACATATGATCCAAAAATACTCATTCTGGCTCTTGCCAGTCCAGCACAATGATATGTGTATTTTCTCACTAAACTTAGATGAGGTTAAAGTTAGTTCCAGCAACAAATGTCTATCATCAGACCGCTTATGACGTAGAACACACACTTTGGATGTTCTACTCATCAGTCGGTCATGGCTACTTTCCAGTAGCTACAACAACTTCATGTTCGTGGTAATACAAAATAAAAAAAACTTGTTTGTTTCGTGCTTGTTGTGACCACCCTGAAACTTGCACATATAACTACTTATATCAATGTGTAGTAGAACACATTTTTTGTGTTAGCTATCTCTTAGATGGTTTTGTATGTTTTTTTTCACTTTTCTAAAGAAATACCATCGAAAATTACATGATTCTTGCTTGTCCCAAATTTGGCACCAATAGACTAAATTTTTAATTGTTATTGCAGTATATTGCTGAATTTTATCAGGAAGATCCGGAGGCCTACTCGAAAGATGTTTTTGCACTTGAAACACTACGTAATCAAGCGATGCATCCAGCCAAAGATGCTAATGGCTGCAAACTAATGAAACGTTACTATTGCCAACTGCACTCTCTATTAAATCGTTTTCCGCAGCTGACAGAGCGCGCAGGCATTTTTACGTTCACCTGGAAGGATTTATATCAAAGTAACATTAGTGAAGTAACCGATATGCGTTTTGAGCTGGCCGCTGTACTCTTTAATATCGCTGCTTCACATACCCAAGTAGGCGCTTCGGTGACGCGTGGTGATGTAGATGGAATGAAACTTGCTTGTACGCACTTTCAATGCGCTGCCTGGGCTTTTGGTGAATTGCGTGAACGCTACGCTAATGTTAATTCCGGTGGTGATTTCATGACACCTGAGTTATTGGTATTCATGCAACAGGTGTCATATGCACAGGCACAGGAATGTATTTTAGAAAAATCACTGATTGATAATCGTAAACCCAATATTGTTGCTAAGGTCACAGCGCAAATTGTTGTCTATTATGGTGCAGCGTTAGCAGCGCTGCTTACTGGCGGTGATGATGGAGCCATCTCGCAAGTGATCGAAAGTTCGGTGTATAAATTATGGAAAAAATATGTACGTTTCAAGATCTCCTACTTGAATTGCATACTCTTTTTGTATCAGGGACAATATTCGGAAGAACAACAAAAGATGGGCGAACGTGTAACATTGTATCAGGTAATCAGAAACTTATACTTGAAATAAAACCAAACTAAGACTTAACACTTTTTAGGCTGCCTGGGACAAATTAGAGGAAGCACGTAAGGAGTCCAAGGGCTTACCCGATCAAAAAGAAATCAATGAATCTCTAACCTTTACTGCAGATGTTGTCGAGGCCAAACGTAAAAATGCCAAGAACGAAAATGAGTTCATCTATCATGAATCAGTACCTGAATTGGCTGATATAAGCGCTGTGCAGGGCGCTAATCTTGTAAATGGTATCTCATTTAGTGTCACTGACCCAGAAGTAGCTGGTGATGATATTTTCGCACGTTTAGTGCCAATGCAAGCGCATGAAGCCAGTTCTATGTATAGCGAAGAGAAGGCAAAGTTGTTGCGTAAATTTGGTGCACGCATCGAAGAGAATGATGCTGAACTTGCCAGTTTTATGAGTTCTCTAACCCTGGATAATCTCAATATCAACGAAGAAAAAGCCAACAAAATTCCGCAAGGAATTGTTGATCGCTGCGCTGCTTTGAATGCCAATAAATCTGCTATACCTGACTTAATAGCTGCTATGTCACAACTTGCTGAAATTTGCTCAGATGTTGAAATGAATCTGCAGGAAATACAAAGCATACTCGCCGAAGAAGAACGTCAGGAGCGTGAATTTCAATCAGTAACTGGAGTTAAACGTACACCCAATGCACATATTACTGAACTAGCACGTGAATATCAAAAATATACAGAAGCGCATGCACGCGCCGGCGAATCCAATGATACGCTGCGCAAGGCAATGGAGCTACATGTAAATAATTTGAAAATCTTGGCACGTCCGCTTCAAGAAATACAGCAGTCGACACCTAAACTGAGCACTGAACTGAATACAGCGGAAATATTTCATGATGTAAAACTTATTGTTAATAAGGTGAATGAAATGAAAGCGCAACGTTCTCAATTTCATGCTGATTTACGCATTGCTGTAAACTCTGATGATATTACGGCAAAAGTTATAGCTCATGGTTCACAGGAAGGGCTACAAATGCTTTTCGATCGTGAGCTAGAAAAACATGAGCGTCTAACACAGCTAATCGATCAAAACTTGCTAGCGCAGAAAAATATTTTACAAGCTTTAACTGAATCGTATGCCAAAGCGGCTCCAGTGCTTAAAACTCTAGCTGATGTCAAACATAAACGTGAGACTTTCTTCTCTTCGTTAGCAGCTTCATATGATGTCTATGAGGACTTGCTAGCTAAGTCTGCCAAAGGCTTGGAATTTTATAAAAAATTGGCAGGTAAGTTCTTGGGACTTTGTTAAATTCAGTCATATTAATGCGAGCTCATAAGTATCTACTGTTTTTTTTTTTTTTTTGAAGTGAAAACTTCTTATGGCACGTTGTGCGGCTGAGGAAAAAAGTATAATTTCGCGACACCGACCGTCATCGGGAAGACTTGGGAAACGAACTCGATTTTGGAATTTTGAAGACTTGGGAAACGAACTCGATATTGGAATTTTGAAGACTTTTGAAACGAACTCGATTTCAGAAATTTGAAGACTTGGGAAACGAACTCGATTTCAAATTTGGAAGACTTGGGAAACGAACTTGATTTTGGAATTTTGAAGACTTGGGAAACGAACTCGATTTTAGAATTTCGAAGACTTTGGAAACGAATTCGATTTCAGAAATTTGAAGACTTGGGAAACGAACTCGATTTCAAATTTGGAAGACTTGGGAAACGAACTTGATTTTGGAATTTTGAAGACTTGGGAAACGAACTCGATTTTAAAATTTTGAAGACTTGGAAAGTGTTGCATACTTTTAAAGCGGCTCTCACACGATCAATATTACTGACAGTATTTACATTACTGTCAGTGTACCACTCACACGGTCAGTATTGTTTATTGTCAGTAATCAGTTTTTTTGACATTCGACTGGTGAAGGTGCGAACTATGCTCCGGCTACGTGACCGACAGCCGAAAATGGCATGCCACTTTTTGGGGCAGATTCCATCCAAACTTGCACCACGCCTCCAGCTAGGCATCGGACGACCATACTCGGATCTGCCCCAAAAAGTGGCATGCCACTTTTCTGTGCAAATAATACTGATGAACTGTCAGTATTCACCTCACACCATCAGTATTACTGTCAGTATTTAAAAACTTCGTCAGTAATATCCGATTTTTTCATCAGTCATCAGTATCGTTTTTCTATACTGACAGTACATCAGTACTCACCTCATACGATCAGTAATACTGTCAGTATGCAAAATACTGTCAGTAATATTGATCGTGTGAGGGCCGCTTAATACTGATGGTGTGAGGTGAATACTGACAGTTCATCAGTATTATTTGCACAGAAAAGTGGCCAAAAAGTGGCATGCCACTTTTTGGGGCAGATCCGGCTGAAAGTTGGTCAGAGGGTGCAAGTAGGCGCGGGACGGAAAAATCCTGGGAGGGGGCGTGGCATGCCCCATTTTGTGGCAGATAGACGATGAGGCAGCGAAACTTGAAAGAAACTTGGAAAAGTTCCTCATTCAGTGGATTGGAACATTGCGTCCAAGGGTATGGTCGTCCGATGCCTAGCTGGAGGCGTGGTGCAAGTTTGGATGGAATCTGCCCCAAAAAGTGGCATGCCATTTTCGGCTGTCGGTCACGTAGCCGGAGCATAGTTCGCACCTTCACCAGTCGAATGTCAAAAAAACTGATTACTGACAATAAACAATACTGACCGTGTGAGTGGTACACTGACAGTAATGTAAATACTGTCAGTAATTATACTGTCAGTAATATTGATCGTGTGAGGGCCGCTTTACTGTCAGTATTTAAAAACTTCGTCAGTAATATCCGATTTTTTCATCAGTCATCAGTATCGTTTTTCTATACTGACAGTACATCAGTACTCACCTCATACGATCAGTAATACTGTCAGTATGCAAAATCCTGTCAGTAATACTGATCGTGTGAGGGCCGCTTAAGGGTAAATTATTAATAGCGCCTAAAAGTAGGCAACGTTTTTTGAAAAAATTGGCCCATGAAAGTATGTAATTTTGTGGAAAAAATTTTTAAATTTGTAGCATACATATGTTGACTTCCGGTTAGTTGTTGCTCAGTAAGCAAATTTTTCTCTGCTAGCGCAGCCGAAAGCAGAGCCAGCAGCCCAAAGCAGAGAAAAATCTGAAATACCAGGCCACCTTGAACCAGCAGCAAGCAAATTTGGTTTTTTGAAAAACTTTAAAACGTTATATCTCGGCTATTACTAAACCGATTTAGACAAATGAGGTGTAATAGTTTTTTTTAAGAACAAACAGATTTTTTTTGAAGTCATTTGTATTATGATTAACTGTCACAAGATGGCGTTTTAAGCAGTTTGAATATTCTAACAGCCAGAACTCGGCAACGAATAAGCCGATTTTGATAAATGTGGTGTCATAGTGTCTGTTAGAAGAAGCAGATTTTTATCTTAAGTTTAAGAAAAATTATGTTTAAGCTATTTAGTCACAGGTCCAGGTACTTTTTTTACCTGATTTTTTCTTATACTTACATAATTCGCAATGATGTGTCTTACTGCAATCAGAATAAATTTTTGTTTTTAAACATAAGGAGTACTTAGCTCAAATTTAATTATTCACAGTTGAGGCTACTGAGCCGAATATACTTCTTCCAGCAATTTTTGAATTGAAAACTTCTTATGGCACGTTGTGCGGCTGAGTAAAAAAGTATAAACTCGTGACACCGACCGTCATCGGGATTCCCCGTCATGAATGCGATGGTAAAATTTTAATGTTCTATTGTTTCTTTTAAATAAAAAATATTCCAAGTGGAAGACAAAAAGCAAAGCATACACACTAACTGACACATTTAATTCTCATTCAACGATTGTTATGCTTACATGTTTGTTTCTTTCAATGTCCGCGTTGTTGCGTTGACAAATTGAGAATGAGAGCGAGAATAAAATTTGAATACATATTCCGTTTTTGTCTTCCATTGCATTGCCATATAAAAAGAAAACGCACACATACCAATTAACGCACTAACTTGCCATTAAACGATTTGTTTTCACTTCTGTCGGCACTCCCGGAGTGCAACCCGCCGTTTTTTTTTTTTTTTTGCGACATAAGAACATTTAATTTTACAAATACAAATGGTCGGATGCAATATAGCAAAAAAGTTGAATACTGTTTTTAAGGAACTACTGTAATACGTAATTTTATTTACGGTTGCTTAGTGAAGATATAGCAAAAGTTTTTACGTTCAAGTTCGCAACGCAACAAGTTCAACAAAAATGTCGTTAATAACATGAACATCTTTTTTCCTGGCAAGTTAAGCTAAGTTATATATTTATTTTTCAGGCAATGTTCAAAAGCTGCTAACACGCTTCAAATCCGCACGTGATGTGCAATCGGAAGAGCGACAACAACGCATGAAAAACGTTATAAAACCTAACAATACACCAGTATATCCAACCACTCCAAAAGATGCAATTTTACCAACTGCATCCGCAAGCACACCCAAACTACGTGATTACTTAAAAGCGAAAAATGCCGTTAATTCGACATCCAATACTGTAAGCCACGCCGATACCGGTGGTTCCCAAATTACTTCGCCATACATTCCGCCAATAAGACCAAATCCTTTGGGCTCTGAGAATCCTACACAAGCTGTTTGCGTCAGCTCATATTATCCAGCAACTTCAGCGACAACTGCTGCTGCATCACCATCAACAGCACCTAATGAGCCGCCACCACCATACAGCTTGCAACAACCACAATTTTATGATCCTAGCGCTGCTGGCTATACAAATCCAATTTATCAACAACAACAGCAAAATATTGCACCACCAGCTTATTCAATGCAGGCTTCGCCAAACTCGCAATTTATGACTTTAAGCACTGATATGTCCAGCATGCAGCTACAGTCTAATTACAACAATTATAGTGGTGCAGCACAGCCGCAGCACTATGGCATTAATGGTTTAGCAAATCAAGCGCAAATTTTGCCACCACCAACATCCACGCAGCAACATTATAGTAATATTGCTAATGTGGCACAACAAAATATGGCATATGCAACAAATATGTTGCAACAGCAGCAGGCCACATTTGTCACGTCGCCATATGCACCTGTCTTACAAGTTTCCAATGCAACATATCCTACACCAGCAACACCATCCCATCCACAAGGTGGCGGAAATAATGTAACTCAACCGCCAGCAAATAATCAGCAGCAGCAGCAGTACGGAAACTTTTACGATAGCAATGCTATGGTAGCTTTACCTTATCAGCAGCAACACTTTACTAATCCCTCACAAACAGCAGTAACTTATTCACCTCAGCAGCAACAACAACAAACGGCAGTGAATGTAATAAACAACTTTTTCCTTAAACATATTTCTAAAACAACTTATTTATTTATCTTTTGACAGCCTTTACAATATGGTAGCTCCACACAAGCGAGTTATCCAAATAGTTCTTCTATTAGTACTAGTACTCAACCACTTTATGTTACAACATCGAGTGATGTACAATTACCTGCAACATTGCAAGCCCCTTATGTTGTCAATACAGCATCAACGCAGACATCATTACCAGCAAATGTTGCTTCTACAGCAGCAGCATCAACAAGTTTGATTACTACTTTTGCACCATATAAGGGAAATACAAAACATCCTGGCTACTCTTATAACCCACAAACTGGTACATATGATTATGACAGCGGTTTTCATCAAACAGCGCAAACAAATTCACAATTTTATGGTCAATATACATCACCATCGGCGACAGGACAAATGCCACAACAAGCGGGTAATAATAGTCATACTACTGATTCGGAAAATGCCACCAAACTTAACTTAGCTACAGGCCTAGATGTAAGTAAAATATGCTATTTAAGGAGGAGATGACGTTTTAATTTTTAAGATTAAATTCTTCAAAACTTGAATCAAAAATTACTATTGTTCTCATCGAAAAATATAAACTAAAATTGCGGTTATATTAGATCAAAAAAAAAATTTCTGTTTCTGTTAAAAAAAAATATAGATTAAAGCAATTATGACTATTTCCGATCATAAAATATAAAATTGAAAAGGCATGACATTACATTTTGTTTTTATCGAAAAAATTAAGGTTGTTATCGAAAAAAAAGAAAGTCAAAGCTGTAATTTTTTATGGATGGAATCAAAAAAAAAAAATAAAAACAATTGATTGAAAAAATAAAAATTAAAAATAACTACTAAAAATTATAAATTCATTTTTCATCAAAAGAAATTAAAATCAAAGAAGACAGATATATCTTATGACCAAAAATTACGGTTACGTAGTGACTTTTATAAAAATAATATTGATCAGTATACACATGTATATTGTTCGTATAACTTGAAAATTTAGCTTATTACTATATTGCTTTTTTTAGAAACCAATTATCTCACACACTCAGTCAAAGGTTGCTCCAGAACCAACACAAGCAACTGCAACAAAGGAAGACATCAGTTACTATAATCAACCATATGGATATCACTCAAACGGCATTGCTATGCCATTGCCACAAACATTCCAAACCAATAAGACGCAAGCGACCGATACATTGCAATCTCAACAACCAGTAATGTATCCAGCGACTCCACAGCAACAAGAGCAACAACCGTTACAACAAGCGAATCAGCAATCCACATATATACAAAGTGGACGTTCACAAAGTTTAACACAAACTACCAAAAGCATTGAATATACCCAAAGTCCACAGTCATCACCAGCACTGTCTGCATCACCAGCACCTGCTACAGTTGCACCGCAATCCAAACCCTTAGCAGCAAAGCCAACAGCCGCTGCTGCTACAAAAATATTAACAAATATTGATTTGCTAACTGATATAGATTTTTCTGGTGCAGGAGTTGGTACACCGCCACCAATGCTTCCTGAACCAGTGCTAAAACCACAGGTTGTTTCCACTCCACCCGCAAGTCAAGTAATGACACCAGCTGAATCTGCTACAAAGGAAACTGAAGAAAAAATAAATGAGGTTAGTTAGCAATAATAAATATTCATTGGTTTTGTTTTATTTTTATTTTCTTTTTTTAAAGGACACTACGCAAGATATAAGTGCTACCACAGCAGCTTCTATAGCTGCACCAACTTTGCTGCCAACGTTATCATCCATTCCTTTGCAACTATCATCTCCAATAGATTCACCTGCTACGCGGAAGGCCAGCTTTGATAACATTTCCATTGGTTCAGATTTAAGCTCGATAGATAGCTTTGATTGGGATTCGGTATCGCTACGTAATGATAAAACAACATCGCAAGCATTTTCTAATGCTACACCTACCGAAAAACATTCCACTTTTGCACTTAAATTGCATGATCCTTTTGTGGATGGTAAAATTTTAAAATATTTTCATAAAGAAGTTGAGCGTTATGAAAAAACAATTGAAAGTATTAATGTAAAAATGTTAAATGGTAGCACACCACTTTCGGCCAAATGGAAGGAGCTGCATGATTTGTTATCAAAAGAGAGCGTTAAACGTACGACTACAATTGCGCGTTTATTTCCAGAAAAAAATCGTTCTATAGATTGCATTCCATACGATCATGCACGTGTAAGGCTGGAGAAAACAACAGATGATTATATCAATGCGGCTTATATTAGAGTAAACTTATATTTTATTTATGCTTTGTGTCTAAGAAATTAATAAAATTAAAATTTTTTACATCTATAGAATCTTGGTCCCGGCTGCCCAAACTTTATTATCGCCCAAACACCACAACAAAATACAATAAATGATTTCTGGTCTATGATTTGGACGCAAAAAGCACGTACTGTCCTTTGTTTGCATACGCCAAATGAGGCAAGTATTTGTGCTAAAGCCGAAACACTGAAATATTTTCATAAATACATTTTTTCAGATTCTCGACCCATTTTGGCCCCACGAACTCGAAAACGAAATGCACTTTGATGATTATTCGGTTAAAGTTGTAAAAGTTCACAGCCTTTCACATTGTACCGAATTTAATTTACGATTATCAATGCATGGCGCCGATGCCATTATTGATTTATCACTATTACAGATTAAAGCATGGACAAAAAGGTTTGAGTTTAATTACGCTGTAGAACAATTTGCAGAATTTTTTTTTTTTATTTAAATTGCAGTTGATCAATTTTAACAAAGTTTATCTCTGAATCGTCACATTTTTTCTTCTATGTATAGGTTATTAATTATGTCTTAAAGAAAGGAACTAAGACGTTCGCAGGTTTTTATTGCAGAAATCGGTTTTTTAGTTTTTTCAATATATCTCGGAGCAAAATTTTGATGTATATTATATGAAATTTTTTGTAGAGAATTGAATATCCCCTCTAATTTAATAGCACCCCGCGGTTTTTTCTTCTTAAATAACCCATTGACCGATTCCTGCAATAAAAACCCGTTAATGACTTAGTTTCTTATTGGCTTGCTTTTTACGGCATATGGGGACGTCCATCTGATTTTAATGTATTGCAATCAATGATAACGTTCCTTTTAATTTGTATCGATATAAAACATAAAATAATGATAAAAAAATTATTTATAAAAAATATATATGTATATTTATAAAAAAAAAACATAATTTTTGTCTTTTCTCAAATAAAAACAGCTCCCCCAGCCAAGTAATTGGAATAGCAAGTAATGTTTTACTTGCACATCAGCAACGTTGCTTGGAGTTCAATACACCAGCTTCACCATTGATAATGAGTTGTTTAACTGGATCCGAACGTTCTGAATTAATAGCAATAGCAATTTGCGCAATTTTAGCAACACAAACAAAGCGTCCGTTACTAATAAGTAAGTTGATGAAGTATTTAAAAAAAGTTATTATTTTCTTTTACCTTTTTTTAGATGTTGTTGATGTTTGGTACCGCATCTGTTCCCAGCGTCAGAATGCGCTGCGTGACACACAAACATTGGAACTATCAATGCAAATAGTACTGAATCATGCGCATGATGTGCTCAATAAACGTACGTTTGCTATAACATAATCTTTAATATTATATTTTAAGCAATCATTTCGAACTATTACAGGTGGCATTATGACATCATATCAAATGAAAATTGCACCTCAGGTGGCCTCAAAAGAAAAAGAAGAAATCAAAGATCCACTCAATGAATTGGATCCATTATGGAAACTTAAACAGAAGTAAAAACTAATTTTATCTAATTTGAATTGACTGAAATTTTTCAAATTATAAATTAAAACCATGTGAGGTTTATAATTTTCTTACCTAAATACTTACCATTGCTATTTGTATACAAAAAACAAAATTATTTAAGATACTATTTACATTCAATGACCTATGCACCACGTATTGTTATGTTTTCATTTGATTTATTTTCTTACTATTTGAATACAAAAAGCAAAATTATTTGAGATACTATTTACATTCAATGACGTATGCTCCACTTATTGTTATGTTTTCATTTGTTTTATTTTAATTTTAACGCTAGTATTTGATGATTATTTTATTTAGTAAACAAAGCATAGAACTGTTAATGGAAAATCTTTCAAAAATTTAAATATTTATTTCTTTATAATTGTAATACTGCATATAAATATATAAACATATTATTCACTTATTAAGCCTGTTGTTTTGCTTGAGCGAAATTATTTTGATGTGGGAATTAAATTAATTGCTTTTAACTTGTTGTTCGAAAATTTCACACTGATAGCAAAAATGGATCAAAACAAATAGCATAGCAAGGAGCGCTAAGCGCAAAAATTATCAAGCTTTCTTGGGAAAAAACATGAAAACTTTTGAATGTTTAAGTTTAGGTTAGCTATAACGTACTCGTACATATATGGTAATAGCAAATATCTCAACTTGGAATGTGCAAGCAAATCTGATGAGATCAAAAGATTTCAAAGCCTGAGCTACTATTCATTTTATATTTATATTTAATTTGTAATTGCCCGCAACGAAAATCTAACTCTTTTTTGCTCCCAGACTTGTTCCATACCATTTTTTCTCGGGATTGGGTTTTGAATCATTTTTGCCTCGCAACTTTTGGCTTTCATAAATACAAATAGTTTTATGATATTTTAACATGAAAACTATATTGTGTAATTAAAATTTCAATCTGCATTTATTCAAATGTTTTGAAATTAATCTAAACTTAGCCATTTTTAAAAAATGATTTCGAAACATTTTACTATATTATTTTTCAAATTCCGCCAAGTCCCGAGGTTTCACTTTCAAAAGTAGCCATATACATTTTTTCAATTTCAAAACCCGCCAAGTCCAAACGTTTTTTTATAATAGTCTTTGTAGATTAGGTCATAAAATGTAATAAAAAATCAAAATTTTAATAACTTTTACCAACTATTACAATGGATCCATCTACGTTTTTACTAGTTAAATTCAGTGGAATACAGTTTTTGCGTTTTTCTCTAAATTCTTCTACTATATGCAAATACAGTTGACCCACGGTCTTCCATTCTGAAACTTGTGATGCCACTGCATTACATATCAATGTTAAAGCAAAAAAAATATATGTATTTCATATAAAAAAGATTTATTTCAATTTCAATTAGGAATGCAATATTTCTAAATAAAATGTATAAATTGTTTAAGTGTTAAAAGCCTTAAGTATGTTAAAATCTGAATAAAAGTTTAAGTGTAAATAGTCTTTTATCGTTAATATTTGAATACTAAGAATGGAATTGATTTGCAATTTAATCATTGATGAACACACATGTGCACATACTCATTACATTGAAAATGTATTTCTCAGATAACCCGCTTATTCATCTTTTTTAGGTTCCCCTTCGGATTTTTTGTTATTTTTTAAAAATAAGTCGGATGGGCCGATTTGTTTTATTTCAATCACACGTTCATTGCTTTTATCCTCAAGTTTTGGCCTTGGTACACGAACTGTGAGTACACCATCCGATGATAAAGTCGATATAATATCGTCCACATTGCAACTCTTGGGCAATTCATAGCGGCGTGCAAAGTGTCTCGTTATGAAACCGTGGTCATCCTCACGTTCCTCATGTTTACCCTCTACGACAATGCAGTCATTTACTACTTTCACCGAAAGTTCATCTGGTTGAAAGAATCCAACATCCAAATTTAACTCAAATTCATTTTTATCATTTTTCGAATAAGTTCCGGTTCCACCTTCAGCCAATTTTCGATTATGCATATGATGACCATGTGCACCCAGACGAGCAATCAGACCCAAGGTATGCAAGTCGAGTGAATCGTGATGTCGTGCATGTAGTTGGCGATAAATGCGATTTGGGAACATATCATGGCCATAATAAGTTGGTGTATCCAAACTCAAAACAAATGGAATCTCTGACATGGTGGCTGTAATAACAAAAGTTACAATAATCAACTTTTAAAATTAATGCCTTAACCTGGATAATTTTATTTCGTTTCCCGTGCTGTTGCAAAATTTTTTCACGAATGTGATGTATACATAGGGATAATGACTTTATATATAGGAAATCAAGAGAGGATTTCAATTTAAATGAGAGACTTGTAGAGACGCAAGTGCTCGTTTGGCCCAGTTGTAGATTTTTTTGTATAGAATTTGATACTCGTACCAGCATTATGTGCACATGTATATTTGTATATTAACATAATATGTACATACTATATTTTCTATATGGTATCATTGGATTATGGCGTACACTCATAATGTTGTATGTTTATTAAAGATAAATGGGAATTAACGTAAATATTTAACTGTTAATTTTAAGTTTATCCATTTCGAAGTAAATTTTTACACCCAAAATTGTTGTGCTCACGTCCTTTTTTCCTTACGCGATTTTTTCACGTCTTTCTCTAAATAATCCGGTGGTATTATATTTTTTAGCAACTGCCGCTTTTCGGACTGCAGCAGTTGCTAAAAAATATAATAGAAGGATAACCACGGGAATTTTACATACCACCGGATTATTTAGAGAAAAAATTAAGTGTTTTTTTGTATATATTAAGATTTTGATTTTAATAACATCGAAATGTTAAACGATCTTTTATTGACCGTCCAGCGGCTATTGTGGCAGCTAAATTTGCGACAGTTCATCAGTATTATTTGCACAGATAAGTGGCCAAAAAGTGGCATAAATCTAACATACCCGAGAAGGAAGACTACGCTTAAAAGCATCGTAGTGACGATGAAGATGGGCAACAAAATGACGATGATGCTTTTGGTGCTTGCTGCTGATGTTGAAAAATATGATAGAAGGATAACCACGGGAATTTTACATACCACCGGATTATTTAGAGAAAAAATTAAGTGTTTTTTGGTATATATTAAGATTTTGATTTGCTTCCTTCTGGAAGGCATATAGGCAGCTAAATTTGCGAGACACAAATTTCCACAACGAAACTTTGTGGAAGAGAATGTCACATCGGCAGCAGCAGTTGAAACAAAAAGAGGAACAACAATTTTTCAATATAAAATAGGGCAAATAAAACTCGTTTTTTTTTAATATGCATTTTTTTATTTTTGTTTTTAGACATTTAGTAAAGCCTTTACGGCATAAAAATAACTATTTGTTTTGTGTTCAACTTTGTAAGCTTTTTTTTTTAATTTTATAAAAATAGCAAGGGCAAAAAATACAAAAACTTTTTTTTTATTTTCTTAAAAAAGATATATAAAAATTGTCATTCGTTAATTGCGTTATTTAACTTTTTGTTAATTAAATAATTATTTAAGCTTTAATTTTATTTATTTACTTTAATTTTTAGTAAGTATATAAAATAAATAACAATGTTCTAACTACTGCTCGTAAGCAGGTTCAGTTAAAGCCCACAGCTTTTACAGCAAGTAAATTAAAAAAAAAAAAAAATAGTAAAAACAACAACAGTCCGGAGATGTTATAAATCGATAATTTGTTCGTTATTGGTTTTCTCAAAGAAACACTATTTTAGCTACAAATAATTAAAACAAAACAAAACTGTACACATTTAAGCAACAACATCAAGTTTTTTTTGTTAATTTTTTTTAACTATATTACATTACAACGCTATTACTGTGGATACTAAAATATGATTTATACCAAATTACATAAAGGTTATAATTAGAAATAGGCCTGAAAGAAAACAACAGCGTAGCGTTTTAATTGTTACGTACCACATTTTGTATATAAAATGATAAAAGTATAAGGAAAATAACAATTGAGTTTATAACTTATCATAAAACTGATGATAAAACTGAAAAAAAAATAAATATTTTGTTCTATTCGAGTCAAAAAAAAAATATATACATACTACATGTATGTGTTTCCATATAAAAAACATTTATTACTGTATAGCTCTATAAATTGAAAACATATTAATGAGCAAATAGAAGGCAATTATTGAGAAAGTGGTCCCCCTTACAGTTAAACATAGATTCGAATATGTATTTGTCATAAAAGTGGCATACAAAAACTTCCAAACAAATTCTTTTGCCATGAAAAATTTGTCCGCTAATTAATTTGCTTTAAAATAACAAAAAATTTATGAAATAAACATTAAAACCAAGAAATATATACTTGGTTACAGCAAATTGATTAAAAATAGCTTAGTAAAGTGGTGATAAAAGCAGGTTACAGCTTTCCCAATAATTGATACGTAAAAAAATACTTTTCACCATTAAAATTTAGCACTTAAAATGACCAGTACGATGATTTTGAAATTATTAGAGAGCATTAATATACATATTTTTAGTTTTGTTTTATTCCGAAAACATGAATTAGAAAAAGCAGTCCAATTTTACTCGATGATAACTTGCTTAGGAACTAATTGCAAAAGCATTTCGAAAAAACAAATTTGGCCGCATGAAAATCACAACTTTTTTCAACTACTGGCTGAAAATAAAAATTTTAGACTTCTTTTTTAAGATACAAAAACAAAAATCACAGCAATTTTAGAGTTTCTGATTGTATTAAACAATTCTATTGAATGCAATGGTGATTAATAAGAGAGCGGTAACGTTATATATAGCTACAGGAAATGTCTTAAGCTATTTATGTTAGTACTCGAAGATTTCTAGAAATTTTCAATAAATTGTTCTATACAAGTGGGTTCGATAAGAGGCATAAGATGTAGCTGCCTTAATAAGCATAAATTATAAAGTGTGAGACTTCATATACTTTTCAAATGACTATACATATTTCCGAAACTAGATCCGAGCCACTTTTTGATGAAATATTTCCTCTAAGAAATACACCTATAGAAAATTTATTCTCCTCTGATATTACGGGCCGTAAAAATAAACGGGCCTGGGTCAAATTTCTCACCCTCTTGGCGGTCTTGTCACTAGCCATCGACGTAAACTGGGAAAAAAGCTGGAATTTGGTATGTACTTCTTTTGAATAAGCCAATGTGAAAATGTGCGAATCCGAGGCGGAAGTCATTGTTTCTATGTGTATTCTAAATTCTAATTTTGATAAAATGTGTGTGAGAGCTCATCATATTTGAAATTTCGCCCCAATAACATCCAATGTCAAAAAAAGGGATAAGAGCTCGGAGCAAGAGGCGATTGAATGAAAGTTCAAATATGCTTCCACCTATCGCAACAATTTGCACCTATCGCAACAATTAAGTCATTAATTAGAATGTAATCAACAATTTAATTTCCTACTGAGTAAATAAAACTGTATTTCAAATTTAAAATTTTGCTAAGCATAAAGCTTAAAGATTATTATGAGCAAAATGGTCATAATTGGCGAAATTTTAAAAATAGAATTTAACAAAATATACAAAGAAATGGAAATTTACTTGGAGACATTATCAATATAAAAACTTAAAAATCGTTTCACTAAAAAAAATCTCAAAAATATGTTTACGTTAATTTGGCTGATTATAATCTCTACGATTTTTTATGCAAATTAAAATCGTGATTTTAATACTTTTTACCGTAATTTTTGTGACCAACTAATTACTTAAACAGTAAGCTACGTTCAAACTTAGTAGTAGCATTTTAAAGCATTTTTAAAAATAATCGCAAAATTATCAATTAAAAAAATATTTACAATAGCACATTTTAACAGGGCATTGAATTGAGTCCATTGAAAGTAGTAAAAGCTACCGCTACCACAGACAACGCTATCACCACTCTAGCCCTTTTCTCGCATTTTAAGCATACCTTTAATACGCTTTTGATGTAATAATCAGCTTCCACGTTTTTTCGCAACATCTTCACTGACACCAGCAACAAAACCAGATACACGTAATTCAATCTCACTTAGCAAGGCCCAATTTTCACTATCACTGTGCACATTTAAACGCAACTCTTTTATAGCACCGATTTTTGAATCCAACGCACCCTCTGCGACACCGAAAGCGTCAAAGTTACCTACAATGAGATAACCGTCAGCAGTTGTGTTATATAGTTGTTGTAATGCAATTGCTCCTGCTGATGATGATGAATAATTCTCATTTAGCGTTTCCGCACGCAACACTTCCACTGTTGTATTATAAAACCGATCTGATGGATGTTCTGAATTGCCGCTACGAAACAGATAATGTGTTACATTGATAGGGCGCTGAAATATGAACTGCACTAAGTCTCCTGGTTGTGGTAACAACCCCCAGAAGTAAGTTTCACCACGATATGCGCGTTGTAATTGAAAGTTTTTATATGGTGCTATGTTTGATTTTACCATTGCCGGTGGATTATGCACATGTGGAAAGAATGTTGGAATTTTGGAGCCAAATTGTTTGTCTTTCAATTTTTGCACTTTGCCTTTTAGTGAAGAGCTTGTGCCAATATGTTGAAATAGTGAAGGTTTATAGTGTATCCAATATTTGGATATTTCTTGATGACAATGTTTTTGATCTTTATCCGTGCGACAGACTTTAGTTTTCATGAAGTGTTCGAGCAGCCAATCTACAGGCTTATCATTGTAGAACATTTGAAAAAACGTTATTAAGTATGGTAGTTCGGCTGATTTGAACATTTTTCCTATGAAGCCCAATTGGCAGAAATCTAAAACGAACCATGCTGGTTGATCCACTTTTATCAATGCACTTTTATTTATGGCATATTTTTTCATTGTATTGATGAAGCTACGTTTAGCCAAGATATCGTCTTCCAATTGAACATAAAATGTGCCTATAAGAAAGAGAGTAGTGTTTATAATAATTGAAAATTTAAAGAGTGGATGATGTAGAATATAATGTCGATATTTACGTAATACATTATAAATGTCATTGGTTTTACAAAACATAATGAACTATAATCAAAATGCAGTTTTAGTTTTGATTTCAGGAACCGTAACGATTTAGTAAAATAAATACAACCGCATAATCGTTACTGATTGATTGACTTTTTTTTATTTCTTATAAGAACATTTTTGATTTTCATTTTTTTATCATAAATTACCGAGAATTTTTCTTCATGCTCGCGGTTTACAAAACTTCGATCGAATATTTGCTATATTTTTTATCGAAAAAAAAACATTACAATCAAAAATTATTGGAATTTTGGATTAAAAACATGCAAATTGAAAATGATATTATCTTTTTGCTTTATACTTGTTACTAACGATTCCTGGATGGTTTCAGTCATAATGAAAATATTTTATAGTTACTGCCACTTTGATTTTATGACTTTTTTTAATTTTCAATCAAATTTTTAACAACTTACCTTTAGGTTGTGCATATGCCATCAAATAAGCAAAGTCCAAATTTTGTTTACTGCGCCACTTGACACGCTCCAGTGGATCATTTAGTGTTATACGAAGCTTTTCAAAATCTGGATAGTAAGTTGGTGATGGCGCTATAACCTCAATGAGACCACTCTCCACATGCGGTTCAAGACTGACTTCAATTTGCTTTGCAATCAATTGCACGGCATCCAAATCAGTTTCACCAATAAACACAATAATTAATGTTTCATTGCGCTCCTGCTCATCCATATTAGCAATAAGATTTTGCAGCGTTCCAAGCAAATATGACTGCTTTTCTCGACGCACTGTAGGTAGGCCCAATACAATGGTAACGCCGCTGCGTCCTTTTGATTGCAAAAAAGCCGGCTTAAGCGATGTAGGGTCATCTAGTAAATGTGGCAAAAAATGAAATGCTGTTGGCAGTCGCAAATTCGCCGTTGAAGCAAAATTTGGATTTATCGATTGCGATGCGTTTTTTAAAAGGTGGCGCGCTTCAGGACTCAGTGCATCTAAAATACTTGAAAGTGTTTGTAAATGTGCTGTAGTTGACAGCGCTGAATTTGATGATAAGCCAGCTATTGAAGATGATGTTGAATTTGACGATGATACAAAGGAAGTATTTACATCTAAACTACCAATAAGTGGCGCTGTAACAGCTGTTAAATTTTGTGTCATACCCAAATATTGTGATAATATTGCAACATCCTCTTGTCGTGCACGATACATTGATTCGAGATATTGTAAACGCATATGACACTCAGCCAAACGTTGTGACAGCGTTTGTTCGGTGGACAATTCTGGACCCACTATTAATATCAGCAAAGTGAATGGCACTAGTATGAGCAGTGTAGTGATAATTAGGCAACTACGACGACGTATTAGCGGCGGTAATGTTGGTGGGTGAATATGATGGTAGCTATGTAGTTGATGTAACTTGCCCATTTTGGAACGACGTGACATTGGCGTTTTACTTGTAAATTTAAGCTTTTTTTTTCTTTACATTTGTTGTTTTTTTATATCAGCCAAATAGTTGCTGCTTTGGTAGAAGATTAAAAAATTGTTCGATTTCTGTTCTTTGCATATTAATAGACAAGGCTAAATATCGTTGGTTAGGCGACAAAAATTACAACACTGACCACGAGAACAACACTGATAATAATAAATAAATGTAGCTAGCTACGCCTAAACACGGAAATGTACAAGTGTTACGGAAGTAGCAGCTGCTTGTTTTAAATTTATAAATACGAGTAGTCTTAGGTAGTTTTTATAATTTTTTAAAACCCCTTTTTCAATTCCTTTACAGTAGCTGCTATAATGTCAATTTTGCTGATAAGTCAATATTCGAAGTACAGCACGTTTTTTTTTTCGAGTTGATGATATTACTTAAATTTTGAAAGTGGTATGCTTGAAACGTATTTAGTTACTACCAGAGAATTTAGCTTTTTGTTTCATTTAAACGCTCCCAGAGTTTTGAGCTATCATGAGATTCTAATTAGCTAATTAGCATGTTTGTATATCAATACATATTTCTTCTTTTGCTGAGTTAAGCTTGTTTGTATGTTAATGTTTTTTTCTTCTTTTAGTGAGATAAGCCTCTTCTTAAGTTGATGACATCAAAATCTAAGACATGAAAAGAAAGTTTATTAGTTATAGTCATAAGAGAACAAGAAATTGATAGATAGTGAAAACGACCTATCATTACACAAGACAATTTTCTTCCATAGATCTATATGGGTAGACATCTTTTATCTAATTTAATGTTTCTTAAATGGTTTCACCAAGTTTTGTTCGTTTCCGAACTATGCTTCTGTGAAACATAATATGTCAAATTAACGACTTAAGTTGAGAATTTTTCCTAAAAAAATTTCTTCTGAAATTATGTGGATCAAAGTGTACATATACATATACACATATCGGTCATTCTTATAATAACTGCATACATTTTTAACTTTAAGTTGCGCGAAATCATCGTATGTGTCAAAAACCAAATTTTACAGCAGAGGGTTTTTTCTACTTTTCTGGGTGTAGCGCAAATTTGAGCCATAAAGTCAATTTCGAAAAAATAGCACATACGATGAATTCGCGCAAAGAAGTCGATATACATATACATATTTTTTATAAATTTAAAGCATTTTGAAACAAAAATTATTGACGCTTTTTTATTTCATTTCCCACAGTTTTTGAGATATTTCGTTTCAAAAAGGTCGAACAAGTCTGCAGATAATTAAAGAGTGACCGATATACATATAGAAGGTTTTTCTACAGATTTTTTCCAGACGTTTAGAATGCCTGAAAGTACTAGCATTTCCAGCAACAATTCCCAATTTTCTATTTTTTCCTCTAGAGTAAATTTTTATTTAATAAAAGAACCACATGAAAAAGCAGTGTCTAAAAAAAATTTGACTGAGTTCAGCTTCAGCAACCCATATTTTTTCTTCCTGTTATTATTTAACTCAATACCAATGTTAATAAGCTGCTATTAACCATTTTCAGTTCATTTTCAATGAACATTGCATATTATCTACAGTAAATTTTTTATTGGAATAAATAACAAACAATACATTGTTTCGAAATTGGATATTAAGACAGTTTCTATTCAGTTTTAAAGATTTTGAATTGCGAAGACTCGTTATTATGCGAGCACTTTTTAGCACTTATTATTCCCACTTCCAAATTCAAAACTATAGTACACATTTTTAAATATTCACCTTTTCAAACTGCTGCAAGTAAAACCGCTCAAATTTATTTATATTTGCAACGTCTTAACCTGCTTTCGTTCACTGACTGCTCCTTTTTTCTACTTTTCAGACACTTGTTTTCATAAAATTTCTTGTTCTCACAATTTGCTCGTTGTTTTGCGTTGCTGTCTTTGTACAACAGGGCGAAGGTCAATTTATTTAAATTTAATTGGCTTTTAATTCTCATATCCAATGTACAAATACAACAAAGTTAGCATGCCGCCACGTTTACCTCGTTAGAAACGCACCAGCTGTGATTTCTCAGCCAGCCAGCGCAAGACCACTTTATTGTTTTTTAATTTAATGGCGATGGCAGTAACGAAGACGACGACGTTCTACTGACAAAAATAAAATAATTCTATATAGGTGTATACATATGCCTGAAAAATAAATAAACAATTTTGGGAAACAAAAAATAAACAATCAAATCATGTATTATGCTTTCCAGAGGAGGGTAATTTAATTTATCATAATAAAGATTTAACACGAGATATAATTTTTAAGCGTGAGTACGAGTGATCTATCTATAATCCTAGACAAAAGTTTTGCATTCGAACTTTCCATAATAAACGCTTGCAACAAACAAAGCAAATAGAACAGTAAGAAAAACTTGAATAAAAAACTTTTATGGAGTTTTTAGAAATTAAAAAAATTTAGACATTGCTACCACATTATTAATTAATTATAAACTTTTTTTCAGAAACTGCTTAACAAATGCTTTCTTTCGAATCAAATAAATATAATAAAATATAATAACATAAACGCTAGATAGAAGAAACTTTATTGTCATATCATTAGTTATTAACATGATTTATTGCTCTTTTATGGGCACTTTCATTTACTTTAAAGTATATTTATAGGTAGAATTCAATGCTCCAAGTCTAATGGGACAAAAATATGCATGTTTAAAAAGTCTAAATAGAAAGTTTTAAATCAGAATGAGGTAAATAACATATTTTGCTCAAAATCATGAAGTTTAGCCGAGTTTTTTGGGGAAATAAAATGAATAAAATTCAATTTTTTGAACCAGTACCACAAATCTTAGACCTAAGAAGCATGAAAACCACAAGTAAATATGTCAGGTCAAAACTCACACAAAGTTTACAAAGGCCCAAGCAGAAAACAAAAAAATAGTTGACGTTTTCTTGGTAAGGTGTTCTAAGGTCGAACAGAAACATTAACAAAAAGTTATCTGGAATTAGGAACATATACATATATGTATGTTAGGGTGTTTATTTTGAAAATTTTGTGGATGAATTTCATTTTTTTTCCCTTATATTTTAGCTTGAAGAATCTATATATTTTCTATATATTTCTATATATATTCTATATATATTATATACGCTGTCACGGCTGAGCCGCCTTATCGATTTTAATGAAATTTGATATGGAGATAGGTTGAACCTTAAGAAAATATCTTTGTTCAGAGTGGGCAGTGCCACGCCTCTAACAAGAAAAAACGTCTCCGCGACTAAACTAATGGACCAATTTTGATGAAATTTAGGTTGGATACAGACTGATCCCTAAACAAGATTGCTAAAAGCTCTAAGTTCTTTTGGTGGGCGTGGCAGTGCTCCTAAAAGGAAAACCGTTTTCACTGCTGATCTAATGGACCGATTTTTATGGAATTTGGTACAGAAATAGATAGAATCTTGAGGAAAGGTATTCGGCTTAAAGTGGTCGGTGCCACGCCCCCAATAGGAAAATATGTTTTCACAGCAAGATTAAGAAGTAGGGATAAACAACATGATACCCTGATTTTAATTTTTCGGAGCGATAATAAAAAATAGCTCTTTCCAGTTTAGTTTTTTAATACTAAAAAGTATTTTTTGTTACTTTTATGCGCGCTTCATTCGAAAATATATTTATAATTTGAGCTAGCTGATCTTAATTAAATGAGTATTATAACTAAATACTTTTGTAAAACGGTGAGGGGCCATCCATTAATATCATGTTTGTTTTGAAAATTCGAACCCCCTCTCTCCCCTTAGTGAAATTTGGTGAGATCTGATGGGAGCCCTCCTTCCTTTCGTGAGACTTGCCTTATAATTTTTGAATGTAGTCTGGTATAATAATGCATACTCTCTGCATTAAAAAGTCCCCCCTATTTTGACTCACGGTAAAGGGATACGAAGGGACAATTTTTGAGTCAAATCAAATAGACCGCGTAATATAAATTATGTAGCACTAATGGAACTTTATAATTCTGTGTTGTTTTGCGTTTAAATGTGAATTAAATGTAATTCCAAAGATGAGGTGAGGTAAGGTGAGATGAGGTGATTAGTGAAACTTAATAAGATCGTAGTCAATGAACAAAACGTTTTTTTATTAATAGGCCGGCAAAATTCTTCCAAGATTAAAATTTAGTGCTAACGGTCGAATTTCGACCTCAGGCGATACAAGTAAAAATAAATGTCCCAATATTTGAGCTTCCTAGCTCAAACCTGTAAACGGCGCGGAAAGAGTTTAAGGTCGATTTCGTTAAAGCTTAACGAAAAAAGCGACTTACTAACACGAAGAAAAAGTCTGCTTTAGGTGTCAAGATATAGCGCTTTAAGTATTTTAGTTGTATGAGAGATCCCACATACTGTTGTCAAACCAGGCCCACATTTTTCTCGTGGCTGAAAATGCACAAAAATACACCCGAAGGGTCCGGAAACAATGTACTTTAATTTCCAATAAAAATAAATAAAGATTTCACACAATTTATGTCTTTTATTTAAAATGTAAAAAGATGCCTCCAAGCCAACGCAGTTTTCAATGTTGGGACTTTCGAGTCAGAAGTTCGAGACGAATTGGGTTCTTAGTCTTAAAATAAGAAAAAAAACCGGCGGGTTGCACTCCGGGAGTGCCGACAGAAGTGAAACAAAAAATTAATTTCACACGTAGAATGAAGTATGCAAGCATAATAAATCGTTTAATGGCAAGTTAGTGTGTTAGTTGGTATGTGTGCGTTTTCTTTTTATATGGCAATGCAATGGAAGACAAAAACGGAATATGTATTCAAATTTTACTCTCGCTCTCATTCTCAATCTGTCAACGCAACAACGCGGAATTTGAAAGAAACAAACATGTAAGCATAACAATCGTTCAATGAGAATGGAATGTGTCAGTTAGTGTGTCTGCTTTGCTTTTTGTCTTCGACTTGGAATATTTATTTAAGAGAAACAATAGAACATACAAAATTTACTATCGCTCTCATTCATGACGGGGAATCCCGATGACGGTCGGTGTCGCGAGTTTATACTTTTTTCCTCAGCCGCACAACGTGCCATAAGAAGTTTCACTTCAATAAAAGAAACTCGAAATAAATCTTGAAAGCTAAATGTAGAGATTTACTCTGCTGAGCTTCTTTTTTTATAATTTTAAGCAAGAAAAACAATTTTTCTAAATTACTTCTGCGCTTTTATCAAAAATACGCATTTCCTTCGGAATTCCGGATTGAGCGATATTCGAAAGTGCAGAATCCAAATTATAATGACGTGGTAAGTCAGATGTACAGGGTGCTCCATCTTTTATGTCGGTATGTAAACATTGAATAACTTTGAGAAAAAACAACCGATTTCTATAAGTGATGTATTTTTATTCAGTTTGGTTCTTTACAATTTTTTTGGACTAGTTTTTGAAAACAATATCAATTAAGTGGCCACCTTTATTAGCAATTACAAAATGACTCCTTTTTTCTGCGTTTGCCATTACCTTTACTAGCATCTCGGGTGTTATAGCGTCGATTTCAGCACGAATGTTTGCCTTGAGCTCGTCAATAGTTTGAGGCTGCTTTTCAGATAACCCCACAAAAAGAAGTCCGGGGGGGGTTAAATCAGGTGATCTCTGAAATCGTGCCTTTTTGCCGCGATATTTTTTCCGATATGCACGTTGAGTTAACACAATGGAACGACTGTTTTCGATGTAAAGTGTCACTATTTCAGCGCGTTGTTTCGGTGTGAAGCGATCCATGGCAAAAATTGTACTGAATTGACGTTTCCAAAACATATCTGATGCAATCAATCGGTTGGTAAATGTGAAAGTTATTCAGCGTTTACATACCGACATAAAAGATGGAGCACACTGTAGTTGAAGTATACATATGTAGTGTCTTACATTTACACTCTTACATTTGCACTACTACATTTATACGACATTACACACTTGCCCTAAATTACTTTAAATTTAATTATTTTTGAAATTTTGAAATAGTTTATTTTAAATTTTAAGTCAACAAAATTTTAATTTAGTTTTTTCACTTTTAAAATTTGGTTCAACCTAAATCTTTAGAAACAGAATTCGAAAATAAATACAAATTGCATCAGCACCAAATATATATCTGCCATCAATAGTTTCAGCCTCATTAGTTCAGTATAGTTTCCGATATCTTTGATTGTTGTGAAAAAATGCTTAATAAGAGCGATTCCTGAGAAATTGGGAATCCTAGGATCCCGTTTTCCCGGAATTCCAGAAAAAAAATATACGGTTATCCAATAAAGACGGGATCCCAAAAACCCTTAGTTAAGATCTAATAGTTTGATTGGTATAACTAACTTTAATCATAAAATTTAGCGCAAATCTGATGAATTGAAGTATTGCAAGTAAAACCTCATTCTGATAGCTAATCTCATTTCCGAAAGACTAGGGACATGGTCTGAGTGGGTATGTTGAAAAAGTGCAAAAAAGCTAAGAAAAAATTAACAAAATAACAATCATATTTTTTCACTTTCATTATTTTTCAAAAGATTTTTACTTGATTCAAAGCTTCAAGTTTAATAGCTAAGAACGCTAATAGCTTTAGTATCTACACTCTATTATTATAAAATGAAAAAAAAAATATCTTGTGCGGAAAATGGATACAAGTGTATGACTGATAGGTGTTGTGTTCTGGTTAGTGAAAATGATTTCATTTTAGAATACTGATAACTTACTACAGAACTTAAACTGGCACTGAGTTCACATTTTAAAAAATTGATTGTATTAATTAGTTTTTGTTCGTTCAATTAAAAAAAAATCAACCTTAGGGGCCGTTCAAGTATTACGTAACGCAATTAGGGGGGAGGGGGGTTCTTGTGAAACGTTACGATGCGTTACAGGGGAGGGGGGGGGGGGTTCGAACAACGCGTTACGTAACATTGTTTTAGAAGTGAAACTACTTTAGCGGGTGGTGATTTGAAATGAGGTATGTCAGTATAATGAAACGCTTTCTTTATGTGTATGCTTATTGAATAGCTACAGCCAAAAAATTTTATTATAATGATAAAAGTTGATGGGATCTAGATAATTTACAGCAATAAATGATATGTTAAATTAAAGCACTTATCAAGCAGAATGTCCTAAAACTATCATCTTCGAGATTGGTTAACCAAAACCAGAGATGTAAGCGTGGAAAGATTTCCTATTTTTCTCATTTATTGCTGTAGCTGTTCTAGATCCCATCAACTTTTATCATTTTAATAAAATATGTTCGTCTCATTTTTCGCCATTTTAACATATTTTAAGCTAATGTTTATTACATTATGTGTGATTTTTATTAAATAACAATATGAACAAGTTAAGGTGTTATCTTCAGTCAGGCCGAAACTCACATACCCTACACTGCACTCAAAGTAGGTACATATATTTCAGTAAAAAAAGACGTTGAAGAGGTTAAATAATTCGAAAAAAGTGTGAAATGTTTAAGAGGTTGAAAACTGTTGAAAAAGTCGTAAATATATGGAAAATGTTAATGTTGAGAGAGGTTGAAAAAGTCTAAACAATTTAAAATCGATGAAAAAGTCGAAAAAATAAAGAAATTTCATTACAATATCTTGCACGGTTTACGAGATATGGTGGTACCACGCGAGATATGGTGGTGCCACGCGAATCTTTGGAAACTTGAAACCTAGCCTAATCTTAATTTAGTTCAAATGTACACCTAATCACCATACATAGAGTATGGGCGGTAGGCGTGTCCATGAACCGATTACGTCCATTTTCAATAGCAAGATGCCTGCAAGAAGGTCTAACCTGAGTGTGCTAATTTCATTCAATTAGCTTTCTTGGTTTTTCCGTAAACCTGATTTGAACAGACAAACAGACGGACATAGCTAAATCAACTCAGGTGGTGACGCTGATCAAGAATATGTCTATATACTTTTTCATACCTACCACCGCCCTCTTCTATGCGTTACAAACAAAATGACAAAGTGAATATACCCTCGGTGTAGGGTATAATAAAGAAAATAAACAACATACGCATGTATTTCCGGTACTTTTCGCAACATAATTGTGACTTTTAGGTAAATATGGTCACTTGGGTGTTACGTAACGTTTAAGGGGGGGGTAGAGGAAAACGTTACGGCGCGTTACATAGGGGGGAGGGGGGGTCAAAAATCTTCGAAAATTGCGTTACGTAATACTTGAACGGCCCCTTACTTTGGGAAGTAAAATCTACAACTCTTATTTGCTGTAAAGTTGTTAGAGTACAAGGTGTCGTTCCACGAATTTGTAACGGAAATGGCATAGGAGAGGAGGGTTTAGTTTTTATGTAACGTCACATATACAGTTACTCACAAAATTGAGTATACACCTTGATTTGAAAGAAATATTGGCAATTTTTAAAGAAATTAAAAATGTTTAGTAAATAATTTTAATGCATAGATACCAATCTGACGAACTAACAACGAACATAAATTTTAGTATTTTTGAGACATAACACAAAAAGAATTCATAAAAACGTAAATTAAAGCAAAATTCATGTTACAAAATTAAGCATACAGTTCATTAAAATGAAGTATATAGCTCATTAAATTTTAATTTAAAAAGATATTCTTTGATTCCAATAATTGGTAGGACCACTTGCTGCATCTGTTACAGATTAAATTCGTCGTGGCATAGAATCCACCAGTTTTTGGGTGAAAGAGTGCGAAATTTCTTCCCAGATCTTGGCTATCGCTCTCTTTAAGTTCTCCTTGCTCCACGAATGAAAATTTTTCAATTTTATTTTCACTTCTCCCCACAAATGCTCAATTGGGTTCCTTTCCAACGATTGTGGTTGTGTTTTAAGTTGGTTTGGAGAGTTTTATAGCAGCCAATCTTGCCATATGTGCGCCGTGTGCTTTGGATCATTTTCCTATTGAAACTAAAACCCGTACGGAAGCTTAAGTTTTGCGGCACTCTGTCGCAAATTTTGTCCAATATCCAATATCCAAGTAACTTTCTTTGGTAATAATTGAGTCCATAAATTCCATGGATCCGACGCCACTAGCTGTCAGTACAGTATAACTGACCCTTCACCATGATTGACTGTGGCTACTCAATTTTTAGTTTGCAGCGAAGAATTAGTCTTTTTTCATACAATTGATATTCCATCTGATCACCAAAGATTAATTTTTGCCTCTTCCGTGAATATCACCCTTTTCTAAAAGCTCGGTGGCTTGTTTAAAGGCTTTTAAGCAAACTCCAAACCTTTTTTTTTAATTATAGAACAAATGAAATTCTTTTTGCGTGCAATTAATCCATCCAAATTATTTTTTCGCAGTACTCGATTAACTGTTTTTGTGGATATCGGCTTGCTAATAACTTGGGAAACTTCTGCTATCGATTTCGGCACTCTAGCCTTTGGATACTTTTGCAATTTACGTATTATAATTCGCTCATCACATTTTGATAGGAGTTTTTTCTGCCTCTATCTATAGAATTCATCAATGTACTTTCGTATCTCCACTTGTTTATAATATTTTGAACTGTATAATTAGGTCTTCTAATAATTTCACCAATTTCGCGATACGATTTTCCTTTAAAATATCATCTCATCACCAATTATCTTATTGCAAAAGTTGTATCCTTGCTAGTGGTCACCATTGCGAAACTAACGCGTAAAACGAAATGAACTTGTGTTCAAACTATTAGTCGAAATAGCCCTACAAACTTTAAAATGCTTTTCAATACTTCCATGATAAAAAAAAATCAAATTTTATGTCAAAACTGGCAAGTGTATACTTAATTTCGTGACTTGAATTTGGCTTTAATTTACGTTTTTATGAATTAATTTTGTGTTTTGTCTTAAAAATATTAAAATTTATATTCGTTATTAGTTCGTCAGATTGGTATCTATCCCCATGCATTAAAATTATTTACGAAACATTTTTAATTTCTTTAAAAATTGCCAATATTTCTTTCAAATCAAGGTGTATACTCAATTTTGTGAGTAACTGTATATATACTAAATGTAAAATTACAAGCAATAATGAATAAATAGCCTGAATGAAAATCAACGCGGAATAAATTGCTTGTCCTATGTATATATGGAACTTTTTGAAACTTTTTAAGGCACGACCTCTATACAACCACCAAATGTAAAATTTTACATTCATTTCAATATCCAGTTAAATGAAAATCTTAAATGTCACTCACTGAGTAGAATAAATCGTCCAGCAAGCTGATTATAGCAACATTTTTCGAAATAAAGTTATAAGACTAAGTACAATGGAACAGAGTGATTAAAGCACTGTTTAAAATAAGTCGAGCATTTTGATAAATGCGATTGACACCACTTACTCTGTAAAGCGATGCGATTCGAAAACAAATGCGATTCAATGCATTTGAGTACAATTTATTCAATTGCGTGTCACATTACTTTCGCATCGCATTACAGAATTGTGCCCCTGGTCTTCGATCAAATTAACTAAATGTTTTTTTTTTAATTTCTCTATCAGCAAAATGTTTCACTGTGCAATATTGCGAATTTGCATAACTGACTCACCAGCACCAACCGAACACACCAGCATCTGCTTTACCTCAAACTTAGCCGAGAGTGGGCCAATACAACCATCACCAACACCTCATTTAGTTAAAATAAGAACAACACAACTAAACAACAGCGATGAGGAAAATTAAATGCAATCATCAATCAATGGCACAATCAGCGTTCGTGTAGCTCCAATTTTTTCAATGTCTACTATGGTGCGTCAAAACCGTTTGGGTTGTTATTATTGGTGTAATTTTCGTGTTTTTCCTAATAGCCAATTGGTAATGAGTGCATTTATCTATCTAGAAAATACAACTATATTAATTATTCAATGTTAATAAATGTGTAGATTATTGTTAAAAACAAATTATCACCTTTGTTATTCAACTTCAATTAGCGATGTAGATTTCACTCCCTGTGCCAGCGAAGTCACCACCTTGCCACCGTCGAAGTTAACTGCCGTTAATTTATGGTTGCTTGCGTCGCCTTACTTTTTTGGGTGAAATTTATTGCACAATTTTTTTTTATTGATAAAATTTAATACGAATAACTTAATAACTAAAATAGGAACCACTTTAATTTTGCCGTATTATTTGCATTTTTTTTTTGTTTCGTTTTACTGCAAATCGTATAAAAATGTTTGCATTTTCACGTTTTCTTATTCACCTTGAATAATAATATATTTGTATAACAATTTAATTTTTTTTACAATTTTTCTTTGTATAATAAATTTGTATAATAAATTTTTGTTTTCGTTCTCTCCCCAAAAAATAAAATTTTGTTTGTTGCGAATAAAAAAAGAGAGCTACACAATAGCAACAATTGCACAACACTGGATAGATGGTGATCCAGCGTTGCCGTTTCTACATAATTTGATATTTTCTTTTCTCATAGTAGGTTGGTAGATTAAATTGGCGTTTTCATGTTATCTTTTTTGATCCCATATCAGGGATATCAAATCAAATTTTTGTAAGAATGAAAAAGCATGCGAGCAGAAGCTAAAGCTGCGTCTAATGCACTTGACGAACGTGAGAGTGAATAGGCATACATTTACTGTTTTTATAGCATGTGATATCCTCCCTGATATGGGATAGTAGATGATCAAGAAAGATAACATGAAAACGCGGCATAAATCTGATTATGGTATGTTTTGGCAAATTGATTTTCAGAAATCGAAATTAATTTCTTATATCTAACTAGAGAAAAATTAACATTTTTTAAATAAACTTTGTTAAGCCTGCCTTTAAAAAGAAGGATCTCTATTGTCATACATTCAAATTACATGAAACAGCATCAGAAAGGAAAGCATAATATAAAAATTAAGTATCAGAAGCATAAACTGATATGTGCTCATTGTGCAACAAGTTGTGGGAAATATAGAAACCGATATATTTATAGACAGAAACACATAAAATTAAAACCAACACGCACAGATTTTACATTGGATTTTTGAATATTATTTATGATCTTATCAGCACACACTGGAACTGGTTACGGTTAAATGAGATAAATATGAAAAATTGTAATATTTAACAAACGATTTTGGTAGAATTTTGGGAAAAATTTTATTGGCAGAACATATTTTAGTGGCAACGCTGTAATCTTTGCGTTTGAAGGGGAACAGTTTGAAATGCAGTTCCAAAAACGCAGTATACAAAAATAGGCCAGTTCACATTATCCCTCACGCTGTCCAACAAGGCTTTAGCTAGCTTACACGCAGCGTAGACTTGTTACCAATTACTTTGGAGAAATAACGATTATTCTACGTATGTATTACTAACGCGCGGTAAAAAAACGCAATAGCTAACGCGCGTTGAAAAAAAGCTCGTGTGAACGAAAGCGAACTTGTGCTTTAAACCCAATTTCGATGTGATCTTATCTTATCTTATCTTATCTTATCTTATCTTATCTTATCTTATCTTATCTTATCTTATCTTATCTTATCTTATCTTATCTTATCTTATCTTATCTTATCTTATCTTATCTTATCTTATCTTATCTTATCTTATCTTATCTTATCTTATCTTATCTTATCTTATCTTATCTTATCTTATCTTATCTTATCTTATCTTATCTTATCTTATCTTATCTTATCTTATCTTATCTTATCTTATCTTATCTTATCTTATCTTATCTTATCTTATCTTATCTTATCTTATCTTATCTTATCTTATCTTATCTTATCTTATCTTATCTTATCTTATCTTATCTTATCTTATCTTATCTTATCTTATCTTATCTTATCTTATCTTATCTTATCTTATCTTATCTTATCTTATCTTATCTTATCTTATCTTATCTTATCTTATCTTATCTTATCTTATCTTATCTTATCTTATCTTATCTTATCTTATCTTATCTTATCTTATCTTATCTTATCTTATCTTATCTTATCTTATCTTATCTTATCTTATCTTATCTTATCTTATCTTATCTTATCTTATCTTATCTTATCTTATCTTATCTTATCTTATCTTATCTTATCTTATCTTATCTTATCTTATCTTATCTTATCTTATCTTATCTTATCTTATCTTATCTTATCTTATCTTATCTTATCTTATCTTATCTTATCTTATCAAATCAAATTTTTGTAAGAAAGAAAAAGCATGCGAACAGAACCTAATGCGCTTGGAGAATGCGAGAGTGAATAGCATACATTTGCTATCTTCATAGCATGTGATGTCCTCCCTGATATTTGATTAGATAAGATCACATGGAAACTTATTTTTGCAAACATCTTGATATGAAGTTATTTCAAAAAATCAAATAAAAAAATATCTTTGTGATGAAAATAACTTAATAACACACATATAAACTGAATAACCCGGCATATACCCACATATTTTTTACTCTTTGTTGGCTATATGGAATGATGTACATTAGTGCGTGTCTCAAATATGCTTATTGGGGAATTTTATTATTTTAAGCATTTTTTGACATTTGAACGTCGACGCCAAAGAAGTAGATAGGAAAGAACTAGACTCCGAGCTTTTTGCCTGTATTAAATTTTGGCGAGAAGAATGAAAGCTGGAACCAATGAGAATTACGAAGCAAAATCCAATTGGATTTATTTCTGATTTTGTTCGGCTTTTGCAACGAACCGAACGAATTCACAATGTTAAATTCAGACCATTTTGTATTTTTTAATTTATTTATTTCTAAAATTCATAAAAAAGTTATTTGAATATTAGAAAATGGAAATAAATAAATTGATATTCAAAAATAAGGAAAACTTGTTGAGAAAATTATTCAATTACGATGACTTACATTTAAACCTGCATTTGAGAAAATCAATTTTTATATCTACCAGGCAACCAGCAAATGCAATAGCATGATTTTTATTTTGACTCCTTCAAACTTGCAAATTTGCAAGTGATCCAGCGTAAGTTTGTTGTTGGTTTTTCTTCAGAAAAATTCAGTCGAAAAAATCCTAAAAAAAATGCGTGTATTTGTTTCGCTGTCAAATTTTAATACAATAATTTAATACAACCTTCATTTTTATTTCCATGATAATGTTGAAAAATATAGAAATTATAGAAATATTTTGAGTTTTATAAAATAATTTCAATTCAATACGTAAGATAAATGAAATTTTGTTTGAAGCAGGCGCTCAGCAAATAAAACAACATGAATATCATTTTAATTTTTCAGTTTGAACCAAAAAATGTACGTACTTGATCAAGGGATCAAGGGTGCTAGTCCCCTTACATGAATATTTTTGAGTTCGGAAAGGTTTAAGCCCAAATTAAGATAACACTTCGATAGTAGTAGTGTATTTTGACACATTGACTTAGTTTCCGTGTTAATTTTAAAGAAATCTCCATTTTTTATCTTTGAAAATATGATTTTCGTGTTTTTTTAAATGCAGAATCAGTTCTAGTGACTAAGCTATTCTAATTGAACTTATTTATTATTAACTTGTTTCAACTAATGATTCGTTTCAAGTAAAACAAGAAAATTGAAAAATATAACTTCATAATTTCTATATATTTCTAGCCCCCAAAGGAAAAATCCTAGTTGCGAAAAATAGCATAATTTCAGCACACATACAAGCAAACAACATGAATATAATTTTTTTGTTTTCCACTCAATTTTTCTGCCGAAAAAATACCAACAAAATTGAAACTAACGGCATCGGTTGTAAACACAAAAACGCAACAACAAATACACGCATTTTTTTTAGGATTTTTTCGACTGAATTTTTCTGAAGAAAAACCAACAACAAAATTTACGCGGGATCACTTGCGAATTTGCAAGTTTGAAGGAGTCAAAATAAAAATCATGCTATTGCATTTGCTGGTTGCCTGGTAGATATAAAAATTGATTTTCTCAAATGCAGGTTTAAATGTAAGTCATCGTAATTGAATAATTTTCTCAACAAGTTTTCCTTATTTTTGAATTTCAATTTATTTATTTTCATTTTCTAATATTTAAATAACTTTTTTATGAATTTAAGAAAATAAATAAATTAAAAAATACAAAATGGTCTGAATTTACCATTGTGAATTCGTTCGGTTCGTTGCAAAAGCCGAACAAAATCAGAAATAAATCCAATTGGATTTTGCTTCGTAATTCTCATTGGTTCCAGCTTTCATTCTTCTCGCCAAAATTTAATACAGGCAAAAAGCTCGGAGTCTAGTTTTTTCCTATCTACTTCTTTGCACACTAGCGGTCATGTTCGTCAGTCAAAAATTCATCAGTCAAAACAAAATTTGGCTGCTGACTAACACTTAACCACAAACATTTTTGTGGTTGACTGTTGACTGACGAAAAAGAACAGTTGCACACGCAACAAGAGAAATTTGAGCAAAGCTGACGAACTCCCTTTTAAGTTAAGTACTTCTCAGTTTCACAAAGTATTATAGCCTGAACACAATTAGAGCGGTGGCGGTAAAGCGGCGACGAATATTCGCTGTCAAAAAAAAAACGCAACGAAAAATCGTTTGAACAAACACAATTGCGGCGGCGACTGCTTTTCACGTCTGATTTCTTGAGAGAGAATCCTATAGGGAAAAGAGAGTGAGAAAAACAAAATTTGTAAACAATAAATTTTGCTGAGAAAATCGTACTGGCAAAGAGAATGACAAAGAAATGCAAAACTGATCGGACGGTGAAATAGAATTAAATCTAAATCGACGGCGAATCGTCGCAGCTCAATAGTCGTACGCCGCAATTCTGTTCAATTTCACATGATCAAGTATGTTATCATTTTTGACAGCGAGTATTCGTCGCCGCTTTACCGCCACCGCTGTAGTTGTGTTCAAAGCATTACCCTGAAAACTAGAAATGAGCTCAGAATTTTTTGAAACGACAGCACTGGTCCATATAAGTTTTTTTTTCGTTTCATAATTATCTGGCAACCTTGTCTCAGACCCAAAGCTTCATTGCAAGTAACGACGTGAAGAAGAAACGATAATTTTTCCTAAAAGCAAAATAAGAGGAAAAATTTACAAAAATCAGCTTAAAATTAGTAAAAACCAAAAATATAATATTAATATTATACGAATTGAACAAAAAAGTTGAAATAAATACGCAAAAATAAATATAATAACGCGACGAGAAGAGCTAGAAAATTTTAGAAAGTGCTGAGTAGGAAATTTTCGTTAAGTCTCCACACCATTAACGCACACACACGAACAGTTTTGTGTTGGAAGTGGATAAACGAAAATTAAAGATAAACTTTAAAATTCATACTTAAAGAATAGTGTTAAACTCTTTCGTGTGTAATTGCCAAAAGTTTTGCAAAGTAGCGCAAGACGAAGTGGAATAAAAAAAAATTGTAAATAATTCGTAAGCAAGCTTGTGAAAAAATTACATCTACGAAAAGAACTTGTGGATGGCTTTTTACTATTTCCGAGCGTACAATAGCAGTAAAACTATTACAACAGAAATCAAATGTTTTTGTCTTCACAAATACAAAAATCAACAATCACTCAATATACCAACAAAAAAATCAAGACACTTACAACAACATTGGAGATCAACATTGCGGCCATCTTTAATTTTTTCATACGCTACGTGACAGTAGAGGCAACAACACAATTTCTTCAATAACAACAAAAACGTTAAAAAATTTTATAGTAAAATTTGATTGTGCGCTCGCGTCGTGTGTATGAGAAAGAGATAGCTTGCTAAGTGTTATTTTTTTTTTTTTTTCAATAAAAATTAAGTCTCACCAACACTGCAAATAAGAAAAATTGCGTTTCGTTGTTAACACAATTTTTTGTTCCTGTGATTTTTTTTCATTCAGTTTACCAATAAATATAAAAACATTTGCTTTGAGAATCGTCAACTTTAATAACAACAGCCTAAACAAAATTTTATCGACGACGTGCAAGAAAAGCATAAAAGAAAGAAAAAAATTTGCAAGAAAATTTTAGATAAATATTTTTGGAAAAATAATCGCAGCAAAAAGATTAAATTGAAATTCATAGTATGGAAATTGCTCTAAATTCCGCCGTCGTTGCATCGTCACCGTCTTTAAAGAAAGCGGCGACATTTAATGGGTTTCTGCCTGCGCCAACGGCGTCACATCGTGGTTTTGGGCAAACCGGCAGCAGTGGTATCTATTCCGCTGGAGGTGGTTTTAAAAATGATATCGGTAAGTGATCTATTGCGTTGAAATGTCAGTAGTGCTATCTGTTGTCATTTGTTTT
Source organism: Tricholauxania praeusta (assembly GCA_949775025.1). NCBI lineage: Eukaryota > Metazoa > Arthropoda > Insecta > Diptera > Lauxaniidae > Tricholauxania > Tricholauxania praeusta. The sequence goes on along the minus strand of OX459028.1, from coordinate 56,449,940 downwards.
GAACCAAAAAGTTATATTTTTTCTGTGGTAACAGGTACCAGCCTTAAGAAAATAATATTTCTAAAATTGTGACACACAGTGTCGGACAAAACATAAGCACGGATTAATGACTACTTACATTTTGGTTAGTAAAAATTTAAAGAAGAAGTATTAATTAATTTTTTTTAATTTGTTTTCTTAAGTTACTAATATGTATTTATTAAAAAAATTACATTTGTATTAAAAATTATTTGTTATTAAATAAATTACGATTTTAAAAAGAGCAGCGCCTTCAATATTGGTGCGACAAAACAAAAGCACATTTCTAATGAGTAATTTATAAAGTACAAAAACTAAAAAATAACGTTAATATTTTGTAGAAAATACATTTGATTTGGTAACTGCTGTACATCTTCTTGGCATAGATTCTATTAGGTTGTTGATTATGTCGTTGAGAATATTATACCAGGCTATTTTTGTTTGCTCAAATAGGGAATCTTGATTTTTATAATTTTGTCTATTTATTTTTCTGACAACAATTTCCCAAAGGTTTTCAATTGTATTGAGGTCTGGGGATTGTGCAGGCCACTTCAAAACTTCGATATTTTTACTTATCATATACTCTTTCACAACCATCGAGGTGTTTTTGGGTTCGCTGTCGTGAAGAAAGGTTTACTCTTAGGGCATTTACTATTCTGTGTAAGGTAATATAACGTTCTGAAGGATGTCTTTATAAGCGATTCGTACCATTATGTCATTTATTTTATGAATTGGACCGATTCCAAAACCGGAAAAACATCCCCACACCATTACATATCCTCCGCCATGTCATCATATCGGACTGCGAAAAAAACATTTTTTTCCGCTAAGAACCAACGAGCTAGGCTTGAATTTGCTAGAGCAAAGGCGCTGCTCTTTTTAAAATCGTAATTTATTTAATGACAAATAATTTTTAATACAAATGTGATTTTTTTAATAAATATTAGCAACTTAAGAAAACAAATTAAAAAAAATTAATTAATACTTCTTCTTTAAATTTTTACTAACCAAAATGTAAGTAGTCATTAATCCGTGCTTATGTCTTGTCCGACACTGTAGGTATAAAGTGAGATTTCATATTTTAGAATTTTATTAAATAGCACAGGGAGGATGACCAAAACTATAACTAAATTATTGAGCGAATGAGTGCCACAGTGACCTCTCCAAATGGAACGAGATCAGAGTTGTGCCCGTACAATAATATTCGCTTTTTCGGACTTAGAAATAATATGATAAATAAGAAATTTCAACAAAATGTTAAATTACACAAAAGAATTCGTTCAAAAGATTCGAAAATACGCTTAATAATTACTTTTCAAAAAAATACGCTTTACTTATCTCCATAATTGCCACGGTTACTAATGCTCCTATACGAATTTTTTTTTATTTCAAGTCTGAGGCAAAGTTGTTCTTCATGAAAAAGCATTTTTCCATTTATACTATCACTCTAGCACTACTTCTAAACTCCCTATGGAGCATTTGAGTCAAATTTTCTAAAAAATATACATACGACACAAACGACTGACACATTTCATACGGTCATAAGCAAAAATATTCCTTTTAAAAAAACTAGGGGAGTCCTCCCAATGCTCATCAGTGTGGCAGTAAATTCAAAAATAAGTCATTTTTTATTTTACTTTTTTTCTTGATACCTATACTTAATTATTTTTTATATTTATTATAATCTTAAATGTAAACATTACATTTCAGTCGTTTGTCCCGTATTCAAATTTTTTCAGAAAAGTTTATTTTCGTTTATCATATTTTTTACCCATAGAAGGATTAAGGAGTTGTGCTGGAGGAAGAGTGTAAATAGAAAATATGTCTGTTCCTTCAAGGGAAACAATTTGACTAAAACAAAACCTCTCAGACTTGAAACAAAAAAAATTATAGAATAGCGCTTGTAATAGGGTTACCAGATGACATACTTTAGTAGTAAATGTACTACTTTTGCAAGGCAAAATACTTTTCACCTGAAATGTGCTACTTTCAGTTGAAATGTCATGCTTTTCACTACTTTTGAAGTTTGCATTGTAAAATATTTTCTGAATGGAAAATGTTGAAGTATATTTCGAATATTGTTATCATATTTCTAGTGTTTTTCTTCGACTAGGACCCTTTTTTTTGCTCATCAAAAAAATATTTGTATTATTTGTATAGAAAAAATTATAAAAATTTTTGTTTTTTATTAGAAAATTGGAACTTTTTCACATGCACTACTTTTGTAGGCAGGGCATCTGGTAACCCTAGCTTGTAACTGTGTCAATAATTATCGGTTAATTTACCATTATCTCGAAATGCTTACGTGTTGGCCAAAATATAATGGCATATCCGAGTTCTGCGACCCCAAATTACCCTGAGTTAATATCTGTCGATGTTCCTCTAGAATATATTTCTCATTTTTTTAACATACAGTAGAATCTCGCTAATCCGGATATGGCCTTTTTCGGATCATACTGTAATCCGGACAGGGTGAAAAAAGTAAAAATTTCCAGTATGTCTCTTGTTATCCAGACCGACATTAGTTTCGCTAATCCGAATCGCATGTTATATCGTGCAATAATCAACAATACAAAGAAATGGAATACGTATAGTTATTGCTTTATTCGCACGCCTTGTTTTATATTCGTTTCTACACTTTACTCCGCCTATTTCTATGTACGCCTTATTTGATACTTTCCACAATATTGAACTATGACATTACAATTTTTAGCAACCCATGAGTACGTAGCACGGGAATTCCCGAATGATCTCTTACCTACCTACATACATACATACTATTATTACCTACATTACTATTATTTGTTATAATAAATGAATAAGCATTTATAAATGTTTTTCTTTAATAATTTTAATATGCCTTTGGTAATCCGGATCTCCGCATAATCCGGATTGGGGCCGGTTTTAATTGATCCGGATTAGGGAGATTTTACTGTATAGAGTAATTTATAATTTGTTTGTTATTAGATGCATACAAAGTTTTCTTTTTATTTCCCTAATTTTCCTTATCGTAATAATTGCACAAATCAATAATTATGACCCTTAAAAGTTTGAGTTCTTACAGAACTAATTACTAAGTAGTACTTAGCCTTATCTGTGGGTTTTAAATTTGTGTTACTGTTTTCATCTAAAATTTTGGATCTGTTTTTTTTGTAAGTGTTCCTTCTAAAAAAAAAAAAAAAGAATTTTATGATTTCTTGCAGTAAAACATTAAAAAGACCGAATAAAAAAATTACATTGCTGTACAGACCTGGGTGACAGACTAATAATGTACATTACGTGAAGAAAGAATTTAATTTTGTTTCCGCGAAAATTCGATTACAATTAAAGTAATCGTTCATCGAACAATCTTAGATTACAATTGCAGCAATCGTATTTTTGAAAAAGTCGAAGTAAAGATTACTGTATAGTAATCGTAATCAAATTTCGTTCGATGAACAATTTCTTTAATTGTAATCCCGTTTTTTTTATAAAGATAACTGTAATCATTTCAAATGATTACTTTATGAAGTGTATTTCAAAAAGAAATAACAATTTTACAACTTAATGATACCATCATTACATTTTTTACAAACCATCTTTGGATCGTTCCAAAATTTTTTTTTTTACATTTTCCAGGCATTATATGAGTGAACACGTGTCTCGGGAATTTTTTCGCTATCGTAGATATCGAGGAATGTAGTGATGTAAAAAAAGTTTGAACCTTTTATGGTCATATTCAAATTGTCAGATGTCTAGATTATTTTTAATAATTTTTTTTTTCCTATATACATAGATAAATATTATCTTAATAGGTAATGCGTTTTACTTTTAGATACTTCTTGAATTACTTCTCTTACGATTACTCAAAAAAATTTCAGTATTAAAATTGTTGTAATCGTTCACCGGAGGCTTTAATATTACGATTACTGTAATTGTTATTTGAGTTTTTCAAAAATTAAGATTAATGCAATTGTAATCTAGATTCCTTCGATGAACGAAGCAATCCTAATTTAAAAAGTTTTGGAATTGCGATTAAAATAATCGTAATCCTAGACGCAAAAAAAATGTTTGTTCTAGTTTTTAGACCGACAAAAATTTGTTTCGATTTTTTCCCAACGTAAATATTTTCAGAAAATTAGTGGCTTCAGCGTATTCAGCGACTCAAAATATATAAAAACAATAAACAGAGCGTATTTAAAAGCAAACCTACATTTCGCTTGATTTTACGGGCAGCAAAAGACATAAACATTTTTAAAAACACTTTAAACGAAACTTGCGATCTCTAATTCTTGGCTGAAATTTTACTTAAGGTCTCATAGCACCGTTTCAGACTAAACATTTCAAACAACCGATTTTTCTTGTCGCCCTAATGTAAATATCGTTACCTTAATATAGAAAGGCCCTATCTACCATTTTTGTTTTTTTTTACAGGAGAACGAAAAAACTTAATAAGAATTAAAGTTTTGTGAGTTATAGCTCTTTTTTATTTGCTTGTAATTCCTTTATTTTCAGTCATAGCTCACTTATTTTTTTACCAATTGTGTATTAGAGGATGACCTACCGAAATCTACAAAAAACTCGATTTCGAAAAAAATGTTAGTTAGGGCCTTTCTATATTAAGGTATTTCAAAAACCTCAAAAAACAAGAGCGCGTCGTAACAAAATTTTTTTTAAATGTATGTATCAACAACTACATACATATTTATAGCACATTGAATTTGCGACGAAAACGAATTGCATTCTGAAGAAATCTGGGAAGTACTTTCTTATTTACTTACTTGGGTGGCCATAACAACCCATTACCGGGTAACGGCCGACCTCAAAGGCTCTCTCCAGGTGCCTCTGCTTCGCGCATGACTTTTCCAATCAGTCACACCAAGCGTGGATTGGGTTTTCTCGGCCTGGTCTTTCCATCGGCGGCATGATTTTCCTCTTCGTCGTCTCCTAGCGGCTTTTGCATCGATCACCTTTTTCGCCGGAGATTCGTCCATACGCACAACATGCTCCAGTCGGCACCCGGACATTATCCTCACGGACATAATCCCCATTTTTACTATAGCCAATTTTTGTTCATCCAGAATATGATATTTTAAATGCTATCAACTCTACTGCGCATGGTCAAAAATTGACAATAGATTTTATGAAAACCAGTAGCAGTTGAATTTTATTTTTTTTTTTATTGAAATTTTTTTTTCAACTCGCAAGATTTGATTTTTAATACATATTCAAAACATTATAATTTCGATTAGAGGAAAATTAAATTAAAAATGTTGCGGTACTGTTATTTATGTTTAAAAGATAAAGATTCAAACGACAATGTAAAATTTCATGGGTGAGTAAAATTTTAATATGCATTTCGCACTGCGTAAGGAATAAATTTACCAAACTAATTTTATTTAATAATCAATAATGCCAAAATTCCATTATAGATTGATGTTAATTTCTTGCGAAATAAAACCAAACCCTTGAGTCCATTTGGTATTTAATACATTTTGTTTACAAATATTTTTAAAAATCAAAACATACAAAACTAGCGCATGCGCAAAACAAACTGTAGCTTTTAGATATTTCAACAATCTTGGTGAACTTCAAACACACTGAGCAGGTAGGTTAGTAGCAATATAGATGTTTTACATATATGCCTGTATGAAAAAGCGGATCAGATTGTTGCAAAATGAAAGAAATGATTAATGTACTTATTATTTTGTCCAAGTGAAATAAGCCCTTTAAATGAAAACATACGCGTATAGAAACATTCGGGGAAATCCCTTCTTCTTTTTCACTTTTAAAGGCATTGCCATATTGAAATTATCAAAATAAAAAAGAATTTCTATAGGTAGTGTACTTATTATTTTGACCATATGTGTATATATTGGGCATTCCATGCCAAATCACCGAGGTTTTGGCCCTACCATCTTCGATTTCGCTAATATTTTGATATGTTTTAGTGCGTATTAAAAGCAACAAGCACACCAATTTCCAGTTTTGTATTCGAAACCGTTATTGAGTAATCGGTTTTATAAATTTTAAGGCAAAAATTTTCAATTAACGATAGGCTAGTAATAAATATTGATATCAATAAAAAGTAGGGTATCGTTTTTTTGTATTTGTATGTAACATAGTTTATGAAAAAAAAAAGTAAAAAAAAATTCGAAGTAATAATCAGTTAGTTATTTATTAACGTTTATAAAAGAATAAAGTCGACATTTTCAAAAAGTGCGACTCCTTCGATTTTCCTTAAAAATTTTCTCAAAATTCTACTCTATATTACACAACTTTTAAGCCATAGTTCAAGATGTGCTGACAATTTTTTCTATTTTTTTCGAATTTTGAAAATTTTATATTTGTTTTTTATGATTGAATTATCTATATCACTAGTTTAAACAAAAAAAGATCTGGTTTTTCACATACTTTTTTACATATGGGTAGTTCTTTGTCAAAAAGGCCACCCCCTCTGCCCATTTCAGTTTTGAAAAAAAAAAATGTTGAAGGATATGAAAAAATCAGAAATTTTCTCAATTTTATGATGCCGTCTGGTCTTTTTCGAAAAAATAGCTTTCTAACCTCAAAAAACGTGTTTGAAAAGAAAGTGCTACTAAAAAATATACATAAATAGGCAATCTCTAAACGGTTGCACCACTTTTTCTCAGCTATAGCACAACGTAATCGCTCAATTTTTTTTTGTTGGAAAGGTTGTAAGGAGAAGGGGGGACATGTATACTTTGTTTTTCAATAGAAGGCGGTGCCACGCCCCTAAAAAGGAAAAACGTCTCCTTGGCTAAACTAATGGACCGATTTTGATGAAATTTTGTTTTGATTGAATCCTAAGAAAGATTATTAAAAACTCTGATTTCTAAAAAAGGGCGTGGCATCGCCTCAAATGTAAAAAAACGCTATCATGGCTGTGCCACTGCACCGATTTTGATGAAATTTGGTATGTAGATAGACTGGATCTTAAGTAAAAATATTTTTTTTTAGTGGGCGGTGCCACGCCTCTTACAGAAAAATACGTCGTTACTACTAAACTAACAGACCGATTTTGATTTTGAACCGTTTAGAGATTGCCTATTTATGTATATTTTTTAGTTGCACTTTCTTTTCAAACACGTTTTTTGAGGTTAGAAAGCTATTTTTTCGAAAAAGACCAGACGGCATCATAAAATTGAGAAAATTTCTGATTTTTTCATATGCTTGAACATTTTTTTTTTTTCAAAACTGAAATGGGCAGAGGGGGTGGCCTTTTTGACAAAGAACTACCCATATGTATTTTGAGTCGTAAATTCCAAAAATGCCAACCATTTTTTTCTCTTAAGAATCGTTTTTTTTTTCACTTTTTTCGTTTATTTGGCCATATTTCCATCAATTTTTTTTCGCGAATTTCGAAGAGGGTCGGGCTATAACCTCGGTGATTTGGCATGTATAGTATCGAAAACGATTTGTGATATAATTTATTTATTAAGTCAGAATCAGAGCACCATTTTACATAAAAAATTATCAAACCATTGAGGACAAACTTCTTCTAAATAAAAATTTGTTTTTTACTTTCAGCTTCTAACGCCAATAGTAGCCTTGCGCTTCTAGCTGCCCTTACGTTAAAAGGAGCCTTAAACGGCACAAATAACAATTATAATCGCCAGCAGCATCACGTTGGCTTTATGTCAACTAACACTGCAGCGACAACAAACGATCGAAACATATTTTCATTCACCACAGCGGGTATAGCTGCCGCTGCAGACACAATCACCTCCAGTTCAAATGCAAATATTTCATCGTTATCATCTTTAGCCGCAGCAACTAACAACAAAATTAGCAATAAAAGCACAACAAAATCATCATCATCATCAACAACATTATCATCGTCAACATCATCAGCAGCAGCAACATCGACAACGAATTCCAATTTAATTAATTCCAATAATTCTAATGTTACAAATTTATTAACAACAACACAATCTGTAACAACTACAGCAACATCAACAATAATACATAACAATGTTGGTGGTAAAAATCACTTTCAAATTCCGTCCGATATACTCGATGATTTGGCCAGTCGTTTCATCATTAACGTCCCTGATATGGAGTTGAGTAATTTAATTCGAATTTGCTTTCAAATTGAGCTCGCCCATTGGTTCTATTTGGATTTCTTTTGTGCAATTGAAGAGAAAAAACTACAGCCGTGTGGCATGAAACCTTTTGCAATGCAAATATTTCAGGTACGCAGAAAAGTTTAAATTATTGTATTTTAAATATTTTTTTAAGTGAAAAATTTATTTTTAAAACAAAATTTTTTTTACATATGATGGCTCCGGATCGATATTTAGTAAATTTTTTTTTTAATAATACTTATTTCTCTAGTTAAAAAAGTTAGTAAGTCAAAGAAATTTCGCATACAAGTAGTTAAACAAATGGAGCACATATTCATAGTCACTTTAGATTCAGGCTTAAAGTTAGAAAGTTCATTTGGGCATACTGTTGACTTCCATTAAAATAAGTTCTCGGTTATTCAAATATCCAATGTATCGAACGCACATATGTATGCTCATTTTGTGTAAAAAGTATACGGAATCGTGGTCGTCTCAAATTAACGAGTGAAGGAGATGATCGATATATAGTGTTGTTGGCAAAAAAAAAAAGGCAACTTGACGATTGCTGTTAAAATGAGTTCATATATCAGCCTCTGAACTATTAGACGCCGATTGGTGTTTACCGGTCTACCTGGAAGAAAATTTCGTAGAGTTCCTTTACCTAGATTAAAAAATTTGAAGATGAAGAAACAGTTCATTTTAGCACATACGGAGGGGTGTGGCGTTTTAGACGAAAAAATGGAGAAATATCTTTTTAACCGCTGAAACAAACATTAATTAGTTTTAAAAGAGTTCGATGTTTGGTTTACAAAAAAGGACTGACTATTTGCTAATTTTTTTCGCCCAAAGCGCCACACCATTCCTTATGTGCTAAGAAGAAGACCGGCATCCACTTATCGCCGTCTCATATTTCGGGCGCTGATCTGTGCACTCATTTCAACAGTACTTAATTGCATTCGAGGACTTAAAGGTGTAATTTTTGGCCAACAAAACTATACTCGTTAATTTGAGACGCCCACAAGTTTCGTTGGAGCTTTTTGGTTTTAAGGCATTTGTTAATTTTTTAACTTTCCTAGTGCTCGTGCAATAAATTTGTACATTTGGCTCTGACGTCTTAGCTCTTCCACAAGCCTTCGTTCTTTTGGAGTGCAGTGTCTCTTATGGCCCATCCAAAAACCGATTGTTTTTGCCTTAGACTACTATGTATATACATATGTTTGTAATATTTAACGACTCTTTCGTAATTAGCAATAAAACTTTAAAACTCTGAACAACTTAAACGTTCAAGATATAGAAAATGCTTATATATATCAAAAGCGGAGCAAACGGCTGCTTAACGCAATTAAAACAACGTCACACTTGACACAGCTGCAACCCGATAGCGGTACATTTTTTATTTTATTTTGCATTTCACCCTTGACTCCCAATATTTGTTGCTGCAGCATTCACACCTATTTGTCCATATGTGTATATACACACGTATACTCTTCTTTTTTTGAAAGTACATTTGTTTAACTACCTGTATATAAAATCTCATAAATTTGCTGTACTGTTACTTCTTGATATATTCATAAAAAACAAAAAAAAATGTAAGTCTTGGATCTTGCAGAAAGAAACAAATGTTTTCATGGAAAGATTTAATTTTAAAATCCTTTATTTTTGGAAATCGACCCTTATACCACACATATTAACTTATAACTTTCTTATCAAATAATCAAAACTATTGACGTAAGTACTGATAATTAAGAACAATTTTACTGCCTTATCATAAACACTTTAATTGGTGTATGCCTCTTAAATCGTAATCTTAATTTCATCAACAAAAGGCAGTGAGTTGAGCTTATTTATTCAGATCTATTTTAAATTGTAAATATTTTTTGAATTTTCTGTTGTAAATTTATTTATTAATTTTTTGTTTGCTTATATTTTTCCAGCATATTCCATTCCTTCACAAACATTTATCGTCAATCGATAAAATTTTAGACGATTGGAAAAATTATAAACTCTCTGTACCCACATATGGGGCCATCCTAATTTCGGAAGATCTCAATTATTGTCTGCTAGTGCAATCGTATTTTGCAAAGTGTTCATGGGGCTTTCCTAAGGGTAAAGTCAATGAGAACGAGGATCCAGTACACTGCGCCGCTAGAGAGGTACGAATATAAAAAAAGACTCGCCACACTATTTAGTATATCCAATCCAATTATCCAATTTGTGCCGATATTCTGTTCAGCATTATAATTGTACATACATCAAATCGAGTTAGCAAATTCAAATCAATCGTGTTTCTCGAAAATAGGACAATTTCAACATGGAGAAATGTAATAAAAATATTTTCAATATTTTATTTAACAATAAATGTTCATTCAATTGCTATTAAAGCAACTTATCAAAATTTGCAGCTAGTGTTTTTTCGATTACTTCTTTTAACATTTGCGAACAGAATGAGAAATTGGTTTCGCTCTGCAAAAAACACAAAAGTAAACGCAACTTAATTCCCCGTTTGCACACAGAAATTCGTGCTCGTTGGCAAAAAGGGAAAACGATCAGGTCAAGTACATAATTTGTCGTACTCGGAAATTCTCTTCCGTCCTGCTCGTTCGGTGATTTATTTTGACATTGCTTTTTATTTTTATTTTTTTGTCGTTTGCCATGTTGCGGTTGCTACAATAATCAACTAACGCTGTTGTGTCTGGTTGATGGATAAATTGTGATATTTTCTAGCACAAAAAAATTTTAATTTTCGCATACAAACGCAAAGTTAACGTTTACACACAGAAACTCTTTCCGAAAATTCTTCTTGATTGTCAGCGTTTACACGAGATAAACTTTTTCGGCAAAGTTTTCTTGTTTGATGGCAAGAGGGGAAAAACAAAAGGGACGAGGTAAAAAACTTGTCATATGTCGCAAATGCAAAACGAAAATCACAAAAGAGAATAGACATGAATTTGTCTCTCAGACTTTCCTCGTGTAAACGCCGACTTTGTTAGAAAGAGGGAAAAATCGAAAGGGTGATGTACAGAATTTGCCGTAATCGGAAATTCTCTTTCGTTCTGCTCGTTAGATTATATTATGCTTTAACTTTACGTTTGTTGTGGTGGGTTGACACAGTAATTGCTTTGATATTTAAAAGCACAAAGAAATTCTAGTTTTCGTGTGTAAATGCTAAACAAATTCACAAAAGAGAATAGACAAGAACTTTTTCGCAGAATTTCCTTGTATAAACGTTGACAAAACAAATTCATAAAAGAGAATATGCAAGAATTTCTCGCACGAAATATCCTAGTGTAAACCATCACTAATGAAAAGCCGACAGAGCCTGCAATGGCTAAAATGTATACATGACGAACGGTGGCAGTTTTGCCAAAAAATGGATGGGAAAATCAATTCAGATGGGAATTTTGATACATTTTGAAATATTTAAGTATATGTTGTAGAAATCATAAACAAAATATAAAAAATATTTTTACTATATTTATCTATGAATATAACTCGATTTGATGTTGAACTCTTTGCTAAACAAAATTTGTGGAGCAAATACTTTTTGTACTTTTTTTTACGCAAATATGCATACCTGCATATGTATGTTTACAAGGGTTTTTTTAATTTTTTTTTGCTATACATACCCAGTAGGCAAGGGCAGGAGCTAACAGTGCTTCTAGAAGGCGTTCCTTGGTAAGTATAAGGCTTTCCACCCTCCTTTCAAACGTACTTTCTTTTTTATATGAAATGTCCCAAGAAAACAGGCCTTCCTAAGCAGGCTTTCTAACGCCGCTTGCCGTAGTAGGATTCTCAGAAGTACTTGGCAAAAATTAAAATTTAATACATCGTAAAGACTCTTGATATTAATTGTTTTTTTTTTATCCGCGCCTTCTCACTTGCGTTGATATTTTTAAATGATTTTTTTTTTTGTGATGTTTCTTAATTTACAATTTGACAAAGAATACTCAGAACTCTACCTCCTTAACATGACATGAAACAACAGAAGACTAGCCTGGCAATATGCACACCTCTCTTAATTTCTAACCATGTGTCTACTTTTCATGTCGTATATGTACAATGCATATGACAAAAAAGTAATGCTGAATCATAAAACATTGCAATACATGAAATAAAAAAAAAATAAACAAAAGCTTTAAAGTAAATGGGGTCCTTCTTCTTTGCCTTCTAATACCAGGCCTGATAGCACGTCTGTTGTGGGAAGACATATTATGCCATCTGTGATTGTATTTTTATTTGCACGAAAATCTAGTTTTGAGAAGTCCTTATATAATCGCAGCAGTGCTAGCAGGCCTTTTCCGAGGCAGGCCTTGCTCATTTGCCTGCTGGGTATTTGTAGAAATAACTACACAAAAAATCGTTTAAATATATACATACATACAGGGTCGGCCAAAACTTAAGCACCCCCTTAGTACATTTTTTTCAAATCATGATTTTTTTTTATGAAAACTACGTTCTTAAAACATATTACGTATTTATTTTATTTATTTATACCTTTATTATTGACAAGCAAAAATTAAAAAAAATCTGCGTCTCATAAATAAAAAGTTAACATCGAAGGAACATTTTAAACCCAAAACCTAAACGGACAAAACTAAAGCACCCCCATTTTTATGGTAAATAAAAACTTTTAAAATTAGTACTTAAATGCGAACCCTTTATTCTTGACGACTCGCGCACCTCTTTAAGGCATAGAAAAAATTAAATTATTAATGATATCCTGCGATATCCTTCCCCAGGATATTTTTAATGACTGAATGGATCTTCCGTGGTTTCGCAATTTTTTCTGATGATATTCATGTTGAAAATATCCCAAAAGGTCTCAAGAGGATTCAGGTCGAGGCAGGCCAACCAAAAACTTCTACCCTATTGCTCTGAAGCCAGCCCTTACAAGCATTAGAGACATATTTGGATCATTGTTCTGATGCAACCTTCATTCAAGTGGCATCTCTGCATAGGCATATGGCAGCATCACGTCTTTTAATATGTCAATGTACATGAAGCGATCCATAATTTCTTCAATCCCTTGAATTGGCCCAATCCCTTGACCAGAAAAAAAATTTCAGACCATTACACTGCCACCTCCATTTTTACAGTGGCTTTGCAATAATTAGAATTCAACCTTTCTCCTTTTGGCCTGTGTATACGCCTTATTTCATCCGAATCTTCCAAGTTATAATTGAATTTGTTAGAAAACAATATAGTCTTCCATTTTTAGACACTCCAGTTGAGGTGGGCGTGGAATAAGGCGTATACGCAAAGCAAAAGAAGAAAGAATGAATTCTAAGTATTGAAAAGCCACTGTAATGAATTGAGGTGGCAGTGTAATGGTCTGGGATCTCTTCTCTGGTTAAGGTATTGGGCCAATTAATAGGATTTAAGAAACTTTGGATCGCTTCGTGTACGTTGACATACTAAAAGACGTGATGTTGCCATATGCCGATGTAGAGAAGCCACTTGAATGAAGGTTGCATCAGGACAATGATCCAAATATGTCTCTAATGCTTGTAAGGGCTGGCTTCAGAGCAATAGGGTAGAAGTTTTTGGTTGGCCTGCCTCGACCTGAATCCTCTTGAGACCTTGTGAGATATTTTCAACATGAATATCATCAGAAAAAATTGCGAAACCACGGAAGATCCATTCAGTCCTTAAAAATATCCTGGGGAAGGATATCGCAGGATATCATTAATAATTTAATTTTTTCTATGCCTTAAAGAGGTGCGCGAGTCGTCAAGAATAAAGGATTCACAACTAAGTACTAATTTTAAAAGTTTTTATTTACCATAAAAATGGGGGTGCTTTAGTTTTGTCCGTTAAGGTTTTGGGTTTAAAATGTTCCTTCTATGTTAACTTTTTATTTATGAGACGCAGATTTTTTTTAATTTTTGCTTGTCAATAATAAAGGTATAAATAAATAAAATAAATACGTAATATGTTTTAAGAACGTAGTTTTCATAAAAAAAATCATGATTTGAAAAAAATGTACTAAGGGGGTGCTTAAGTTTTGGCCGACACTGTATGTACATAATAGTAGCAATTTAGATTTCGATTTTAAGATATTTTATTCATATCATTTCAGGTTTACGAAGAGACTGGCTATGATATCACTGAATTAATTGTACCAAATGATTATATCGAGGCTGTTATTAACTATCAATATACACGATTATATATTGTACGGAATGTCTCCTTACAGACACAATTTTCACCGCGTACGCGAAATGAGATCAAATGTTGTGATTGGTTTCCAATTGATTCGCTGCCGATAAATAAAAATGATGCCATATCAAAAGCCAAATTGGGCATTAATGCCAATTCATTCTTTATGATTATGCCATTTGTAAAGCGTTTAAAAAAGTGGGTGAACGATAAACGATCAGGTATCGAAACAAGACGTAAATTTTCTGGTGGTGTTCAAAATATCGCAACACCAACATCATCATCTACATCACCGGTGACTGCGATTAATGTTATCGAAGGAAGAGCAGGAGGAGCTAATCAAAAGAATGCTAACAATAGTTGTAAGAAAAACAAGCAACAATACAATGATGATAATAATGCCTTAAATAATGGAGAAGGAGGAGTTAAAACTGGGGGAACAGGCGGCGGTAGTAATTCAAATGCAAATTCAAATCGATCAAAAAGACAACGCCATAAATCAATGGGTGATTTGGATGGTATTAAATTAAATAATTTAAGTAATAATTCAACAAATAGTAATTGTAAGACAAATAATAAAAACAATAGCAACAATGTTGGTACAAAAAATGCTGCAGACCACCATTCGAATACAAATGGTTGTAATATGATAAGCAGTGGTGGTAATGGCATGGTAAATGGAAATGTTAGTGGTGGCGGCAGCAATCATAAACGTAATTCAGCTAAAAACTCAGCTGCTGGTAATGCTAATAACATTTCTGGTTCAACAAAACGACAATTATTTCATAGTCAAAGTCAGTGTGCAACACAAAATGGAGAAAAGGTAAGATATTTTTTAGTTAACCCAATATTGCTGACTTTACGGTAGTACATAATATTTTACAAGACTGAATCCCAGTCAGGTTTTCGATTTATTATTTCACGTATGATTCTTTCATCACTGATTTTTTTTTTACCTCTAATAATAAAAAACTGGTCTGTCCGAACGTCTTGGTTGTGGTTTTAAAAACTGCTGATTAGGATAAATTAACTTGTCCTGCTTCCTAATATCTCTTTTTCCCTGTCCTTTAATCCAATTTGTAATGTTCTATTGATTTCGGATTACCTGCGGGTTATTCAAATGTAGCTTCTTTACTAATTTGTGTTTTTGGAACCAAATTTTATAATAATTTGTTTTTTACAGAATTTTTATGTTCAGTACTTCTAGTGCAAAAAACCACAAAAAAATTACAAGCGCAAAATGCATTAAAATGGGCAATGGGCTGCTTATACTAGTTTCAATGACCGCTACGTGGTTTTTGCACTAGAAGTACTGAACATAAAAACTCTGTACACAACAAATGTAGCTTCATTGATACTTGGCCGCCTTCGTGAGCAACTTTGGCCTTAGCATGGTTTTTTCTTATAGCTGGACCTTAGGCCAACAAATAGGGTCCATCGAAGTGAATTTCTCTGGCCCGCTCTTAAGGTCCCACTTCCTCATAACAGAACTTATTCTTCACTAGATACATATACAGCTAAAAATGAGCCTGCAAAAACAGTGCATGAAATGAACGCAGAGGATATAGTCGAATATATAAAGGTTGAGGAGGAGTAGGAAAATAACTTAAATATCAAGGCAGATAAGCCACCTACTATCGCTTCATAATTTAATAGAACAAGACAAGATTAAATGCGAAGCACAGCATATGTGAACTGTAGCAGCTCTAAAGTGTGCATTTGACTCTGAGATTACGGCCCCGCGAGTTTTAAAAAGCGTCTGATCATTACTATAGAGAACTGGTTTCTAATGAGAGGTGAGAAATACTCGTAGTATTTCATTCTTTTTTTGCTTATAAGCGAGTGGCCTTAGCCAAAAGCATAATTCATATGTATGTAGTTTGCTCCAATGTAAAAAAAAAATAATTTGTGGTACTATTTATTTTTTGGTTTTCTCACACAAGACTACGTTTCTCTTTTTGATGCTAAGTCAAATCTGAATTAGCTGCCCAGTTTGTCAATTATGTACTTGTGTTTTTATTTCAATATAAATGAAAAACCTCTTTCGTTTTGTACGTTGACGAGTACAGACGTGTTTTCGGGTGTAGTCGTTCGCGTTTGTCTTAGCGTTAGAGCCTTTTCACATGCTTTTTTCAAAGCGGTGAATCGTAATCAGTACATAACTGAATTTGATTTTGACCTGGCATTATAAACCATTGATTTTCAGCCAATTTAGTTTTAGTTAGTTTATAGTCAAAAAAAAAAAATAAATGAAAAACATGAAAGTTGTTGATTTAAAATAACCTTTCGTGTTGGCGCATTTAGCGAGTGCAAACAAAAAAAAAACCTGAACTTCTGAGTTATTAAAACTATTAATCTTTTTATTTTCTTTTGTCTTCATAGATTGTCAGCTCCTTTGATTTAATACGCAAAGAGAAACAACAGATGAAAGCCGCCGCTCAAGCCGAAAAAACAGCAAAAGCACAAAAACAACAACAGCAGCCGCAATCGAATGGTGGTGGTGGTAGCAACATACGTGTGCGTGCTAAATCACAAAGTGATAAAATTTGTTCACTACAACAACAGCACCAACAACAAAATACTAATAATAAAAATAACAGCAACAATAATAAGCAGCAACGTTTACAAAAACAACAATCAATGATTGTCACCAACTCCAATATGATCAACAACATTAACAATAATAAGATAAGATCTGTTCCTACTGCTGTTGGTCATATTACACCACCACCAATTTCTGGTGCTGGCTTACTTGCTATAGCAACCGCAGCTGCTGCTGCTGACATAGCTGTCACAACAACAAAACCAATACAGCAAGGAAACAACAGTTTTGTTACATCAGCAACAGCAACAGCAACAACATTAAATGGAGCCACAAGACCGAGACCAGTATCGGTTTCATATGTTATACCACAAACATCAATCATAAAAAATACAACATCAATAATAACAACAAATTCAACTTCACCACCTTTACAGGAACAACAACAGCAACAGTTGTTGCTGCAGCGCATGGCTTCTGGTCCGAATTTGCGGATTTTGAAACGTGCTCATTCGTATCAGCCACAACAATTGCAACAGCAGCAACCAAAAATGCAACTACAACAGCAGCAATTGCAACGTCATCAGCAACATTTACAACAACAGCAGCAACAACCTGTTAAATTTACTCCCAGTTTCAATTCTTGGACTAACTTTTCATTCACCAAAAATTTTATTGCCAATGTTTTTTGTTAAATAGTTTGTTGGTAAAGCCCCAGCAACTTTCTTACCAAAAAATTTCAAATGAAATTGGGATAAAACAAAATTGAACATTAACAACAACACAGTTTTACAGAATTTTTTTTTTGTGTACCTATACATTTTTATTTGATTTATTTTGATTAGCTTCAACTTTTTTTCTTTTTTTTGTTAATTTTTTTTCTTTTCATAAAATTTTGACAAAAATGCCTTATACTGAACAGACTTTCAAAATTCGAATTCTTCAATAAAAGATCTACATGGAGACTTCTCATGATACGGCAGCTTAAACATTTTAGGTACTCAATTTACACTATGATTTTAAACCTCATTATTGATTTTGTAAACTTTTTTTTAGGGCGTTAATTTGCCAATATGATCTTGATTAACCCTAAATTAGATTTAAACAACTTCTTGTTCTCATATCTTTATATAACTTGTTACTATTTCTCAATGCTTTGCTATCATGGAGAAGCTTGTACAAATATACTAAAATTTTAACTTACCCCTAATTCTTGTAAAATATGACAGTGACAAAAATATGATAGCTATGCAAATTCGAATGCATGTAATTACTGCTTAAGATATTCCACCATATGTTTAAAAAAAAAATATAACGAAAAAAAAAATTCGGTGCATATTTTTATGTTTTTGCTGTCATAGTATTAATATTGTCTACAGTTTCAAGAACCACAACACTAATCTGGTTTAGAAAGTGCTCATGCCGACTGAATATCATTCGTCTTGAGCAATTTTGTTACCTACAACTTTATTCGGTTTGTAATAATTCTTTTTTAAATGTTCTTAATATCTTTGTGTTTACTAAAACATCACTGATCACATTCGGTAGCAATTTAAGTTTTGCTTGTAAAATATAAAAAACTACTAAATCTAAAGTGTTAGCGTATGGAGTTAATCAAGATTAGGTGAATAACGTCAATGCCCTAATGTTGGTGTCTTTATAATTTTAAGTGTAAATTGGGCCTGAATTCCCTAAGTAGTAAGTTTTAAGTCTGGGACTTTTATCCCTTTAATTTTTAATGAAACACTGCAATGAATTGATGAAGAATTCTAACATTGTATTGTTTTATATCATTAAAAATCTATTCTTCCATTTCATTTTATTTTTGCATAAAAATGTTAATGAAATAACAATTATTTAAGTTAGAAGATAGAGCTTTTAATTGAAATCAATAATCTAAGAGCATAACAGGAATTTCGCAGTTAAAAAAAAACAAGCACGTGATTAAATATTTAACAGTGATAATAAAGCTGCACCAGTAGCATGTATATTAGTTTTAGGAGAGAAAAAATTTAAGTTTTACTTAAAAAAATAGCAATGAATGAAAGCTTTTTAAAAGTGCTATTAGAATATGAGTGTAACTTAGTGAGTTGTAGACTCTAATAAAGTCGTCTATTGAGCACATCGAAATAGTTAAATGTAAAAGTTGATATGTAATTTTATATGTATACTATAAAATTATTTTAATTGAATTTGTATTGAGCGCAAAATATTTGTATGTTTTTATATAGAAAAAAATGCGCAACTCTAAATAACAACTGTATCCTGTATGCTCTTAATGCTTTACAATTTGTCTATACTACTTCCAAGCTCTAAGTCTATTAAGCGCGCATTTAATTTATGAATTGAGTATAACTAAATGAAGTTTTCTTGCTCTAAGAATTGAGCAAATTTGTATTATTTAAAGCTCAAAAAGGAAACAGCTTTGTATCACGTGCTGTATTACTTATTGTTTACGTTTGCAATTGTTATTTTCTTGACATTTTTTCAACAACCTTATTACAATTGACAACTTAAAAATGAAGCCCAAAAATATGTTATTTAAAATATCGAAAATTGTCATATACAGTAGCTGATATAAAGAGTTTAAGTTTCTTGTATTGTACATTATATGTTATGGCTCTTTTTTTATTTTAATTGTCCTGAACATAAATAATTTTTGTTTGCCTTCATAAGATCAACAGCAACATATTATGCATTTTAAATACACAGTATACTACTATATTGTCAAAAACTATATAGTTTAGTTAAGTTTTATGCTGCTTTAGCTTAAGAATTTGTTTTTTATTTTTATCGTTTGTAATTTATGTAATGCATTTTATTTTATTTAATTTTCTTTTGATTTGCATTTAAAGGTTTGCAAAGTGTAGTTTTTTATTTTATTTGACCTAATTTAATTTTTTTTTTGGGAAAACGTTAAAGCTTTTTCATTCTCCACAGTCATGCTGTGTTAACGTCTTTTCCCTATCAACTCAAAAAGAACCAAATGTGCTGAAAATTTTAGAAATTGATTTTGTTTTACATATATATTTTATAAACGTTTAAAACATTTCTTTAAACTTTACAAGTTCACTTTTTATTCAACACACCGCAGAACTTTTCATTTCTATTCTATATTTTTGTAATGTTAAAAAAGTTTAAACACATTTGGCTCTTTAAATAAAAAAAAATATGCTTTCATGTAAGGCGTTTACATGTCGTTTGTAAAAATTCTAAACTTGTTGATGTATTGTAAACTCAACGCTTTTGTTTTCTATAATTTAATATTTTATCAAGTTTTAATGTAATATCCTTAATTTCATATTTTTACTGAGCTTTCTTTTGAGTACTTTTAGTGCTAAAAACACAAAAAAAATTACAAGTGAAATATGCATACAAGAACAAAAATGAGCAACTAGCTGCTTATACTAGTTTCAACCACCGCTTGCCTGCTAATAAAGGTTACTGATGATACCATGTGGCGGAGGTTGAAACTAGTTGCACATTTTATGCGTATTGCGCTTGTAATTTTTTTGTGGTTTTGTGCACCAAAAGAACTGAACAGGAACATCTGTAAAAAAAAAATAATATTACATTATGATCTGTTCCAAAAAAGCAAACATAGTAATAGCCTTAAGTTTTAACTAAATATGACACTGTAAACGCTTTATTTTAGAGCATACACTATGGCGATAGCCATAAAATAGAAACATCATTATACTTTACAACAAAAACAATTAAAATCGGATTTGATTATTTGATAAGATCATAAATGTAACTACAATGATGAAATTAAAAATCTTATTACAAAGTTGATAGTTTTCAAAAAATACTCTGGTGATCATTGAAAATTGCAGCTGCACTTATGTATGTTACGAAATGATCAAAAGGAAACATTTTTAGTCTTTCAAAAAAGTTTTTGTTTTAATGTGAATCGATGAAAATCAACAACGCAATAATGTAAAGTACAGAATAAAAGAACAATAAACCTTTAATTTGTGCAAGTAATATTTCTGTTGCCAATTATAATCAATAATAATACCCACTGAGCTTGAGTAAAGCGGTATGAAGAAGCTTTTTTTTTACTCAAACCAGCTATAACTTTTTAATGTATTTGAGATCGCTAAGTTTGATAATAGTGCTTATTTCGTCCCATCATGTTAAGTACAAGAGAAACGCAAGCCTTTTAAATAAACGTTTTACATAATAAACTGAAGTGATAGAGCAAAATGAGCACGGATTCATGTTTAACATTCATAAATTCATAAGAAGCATTTAGTACAGTATGGAGCAAACAAAGTGATTTGTTTTCACTACAGTACGAATTGCATTATTATCTGTATATCTTAATATAACTACATACATCGGTTGCCAATTTAAAGCACGTTCTTACTTTTTTTTTTGGGTAAATAGTGATACAACTACATTTAAATAAGCACCAACAAAAAATAGAAAACATTTATGTACATATATCGTGTACTGTTTGCTGTAAATCTAATTGTACACTATAACTCCATTTGTATGTACTTTTACCTTAAATGCTAAGCCAGATTTATAATGTTAACGTTGTAGTATTGGCGGAAAAGAATATGCATTTTTCATGCTCTATTGGAGTTGAAGAAAATGAAAACTAGACATACAAATACGAACTTATAGCAAACAGTTTGTAGCAGTTGAAGTGATAATGGTTTGAACTGATTTGTAGATTTTTTTATAAACAACCATTGAATCGATTTGTAAAATTTTACAAGAATATCGATCGTTGTTAACTGGTTGTAAAGTTCATTGTTATCATTTACATTGCTAAATGTAAGCAAATGTTTTGCCTTATTTAACATACAATATATACACGTACAATTAAAATAAACAAAACATTTGCATTTAATGCTGCTATAAAATATCGACAATACCTTACATTCGAATTTAATTTAGTTTCGAAATAATTGCAATGAATGCATTTTTAGTAATGTACCAATTTATTAATTTTATAGTAGCCTGTGGTATATATAAGTGAAAAACAAATTTATTTGTATGTGTAAGAAACTTTCCAAGTATACAAACTAAGCAAAACTCAGTAAAAAAGGAGACATTTTAATTATCGTTTTAATAATACATTACAAAAATTTAAAAACATAAACTCATATTGCATTCAAAAAATTGGATTTTAATAAATTTTTTAGTTTTTTCATCTTTTAAATAAACGAGTATTTTTTATTTTGTACTTTCGAGCAAAACAAAGCAGAAACAAGTCTTTTATTTAATCGCATTATTCTATAATTCTTTCAGTGGTGCTGTATAAAAGTTGGATGCAACATTAATAAATCCAAAATCATAAGTGTCTCTTACGAATTTTTAGATAAATTTAAATGGGCCCTTATTCTGATATAAATTCTGACATCAAATTGATGTTGCCATGAATTTAGTTTCAGAATAAATGCAATATACGTAACGCTGGAAAATAAACTTGGGTGAATTCGGGATTGACAGAAATGCGACAGCACTGCGTTAGCACTGCAAGTTTTTTACTTAATCTGCAACCCTGCTGTCGCTGCTCAGCTGTCAGTGTGCTGCATTACTGAGCAAATTATTTACATTTGTTTTCTCGAACATGATTCCGCCAATAAATTTAATTAAGTTAAAATTAAAAATGGAAATGAAATTAAACTTAATAACTGAGATCACAAGCAGTAGTGATTTATCACGAAAATGAGGCATTTGTTTGTTAGAAATGTTGAAGAAGGGGAAAATCACAAAAGTGAAAAATCTCTACAAAGCAATTGGAATATATGCGGATGATACATAATTAGTTATTAATTAATAGTTAAAAAATAAATAAATTGTCTTTAATTTGAGTTTCATTTACTTTTCTTCATCCATCTTTGTCAGCAGTTATAAATTTTTTGCTGCGTTGTTCGCTGTTTTTCTATCAAGAAATTTCGCAGTACATTGCCAGCAGCTGCCAACTCGAACGCTTGAAGTTTGTGGTGTTGGCAGAAATTTAAACCAGAACGTGCTGCTTTCATATAATGCGCAGTACTGTCAATCTCGAATTCACCCCTTCTTTGGAACAAACACGAAGAGAAGGTTATAAACAAGGCCATAACTCCACACAATTTAAGATCCGTTGCAGTTATATCCTTAGGCATAATCCCGTTCATATACATACATACATTGACCCCAATTAAGACTTGAGTAAAAGTTGAAGATGAATTATGAGTATGAAAAGTCACATTTTAAATACGTAGGGAGCCACTACAGGAGCCGCTGTCCATTGAAATTTCGTTGTAAGAATTTCGTTCACTAGCAAAACTTGAGCTCCATGCAACCTCAACGCATGAATATTTTTTTTATGCGGAACTTGCGTATACCTCGCATCGGTAAAAGCAAATTTTGTATATCCCACACCACAGACAAGTTTCGGGCAAAGGATTATTATCGCATCAGTTGTCTTTCTAAACACAAATGCACTCCTGCAATTTTATACGCGTCACCTTCGGTTGAACAAATATTGATTGTTTGTGTTCAAAATTCTGCAATTGTAAACGCGTGTATTGCATGAATTTGATTGTGGGCATTGATGATGACTTCGGTCAGGGTCATCGTAGCTCTTTGGGTGAATTTATTGAATTTCTTCCGGAAAAGCCACTATGTGATATTGGCCGTTTCTTAATATGGTCGTGTCTCGAATTTAACAACCTCGACTGCGGATGAATAGTGAATACCATCAAAAAATAATCTCAAAGCTTAGTTCTAAGATTCGCAGTTTAATTTTTCATCTTTTTAATAATATTTTTGTACAGAGCTTCTTGTTCAGTACTTTTAGTGCAAAAAACAAAAAAATTACAAGCGCAAAATGCATTAAAATGGGCAACGAGCTGCTTATACTAGTTTCAATTACCGCTACGTCATATCATCAGTAAACTTTGTTAGCCCATCTTCATCTTTTTGTTGAGATACTGAATTTTTGTTTTCGTCTTGACCATTAAAAATGAAGCAGCCAAACCATCAGCCATTGATGGGCTGCGGCTTGTCACATTTTCCGATGCTCTGGACCTAGCTCATATTATGCTTTAGCACCTTTCAGAAAATAGTAAAAATAGTACAGAAATGTTTGTTTCGCAAAATCTCCTGCATCCTGATTCATCAGTGAAAATGTGTCAATAGCGATGTCTTTACAACCAAAGCTGACATTTCAATCACATCTTTTTGAAATTTCTGCAAGATTCGTTTGTCCAGAGAGCAATTATTCACGACAACCTATCTCTAAATTTTTTAAATGAACTTTGTAAATTAGTTGCCCTAAGCGCATGCTTATTGTGTCAACTAGACCATATTAAATGGTTTAATTAACAAAAATTACATTTCTATAATTTGTTAGTTAGGGAATGAGTAGCAATAAATACATTTTTGTGTTAGATTTACTTATTTATTTTTTATTCTAACAATTAATTTATCGCATAAAATGTAGTTGTTTTCTTGTCTACTGGATTCGTTGGATCTTGATATGAAATGCAAATGACTTGCTTACTTTCGCCAGTCAAAGAAGACGATGATGGTAAATCAATAGCATTGATGCGTGACTTGCATTTGTTCTTAGTGCTCTCAGCAACAGTAAGTGCACTGATTATTTTTGGTTGTAACAATGAGTAATCGAAATTATTCCAAGTAATAAAACGTTCACTATTAAAAGCACGATCATTATCGATGTTAACAACATCAGCGCAATCACTGGGCAATGAGCTGGTGAAACTGTGGCGTCTTCTATCCAAACGTTGTAACACCTCCACACCATCGGGATCAGGATCTGATACAACAGAGGTGGGACTTAGTGATTCTGCATTTTTTATATCTAAAGATAACTGATCCTCTAATATTAGCCGCATTTTTTGTTTTTCACTTTCAATTTTGAGGGCATATGTGGCATTTTTGTGTAGCATTTTGTGTTTTTTATAGTTGGATGAATCCGCAAAAGCTTTTGGACACATAGGACACTTGTATGGACGCTCACCAGTATGTGAACGTTGATGTTTTTTAAATGCAGAACAATGATTGAACTGCTTAAAACAAAAAGAACAACGAAATCGATATGTTGGTTTAGAGGCCATTTCTGTGGCAGAATCCGTTTTAAGAGCGCTTGAGATCTTAGTTTTTGGGGAGTTTATTGTAAGCTCCATAGATGTTGTCGGGCCAAACTTATCAATTGATTCTTTTAAGTTTTTAACGTTGTTATTGAGGGAAATTTGGTTTGTATGTGGCAGTATTAAAACACTATGAATTTCTGGCTTTATGGGCTTCAATAGTGATGATACTGACCGGTGCGACTGCCTACCAATTGACTTTGTAATCGTTTTATCATTTTTTATAATTTTTCGTTGTGCGTCTTTTAGATGAATTGTTTCATGTTTTTTAAGGTTACTTAAAGATTTGAAGCAGTGTTCACAAGTAGTGCATTTATATGGCCGTTCTCCAGTGTGGACTCTTCTGTGTGTCATTAAGTTGCCGCGGTTTGCAAATACCTTCGAGCAATCCTAAAATTAAAAAAATTTTTAATTAACCACAATTTTCTTTTTTATGTTGACGTTTTTGATACAATGCAGATCCTTTACATGCTTCAAAATAAATTAGAGCTGGATGAAAAATATTTTTTATAATAATGATAGTTGAACTTACAGCTCGATACAATGCTTTTTATTTAACAAACGTTGACAACAAAGGAACAACAACAACCCTGTAATGTAGACATATGTTTCGATTCTTGAAATTTCATCAGTATTTTTTTGGTTGATGCTACGTCAGCACTCAAATTACATCCGCCATATTAACGCAAACAAAACGGAAAAATAATTTTTAATTTCAAGCAAATATGGCAAGTTTAAGTGATATATTTTAGAATTTCATTCTGAACGTCATGTGACAGGGTTCAAAGATCATACTATTGCATTGAAAATTTCAATTAATTGTTCAGCTTTGTCTACACTATTAAAGCATGACGTCACCTGAGCACATTAGCTGCAACTTTTTTCGTTATCGTAGTTTTTTAATTATATAGATTTAAATTTGATTAATAATAGATTTTAATCTTAATTACGTATGTCTTTATTTCAGAGTTGTTGTTATTCCTTTGTTATCAAAGTTTGTTAATCAAAAAGCATTGTATCAATTTAGGCAGAGATGCGCACGAAAATCTGCTTCGAGAGCTGGTTACAAAAACAAATTTGGGTAAAAAACTCAAAAATATTTTCCAAAAAATACCTAGTATACCTAGCTGTGGCAAGCTAATTGCACACAGCAAAAAAGACAAGGGTAATTCCATGATAAGGGGACTTCCATAAATTACGTTAGTCAAAATTGGGGGAGGGGGTCCGGAAAAATTTCAGCAAGTCTCATCAAGGGGGAGGGGGGGGGGGGGGGGCAATAAAAAACTTACGTCAACTTTTTAATGCAGAGACTATACATTATTTTAGCAGATTTCATTTAAAAATTATAAGGCAAGTCTCACGAAGGGGTGGGGGGTCCCGTCACCAAATCTCTTTTTCTGGGTATATATTATACACAAAAACTAAAATTAAACCAAAGTTTAATAAGAATAAAGAACTTTTTCAGTCTTAAATGCGCAAAAAGTGAAATTAAACTAAAATTCAGTAAAAAATCAAATTGCTCTAAGATACATAACTCGTTTGCAGTAGATTATCAGCCCTTTCATGGTTGGCTACTATCTCGCGTTTTAGTATATTTAGCCGCTCTGTAATTGAAATAAATATATAGTTCTTTTGTTAACATAGTGCATTTCTAAAAAACCTGAATAAAAATGAATAGGGCATTCAGCATCTTTAAAGAACAGACAGTTTTCAGATCGATAAGAGACATCTTTTCATCGACCTAAGTAATTTGTAGTTTTTTAATATTATTTGCAATTTGCATTATTTAATATTTCCAGGTACACGTTTTAGACTATATAAAGTTGGTCAGAATTGATTTTATTTTCTTGTTTAGTGAGACGTTATGATTATCAAAAAAAGATAAAAAAGTACGAGAAATCCTAACAAATGTATAACACTAATTTTTTGCAACTCAGCAAGATATCGTAAAAAAACTAAACGCTACTTCGTCTGAACTTAAAATCCAACAATTGAATAAGAAACCAACACACCTTGCACTTAAAGGGCTTTTCACCAGTATGTATACGAATATGTATTTTCCAAGCGTGCTTAGTAATAAAAGTCTTCTCACAAAAGACACAACAATGACGTTTTTCACCCGTATGCGTAGCATGGTGAACATTCAAGTTATAATTTGTCTACAAAACAAAGAAAGTTAAAACGAGGGATTTTATAATACAACATAATTTAACTTACCTTAAAAGTTGCAGAACACACCTCACATTTATATGCTCTCATGGCAACGTGCACCAACTGATAATGACGTCGTATCGCATAAAGATTATCAAAGGTTTTTGAACAATGCAAGCAAGCATACATAGAATTAGCAAGTTTTTTGACAACGTTTTTAAAAGGTTGAGAACGAATATCGAACCACCGAATGGGTGTAAGTGAGTCATTTCTAATTTCAGTTTTTACTTCAGAGGAGTGGAAGCTGTTGTCTTTCTTTTTTCTAATTTTAGGAGTAATCTGCACATTTGTGTCAACAACGACATTAAGAGCTGCAGTATCAACATTTTCATCAGCACATTTAGTGGCTGCTGCAAATTCAATTATTCCGCAACCATTATGGCCCGTTTTTTCTTGATGTTCACCGAAACTGGATTTGCTTTGAAAATTTAGTAAGCATGTACTGCATTCGTAAATGCAATTTTCATGTGTTACAATATGTTGCAAAAAATCATAACGTTTTGCAAATGCTGCTTTGCAGTATTCACATATGAAACACGTTTTTAATTGAGAGGATTCATCTTTAAAACCACTGTTGTTGATTGCATCTGTTACTTCTATGACTTCCCCTAAGGCATCTCCTGTAGCTGAGCGAAATTCAGCTATGGATTGTGAAGTTATTAGCGTACACGAATCAATTTCTTTTGATGGTGGTGTTATTACAATTGGTATCGCTGAAGGGAGTTTAATGCATTAGTTTAGAGTACCTATAATCTAGAAAATATTTAAAAAATGCTATTACTGTTTTTTGGCCGCAAGACTTTTCCGCATATTTCATCCAAAAGACGTTTGGGTGGACGTCGTTGTCTCTTATTGCTTTGCAAGGTCATACAGAAATGCTCAGCTACAGAATTGATTTTAACGGTAGTATTTGGCGGTCCTTTTGCTCTATTGCAACTTTTCACATCGACTATTTTCTCTGCTGGCAGTTGTAAACATTTATTTTCATGCACTTCCTCTTGTTGTTTTGCATTTTTTAGCTTTGTTCCTTCAAACATCTCCCACAGTTTTTGTTGACCATTTTTGACCAAACGAAGAAACTCGACAGTAGCCGTTCCCGCCAAATGACAACTTGTGCAAAGCCATTTAGAATGTAAATCATTATCAGTGCGCTTTATTTGAAGTATAAAAATAAAAATTTTTGAATATACTTGATAATTAAATATTACTTCTCTTTCTATGCAATCGCATATTGTTTTCACAATGTGGTCATAATTTTTGCTATTCGGTGTAAACAATTCGTAACAGTTTATGTGCGCTGTAGCGCAAAGTCTGCATATTTTATGATTGTTTAAATTAAATTGACTATTTTCATCCATAGAGAAAATTTTAGTTTTAGTTTTAAAGTTACTCTGTCGGCTATACACCATGGTTAGAGAAAATTTTCTTTTTGCATTTCAGATTTTTCTGTTGTGACAGCTAATTTGTCAAGTAAAGCTGCCAGATTGTTTATTTTCAAGTGGTCAATAAGCTGACAAATAAATAATTGCCAAATTACCACTGCGTCAGTAATATCCGATTTTTCCATCAGTTATCAGAATCGTTTTTCTATACTGACAGTACTTCAGTACTCACCTCACTGTTCAACCTAAATTGGAGCGCCAGCGTCGTTTTGCTGTCAAAATTCTCTCATGCACATACATTTTATATGAAGCCAACCGAAAAAAGCAACGCTCTAACGCCAGCGTATTCGATTTTCCAATTTTGACAGAGCGTTGGTAGCCAATTTTTTATTTTCATATGTTGATTTTTGTTTTCTGTCACAAACAGTAAACGAATAAACTCTACATGACATTTAACGCTACGCTCTTATTTAGGTTCAGCGCTCAACTTCAAAGCGATACGCTGGCAAAGTCAACGCCCAACGCTCCAATTTAGGTTGAACAGTCACACGATCAATAATATTTTCAGTATGCAAAATACTGTCAGCAATATCGACCGTGTGAGGGCCGCTTAAAAATAAGGGATTTATACGTTTTGCGATATACAGACAATTTTTCCATACGTTTAGTGATTCTCTCATTACGCTTGATATTTTTATGACCCGAATTGACCCAGCCAAGTAGGAATTAAAAAATTTCTGAAATAGTCGGAAATTGGTCGCCTTTGGAGGCGCACAAAGTTTCACTTTTAATTTTTCTCGTCTTCTACACATTGTAAACATGAAAAAATATTCCAGTTGGTATTCAACTTTTTAATTGACCACCGATTGTGAAATGGCTGCTAATTATAGATTCGTTGAGCATTTGCAGACCACCTTCATTGGGGTCAACTTATTTGTTCTTATGTATGTGCATGCTCCTTAGAAACCAACGGTAAAAGCTTGCTGAACGTTACCATTTGTCATAATCTGAAATTTTCATTGCTATCGTTACTCGTTACTCTGAACTTTTTCATGCAATGTGTCAGTTTACTACTCGTTCGTATCGTGGTCGAATAAATTTTTTTTGTGGATTGGAAAAAGGAGGCGGAAAAGAATAAGTTTGTGAATATTTCGTGCGTTAATTGTAAAAAAAAACATATTTCTTCAGGAAGCACAACATTGTCGAATTCTGCAATATATTTATTTATAGTTAAATTAGTACTAAAGTGTAAATTGTTTAAATATGGTGAGTGCGTAAAATCTATAGTTAAAAAAGAATTTCTTCGACCTCTGCAGCGTAGCTCTATCAGCAGCAGCGACAGCGAAAGAAAAATTCGATTTTTCATTATGTACATTTTCTGTTACTGTTTTTGTTCCTGTTGTTGTTGCTTTCGTTGTCTTGTGGTGCTTCGCTGTCGTGCTGCATTGCTGTCGATGGTTACTCAGCGAATTATTAAAACTTCTTAATATTTTGATTTGGAATCTTTTCAGTCGTTTGCTGAAAAAATGTCTGGATTGCTTTCGCGTCCAAATCAAGTAGACTCAGTTGGCAATGATGCACCGTGGTATATGAAATACGGCGGTAGGCTCCTGGGAATTGTGGGCGCATTCTGTAAGTATTCTATGTAACGTGTTAAAGTAAAGAAAATTTTGGAAACTACAAACTATTTAACAAACTGCTGTTACCAATATGTTGCAGAAGGGTTATTTCATAAGAAAATTCACGTTATAAAGTAACTGAGCAAAAATTAGGGATTTTATAAAATCAGAGTGTAGATAAATTTTGGAATGTTAAATATTCTACAAATCTTGTTGAAAAAAAAAACAAAACATAACACTTGTCGAAATCGGTTCAAAATTTGCCAACTGCATCTTTTTATGTAGTATCAAATTTTAATAGATCATATTTTGACGTAATTCAAATTGGCTGTATTTCTGGCGGCTCTCGAGTTTAGATAAAATATGGCCCATGCGTTGTTCATCGGTGACCGCCATAACTTTTCCCAAAGACAGAAGTAGAGCTTAGGGAAATGTACATGTGAAAAGTAGTTTGATAAATTCATTAAAGTGGGTTTTTTAACACACGTTAAGTTTCCCCAATATAAAAATTTTGTGTTTTATTGAAATGATAAGAAGTGCTAATTTAATTGTACCATATGGAAAGGTCTTTCGAGATGCTGGGCAACTGCTCGAAGACACTATTTGACTTTAATTTTACTGTTTTAATTCATGTAGAAGTTGAGATCTGGTGGTCAATGACCTTTGGAAGAAAAAAAAAAAGAAAAATGGTCTCAAGACAAAAACATCGAAACATCATGTTTTAAGATTCGACTCCAAATACCGGAGATATGACGAAAAATTTGAAGGGAACTCCTACGTTCAGCAAAAAATTTAAAAACAGTTTTTAAAATAGCTCTAATGGAATAATGGAAATACTTCCTTTGGAAAAGTTTAATGATTTTTTTTGCAAACTTTAATTTTCTGACACTAGAGCGGGACATTGAGATCTGGTGGGTAAGTATTAGCACGGGGTACTTGATGTCAATGACCTTTAGTGCAACAAATTGATATACTCGAGACAAAGACATTGATTTAAGATCAGACTGTAAATGCCGATGATATGACGAAAAATGTAGATGCGACTTCTATTTTCGGTAAAAAAAATAAAAACTTTTTTTCGAAATTGCCTTGCAAAAATGCTTCAGATTCGATGGTGTACGGTGGACTTTTTCTTTTTTGCTTTGAGGTGGTACATCTGATTAAATTATGTCGCAGGGAAGCTAAGAAAAGAAGTCCAATAAATTATAACGAAAGTCACTCACTACGGGACTGAAACTTTGGCCGTCATTACCACGTATTCTTATCTAGTGACGCTGCCAACTCTGAATTAAAAATGTTTTACTCTATAACCGAAAAACGTATACCGATTCTAAGATGCACTTACAATCAAACAAGTCCCTAACTCATCAATTTGGAAGGTGGGGTCGGGAACAAGTAAATGTCGCAAAAAGAATAATGAAATAGAAAACAAATGTTGCATTCCACATCAGTATTTAATGTTCTTAAAAGTTAATCTTAAATATACTGAACAGACACAGAAATTTAATAAATATACTGAATGGAACTTTGCATATGGGCATTTCCGCCAAAAGGCCAACCGGTAAAAACCAGTTTAAAACGGTAAAACCATTTTTTCACAGCCATAGCACAACATAATCGTATTTGACCGTGTTTGACATATCGGTCAAGATAGTTATAAAGATATCAAGTTATTTATGAAAATGTCATGATATTTATGAAAATAACAAGTAATTTTTATGAAAATCAACTGATTCGACTCGGGTTTCGGCATTGCAATGCATATAGCTCCAAAACGGCTGGACGCACCATTAACAAACTTGGCACGAAGTATAAGCATAATATAAGCTTTTTTTTAAATGCACTAAAAAAAAAAATTTGTTAGGCGAACATTGAAAAAAACGATAAAGAAAACTATTTCCCTTTTTTTTCAGTGTATTTTTTATTTATTTTTAAAATCCAACTATGAGGCTTAAAAGGCCAATAAATGAAGTATAAAATCCAGTGGTTAATTCATTTTACCAGACTTTTTTTAAACTGAATAATGGCATTTGAAGTAGTACATATCTAACGACTTATCAAATATTCAAAGACCCATATTTTGTAAACCAGTGTTGCCATTCTAATAATATTTTGTTTCTGTGTCGAGGACATATACAGGTACAACATATCACGCTTGGCGTGAAATGACCGATATATAACGTATATAACCGTGTTTGACATAAGTTTTTGGGAATTTAGCTTACTGCTGGATTGTCGTCTTAAATAAATTTGCATCGTCAAAAAATGTAAAGTTTATATCCCACTTCTTATCCGTCGATATTTCGATCGGATAGTAATACATATCGCTCGTTTGCTGGTAGACCGTTTGTTTTCCGCAAAATATTCCTTCTTTTCATTTCAATTATTTCAGTAGATAAAATACAAACCTACTGGGTGGCACTGGAGCTTAAGCAGCATAAGTGTGTGTATTTATATACAATTATCGATGCTAGCGATAGATAGCTAGAAGGCGGTAGCGACTACAATGCAGCTTATATTACAAATATGCAGCTAATGAGACATTTTAGGGTTAAAAAACATCCATTCGTGTATCCAACTCTGTAAATTAACGTATTCAAAAATAAAAGAAATATTTGTCATACAATCAATTGGGGGAGCAACTTAGACATTTATTATATTTATAGACATTATTATTTATTTCATGAGTTTTTTTTTTGTTTAAATTTTTCAATACTATTTTTATGAAATATACAAGCTATGCATTCCGACTCACTCAAATTCTCTTTATGTGGAATCTTCACCTTACAACTATTTCAGTTTTACTTAAAACTTAAAAATTTAACAACTTTAACGTGCTCTTCTTAAAGTCTACATAAAATTCAATGATAACTAAATATTAGTGGTTGTCGTTGGTGGTGGTAAAAGTGGGTGGTAATAATTGCATAGGTGACGTGCAATTTGCTTGAATCTGTTACAATAGTCCGATTTGTTTTTTTTTTTGTGTTTTTTTTTGTATCTTTTACATTTATCATGTTATAACTTTGAAGAGATACAGAAATAAAAGTAAAAATAAACACTACTCAAAAATTTTCAGTGTCAAGTTAAACTTGACCCTTTTTACTGCAGTAAAAAGCAGAATATTCTTATCATATTTTGTAATAAATTTTTCTTTGTGTTACTTGTTTTCTTGTATGAAATCCAAGCTTTACAAATGAATCATTGTCTTGATTGTGTTATCTAATTTAACTTTTTGTTGCTATGATAAGGATTTTGTTGCAAATTGTTAAAATAGCAAAATGCAATGATTAACTAAACGTTGATTTCTATATAAAATTAATTTTTTTTTTTCAATAATGAATTGCATCTTTCATATGTTTATTAGAATTAATCTATTGTTGAGCATCTCACATTCGCATGACAGCATATATTTTGTTATTCCTTTATTGTTACAGTTTCTAATCCAATATTTCAGGATTTATATGCGAGCATAGAAATGTTCTCAAATTTGTGTTCTTAAAATTAGCATTTTTCTAATTACATATTGCATAACATTTACAACGACATTTTACAGATTTTTTTTTAATCACAAAGCAGTTTTGAAAAATGTAGCCAAATATGGTATAGACTTCAATTATGGAAAAGTGTGATTTCTCTAACTAGCCATCTCTAATTCACTCATATTAGCACTGATTTTAAACTGGTTATAGATGAAAAATGCGGCTGGATCAAGCTCATCAAAGGATTTTTATTCAGCGTTTTGTCATTTGCAAAACCGTTATGGTGATATAACATTTAAAATAAACCATAAAATGCAAAATATTATAAACTACAGTAGTGTTTACAAAAACGACTCTATATTTCTCATGCTTCTTTTCCTGTAAAGTTTTAGCTCAAAACTTCTCACTCTCTTCTAAATTTTGATTGCAATGTAATGCGTTATGTAATAGTATCCGGAATTGTTAAGCAAAATGAAAGTATTTATTCATCAAAACTTATTTATGACGCCTTCAAAGGCTCCATCGCTTTAACACAACTACACCAGCGCTTGATAAAGTCTTCCATTCAAATTTTCGTAGCCTTCATTGTCTTCATGGAATTTGCTTCTATTGTTTCAACTGACTCAAAGTGCTTTTCTCGAAGTATTAATATTTGCTTCGAGAACAGGAAAATTCAGACGGGTCATATCAGTTGTATACGGTGCTTGATCGACGATATTCGTTGCATTTTTGGCGCTAAGGTGCATTTTCGTAGTGCAAAATATATGAGAGCTTCATTACACCTAAAAAATATTCCTTATTTATCGTATATCCTTCTGAAAGAAACTCAGAGTGCACCACTCTGAGGTAATCAAATAAAACTCAATTGACTGCGTTATTATGCTGTGACGTAAATACCAAAAGTATATTGCGAGCTATAAGCTATGCGATAACAGCTTTGTGGATCATTTTTTAAAGCGTTTCAATTTAATACATATCTCGTTCAATTCATCTTCCACAAACATTCTATTGCAATACTTTTTTTTTTATTTTTATCTTCTACTGTTTTTATTCTGCTTTTGTAAACCTAAATACTGAGAATAATACAAAACAAAAGACGCACGAAAATGTTTTCATTTCGCGAAAAGCTGGCCCATTGCGTTTATATGCGATTGTCTTGCGATGACAGCTTTGAACAGCATGGCATTACATCTCCACTATGTTCGCTCTCATCAGAACACGTGTAAATGGCACACAGTACAGCAAATGCTGGAGCCAAACGTGCAAGTAACTAGCTGGAAATACGTTTTATCTGCGAAAATTTCGAAAACATATTCAATTTGATTTATAAAATGTCGACGAAGGTAAAGGTTATTAATACAATAGCATTTCTCCGCAAACTGAAAAAATTAGAAAGCGGTTTCAGTATTCAAAGCGTGAAAGGTTCCTAGAAGAAAAAATAAAAAAGCAATCAAAAACTTCAGAGATATAGCGATCGGAAGTTGCGTATATAGCTTTTCAAAAACCATTTGGGATTTTCAAAATATGAAGAATATCCTATGAAAAATAATTTAATAATCATAACTGTTGTAAATTTTCAAGATTAATAGTTTTTCATTGTATGAAAGAAAATTACTCATATATTGTTTCTTATGTTTTTTGTTTGATATTTCACTTGCGGCATACATATTTCAAAAAATCACTACCTCTCCATTTGGTCGCAGTCTTAGAAAGTGCACTCCTGAAAACAGAGCGCCGGTCTATTTTTTTTTCCTCTCCAAATGATAGCTATCATTGATAGACATCAACAAACAAACTAAAACTAAATAAGAATAACAGAGCGAGACAACCGCCCAAAATCAGCAAATACAGACAGACAGTGCCGAAATTCGTTAGGAAGTTTGAGAACGTCCTTGGGGTGTTGAATTTTGGCATAATAACCACACTATCAGATTGATTAGATAAAGTTTGAATTTGTTAATAAACATCGTATCTAAAGTGAAAGTGCAAATTATCTTGTTTAAAGTGTTTCATATAGTAAATTTTATAGTTTTGTAAAGATTTTAAATGACTTTTAAGTCTTGTGAAAATGTTTTTGATTGCATCATAATCCAAAAATCAAACTTTTAAAAAGCCTTGTCGGGAAGCTATATTTCGTAACAATAGCTTAGCATATCTCACTGTGTATTTGTTTGTGTAAGTCATATTAGTTTTTTAACATTTCAAATATATGAAAACAAGTTTCTGACACTGTAAAACAGGGGTCGACAAGGATTTTATTTCAAGAGTGCAACAGCAATTACAACAAAAAACCAACAACAACAAAAAATCGTTGGATATGGTACCATAGGGATTTATAAACATATAAAAGCAACAACGCGCATACCGGTAGCGTACTCGGCAGCGCACCTTTCAATGCATTCACACAAGTGAATTTATATTTAAAAATAGCTCCTGACAAAAAACAACGCAAAATTACAACAACAAACAAAAATTACCAACAACAAACAAAGCATGGCAAAAATTGTGCGCAGTCGCAAGCGCTACGTATTTACCAACAATGACAAGCAAAGCAACAACACGCAAATGTTGAATTGTTTTGGTGCAGTTGCGCCTGTCAACAATTCGGCGAATTACAACAATAGGAAGTTGTTGTAAAAGAGTGGAAAGAGTTAGGCGCTGTCGACCCCTGCTG
This sequence comes from Tricholauxania praeusta, assembly GCA_949775025.1. Lineage (NCBI taxonomy): Eukaryota > Metazoa > Arthropoda > Insecta > Diptera > Lauxaniidae > Tricholauxania > Tricholauxania praeusta. Next base: position 56,413,673 of record OX459028.1, on the reverse strand, counting down.
TAAAGTTTCAAGTATTAAATATTACGCAAATGATTCTGTAAACCATGGCTTCACATCAAAATCAAGCGCTCTTATCGTATATACTAATATACTATATCTTTCGATGCATACTGCGTTTTCATCACTCCATACAAAATATGTCCAGTGTCAGAAAAAAGGGAATCAATTAACAAAGTAAACTTTTTTTATTTTTCTGTGGAAATATAATACTCAATATTAATAACCATATTTAGGCATCTATTCCATATTAGGTATTGTTATTCCTTTAATCTTTTTCGCTAATTGAATATTTTAGGTGATGCAATATTAATGTTAACTAATGCAAGCACTGATTGATGTATGAGTTTAATAAAACATAGCATGTAACTCGTTTTTTAACCGATTGAAGGCCATAGTCAAGCCAAAAGGTGACCATATCGAGCCAAAGTAGCTGGATTCTAAATTTTTGATTATTTTCGCACTTTTTTGTCTATTAAATCAAAAAATAATTTGATACGAAAAAGTTATGGCCATTTCATTATGTTACACTTCATATCGTTCACCCTGTATATCTTTGGATGCATACTGCGTTTTCATCACTCCATACAAAATATGTCCAGTGTCAGAAAAAAGGGAAGCAATTAACAAAGTTAATTTTTTTTATTTTTCTGTGGAAATATAATACTCAATATTAATAACCATATTTAGGCATCTATTCCATATTAGGTATTGTAATTCCTTTAATCTTTTTCGCTTATTGAATATTTTGGGTGATGCAATATTAATGTTAACTAATGCAAGCACTGATTGATGTATGAGTTTAATAAAACATATACAAACATATGCAAAACAATAGCAACAAAATTATTGCGCTGCTACAAAATCGTGTGTCTCATTTGATATTGGGAGCACACATGAAAACATTTTAAACCATTAATTTTATGAAAAAAAAGATTATAACATAAATTGTAGGAAATTTCCTCTATTTTTATTTTGTATATGTATGTTTTTATCGTAAAATGGGTCAGAAAGGAAATATTGTCAAAAAACTGCTTTTGGGCGCCAACAATACGAGGTGGCAAAGTTGAAATTCAGAAAGAGTACATCAAAATCTATAAAAATACTCCTTTTCAAAACTACCTCAAAACTTTCCAGGTAAAACTACCAAATGATTGTACTATTTTTAAAAAAAATTGAAATTAATGTGACAACATTCAATTGTCTGTGTGCAAAACAAAATCAACAAAATATGAAGAATGTAAAAATAGAAGAGAATTTCCAAAAATTTTCGGTAAAAGTACCATTATTACAAAGCATATAGGGCATTTCAGGTGAAGCGGGCAATGAAAATAAAGTGAGGTCGTGAAATTTGTTTATATTCCAGTTAGTTATACATCTAGTAGATATAATTGTGTACACATAATTTTTTTTCGTATGAGGCTTAATTGCCGAGTTATGGGCTTCTGAAGAATTGGCGAAGCTTAAGGACCGTAATTTTTGAACGCTGTTGTTGGAATCAAGGAATTTATAATAAAATATAAACAATATTGATTTAACTAGTAAAAAGGATGCTCTTTTTAATTTTTTAGTCAAATTCGAATTTTAAATTTTTTTATGTATGGAAAACCGGAAGTAAAAATTTTAAATCAAATTTTCAGTAACTTGAACATAATATTTTTTAAATATTTTATTTTTAAAAAAATGCCTTAAGTATGTAGATGTTTCGCAAAAAAAAATTTAACGTGATCGGTATTGGTTAAGGAGATATATAAATTAAAGTACTTAAGAAAGTGCCACGTCCCATACAAAGTGCGGCACGTATGCACTTCAATTCATATAGCTAGTTAACTACTGTAGATCACGTTAAAAATTTTTAGCATATTACCGGCATATTTTATGCTTTATTTTAAAGTTACAATAAAAAAAATAAAATATGTCGAATTCTAAAATGAAATGTTCACTTCCGGTTTTCCACAAGAAAAAAAATCAAATTTCCAATCTGATTTCATAATTGAAAAGAGCAGTAAATTTCCTATTACAACCACATTGCTTCGTATTTTATTGAAATTTTGTTAAGTTCGAAAAACTGCTTCCCAAAAATCCATTATTCATATTACGTCAATTTTCGGAAGTCCACAACTTGACAACTAAGCCTTATATAAAAAAAATAAAATAAAGTGTTTACACCTTCTAGAAGTAGAAATAAGCCGAATATGAACAAATTTCTAAATCTCATTTTTTTCACCTGAAATGCTCCATATGTTGTTTGTGAGTCATAACAATTCAAGTTTAGTTTAGTTTTTGCGGTCGCTGTGACATTGACTGTTCAGTTTATAATGGCCTATAAATTTCTTGAATTTTCGTAACAATATACATATAGTATGTACAGTGTTGTGCTATAAAAGAATCATTGGCGAACGTACATATTCGCAAAAAAAAAAAAAAAAAAAAAAAAATATAAAAATGAAAAATATTTTACTGTCTCCGATTCTTATATTTTTATTTTTATTTAAAATTTGTATTGTATTATGAAATCATTTTTACTGCTGTAACCTTGTTATGTGAGGTCTTTTAAATACAGTTCTTTATAACTTGCAATTTAATATATTTTTTCTTTCAACCACAATTATATAAAAGTTACAGTGGCTCTACTATGCTGCAATTTTCGCTAGGCAATACAATTGAAGCCTTTGAAACTTTGCTCCGCTACTGCCTTTGAAATATGATGCTTTTTTTTTTAAACGCATGATTGCATATTACATTTATTAACATCTTAACAAAAGGGTCACTTACACTTGATACAGCTTTATGTGTATTTAACATTTAAATAGGCTACAAAAAAAAAAGTAAAAGTTAATGTATTTTGATGTTGATATAACAACATATCATATCAATATATGACTGTGTATTTGGTTTTTAAAATGATAAAGCCAAATTAATTATATTTTATTTATTTCCAAAACGCCCACATATGCCATATTGAAAGTGTCAAAATAAAACACTTTTACTTTGGCACTGATTTTTTATCATCTAAAATTTTAAGCTCGCGTTTTTACTAATTGTAGTTGTAGCGCTAAAGATAATCTATAAACGAAAAAAAAAAAATGACATAAACTCCCGTTTTTATCATTTTTACCTTACTGATAATGAGCTAAAAAATGTACAATTGTTATCTTAGCATAGTTTATTTTAATGTATAAACATAGCTAAAAATTTTTCTTAATTAAAAAAAATTAAATTGTTAATCAAAACAATTAAGTACCGCTACATACGACTTTTCACATCTTTTAAATTTTTTATTTTGTTTCGGTTTATAACCTGTTTCTGTTCTGTACCGCTTGTTTATTTATTTTCGTAGTAACGAAAAGTTGAATGTACCGTACCGGCTATGTTCGTTGGTTTTTTCACTCTTCAAGATTTAATTAAGAGCCGGTTGTTTAGCCTACGCTGCTCACTACTACAATGTTGTGAGTCACTGAATTTGCTTACAAATTGTGATTAGTTCGATTGTGAACAAATCAATTAAAAACAATCAAAATTAGAGTAATTTTGAATCATCATTTCGATTTGTTGGTAGTACAATAATTTCTCCTTAGTACGTTTAATTTTTATACGCTACGGTAGGTAATTCCATATGTCACTTACTACACTACATTTGATCAAATTTGCCTCCTTATTTTGCTAGAATAATCAATTGTGAATTATTTTATGCTTGATTTGGTTTATTTTTGAATGAATACAGAATGAAAACAGCAAATCAGTCATTTAATGTTAATGATTTTAATAACACTGGTCTTCAGCGTTTTTACTCTTCAAATAAATCATATAATTCTCAACTAATTCGGGTTCGCTGAACACGAATATGTAAACCAAATGTGTTGCGATCTGGGAAAAGTATTCTTACGAGAGAAAAATTTTCAAGAGAGCGATAAATGTTCGCTGTCAAAATTAGCGATTTTGAAATTTTGTAGAATTATGACGAATGCCAATGTTGTGACCCACAACATACTCCTCAAACAAATTACCTTTTTATTTTGAGCGCACACACATTTCCGAGTAGTAACTCATAAATTAATAACTCCGAATGTTTTACAAGCGAGAATGAGGCGATTCCCATTAAATTTCGATATTAGCGGTCACACAATAAAAATATGTTAATGACCGTTGCTACGTACGACATGCATTCAATTGCATAGTCAGCAACATATGTCAACTCATTTAACTGTCGATATGTGCGCCGTAGCAAGACTTCAAGTGCATCGACTCGAATTATCCGAGTACATAAAAGCATAATGCGGCTAACCCAATTTAAGCGTAAAAAATTAAATTTGTCAAGTGCTGAACCCAGCATTGTTTTTGTACTAACTTTGGCCAACTCAAAAGCCAGTACACAAATAATCCGTACCGTTGTATGGCAGGGGCAGTAAACTGAGTGACAAAGCAAATTGACAAAATGATGCGATCAGAATGAATAGGCACTTTTTTTTGTACGTGTTCTTGTTCTTTCTAAAATTTTCAAATTGGAAATTGGAAAGGGAAATTACAGTATAAAAAGGGGATGATAAGCCAAGAAACGGCAAAGAGAATAAATTGATACCATTTCAATTGATTTACCTTTCTGTAAAAATAAATAAAATACTTAAAAAAGGAAAATATTTTTTTGTTATTTAATTTAACTCTCCGTCCCAAGTCTCTCTTCTCCTTGTTTAAGCACGGAGACTTGCGGACGTAAAACACAACACTATAGTATGCTGTCAATCACAGTATTTACTCGGCTTTAGTTTTGATTTTGTACTCTAAGGTGTTCCTTCGTCGTTTTGAAACGCCAAGATAAATTGAATGAAAAATTAATTTTTCTAAACTCAGGCTTAAAAGCTCAACATTTTTTAAATTTTGGATTGCTTAAACCAGTTTTATTGCTTGTACTCTAAAAACATATTTTATGGCCACCAATTTTTTACTATATAATCATAAAGCTTTAACTTTTCTCTTCCAAATCCATTTCTGATGTTATTCTTAGCGAGAATATGCTAATTTTATCAGAAATTCATAACTCAATTAATTTTTATCGCTTAAAAATATTGAAAATGCAAAAGTTCTGAAAATTTTCCAGCTAAACATTTTTTTTGGAGAATTTATTTTCGTACTTATTTTAAAGTCTTTTTTATTAAACTGACCTGCATACCTCAAAGGTTAAAAATTGTTTCATCATAAAAAATTTAATGAGCTTATAACCAATGTTTAGCTATTTTTTCTTTTTGTTTTCTTGTTATCATCTACTGCATACATGTATGAATGTAGGTACAGTACCTATCTCTAAAAGAAATGGGTCATTCTTTAATAACTTCACACTTTTTTTTTGACTTTTTTTTTATTTTTTGATACGAAATATCTCAAAAACTATGGAGAATAAGAAAAAACTATTAATAATTTTTGTTTAAAAGTGCACTAATTTTGTTAAAAAAATACTTCAAATAAATTTGTTTAAAAATGCTTCATTTTATAAAACAAAACTTTAAACAAATTTGTTTAACCCTCAGCGGCACCACTTCAATTTTGTAACAAACCAGCACATTGGGGTATTTCACGACCCCACGTTGAAAAAAAAATATATAAAAAAATTAATTTTCAATTTCAGGCTTCAGAGCTGTGAACGAGTGTTGAGATGACTCTACTTTATGAAATTCATTGATTATTAGGGATACTTTTTAAAAAATGTTTGCGCTACATGAGGTTTAACTTGAGTATTTATTAGTTCGAAAAATGGTTTCAACATTTTCTTGGGGTCGTTTACGATTCCATGGTGCCGCTAAGGGTTAAACATTAATTTTTTTTTTCAAATGTTTCTCCAATAATGTAAAATATTTTATTGTGCCAATCGGTTGAGAAAGGTCGAATAAATCGTTGGATATGAGAGCTAAATGAAGAGCAAAAACAAATATCTAAAAAAAAGATATTTTCCATTAACTATTAAAGGAGCCTTCAATCTAACTATTTTAAAATAAAACTACTCCACCAAGACTATACTATAATAAGAAGTTAAATGACATCGAAGCTACGGAATAAACTGTTGAAGTGTTAGTTTATCTCGCATAACATTTCGTATGAGTAATATTTCATTATGGGAGTAGAACATAGTAAAGAAAACTGTTTTTATTTTAGAGCGTTTCTCAAAAATAATTACAGTAGGTATATAAATTTAGTTTCTATGTATATGTAATTAAATTAATCATTGACTAATTTACTTTTACCTTTTCTTTTACAGTTTGCATACTTTTTGGCCTCACCAATGCATTGGGCATTTTACTGCTCCAGGTTTCGTGCCTTGTTGGTGGTATTCTACAAATGCTTGTGGGGTTTTTAGTGCTGGTACTAGAAGCACCTTTTTGTTTTATTTGTATTGATTATGCCAATCAATTTGCGGAAAAAGTAGATGCGCGACCCATGTGGAATCGTGCAGTGGTGTATTGCGTGTAAGTACAAAAATTTGGATTATCAATTTTTAATGATTTATTATATTTTTTTTTTAATTTTCATAAACAGCATTTCGATTCCGCCCATTATAATATGCCCTGGATTGGGAAGCATTTTTCCATGTGTTTTAATATTTGTTACCGGCGCTATTTATGGCATGATGTCGCTTGGCAGAAAGTAAGTTTTATGTGTGATACACAATAGTTATATACTATAAGCACGAAGACAAAATATGAAAAGCTTTTAAAGGACAAAACAATGTGTTCAAAACATTTTTTCATATGAGTGCAAAGTTGAGAAACAAAGTAATGTACAAAAGACACAACTTATTAAAACTGAATATATGACATAAACGACTTGAGTTTTAGGTCAAATTAATACAGGACCAAAAACAATTATGGTTTTTTGTGTACTTCTGGTGTTCGTTTTGATTCTTTGCGTTGGATTTTTTATAAAGCACAAACTTCATGTTTTCTTCCATACAAAAACATCGAATTTGAAATAAAAAACTCGCTAAAAACGTATACGGTGTCAGTTTAAACATATGGGCATTTCCATGGGTCCCGTTCGACCGTCGAACACATTTAAAGTAAAAAAATAGTCAAAATAAAACGGATTTTTATTTTGACAATAGGTTTAACTTATAGCTATAGTGCTAAGATTGAATTCGGACAATTTTTCGTTTTCAAGATAATGGCAAAAAACCAAGGTGTCGTACGGAACAAAAACTAATTTAGCATTCTTTTAAAATTGAAATTAAAATGATGAGGAAAATAGACTTTCAATAAAAACATTTTTTGAATAGTTTTCATTGACGTTTTAGCAATTGTTCAACAAGAAATTTGTAAATTATTAATAATTAGAAATAGTTTTTTTTTCAGAATATGTTTAGGTATTGTGTAATACATAGAGTACGACATCATTTTTGCCATTACTGATCTTTCGATCGAAGTACTTGATTGTGCAAGCGATATACACAAGGGAAATTAACTTTACGTACAATTTTTTGCATAAATTTGTAACCATTGTATTTTATAACCAATTGAAACTATTTTTCATAGTTAGTTATTCTGTTGAGTTGTCGACGCTTAAAATTGAATAAGAATGAGTTGCTCTCAACATTGAAAACCGGGGTTTTTTGTTTTTTTTGGCACTTCTCTACAATTTTGTTTTAATTTTATTGTAAGAAATGATTTTAAATAAAGAGTTGTAACGGACAGTTAGGATTTTTTAATAAATACTCTACTCTGAAATAGATATGTAGTTGTAAACGATAATATTTATTTTCAATTACAGAAATAAATACGTAGTTGTTAAACTTAATAGAGGGGTTAATAAGTCGAAACGTATCCTTCGTTTTATGGTTATTGTTTTTTGCGTGAAATGAAAATGTCATTTAAGTCAATAATTTACGATTTTATCCAATTGTGTTAATGAGATTTGGATTTTGATATGCTAAATAATAAAAATATTCAATTTTTGGCTTAAGTTGTAGTAGTTGTGAATTGAATAATTTGGAATACCTTTTATTTCATACAAAGCATACAGGAAAACTTAAAAGTATCCAAAAACAGTGAAATCAGAAAAAAGCAATTGAACATGGCAAAAAAAAGTCAAAAAAAAGCTTTCAAAAGACATTAAAACAATCAGCTTGCTTGGCACATCTGTTCATATGATTGAAATGGAATTAACTTATAAAAAAGTCAGTAATTTCTTAAAAATCCAATATGAGAGTATGAAATATTTGTAAATGACCACTGAACAACTTAAATTTGTACATTACTTTTCAGTCTTAAAGTTTAAATTTCTTTAAAAGCTTCTCATAGACTTACTTCAAAATCTATGTTTTGTGTCTAAACTAGAAACATAAAAGTCAATAACATTTACAACAAAACTTTTGAATATGTTTAGTTGTTAAATAATGCTTGCCAAAAATTCTTAACCTTAGTTGAAATTGCTTTGGTGGCCTTTAACCATGATAAAAATAAAAATAACCATAAGCATTTCTGCTAAAGTCCTTTCCGAAAAAAATTTTCATGTAACAAAACAACCAAGTTTTATTGCTAACATAAAAATTTGTGTTTTCTCTCTTTCGTTCTCTCTTATACTTTTATATGTTACAAAACATGCTAACTAATGTGAAATCTCTTTAACTTAAAAATTATACCATAAAAAATGCTTTAATTTAAACGAAAACGAAAAATAATTGCAATAACAAACATACCATGTGCCAACTAACAGAGCATCTAGAGAAGACATGGCAGCCGCTGCAACATCACCCAACCAAATGCCACCAGGCGGTGGACAAATGCAAATGGGCACTGACCAACATATAACACTTATGGAAGATCCTGATGTTTGGCGTCCAACATAAATTCTTTTTTGCAAAAAAATAATTTTGCTCCATTTTTTCACATTTTCAAAAAACAAAAACTGTTTCGGTGTCAAGTTGTTTATAATTTTGTTCTTTTTGTCTTCGTCGAAGTCGTGCGTACGTTCTTTAGTAAAAGTGGACATTTAAAGAGTTAGTAAACAGTTATAAAGTTACAGCAACAAAATAAAATAAACCTTAAACATAAAAACAGCCCCACCAAAGTTAAAAAAAACGTATGTTTTTAATAGATGAATTGGAAACATTAAACACAAAAAACTAAAATATGTGCATTCCATAAACGTTTACAACAAAATACTAATTTAAATTATGATCTGATCTCATGTAGCGATTTAGCACTGTACGTTCGTTAATGCATCGGATTTAAAAAAAGCAATGTTAGCCGCTAAAACGGGCTCTTGAATTAGTTACAGTATAGCTTCCATGTAAAAACAAAAATGGTTAAACACAAAAACATGTTATACTCAAAAGATTACAGACAGTAAAAACAATAATAAAAGTTCTTAGCAAAAAGATGCAGCAATTATAGTTGATATAAATAGACAAAAAACAAAACCTATGAAAATAAATTAAATGTTGCTCACATTTAGAAATAAGATTGTTAAAATTTGATTCATCAGATATTGTGGAAAATATGTTTTTGTTACACTTTGCGTTGTTGTTACAAAAGCAACGCAAAACTAATAAAACAGTTTAAGTGACGCCCTCTTAATTTAACCAATTCGTAAATTGCCAACCAGCGTGAACAGTAACAACAAACATCAATAACAACAAATAATTTTGCATCCTAAACGCCCATAACACAACAAGGCAAATAATGTTTACTTTCTTAAAGTAGTTTTTTTTTTGTAATGCCATTAGTGATTTTTTTGTATGTTCACAAGTTTTAAATTTAGCTTAGTTAGTGCACCTTTTATTTTTGCTTCCCATCCTTTCACATTAAAGGCAAATTACACTGCTGTGTTTTGAACATTTTTTTTTGTTGTATACACTATTAAACAATATACAGTGAAATTCCCCATTACGTATAGCCCCCATAACCGGATATCTCCCATAACCGGACATATTTCAGCGACACTCACTAACTTTTCCATACAAAATACATTCCGATAGCCGGACGCTCCAATAACCGGACAAAAATACTGCGACGGTGGGTGTCCGGTTATGAGGAGTTTCACTGTAGATGAATTTAAAATTTATAAAAAATATTTTGACTTAAATTGCCAAAATATTTTTGAAGAGAAAATATTTTCTGAAGAGAAAATATTTTCTTTGAAACTCTGCATTTATTACACTCCTCCTTAAGTTAAAATAAGATTCGACCATTGAAATAAATAATATCTTTTGAGTTTAAAACATATTTTAAAAAAAAAAATTTTGTATTTCGATTGCTCTTCGAATAATTGGGGGTTTAAATTTCGTTTTTTCGACAAAAGCGGTTATATTTTATGAGCATTTTATTGTATTTCTTCTGAAATAAATCCTTTCTGTGACCTACCTTTACTTTTTTACACCGTATTAATAATCAGTTGTCAGAGGTGTATATTTCTAGATAAATGAATAAAATTTTATATGTACATAAACTAGACAGAGTAAAGAAATCCCTCCCCCTTGGAAGTTAGAATTTGGTTTCAGTAGTTAGTGGCAATATTCGTTTCGATGTAGTCAATACTTAAGTTAGTATTATTCAGTTGAAATTAACATTGTGAGAAAAAAATTTTATTACGTGGTCATGTGATAATTTCTGGGAAGTACAATATTATTTTAGGACCCGTATATCACAAAATACGTTAGAAATGTTTAGTGTAAGCGTTGATTACAGTCCATTGTAAAAATTTTTTGTTAATTTATAGGAATAAATATTTGGATTTCTATGACGTACACTTACCATACTCTTTTTTTGACTCTAAATTTGAAAAATCTCTCCTTTAAGAACATCATTTTTCGTTGCCAAAATGCAATATTCGTTTTTATTTTTATTTTTATTTTTATATAAAAAATAAAAATTAGAAAAATGTAGGTTACTTTAAGCTTATTTTATTGACAATATCAAATTGGCGTAACCATGATAATTGTTCTTTTACAAAAAATATACTACGATTCCCCCGCTTCGATATTGTAGACATAAACAAAATATTGAGTTCTTGTGACTTGAGTTAAAGCTGTGGAATTACAGTGTATTTTTGCTAGTTCAAGTTTGCAAACCTTTACAAAACCAACTACCGTGGCTAAGTCAATTCGATACGTATTTTGTTTTTATTCTGGAATCCTAAATAAATGATTCTTAATTTGGTAAATACTGCGTAAGTTTTATAATTTCGAATTTATTTATTACAAATAAAATTTCAACATAAAATATTGCATTTCGGTAAAGAGAAAAAAATGTTATAATAATATGCCAAAAAATCAATATCATAAGCAGAGACAGATAACATTTTACAGAATTTCCCATCTCAAAATTTATTTTGCTGCAAAAGTCAGCCCCAATTTAATTTTTTAAAGTAAAATCTCAAGGTAAGGCTCATTTTTTCGCGAATGAATTTCTGAGGGGAAATTGGGACGTCTAAAAATGTTAATTACCTCTTACATTAGTTTTCTAGCTTAGGCAAAACAATAGGCTTATAAAAAATAGGTAAACTTTTTACAATCAAATCAAATAGACCTGCTTTTCTATAATTTTTTGTAAAGAAATTCCAACCTTGGAAAACTCGCAACTCAGTTGAGGATACCTTGCGCATATTAAAATTGATCTCCTGTTTTAACATTTTGTTTGTACCTTCTTTTTGCATCTTGTGTTTCATTTTTTTTTTGTTAAAAACTGAAGCTGCATGTTTTCTATGGCTGCGAATTCATTGGTCTCATACCTTTTAGATACGTACCCCTATAATGTATACTTGAAGCTTTGCAATGCAGTGAGTGTAATTCCTGTACGAACAACATTTTAAAATTAGTTATACATATTAGGATTTACATAGATTAATTTCCTTTGTCACTTATTTTTAACTGTCGATAGAAACTTAATTTATTTTTAAAGTCGCTACTCCTGCATCCTAACTAACTATTTTTTTAATGTGTTTTTAATTTTCTATTCGTTTAACTATTTTGCTTGTTAACCTAGTTGTATGTAAATACCCATCTAGTTGTTATAATTTCTAATCACTTAAGTATTAAATCTAATTTCAATTTATTCAATAATTTTTCTATTTTTCTCTTATCAAAAACTTTAGAGCTTCTGCTGAGGAAATGCGTCAAGCGGCTGTTAATTCTGGTATTGCTGGTGGCATCAACCCAACGACAAATGATCGTGCCGGAATTATAAATAATGCGCAACCTTTCTCATTCACTGGCGCTGTGGGTACCGATAGCAATGTGTGATAATGCAGGTTATATAATCAACAACAGAAGACTTGTTCCCAAATTAAAAATAAAAACTTTAACAACCAAGAAAAATTATATTATAAAATAAGCAAAATCAAATTTTCTTCTCTGCAGATAATTTGCTAATGAAAATATAAATTCTCTAACTAGCGTCTAATACTGGCAAAAGTAGTCAAGCTGCAATATTTTTATTGCTTATTTTAAGGTTATTTTTTACATGCGTCAGTATAAAATAGCTAGTAAAATACATCACACGAGAATGATCTCTATACATAAGATCACAGCAACAAAAGCAATTCTATAAAAATATGTGAGTCTGTGGCGATTTCCCTATTTTATATTTTAAAAATTTTTAAAAAAATTTAAGAAACTGGAGAAAATTCTCATATAAAATGCAGCAGCCAAGCAAAGAGAATTATTTTTAAATAATTAATTTTTATAAATAAAATTTATTTATTATTTCAAAATGAAGTTTAAGTTAAAACAGAATTGTTTATATAATATTTATGTATGTTTGTTTATAAAGGCAAAAGCCGGAATTGTGTATGCGCGATTTTGTTAAATATTTGCCTTATAATTTCTATTTAAATTTAAATTTTGGTTTATTCTTGCTTTTTTTTAAAAGAAATTTTGTTTCTAGTAAATTGTTAAAATTCTCAAACTTACTTCTTTGACTATCTAGATAACACAGTGATATCGAAAAATTATCCTAAAAGTATGTAGCGTCAAATATTAAAAATGATCACTTGCCATAAGCGTTAACTGCAGCGGCATCAATTGCATACTTTTAGGCTAAATACTTGATAAAAGTTTTCATTGTTATTGATGTTTGCTAGCATAAGTGCATATTTTTATAAAACTTTACTATCTTATATCATTCCATAAGTTGAGCCATAAGTTGCACATTTTTTCATAATTTCTTATGTGTTAATGAAAAATAAATATAATTTTTTTTGTACAGTTATTTCTTTTGACTTCATTTATGTTTGACGCTTTTTTCTCGTAGATGTAAAATCAAAAAAGGATTTATTATTTGCTAACAAAATTAATATTGCTGCCTAAAGTAAAATAATTGGTAGCATTATTGCAAATTTATTGTATTTTTCTTGCTTGTTAAAAATTTATATAGTAAAATTTGAACTTACATACATCACTATTATGAGGTAAAATTTAGTATTAACAAATTAGTTTAAAAAATTTCGATTGTCAAAACGGAGAATATGAATAAAGAGTAAATAAAACTGCAGAAATTATATGATACCCCATATAAATATATTTTAAATTTAAATTAATATATGTATAATGAGAGTTAATTATATTTTAGTCATAGTCATATAAAAGGAAAGTTTATAACTTAAAAGTTATTATAATATATAAATAAATTTATGATAATATTTATTGCCAGCATTTTTATTTAATTTAGTTATATTATGTGAGTTTTGGCCTAATTTTGCGCCTAAAATAATGTCATTTAAATAGCTTTAGTTTTCACGTGATTATTAAAATTTGGCTAAGTTAAAATTCACATTCAGTTTTTATTGTTGAAAAAGTTTTATTATTATTATTCAATTAGTTAGCTTTATTTTTATAATTTTCAAGCATCTAAATATTGTTGGTTTGTTTCGCAAATTCGCCTACATCCCATTGATTCATCAGCGAAAATGTGTCAATCGCTATGCCATTACAATCAAAGCCAACATATCAGTCACATCTTTTTGAATTTTATGCAAGATTCGTTTGTCCAGACAGAAATTATTCACGACGGCCTGTCTTAAAATTTTTTTTAAAGAACTTTGTAAATTCGTTGCGCTAAGCGCATGCTTATTGGGTCAACTAGATCATATTAAATGGTTTAATTAACAAAAATTACATTTGTTAAAACGAAAATGTTTGCTAGATATACTACTTGTATGTTGATTATATGATTTTGAAATTAAATTTCTAATTTAGCTTAAAAAATGTAAGACAGTATCAAAATTTCCTTTTTGCTTAACTATGTGATGCTATACATTTCTGGTCACTGCATGCAATTTCTGTATATTTTATACCTCATCACGTCAGGACTTCACTCACATCTTTTTATGAACAACAAAATATAGATCCTAAAAATCTGGAGAGGTATCCGCTAAGGTGATAGTTGACTATCAAGTATCGCACTTTTGCGCTCTGTAAAGTGATTGCCAACTTGATTATCGCTTGCTTTTATGTGATAGCTATTTAGGCGTCGTTTTCAAAAATGACAATCAAAACATCGACAGTCGACTATCACCTTAGCGTATACCACCCCTGACTTACCCTACCAAAACCCATAAGGCAAACGTGGTCTGTTCTCGAGTAAACAAAAATAAATGTATGATCCTGTGTTATTGATAGTAAGAAACCGAAAATTTGTGTATTACTTAAAAAAAAACTACGTTCATTGTTATTCCGAACTATAGCAAATGCATACAGATTATTTTCCTGAAATTCACAATAACTTTTTCAAGCCTATAAATATGCTACAATTTCTAATTTTTTTTCTTTATAATCGTTCAGTTTGTATTAAAATAGTAAAAATTCAACATATCGCTTTAAAAGGAAAACCATAATAGCTTCATATATATATTAAAAAAAAAATACTGAGACAAATATGTAAACTTACACATGTATTTTATAAAAAACAAAGTTACAGTTGTATGTGTATCGAAATAATTGTTCTAATAAATAACGAGCATTGATAAAAAGTACCTTAGGGAGTTGTAAGCAAAACATTAAATTAAAAATCAAATGAACTACATACATACATATGTATGAAAAAAAGTTATAAAAGCGTTTTTGTTTTTAAATATCTTAATGTGTTCAATAAAAGAAAAAATGTTAAAGAGGGTTGCAAAAAGTAAAGCTTGTTATTTTGGTTTTCTACCCTACAATAATATTATACAACAATGAGATAAAAAAAAATTTAAATTGCATAATTACATATTTATTATTAGTTTGAATAAGAAAAAAAAATTAATAATTTATGTGTGTAAAATTTGTTAAAATGTATAAAAGTACATCTTAATTCATGTATTATTTTAAATAAAGTATCATATAAATTAAAAATTCAAAATATGTCGTAACTATTTATTTTAAAAAATTTTATGAGTGCAAGTACACGCGGCACAAACCACAAGAAAAAGAAACTAATATTAAAGATGCAGTTTAATTTTGTTTTAAAACTTTCCATCTGAATCGTCGCAGTTCGAATGTAAATGGATGTAACGGGTGTTTTTTTTAGAGGTTTGTTTTTCGAATAGAGATAAAACTGGCATTTTATGGTCAAATCTGGCAACTCTAATGTCATTTATGTTCAGTTTGGTTTGCCATTTCATCATGAACAGGTTGACAAAAGAACAACGCTTGCAAATCGTGCAAATTTATTTCGAAAATAATGGTTCAGTTCGCGAAGTTTACCGCAAGCTCCGTCCATTTTATGGTCGACATAATCGTCCATCAGAGCAATTAATTCGGTTAACCATGGGTCGTTTTCGCACTACGTTTACTCTATGTGATAATACGCATCCGCAGAGACGTCGAACAGTGCGCACCGAAGAAACAATTGCCGCTGTAGAGCAAAATGTTGAAGAGGACCCGAATGAATCGATTCGCCACCGTGCACAGCAATTGGAGCTTTGTCCATCAACTTTATGGAAGATTTTGCGCAAAGATCTTGGCTTGCGACCTTACAAGATCCAGCTTGTGCAAGAATTAAAGCCGCGAGACCATGCAATGCGTCGTGATTTTGGTGTATGGGCCGAAAATGAGATTGATCTCGATGCTGATTTTCATCGCAAAATTTTGTTCAGTGATGAGGCTCATTTTTGGTTGAATGGCTACGTCAACAAGCAAAATTGCCGCATTTGGAGTGAAGAGAATCCACATGAGACCCTTGAGACGCCATTACATCCACAAAAACTGACTGTTTGGTGTGCTCTATGGGCTGGTGGAGTCATTGGGCCATACTTCTTCCGAAATAATGCTGGAGAGTCAGTTACCGTTAATGGAGACCGGTATAGAGCCATGATAACCGACTATTTTGTTCCCGAATTGGATGGCATGAATGTGGATGAGTTGTGGTTCCAACAAGACGGCGCTACATGCCACACAGCGCACGTCACAATCAATTTATTGAAGGAAACATTCAATGAGCGCATAATTTCGCGGAATGGACCTGTCAATTGGCCACCAAGATCGTGTGATTTGACACCATTGGATTATTTTCTTTGGGGATATGTGAAGTCGCTCGTCTACGCCAACAAACCAGAAACGTTAGGGGACTTGGAAGCCAACATTCGTGGCGTTATTGCCGACATACGGCCCCATATGCTCGAAAAAGTGGTTCAAAATTGGACCTGTAGAATTGGCTTTATTCGAGCCAGCCGCGGCGGCCACATGCCCGAAATCATATTTAAACATTAATGGCATAAAATTATCCTTCCAATAAAGCCAAATTGATGGACATTAAAACGATTTTCTTGTGTTTTATTTCAATTCGAAGCTCTATACCTCTAAAAAAACACCCTGTACATTAGTAGTTCCTGTAACCGCAAAAACTTCGGTATAATACCATGAATGGGCTAAATAAGACATTATTATTATTGACTTTCTGGTGTACGAATAAATTCTAACCCATTAGGAAATGATATTAAGGCCCCTTCAGACTATGTGAGAAGTCATATAAAAAGTCATATGAGTTGTCAAATATGACAACTCTCATAGTGTGAATATGTTTATGTTACACACATGAGTTTTCATATGAGAAAACATATGACTATTTTGACATTCGATTCAAGTCTATTTGAAAAGAGAAGTCATATGAGTTTTGTGTTAAAAAAATGAGATCTGGTCAAGTTTCTTCGTTATTAAAATACTGGATGGTCATTAATACCCTTATGACGTTTATTCTTTAAAGAAAACAATTATTTTGAATTAAATAAATACAAAAACTTACCTGCAGTCTTAATATCAGTCATAAAGTATGAACACAATAAAATAAATCTTATGCGATTTGACATATCATATCTAAAAACATACAAAAAAACATACCAAAAAGCATATGACTTCTCACATAGTCTGAAGGGGCCTTTACTGGTTCAATTTCTGTAACAATTCAAAAGAAAAATACAACGCACAAGTTAGTTCGAATTGTCGTCTAAATTTTACGACAAAGTAATCATAACTTGCGAAAAAACTACTATATATCGCATGCGATACTTTGTTTTTTTTAATATTAACTCAGAAATTAAAGAAGTCGAATGATGCAGTTTAATTCACACATTATGAGTTGCAAAGTTTTTTTTTTCAATTTGATGTTCTTTCGCTTTTTTGATAGGTGAAAAACTTGCTGCTCCATTTCGAAACTCAAAAGACTTGGAATACATACATATGGGCATTTCCATGGGTCCCGTTCGACCGTCGAACACATTTAGAGTAAAAAAAAGTCAAAATAAAACGGATTTTTATTTTGACAATAGGTTTAACTTATAGCTCCTAATTAGCTTTATAATTGGTGCTAAGGTTAAATTTGGGCAATTTTTCATTTTCAAGTTAGTTGCAAAAAACCAAGGTGTCGCACGGGACAAAAATTTCTGTTTTCGTGGAAGTGCCCATATGTATTGTACACCTTAGCTCTTTAACTTTACGCTGGAAACGATCGTTATTCTAATACACACATCGAAACATTTTATCATTTAAGGTAAAAATGCAAAATCTTGTCTTACCTTATAGTAGTTTAATACATTGTGTGAAAACTTAAATTGCTCACTTAAACCAATGTACACCAAGCCACAAAAGAAAGTAGAGGCAGATGATTGTTGCAAATTTTTTATTACTTTTTTTTTTGCGGAACTTGAGATTATATTACAAAGTACCTATCATTTTGAGGGTGTACGATTTCTTAATTTTTGAAAAAAAAAACGGGATGCAGATAAAGTAATGCATTTAGATAATTCACCAAACAATAAGGAGTAAAATGAGAAGCAAATACAAAAAAAAATGCTGAATGAATTTTGAACAAAAGGCATGGCTTATAAAAGATCAAATGGTCAACGCAACTTTAGCAGCTGCTCAGTTGAGGACAGTGATTTCGCAACTGATCTTTTTGGAGCAAATGACTGCGACGTATAATAAAAATATGGTGAGTACAAGCACTCTAATTCAAGAATAAGTGGGGCTACATCTAGTCATACTAGTTTCATCCATTGGTAAATGGAATCATCATTGGCTTTTAAGGCGATTAAAAAAGATTTCTAAGTCAGATATGTTTTCTGCTGCTGAGAGCCCAAAAACTGAAACAAATCAAAAATTCAAATACATATATTTTTTAAAATCACCGATTAATTTTGCACTGTTTAAATTTATTATATTTATGATATTTGATAGTATCAGATAGAAGGTTGGTTGAATTAATGCCTTAAAACGAGACCGTATGGCAGGCCCTCAAAGAGCGTAAAAATGAAAACGAGAAGGCGCTTAAAGAGCTTAAATAAGCGTTAAAGAACGTAAAAAAGCGTGCACGTATACATAATCATCAACACATGCTTTCCGTTGCTTGTGGTAGTGGGCACCACTGCTTATAGGTAATTGGTGGACGGTTTCAAATGACATTGGTATTAAAGATTTAAGATTATCAAGCTCGTGATGATTGGTTTGCTATCTTTTATTCACACAAGTCCTCTTAGTTATAAGCATACTATGTAGTTCGTAAAAATAAATAGTTTAAAATTTAAAACTTTCTATGACCTACACATATGTAACGTGCTACCTTTCCCACAAATATTTCTAAAACAATAAATAAATTTTATGAAATTTGACAATCGTTTATAGGTCAAAAGGAAAATTCTTATTAAATTGAAATTTTGTTCTGTGTGCTGGCCACAAAATATGGAAATATTTGAAATTAAGATATGTATTCTGATTGGCTTCAAGTGCAAGCAAACAAAATTTCAATCAAACTGATGTTCTACCGAAATTCACATTAATACGGAATACAATCTGACCTTTTCAAATACTATTTTACATAACAAAAGCCAACAAAAAAAAAAAAAACTAAAATCCTTGAGAACCCTTTGGCTATTGTTGCTTGTGTGCGTGGGAGTTAAGTTGATTTCAAGATTTTATTGAATGTACTCGTATGCAGAGCTCCTTCCTTGTGTGAGCAGCCATGACTGTAAGGATTTAACATTAAGTTATTTTGATTTGATTTGCTATTGTAGATTTGCGGTACAACCAACAACTGAAGAGCATGGCTTTGTTTATGTAGTGTCAAGCGCACTGACCTAAAATAATAAAATCAAATTAAATAACACTGATAAACAGAAAACTAAGTTTATTTAATTGTGGGGCTTCATTTTAAGCACTTTATTGATCTTGAAGTAAAAATTAAGTAAGGACTGTCCCAGAAAAAACTTGCACTTTGTTTTTTAGTTATAAAAAAATACCCAGCAATTTTTTTGGTTTTTTTTATTTTTTTATTAATAATGGCTAGTGTTCAGAATATAAATATCTAAAAACTAATTAACAATTTTGTTTTTTCTATAAAAATTTCTTACTTTTTTTTTAAGGCCCTTCATTAAATTTCGCACAGTTGTTTCATCGACAGTACGGTACGATCTTTTCCACTTAAGTATGAAGTCTTGAAAATTTTTTGCAGTCCTGCCACTCTTTCGAAGATCTCTTTTCATTAGAGCCCAATATCTTTCAATGGGCGAAGCTCTGGGCAGTTAGGCGGATTTGCTATTTTTGGTCCATCGTAGCTTTAGAGTAATGAGAGATTGCTAAATCTGGCCAGAATATCACGGTACCCTCATGTGCACGAATAAATGGTAGAAGACGTTTTTCGAGGCACTCGTCTATATAAACTTTGGAATTGATTGTGCCTTGCGTAACAAAGAAGCTGCTTCTGAGGCCACAGGTGCATATGGCCTAACCAAACCATATATTGCTTCAGAATTTTTTTTTTTCTTTGAATTTACTAGGCACATTCCCCTTCTTCGGTGATGTATAATATTCGTGCCCAGGTAGCTGCTTAAAATCTGCTTTAACGTAAGTTTCGTCGTCCATAACACAGCAGTCAAATTTAGTCAGGTACCTTTCATACAATTTTCGGGCTCGCATCTGAGCCATCAACTGCTTTTCATCAGAACGGTCTGGTACTTTCTGAACTCTATATGTCTTTACCTTACTTTTCTCCTTTATCCTTTGCACAGTAGATTTTGATGTACCTGCTCTAGCCGCCATATCTCGCACTGACGTGTTGGGGTTCTGCCTAAAAAGGCGCTTCACCTTCGCCGCTACCTTTGGGTTAGAAAATTCTGGTTTTCTGCCTGAACCCTTTTTTCGTGAAACAGGTAGACCCTTCTTATAATTAGAAATAACCGTTTTGACAGTTCTTTCTGATGCACCAACTATTTTTGCTATAGCTGAATATTTTAACCCTGGATTTTGCAGGTTATTACTATGTGCAATCAAAGTGAATAGACGTGTATTTTTAATCGTCTGACAATAGCTAGTTTCTTGTCCGAGATATTCGTTTGTAAACTCTAGTGCTTTGCTTTCTGATAGAGAAGTGATCAAGGTTGATTTTGAGACCAAAATTAAAAACTGACACCTTGTCTGAGTCCAGAAATAGTTATTTTGAATTTCTGATTAAACTGAAAAGTAAAATGCAAAAAAATAAAACTAACTCAGCCTCCAACACACCAGTTCCCGCCAACAATAAAACTAACACACAAACAGCAATGAGTACCAGATCAAAGGTTATTCACTCAAATGTCATCTCCACAACACCCACGCAATGTGCCTCTCCTGGAATAAACTCTTCAGTCATCTCTTTAGAAACTCTAGATCAACGTTTGCAAGGCTTAAGTGCTTCACTTATGGAAATGGTAAGAGCTGAGCTTCAAAAATTTAGCGCAGAAATAAATTCGAAATTAACAAATTATGAAGAAGAATGCAATAAAAAACTGGAAAGCTTGAGTGAAAAAATCTCTGAGAACTTAAATGCAAAAATATCTTCTTTTACGGGAAGTATGTGTGAGAAGCTCACTAATATCAATACAAGAATTGAAAATCTCGAGTCTGTGTCAACAGATCATGTTGATCATAATGATGAGCTACAGCAGTTACGTCAGCGTTTGGATATGATGGAACGTACAGTAACCGCATCTGATGCTGTTTTGTTTGGTGTTCCTGAGTGTAATGATGAAAACTTAACAAATCTTTACAATCAACTTCGTTTTTCTATTGGAAGCAGACTCCCTCCAGTACGCAATATTTTTCGAGTGAAACGTAGAGCGCAAAACAATTCCAACGCAATTACACCTGTTATTTTACAATTTAACTGTCAGTATCAGAGCTGGGCACCACTACACGTGTGTTTCTCTTAAATGTTCTTCAATGCATGTGTAGTTGTGGTTTGTTCGCTTTTCAAAGCAAACTGAATTAAATTTTACGCTCTCTGCTTTATATACGTATATGAAAAGTTATTCTCATTCTGCCGCAGTACCGCGCGCGGTACGTTTTGCCCAGCCACGGTCAGTATGAAAGAGACTCTGTTGTGCGAGCGGCAGCTCTTTTCCGTAAAGAAAACCAAAGAGCGTTAACACTAAAAGATATAGGATTGTCCTCTGATACTAATTGTAAGTTTTATTTGAATGAGAGCATAACTAAACGCACTCGCTCTATTCTTCAAAGTGCTCTAAAACTAAAGCGTGAGAGGAAAATTTCAGCCGCATACACAAAGCGTGGTTTAGTTTTCATAAAACGATCTGAGAGGGAGAGAAGTTTATTTATTGAAAGTGAAGAGCAGTTGTATTCTATTGTCAACGATTTAAATGATGATGATAACAACGATGATGGTTCGCTGGATACATAGTGCTACAAATATAAATAATTATTTTATTTTTTTATCATATTTAGCTAAATGTAGTTTTTTATTTTATATATCTTTTTTTACACCTTTCTTCTCTCAACTTAGGCTACATTACTGCATTTATTTATATTCTACCTTGTGTTACGCTCTTTCCTATTACCATAGCAAATTTTATACGTTTGACGGTTTTATTTTACATAGTTTATGCTATGTAAAAATTAATTTTTCTGATTTTTCTTCTTTTCTGAGCCGTATTTTTGTGTTTACATGATTTTGAACACAAATCATAATATGATGGATTGCACAGCCGAAGGGTTAGACTCTGGATTGGCGGTTATGCTGAGAGTGCTCAAAGCTCAGCAAATTGGCTTACATATATGCCACATAAACGCTCAAAGTCTGAACGCCAAGATTGACGAATTCAGATACTTATTTATAGGATCTGGTATCGACATTATCTGCATTTCTGAAACCTGGTTCACTTCTGATGTTCCCGACTGTGTGTACAGCGTAGATGGATACAATCTTTTTCGATCAGATAGGATTGGTCGAGTGGGTGGTGGTGCAGCAATTTATGTGCGAGCAGGACTTAGATGCAAATTGCTATGCAAGGCTGAGGCAAACAGCTCTTTTGAATATATTGTGTTAGAAATCGCAAATAATTACAAAAAACTAATGCTGGGTACTATTTACAGGCCTAACAAATCAATAAGCCTTGATCTGTTTTACACTATACTCGAAGAAATTAGTTGTACACTGCCTGATGTTATAATTTGCGGAGATATAAATTGTAATCTCATGAACAACATGGAAGCCAGTCCTTTGCTTAACACATTGAATTCAATTCGATTACTACCTGTTAACACCACAAATCCAACTCACTTTCATAGTATTGAGTCATGTAGCCTGATTGATGTTTGCTTTGTTAGCGATACAGAAAAAATACTCAAATACAGTCAACTTTCTGCACCGGGATTCTCTAAACATGATTTACTTTTTATTACTTTTGAATTTACTAATTTTGCGTCATCTCCAGATACAATTACTTTTCGTGATTTTAAAAGCATTGATTGGTTTGGGTTACAAAATGATTTAATTAGTAGGGATTGGGATAGAATATTTACAATGGCTCATGTAGATAATCAAGTACTTTTCTTTCAGCAACATATTCTTGATCTATATAATAGACATGTTCCACTTAAAACACAATCAAATAAATCAATCGGTCCAATTTGGCTAACAGTAGATATTAAACGTCTTATGAAAACTCGTGACGCAGTATATAAAAAATGGAAAAAATACAAAATTCCCCAGTTTCTAAAAGATTTCAAAAGCATTAGAAATCATATTACTTTTAGAATAAGAAAAGCAAAGGCACAATTTTACAAAGCAAAGCTCAGCAATTTGGAACATGGTCAAAACGTCTGGAAGTTTCTAAAAAAGATAGGCATTGGAAAGCAACCGTCCTCAGTATCAGAAGAAATTGATTGCGATCTTTTGAATACGAAATTTGTGTCAGGGATGACCTCTGAAAAAAATACTGAAACGCTAAATAATGTAATTGCGGCTGATATAAATAATAATGAAGCTGAGAATATGTTATTTTTTGAGGGGTTGACCAACAATGATGTTTTCATTGCAATCTCGTCCATAAAGTCGAACGCTACTGGTTTAGACTTACTTTGTCCAAAATTCATTAAATTATTGCTTCCATTTTTAATAAATCTTATAACATACATTTTTAACACCATAATTACAACATCATCATTTCCTAGTTGTTGGAAAATATCAAAAATAATACCGGTTCCAAAAAATAATGCGTCATCGACGGACTATCGACCAGTGGCTATAGTCCCATTTTTATCCAAAGTTTTTGAGAAGTGTTTAGTGGTTCAAATGCAAAAATTTCTTAATGATAACAAGATGCTTAGCACCCATCAATCAGGTTTCAGACCAAAGCGCAGTTGTAAGACAGCCCTGATCTTAGTTGTGGATGAAATTAGAAAATGCCTTGACAATAACAATTTCTCATATTTAACCTTGTTGGATTTCTCTAAAGCTTTCGATACGGTTAATCATTCTGTGCTATACAATAAAATGCGCAAAAATTTTAATTTTTCGCAGTCGGCAGCTAAACTCATTGCCTCATATTTAAGCGACAGAAAACAACGAGTGGTTACCAACAACTCTTTTTCAAACTTTCTTCCTGTACAAAGTGGAGTCCCTCAGGGTTCAATTTTGGGGCCTATTCTTTTTTCGCTTTACGTAAATGAGCTCCCACATATCGTAAAACACTGTACAGTGCATATGTATGCGGATGATGTACAACTAATTATTGGTCGCCCGCTTGACAAAAAAATAGAGGCTGCTTCACTCTTAAATGCAGATTTGTCTGAGGTATATAATTGGTCGTACGAAAACCATCTTTGTCTTAATCCAAAAAAATCTAAAGTAATACTGATATATAAAAAGGTATTAGACCCAAGCAACTTCCCAGCTATTTGCCTAAACGGTTCTTTAGTAAATTATGTGGACTCTGCCAAAAACCTTGGACTTACTTTCAATAGTACACTTCAATGGTCTACACACATAAATAGTACATGTGGCAAAGTTTATGCTGCACTACGAGCTCTGTGGCATTCAAAGAGTTTTCTGCCTAGAAGCACTAAACTTATACTTGCAAAAACTCTACTTTTACCTAAGCTGTTATACAACTGCGAAATTTTTTGCAACCCTGACAGCAATAGTAGAAGAAAATTAAATGTATTGTTTAATAATATAGCTCGTTTTGTGTATGATATAAAATATCGAGATCATATCTCAATACATTCAAAAAAAATCTTCGGATGTTCAATCAACAGTTTTCTCAAATATCGAGCACTTATTTTTCTTTTTGACTTAATAACGGTCTGCGAGCCAGATTACTTGGCATCAAAGTTAAAATTTCTTCAATCCAGGAGATCAATAATGCTGGTACAGCCAAAATATACTAGTCTGACTTCTGAACGTCAATTTTTTGTCGTAGCTATTAGGCTGTGGAATTCCTTACCGACTATGATAAGAAAGATCAGAAACAAAAACCATTTCAAATCGTCCCTTTTAAATTATTTGACTATGGCTGAATGATTTCTCTCTATCTTCCTAAGCTTTCTATCTTCTTTCACCACTACTTCTTTATACTTTCTTCCATATATGCTAATATAAGATTATATATATAGTATATGTACATTTAAGATTGCTGGAATGTTTTTTGAGGCTCCTACTACTTATAAGATTTTATTATCTTAATGTTTTGAGCAGATATTATAATAAATAAATTGAAATTGAAATTGAAATTGAAATATGTGGACAAAATCAGTTCGCGGACTTTTTCTTGCTTGCTAGACATCTTTGTCGTTAGAAGTGCTATCTTCAAGTGTGATACATCATATCAGACGTCACTTTATATGGAATAAATATTTTGTCTTTTTAGACCTATAAGATTATCAGGTAGAGTATAATCTTAAAAAATAAAAGTGTAAGTTTTTTCTGGGACAGTCCTTAATACGAAAGCGATTTGAAACGAAATTAATTTATTCGTATCAAATCACCAATAATATCCTTTGCAATAGGGTCACTCATATACAAAATATAACACTCTTTCTAGTTCTCTATATATTTTCCTAGACCCCAAATGAATGCTGCTTAAGCTGTTATCATCCAAAATTGCCTAACTCATGAAACAGTTGTCAAACTTTGCGGTATTTTATAAAAATTATGAATTATAGCAGAAAAGATCTTTAACTACCTCAAACGCAAAAAAAACATTTTCTTTGTCCAACACTGTACTAAATGTAAATAGAAATTTCATACTAAAGTTGCTTAAGGATGCAGAGTATACTTGGCCTTTGTTGTGTTATGCATGTTTTGATTTTATTATTATTTATATTATTTTTACCATTTTTGTTTTTGTATTTATTTATTGTACATCACTTGTGATATCGTACAGAGTACAAAAATAATCATCAAAAAGAATATATGAAAGAGTTGTTTGGAATTAGACATCGTTTCCCATTATCATCATCAATATCGCATAGAAAATTTGGTATACCACAACTGCACACATTTGTTAGTGCCGAATAAAAAAAATTAGGCCAAAGGATATTTTGTTAGGCTAGACAGGAATAAATACGAGATGTCGCTGTATTAAGTTTACTTGAGTTGGTACGCGTTGTGTGAACAAAACAGTGATCAATTTCATGGTAAATATCCTGCATTTAATATGGGGACATGCTGCTGTTTTTGTTTATTTTTACTTTTCTGCACGCTGTGTACATGTCCTTAGGCATCGATTTTGCTTTGAGAACATCAAGGAAATTTAATTTGATTTTTCCGTTGGGTTAATGATTAAGATGAGCCTTTAAGTTTATAATATTTATAGTACGAAAAACAAGGTCCAGCGTGAACTATTAAATATTTAAGGTAAGACGACGTATGCATTCGGTAAGTAACACTGAAATTCTTAAAGAATTCTCTAAAACCAAATAAGAAAAATGAGAACAAGAAATAAGAAAAACTCTTGGGAAATAAAGGGTTTTTTGTTTAGTGCAGCCGCCAAATTTTTCCGGTTGACCTATGTAGGAGTGCTATCGTAGCAATGGGGAAGGTCAGACTACCCCGAAACCAAACCTATGAGGGGTATTCGAAAGAAATCCTTGCCAAGTAACGTTGTGATGTCACATTTGTTCAAAAAGTAAATACGTTTACACCTTTGATTATATGGGCAAGGAATGCCCACCTCGTATAATATTATTGGGTAAGGAAATATAAATAGAATTTATTTGTATAGCAGAGATAACTTTGAAAAAAACTGTAACTTAAAAAAAGTTTTTAAAAAAAAATTGAACTGAAAACACATTTAGCAATATTGGTAATACTGAAAAATATATGAGTTAACTATCTAATAAAACTCGCTCCTTTAATGGCTCCAACTTCTTATTAGAAAAATAAGAGATAATTTCTTTTTTGCAAGTTCTGCTCTAAAGGAGATTTGTCAGAAACCCTATGTTTGGGTGTTGAGGATAGATCACCCCCTCCAATACAGTTTTTTACTCACAATGAAGTTGAAGCTCAGAGTAGGTATGGCTACCTTTAGTTTTGAATTATCGTATATGGTCTCAACATGCATGTTAGAATTCGTGATTTAATTACGACAATATCTGCAAAATTTAAGAAGTAATCCATTAAGCTATTAACTTTTTTTTAAGAATTAACGATTATTTCAAGAGTTTCGAAATGAAACCAGTTTAAGAAATTGTTGAACCATATATTTTTAATTATTTTACCGAGTTTATTGTTCAGCACAGTGGCTTATAAAACCAAAACAGACTACAAAAAACAAAAACAAAACAACAAAAATGTTTCATTTATTGACAAATGGAATCATCTGCGGTTTCTTAGCCGATGCAGTGAAGAATTTGTAATCTCGATATGTTTTCCCTGCACTATACTGAACAGTAAACTTAGTAAAATAATTAAAAATTGTTTTCTGTTCCGATAAAACACCACAAAAACCGTAATTGTTTGAAAGAAAAGCTCTATTATTCTAAGCTTTCATGATAAGATGTGAATAGTTCAATTGTTGCCTTTTTGCCAAATACACACAAGTCTTACAACGCCAAAAATGCGAAAGTTTACTAATTTTGTAATTTTTAAAAATAGTCGAAATACATTGAAAACGTACTGATAATGCGCTGAATATACTTAAATTGGTCAAATGTACTAAAAACATATCGAATTTACACACGACGATTTTTCACGACGCAAATGTGCTGAAAAAAGTACAAATGTACAGAAAATGTCATCACTGTCTGTAGCTGTACATATTAAGCAGGTGGCAACGCTAGTGAACTGTCACTCGTCAGTTTTATTTTGATGTTTGCAAAGTCCGGCTTAATTTGTGCAGTTAAATTTTGCGTGTCCTTTATTTAATACATAAAATGATTAAAATTCAAGAAAAAAGTGAAATTTATGTTTTATGTTATGTTCTTAGTGATAAATTCAACAAAATGTTGCAACAAAATTGCAGCAAAATGCAAAATTTAATATAAAGCTGCGTCGTTGGCAGTGCTGCCAGTGCAGTGCTTTGTTGTTGTTCATACCAAAAATTTTAATGTTTTAATTTGCTAAAAGTTCACGAGTGTTGAAAATTAAGTTTTATTTATCAAAGTGTTGCGAGTGTTTGTTTTATTTATGAAAAAAGAGAAATAAAAAGAACTGCAATGGTGTTGCTGCTGGTGCTTTCAGTGCTTTCCTTTTCAGTTGCATTTGGGTGTTTATTCAAGACCTCAATCGGTAAGTGCTTCCTTTTTTTTATTATTTATTTTAAGTATTAAAGTACGATTTTCCATTTAATATAAGCTAATCATAATAACAAAGGTATAATCTCCTCATTAACGAGATCAAGGGGTCATATTAGGGTGATGTCTCGTGGCGCCGAAGTTCTAGGAAGGTTTTATCCCATAAGCTCAAGCGCTCCAAAGCAACATCCGTACACATATGGTATTCATATATTTCCCAATGTGCACAAAAAAGGATGCGGTTCCGTTTCGAACCCTTTACGGATCCGTCAGCACGGATTTCGTTTTTTTATGCTTCGACGGATCCGTCTCGAGTTTATAACGGACTTCATGTACGGATCCGTTTTGGATTAGTTTTTTGTAAGTAAAACAGATTCGATACGGACTCGTTTTTTTAAATAATATGGATCTTAATCCGTTTAATTCCCAGTTTAAATTGGGAAACGGAAGCGGACGATCCTTCCGCTTTTTCGAGAGAAATTTCGTACGAAAACGAATTCGAGACGGATCCGAAAAGGAATCCCTTTCAGATAAAATATACGAAAAGCGACTCCGTTTCGAATTCGAAGAGGATCCGTTTGGTACACTGGGTTAACACTGTTGCTTTTACTGTGAATGTTTATAATATGACCACTTTTTCTGGTTATATCAATGTACAACATTTAAATTATAATTGAAGAATTTTGTGCTTTTAAATGGGAGCCACCATTCTAAAGCTTTTAATAAATGACCAAATATAATCACTGACTCTGCTGAAGAGCCAATTCAGATAGCAGCTATCCACTGCTCTTCGTTGGGGCTAAGATTTCGATAACGCCAACCATTTATTTTCGGACTAGGGTAGTAAGAAGAGTCTTAGCAGACTTCAGCATAAACAAAGCTTTTTGTGTGTGACAGCATATCAGCCCATGTAATGTTAAAGTGTGTTTCAAGACATATCCTATTATAGTAGGAATTTTCCATCATACTAGAAGATTGCTTATGTCCACTCAGCTCCCAAAATAAGTGAGCTCAGCAACACCATTTTGGCTCATGGTGCTATGCTCTGCGCGGTACCTAATCATAATACCCAAAAGAATGTAGGGCCTTATGCCCGTGTTTTTTCAGTCATAAGCCCCATTTTTTTTTTGGGTAATGACCACTTCTAAAAATGGACATAATCCCCAAAAACAGAAAGACAAAATCATTTGGCATTATGTTCACAATAAAAGAGGACATATGTATGTTAGACCCACTTACCCTAACTTTTTTTGTAGAATCACAGTGTCTATCGAAGCCGGTGTTGAACTTACTATAGGCTGATCCGCGGCCTAAGACCACCCACTTATTGATTTTATGTAGAATTAATATGGCTAGCCCCACTTATCCAACTTTTATGTAGAATTACTGTAACTAGCGAAGCCGGCCGGTATTGGCTATACAATTATCATCCTCAAAAAAAAAAAAAAAAAAAAAACATGAAGGAGATCTTACATATGTATATACACTTGCACAGAATAACCTCAAAAATAAAATATTTCAAGGTCAAGGTCATCAGGAAAAATACAAAATTTCTCTTTTATTTCCAAGCAAAAAAAGTGGTCATAACACCCATTGGAGTAATGTTCATTGTCCAATTATTTTGGAAATTACGGCCGTTTTTGAGGTGGACATAAAGCCCAACATAAAAAACAAAAAATGCTAGAGTTTCCTAAAATTTTGCTTGGTGAGCTTTTGCCGCCGGGCGCAATTCAATTCATTGCCTTGCGGATGAAAGCAACATTTGTGATTCCTATCATATCATAAGGTGCCTAAGCTTTGTGTAAGTTAAGAGAAAAAGTTAATATGACTCTGGTACTATTGACTCTGTTGAGGTTGGCAATCCTTTTTCTATATATATTAAATAGGGATTTGTTCTAGAGAAATAGAGGACTAACGTTTTTTTTTCATCTGGATGAAACTATGAGTAACTTATAGACTTTAGGTTGCTAAATCCAGATTTTAGGCTTCCTAACTCCTCAACAGCAAAATATTGACCAATTATTTCAGCCTTATATTCTTACGATATAAAATTGAAGATTTTCGAAAAGCAAAACTTGCAGTACCAGTATTTAAAAAAAACACAAATTAAAAAAATTTTTTTTTTGTAAATTATTTAACAAGGATAACAAGATTTCTGACAAATCTGATATAGAAATTTGAAAAATTAATCAATACACAGCTGCATATAAAAGATAAATAAATAAACAGCAAGTAATAAAAAAGGACGAAAATTATAACCAACATTGAGCCTAAAGTGAGGGCGCGCTGCATAGCCAAAACAGAAGACACAGCAAAAGCAGGATATATTTAGGACAATAAGTAGGATTTGTTATTTGTTGAATTTTGTAAGAGTGCAACATTACATCGATGTATGCAATTGACAAAAGATGCAACAAGGATCAAGAAAAGTTGCTTAAAACTAAGGGTACAGAAAAGAAAAAAAAAATTTTGCGTAAACGAACCCAAAAAATAGAGTAACACATAGGGACACATGATTATTGACTATAATGGTGCGACATTGTGGAAAGATAATTGCGCTTTTCATGGTCTATCAACGGTTGCTGTTTGCTGCCAGCACAAAAGACTATGACAGTCCTTTGAACGCGCTTAAAGGAAGACCATTTTATTATAAAGAAGACATAAGTTTTTGTTTGTTTTTTTTTCTTTGGTTGCTTTTGAGTTAAGGATGACATTTGAAAAAGTTGTCAGATTTTTAGGTAGAAAAGGAGAACACGCTGTGACAGTAGACAATTCAATTAAATACGCAGAAATCTGCAGAGGACAATTTTTCTTAATATTATACTATTCTTTTGGATTTTTGTATACAGCAGGAGTTTACTATTATTTTATTTGAATTTTCGTCTTTGCACAATAATTTGCTGTAAAATTTGTAATGTCACTTCTTTTATTAAAAGAGTAGAATTTTTTCTTTCAATATCCTGCAGTGGCTGCTGTAGATTCTATATGGAGTCCAGCAGCGTTGCTGTTGTACTGTGCTAATATCCTGCGTGCCTACAAAAAAAATTACTTAATTTTTGCCTTTGTCATCTTAAATGTCGCCATTTCAGAAGGCGGCCGGTAGCAATAAAAGTACACGCGGCTCACTTTGTGTCGTTTTTATATCGCTTGACTTCAGGTGGTCCTTACGCTGATGTAATGCTGCTGCTGCTGCTACTGACCATGCTGACTTTTCGCTTTAGTGTCGAAGTGACATCTTGTTTTGTTACGTTTTTAGGTTTATGGCTAAGGTCATGGAATTTGTAAAATCGCGCGCCAGCGTGTCCTTTTCCAGTTTGTGATAATTGTCGGTGATGTACGAAAGCATTTCTGTTGGATTATCCTTTTTTGGCAGCTGATTTTCGTGGTCCCTATTTGTACTTATTTGTTTTGTTCCGAAACTTATCTGTCTTATCTATTTTCTTTTCGTTGTAATTGTCCTAGTTGGTGGCTAGTAATTGTATACTTTAATGGAATAGATATGCGATGTAGAATCCTAAAGAAACGCCACATTGTTATCCTGTTCAATGAAAGTTCTTTGATTAAAATATGTATGTAAATAATTAGCGAAATATTTATAAAGTTATATAGCGTTCGTTAGAATAGATATTACTAATTTTTGAAATTTTATTTGTGTAAGCCCCAGTTTAAAAGTTTGGAAACAAACAAAAATTTCTTAATCAATTGTTTGATAAAAGTTTGACTTTATAGACGTGTGGCAGTTAGGGTACTTTCTTTTCGAATGACAAAACAGGACTAATAAATTAAATGGAATGAAAGACATCTATTTTGGAAAGAATATGATATTAGAAGCCATTTTTTTGGGGAATCGGAATCGATATTCGATGCTATGCTGGATTGTAAATGATGTTCGCGTAGGAAATGGAGCAAAAACCAGTGGCATGACGAGGAATACGCACAGCTCATGTAAGGAAAAAAAAAGTAATGAAATAAAATAAATGTGCAAAAAAGGTTTCACGAAAAGTTCCTACTCCAGTCACCGAGGAATAGTAGAAGACCTGCGTCAAGTAGTAAAGAAGCTATAAAAAAATAATGTCATTGGATGCAATGGATTGTAATCGAAACTCTAAAAGACTGAGGGTAATGATTTAGCAAAATGCATGCTCCAAATTATCATTGAAATTCGGAGGAACCAATGTTTCTCAGGTGACTGAAAAATATGCTTCAAAATCTACTTCGAGTTTTGAGATATACGCAACGAAAAGTGTAAAAATTCTAAACTTTGAGTAAATAAAAATATTTGGACGAGTACAGATGTATTGTTTGGAAAAGTGATCTGCAAAAAATTAAATTTGCGAAAACACATTTCATCTCTGAAAAAAGTATTATGAGTGAAAATTCCACCCACCGTATGTCAAATTTAGAACCATTTTAGATGCAGATGTTATAACTTATAATGATAACATTCCCAACTTCCGATGTCTATATCTCCGGAATCCCCCAATTTCTGATTGCATTTCGTTGTTAGTATTAAAAGCCTCGTAAGAAAATAATGGTTTACAAAAAGAAAGTCTTTGACCGTTTTGAGGGGTCGGGAATTTTTTTTCGAGAGTTGGAATGTGATTGTGACATCCCAAATTAACATTTAAGAAATAGGAGGAACCCAACATTGTGAATTAAATTTTCTTCCGGCGAACCATGCCGTAGATTAAGATCTATGAATTTCATAGAATTGTTTTGTATAATGTAGTGATGTCCAGCTCAACGGCACAAAATGATACTTGGGAGTCAAACAGTATAAGGCAAGGGGTATTTTGAAATAAAACGTGAGAGAGGCTGCTATCATAGTACACTTAGACAACACAAGCAAAGAATTGAGAACGTGAACCTAATATGAGAGAAGAAAACCTTATCTGTGTAGCAAATTTATGAATCAAACAATGAGTTTATTTTCAAATTAATAATAAAAATCGCTCAAAAATAAACGAGTCAACCGCACAAATGCTCGGAACGATTACTTCCCCGCAAGCAGCCAATACACCCTGTAATTTTTGATCAAGTTATCATCACTTTGTGCGTTACGCTCTTCAGTATTTCGATGCTTGCTCTTGCTCTTAGTACCCATACGGAAAATATGTTTTATTGATAAAATCTAACATAAAACAACAATATATACATTTGTATTTTTTTCGGTTTGGCATTTGTTTTCGTTTCAAAATCGAACACATACATAAAAGACTCACTAAAGACTTCATACTCTTTTCCTCTGCACATAAAAATTCCCCGCCGTGCTCACCTGAAATCATGCGTGCTCTTTTCCCATATGTACTGAAATGGGCATCACTAGTCTAAAGTATTCGGTTCAAAAGTGATTCGCTTCAGAATCATTAACAAACCCAGGGTTGTGCCAAGTTGGAAAAAGGGAATTCCCGGCCTTCCCAAAATAAAATAATTTTTACTTAAAAGAAAAATATAACATTTTTTTTTGGCAAAAGTAGATGACCATTTTTTTTGCTCCTTAAACATTGCTCATGTAACTGAAATCATCCAATTCCCGGCTTTTTCAGATCTTACCGGGACCCCGGGCTTGACATGAAATTTTGGGTTTCGTTACCCTGAACAAACCATTTGCTTTTTAAAAATTATCATGAATACTTCAAATTTTGACATACAGTAAGCGGATTTTAGTCAAAATCAAAAAATGAAAAGATTCTCAAAATGTTTTCTTTGCCGAGTAACTTAGTTTCGGCTTTTTTTTTAAGCTTTTATCTTTCACGTTCTTGCAGCATAGATATTGCGCAGCTATTTAAACATAAATTTCAACAGCTTCGAGGCAACAAACTGACATGCACCGTCAGTTTGATTAAAAACTTTATTTTAAAAGGGTTCTTATTATATTAGAATAACATTTTCTTTAGAATAACATTTTTGATTTGATCTTAATGTCAGCTTAAATTAAAAATCTGCCAAATAATTTATACCACATGATTTCCATGAAAAATCAATTACCATAGAAATTTCTAACAACATTGTTCTCTAGTATGCTGTTAAACTGAACTCATTGTAACTGATACCATTTTGGATCTTTTAAAAAATACTTTATCAAGTACTTCACTGCCTTTTTCTATTGTCTACTACGTTTTTTCCATATTCCTTTACGCTATATGACGCTTCTTTCTCATTTTAATCTTGCGTAAATAATGCGCGACTGCACAAATCTTTTCATAAGGTCGAATAAATATTTTGAATACCAGCACAAAAGTGAAATGATTTGGAAAATTCGTGGATCTATACTTTACCCATAGGGATGGCTGCTTTTTCTTTTAACGTTGATTGTGCAATTGTATGAAAAAGTATCAATTACATTAATATGCGTAACATTATTATACTGATAGTTACTTTGAATTACTTATTGCAATGCCTTGTTGAAAAGAGATCAAGTATCGTTTAGATTAAATTCTAAGTTGCTGGCAAACAGCTGTTTTCCAATATTTTTTAAAAAATTATATCTGTGCTGTGATGAAACAAATACTGATAAATTCAGTTAATCATCAACTACGTGTTTTAACTCATGGCTTTCAATATTTGAGACACGATTCCGCTGGCAGATTAGTTGGAGAACAAGTATACTTGTACATTTATGCCCAGAAGTCCATTAAGAATAATAAAGCTTTGAGACAAGTACTTAAATGAAGGGAGCCATTTTTGTGAACTTAGCTAGCTATATTCTATGGTTTATGCAGCGTCGGATTAAGTCTTTGTGGTACCTAGGGCTAAAAACTGACAATGGGCTCTTTTCATGTAAAAAATTAAAAATTACATTGAGAATATAAAAAAGGTTATTCATAAAATAAATACGTTTAATCTGGGCCCGTCTCCTTGAACTCGGAGCCCGGGTAAAGGATGCTTTTGATTTTGTTATCGCAGTGTCTTCATACACTTCCGACTGCGAAGTTCAATTGAATGCGACTTGGCTTAGAAAATTCAATTGTAATTCCGTGAAAGCAGCCAGGGTTATCAAGTGAACGGGATTGACCCGGCCAAGCTCGAAAAGTCATGTGAAAGCTGAGAACCTGACGCACATTTCTGAAATAGCCGGGGATTGAACGATTTTTGAGACATGAACTTCAAAGTTTTGTTCAAAGAGCAAAAAAAAAAAAATAAATTGAGTTTTTCACCACACCAAAATTGAAAGTTTTTACCATTTTATGAATTAATTTTTTAATAGTGCTGTTCAAAAAAAAAAAAAAAAAACTGCGGGTTGCACTCCGGGAGTGCCGAAAGAAGTGAAAACAAATCGTTTAATGCAAGTTAGTGTGTTAGTTGGTATGTGTGCGTTTTTTTTACATATGGCAATGCAATGGAAGACAAAAACGGAATATGTATTCAAATTTTACTCTCGCTCTCATTCTCAATTTGTCAACGCAACAACGCGGAATTTGAAAGAAACATACATGTAAGCATAACAATCGTTGAATGATAATGGAATGTGTCAGTTAGTGTGTCTGCTTTGCTTTTTGTCTTCCACTTGGAATATTTATTTAAAAGAAACAATAGAACATTCAAATTTTACTATCGCATTCATGACGGGGAATCCCGATGACGGTCGGTGTCGCGAGTTTATACTTTTTTCCTCAGCCGCACAACGTGCCATAAGAAGTTTTCACTTCAAAAAGATCATCAACTTTTTCCCAAACAAAATTTTACTTCTTACCATTTGGGAGAAACAATTTTTTTTTTGAGAAGGCTGGGAATTGCTGTTTTTCGACTCGACAGAAGCAGAAGAACCTAGCTGGCAAAATAAGAGCATTTTCAAAGTTGGAATTTGGGCATAGTTACTCACTAAACTTCCATAAGTTCATAAACTAAAGCTGGCACAAAGCTTTCTTGTCAATTGAGCTTACGAGTATACTTTAAGGTACTTGAAATTTCAGGAAAATTAAATATTTTTTTAACATAAAGAGTTATGGTTCCCAGGAA
This sequence comes from Tricholauxania praeusta, assembly GCA_949775025.1. NCBI lineage: Eukaryota > Metazoa > Arthropoda > Insecta > Diptera > Lauxaniidae > Tricholauxania > Tricholauxania praeusta. Next base: position 56,377,261 of record OX459028.1, on the reverse strand, counting down.
AGGACTTAATGCTTCAGCGCTTAATGCTCTGAGAGACATGCCGCCATTTTTTGCTGGACCGGGGGTGAAGTGGAACTCGATTTGGCAAGGAGTCTCTAACAAATTTTCGGCAAGTCTTCTGTGCCATTTTGTTTACTGCAGTTATGCAGATAAATATTCTTAAAACTTAAAAATGATTTCCAGAATACTTTATTATCTCATTAAAAAAAACAACTTTTTTTTTAAATTTGTCGTCTTCTTATATTTTCCACACTTAGATACTTTTTTTATAAGTCTTCATTTTCGAAATAATACAATCCGAAAGTTAAGTTTTGTCCCTTAATTTAATAAATCGTTTTCACCTAAACCAGTTGGTTTTAAATGTTTAATCAGCCGTAAACCAAATTATTGGTTGCCTCCTCATTCTTTGGCAGTACTTCTGTTGTATGAAAGTGATTTTTTTTTTAATTTTTTTAAAATATCCCACAGAGCGTTATCAGGTTTGCTTTTTAATTTAGTACGCATTGTTTACTCCAGTTGCTACGCAGTCCTAGTACTTTTTTCACTAGGTCCTACGCCCCAGCATAATTTATCCGTTAGCTTGTCGTCTGTTTAGCAGCTGATAAAAATCCGTGTTGCCGGTCCCGTAGCTAAGAAGAACTCCATCTTTTGCTCAAATGCCTAATCGTCTGCGAAATTGTTTTGTGTTCGTCCACAGAAGTGAGTTTGCAAGTTTATGTGAGTGTATTTTTTTTTGATGTAGGACCCTTTTTAACCCCCACTTTATAAATGTGTTCACATATGTAGGGATGTAATAATTTTTTTGTGTTGGTTTTGTTATGTTGTGGCTGATTTTGGTTCGCTTATTTAACCATTTAGCAAGGTCAACCGTTTTATGGCTATGTCCTTTTGTTCCCATTTGACTCTTTTTTTCTTTCATTTGCTCAGCTGCCCTACTTAGGAATCATGGTTTTTTATTTATTTATTTATTTATTAATGAAAAATAACAATCAATTGGTATTCTACATAAAAAAAAAAACGAGCATAGCTGTCAGAACTATCAGCTCTTGTTAATACAAAATAAAAATAAAAATAAAATACGTTATTACTTAGATAAGATGAGCAATATTAGCTTTTGAAGGCTATCATGGTTTTTATTATTGTGGGTGTCTCGTTGTCCTTAACTAATTGTACGCACGGTGTACCCTTGTTTTGTTAATTTGATTAATTATTTGCTTACCTCTTTTGGGCTTCTTCATGGTGAGGGTATTTTTAATTTGCTCCTCTAATTGGATTTAATTTTGGATTCAATTTGACAAGGTGATACGGACTTAAAAATTATGCATTTTAATTGAAAAATGAGAAAAATTTAAAGGTTGGTATTAATAGGAAAAAAGAAATATGTACATACATATTTTTGAAACTTACTAATATACATACATTGCATTAAACAAGTATCGGAAATCGGGCATCTAATTGGAGTTGGTTTTATGTTATATTTTGTTTCAAATCGAGTTGTTGTTACAACTGTTCCTGTCGACACTTTCCTGTATAATATTCTTACTATCCGCCCCCAATTTATGTGAGTCATAACCTAAAGATCTTCATTAAATCTTCATCATCCACCATCACATTCCATAATTTAATTAGCTAGATCTAGAAGAGTAGATTTTTCTTTCGCGAAATCTTCTAATGACCTTGATCAGGGATTTTCCATGGTGCATTTTTTCTTACGCAGGAATTTTATTCCATTCTTTATTTTCGTACTGATGTTGGGCCACCTGGCGCGCGTTACACATTTTTCGTCAAACCGCACTGTGTTCAATTCGCTTGTAACCGCAGGGAAGTGGCTGGAAAAATAAATGATAGCTATTGATCTGCTCTTTGCGATAAATTTTTACTGAAAGCCCTTTTTTTTTTGTTGAAAAATGAGTTTGAACTTCGGGACGTTTCCCTAAAATTAGCCACAACTTTTTTGAAAAAATTTTACTTTAATTGAAAGAACAATTCTTCAGAAACACCTCCAAAAGTTTTCAGAGTGGGATAGTGATAAATGCGTAAATGTCAAGAAAATAAAGAGGGTAGCATCTAATTTATGTACATTAGTACTCGACACTTATTCACTCGCGAGTATCGAGTACTAATGCATAAAAAAATTAGATGCTGCCATTTTTATTTATCTACAAAGCCTTAAAATAATATCTCGTATAGCTCTCAAGATATAAGGCATTCTAGTTAGTATCGTCGGATCCCACGGAACAGTATAAAAATATGAATATTTTAATCTTTTCATATTACTTAACCCTTAATGTCCAATCTCCTTGAGTTTCATCTATACTGATGAAGCAAGCCCCCTTAATAAATGTGTTAGTAATTAAGAAAATGAGCAAACTTTTTGATCCTTTTGAGTCCATGTCAGTTATGCGCCAAAGTTGTTTTTTAAAAGTACTTGACGATGTTCTCAGCAAACCTTGAGACTATATCAATCGTGACATTCAATTGATTTTCAAGGAGCATATGGAAAACCTTTCTTATGACAATGATTAATGCCTTCTCACCACCAAGCAATCCAATATGTAAGAAAAATTCACTGCCGTCAGATCTATTCCGAAAGATGGTCTTAAAATCAACATTGATATAACAAAAAGCTTGTCCAAACAGTCCCAGTTTCATGATAGACGAAACCAGCATAGAGTAGTGGATATCCTCATTAATTTGGGCAATGCTATTACAACAAGGTACCTTTGCTTAGCTTCGTAATGCCTAGCAGTTTTCGTTCCTAGATAACGACAACGTAGCTCAAAAGCTTTGTGCCAAACGTAAAGTACGGGCTTCTTCTGTACGGCTGTGAAACTTGGTTAACCAACACCGCTCTGCTTCATAATTTATAAGTTTTCAACAACAATTGATTTCGTTAATTTCTTTAAATCAGGTTGCCCAGGATCATCTCCAATATCGAATTGCTCACCTGATGCTATCAAGATCCGATTTCCATTCAAATCAAGTGGTGAAAATTGAAGTAATCAACTGAAGAACAAGATATAAGTGAATCAGGAAAATATTTTAGAAAATTACAGGCACTTGCTACTATTCGTGCACGTTGAAAAGTTTTGTAGAGACGCTATGCGCCTTGAGTTGATATAGGATACAAGGAAGAGTACATATGTAGTATGTAAAGTGAACAAATGTGTTACTACCAACCAGTAGCAAAAAAATTTGTAATAAAATCGGTACAAGTCATGGAAACAAACGCTTTCTTTCTCCATTAGATCTTTAAAATCATAATCAGGATTGTTTAAATGCTTACATGCTCCATTGTCTGTTCTATTGCTTTTAACTCCTTGGCGCCAGACGAACTTCAAAATTTAAACCAAATTTCTAATGAAATTCATTACCATACCGAAAGGGTTTTCTTAATTTTTTTCTTTATAGAATAACATTTTCTTCTTATTCTTCTTTGTTAGGTTCATTTCATTTCATTTTAATTTTAACCTGTTGTTTTTCCTGTACTTTTGGTGTTATTGTCAGTGTTTAACATAATTTATGTTCACGTTTCTTGCTAATTGGGGGAAAAAGAACACATTGTTAATAAAAATTTTTAAGACGGTTTTTTCTCTTGTTCCTTTACCTACTTTGGGCGCCACTTGAAATAATAAAAGGGACACATTTTTATAGGGGATTTTTATGTGAAAACAATGGACAGAGTTCCTAGAAGTTATGACAGTTTTATGTTTGCTATGACAAGGCGTTCTTTTTTTACTACTGCTTCCTTATATCGTGGATAATCAGTAGTTAATATGCATAAAATTATTTGTATCTTGGGGCTGTTCTTTGGTTTTTCTGATAAAAATTAAAATTTTTATGAGTTTGGATTGTTTCTTTTAAATTATTATGTAAATTGTTTGTTGTGGTTTTTTTATATTTTTTTTTGAAAATACGCTACACCTTTTGAGACAGCATTAATAGATATACATATGATGGACATCTTGGATATCTTGAGCAAAAGAATTGAATATCACTTTATATACTAAAGCATTCAAAATTTTTGAATTGTATTACGAGTATAACTAAAAGCTTTCGTCTGTAAAGCTTTTTGTCTGTATTACAACAGTCTAACTTGTTTTCCCGTTCAAGAAAGTTGGACAAAATAATATCAAAACTTCGAAGAAATTGCCAAAATGCTGCATTTTTGTACGTTGAATAAATCCCCAAAAGCGCTGAATTGTAATGCTTGCAAGTAATTTCTAAGGTGACAAAAAGTTCGCAAAAATCTTATTGTTATTAATTAAAGTTTTATTAATAAATAAATGAAATCATCAATCAAAAATACGATTTGGTTTATCATGATCATGTAATTTCGACTCACTCAACCACGGAGATCCAAAATGATCCTATAATATCGAACTGCAATTGGCGTACAACTTTTCAAATTCACAAAGATTGCAACGATAAGAAAGAATTGTTAAAGAAAATGTTGAAGAAATTTAAGTCTCAGGGAAGCAAGTTCGTCGTTTCCATTGGGGAATGCTCAAGCATTCATTGTTTCCGCTGACGCAGAGAAGACAGCTGTCTGGGTCCCCTCCCGCGAAACTTGGCCCTTGTGTAGACTGCATCTGTATTCCAATAACAACTAATGGTGCTATTGTCATAATTAGATGTAACGTTCGGTTTTCAAAAGTTTTTGGAAATTATTTTTTCATGAAAAAGTCAATATTTCGTCTGCTCGTCATCTTAGTATAGACCGATTAGATCTCTATCTTTTGTACTTTTCAAGATATTTGGCATCTTAGTCAATACCTAAAAAAGCTATTTTTAAAAGATTTGATTTTGGTTTTTTAAAAATATACATAAATATTTATAGGGTATAAATTAGTCGAATTAGAGTTTCTAGAAGCATATTACATTCCTTGCTGCTTACTTGGCATCGCTATTTGTGTGGCCATACACACTGTATTATGCAATCGATGCATCTCTGCAGGGAAAACATGCGTTAAAGTAAAAGTTAGTGGAAAATATGACTGCTTAGCATGTTAATTCGTCGCTGCTTGCCTAATAAAAGTTATGAATTCAAATTATTTAATTAATGGTTTTTAAAATAATATCCCATGATTTTTTATAGTTTCAAATCATCATATAATAATAATAATAATAATGTTAATATTCTAATCGTGCGCCAAAGCGGATGTTTAATGCTCATAATTAGATATTCATTGTGTGTTTCAATTTTAGTTCTTAGTTGTTAAAAGAAAAATCAAAACTTCATTAAAAACTTTTTTTTTTTTTGAATTCTTATCAACCCGGTGAAAGTGAAAAAAGAACTTGGACCTTTTTTAAGTGCGAAAAACAACATGAGACTTTTTGAAACCATATTTGTTTTCCCTCAATTACTCTGTGGAAGCACAATTTATGTAAAAATACTATACTATAAATACTATAGCGGTATTCACGATCTGTAGCATTTGGTCTTGTATTGTGTATTCTCGATAAATTTGATATTTGTAGTAAATTTGATATCTTAACAAAAACAAAAAAATTGCTTTTTCAAATACTCTAAATATCAGAAATACAATGACAAAACCCTATGTATTGTAACTTTTGTATAAGATTTGTACATTTGTTGAGTAAAGTTGTCATAACAACAAAAAAATAATATTTTCATTCGTTGAATAAAAATAATTACTAAACAAAAAACCATTTTAGAACACTCACAATGTGTTGCAAAAATTTGTAAACATTTACAAAAAATACCACAGATCGTGAATATCGCTTATATTTTTCAACATTGTATGAAATGAAATTTTTAAAAAACTAATTGTGTTTTAAAAAAGAGAGATTCATACCATTATCGGAAATTTTTGGAAAATCACATGAAATATTAAAAAAAATTATATTATTATATATTCGAAAAATCTCATGTTATTTTCGAAAAATCTCATGTTATTTTCGAAAAATCTCATGAGATTTTAAAGAAATTTTGTTTATTACAAGTTTTCGTAAGCTTTAAAATAATGCAAGCAAAAACTTATTTTTATTTCATGTTTTTCGAATTACAATTAAAAAATGTTCATATCTTACCAATTCAAGTAAGCTTAAAATTACATGATACAGAACTCGTGTAATATTATATATGAGATTATATTTTAAAAATAGATAATAATTTCTATATTTATATGTATATATAAATACACATAATCTAAGTGATTATGTTGAAGAAGTACGGAAAAGCTTAAACAAAAATTATAAAAAGTTAAAAATTAAATAACATAAATTTAAGTGTACTTTGTATTTAAATAATCTTTTATCTTGAAATAAAGCTTTAAGCTAAATCAGAAGAAATGCTAATAGCTAAAGAAGCTACACTATTCTATTAGCTTAGTGGCTCGACCACCAGAAATAGCATTTTGACTACTTTGCCTATATTATGATAATATGTTTCTTTGAATCCACGACACATATTCTGCTATATCGGCATATACAGAGAAGTTCTCACTATTATAATTAAAACTCCATGAGCTCACACCACGAAGTAACCAACGTCCATTTCGTTTTAACATTAACATACCCTCAGTTTTATTTCCAAAACGAGTTATGCACAGCGTACGTGAAGATGTGCTTACATCAAAACCCAGTGATTGACACTTCTCTAAGGACGAAATATTTACTTCCATCGACGTAGGCACCGTCAAAATTTCGTTGCGTACCTTAAACCTTTCCCAACTTGATAACGTGGCAGATTGTCCTACAATTTGTGGCTGATCCGTAGATCTCCGCCATAGGCAGATTGGTTTTACATATTGTGTGAAACTAAAAGTAAATATTTTTCTGAAAAAAAATCTGGCTTGGCATGTATTGGTAACCCACCTAACAGAATCCTTCATTTGGAGTATTGCTATGTTGTTATCTTCGATTTTATTTCCTGAGGCTTTGAACTCTGGGTGAAAAATTACTGTTGTTACATCACGTGACACAACCCCCTCTTCCTGCATATTGTTAAGATCGTAATGTCCGAGATAAATTCTAATGTACTCCTTTTTTTGTATAATAAGATGCCTAAGCACAAAGCAACTAGCAGGTGCGAGAACGCTTCGTTGAGAAACTAACGATCCAGTGCAATCGTATGACACACCCGTATGTAATTTTTTATAAATAGCAACTAACCAAGGATGCTCAATGCGAGATTCCGTGCCTGATATTCCACAAATATCATCAACAGAGTCAGCAAGTGATGGTTGTTGTTGCTTGATATGATTTCGCAACCATGACATGTGTTTTGCTACATCACAATACACTGTATATTCCCGCAAATCGCAGCGCTGCCCAACAGTTAATGCCAGAGAAATCACACCTCGAAGCATCCAGACACCATTTCGGTTAAGCACAAGACCACCACCGGAATCCCCTTCACAAGGCCCAGTGCCATTACGATATCCAGCGCACAGAGTGCGTGATGATGTCACTGCATGAAACGCCAGTGATGAACGTAAACATTCCTCTCCGGAAACGATTTTGGTTTTCACTTTTTTTGGCACAGCTGATATTGCGTAACCATCTTCATCACTACCCCAACCGACCACTACACCAATCTGGTTAACAATTTGTGACTCTTCAGCAGATTCGCTCCATAAGCAAATTGGTTTGATGAATTTTGTAGAACTAAAGATGTGGAGAGAACATTCATTTTCAGGATATAAAGCAAGAAAATAAATAAATTTTTAATAATTTTGAGGATTTATGCACATTATAGAGAGATTATTTAAATTTTCTTCTCAGTACCTTACGTGCTCTTTCATTTCTAGTAGCGCCAGGTCAGCATCAGAAAAGCCTAATACATACTTGTAGTCTGGATGTAAAGTTATGGCTTCTATTTCACGCATCACAAAACCGTCCTCCATATAATTTGTTAAATTATATCGCCCCAATATCGTAGTAATTTTTTCTGGAGTCAAATGCAAGCCTAGAAAGCAATGTGCTGCTGACAAAATAATTTTTGACGTAACAAGTGAGCCACCACAAATGAAAGTTAAGCCAGTCCTTCGCTTTTGATAAATTGCTGTCAGCCAGGGATATTCACCACGAATTATAAATGTTCCACCGTAAGCAAGCGGTGTTGCTTCGCTTATTGCAATTTGTGTATCAATAAGTCCACAAGACTCATTTGGCTCTTCAGCGAAATGTGGTAAATTGATATTGTAAGTGAAAACTGGCAAGGATTCATTAATGATCTTCAAAGTGTGCTGGAGAATAAGTATTTCGACAGAGGAATTTTCTAGTAAAAGAAAACAAACGTGATTAAAATAATTTTGTTATTCATCATATTATTACTAAATCTTGTCTCGCATAATTCGTTGCCGTTGATAAAAATTTTTATCAATTCTGGCACTTCAGTTCTAAATGGGAAATCTACGCGGTAAGATATTAATTGATTCTTTTGCAGTTTGTTGATAACCTCTTGCGAACTCCCATATGGTAAGAAAATACCATCGGATTTCTGAAATAAAATTCATATATTGAAAACTTATAAGTAATATCTAAGAAAACTTACCGGATACTCTGAAGGATTTTCTTGATTAAATGTCAACTTGACGGTGTCGCCTATCTTTATACTCGGCAGTGTTAGTTTACCATTAACAAAACCGTCAGTGCGCAGATATTGAAAATATATAGAGCACGAACCCATTCTCTGTGAGAGGTACTCTATCCATTGTTCACGATTATCTTCAAACTCATCACAGGTTGCATAATGTAAAAGACTTAATAAGAAAATCAAGAAAACTGGCGTTGTTTTCAACATTTTATAGTAAATCACAATATTTTTATATAAAACTAAATTTGTGTCGCCGCGCTGGGCTATCACTATCACGAATTTGAGTTTCCTAAAAATATTTACGGAATAATATTCAGGTGGTACGGAACACACAGAATTTTATTATTTAAGTACCAGAAGCAAAGAGTGCCACAAACCAAATGACATCTGCACTTGTTTTGCTCTGTGTCGAGAGCTCTAAATCTTATTTTGTCTTTTGGATTTTCCATTATAAATTTGTTGGAAATTTTGAGATTATTTAATCAAATAAATTGATAACCTCTGACACGAATTAAATTACACTTTAATACAGTACGAAATACTTTAACATAGGGTTGCCTTGCACTCTGCTGTTGATCACATTACAGCGTGAACTAAAGAGAGCTTTGTATGCGTTTAGTTATTCTCTCTCATTAAACGTACTCGACCAGTGCTGACACTTTCCTACCATTCCATAATCAATTTCATCAAAGATTGCGATTCCAATACATTTTAATGTGGCGAGGATTTCTGAGTATTAAAAACTAAAAATAATGTAACCGTCAAAAGTCGGAACTATGCTTAAGCTGAATATTATTGCACCAAGTGATGCAAAATCAATTGTCTTATCGATTATCGATTCCTTAAGAAATTAAATTCTTTTAAATGAAATTAAGATTTCCAAATTCCAATTTTTACAATTGAATCAACAAAAAAATCCTGTCTTTTGACATGGAATTCAAAAAGTCGATTTCTTTTGAATGAAAATAGCATTTTATAACTTCATATATTGATTCCTGGAATAAAATCAACAAGGGAAACATTCTTTTGGCCATGAAATTGGCCTACATTCCTACTCAGCTATGTGTGCAACGTTGTGCAATTTGTGGTATTCGTATGTTTACAATGATAAATTATATTTCCAAACTACTATTAATTTATCATAACAACAGTTTTCATTTGTATGTAGGGGAGAGTGGGGAGTTTTGAAGCATGGGGAGTTGCGAAGCACGACTATAGATGTCACTTAAAAGTGATTCCTAGTTTAAATGCCTAGTTTAAAAATTTTCTTAACCCTAATTCTCAATTTTTCCTAGCACTTGAACCGATAGCATACTTTGTACTATTTTCTCAGAGAGCGGGTTCGTAATCACGCTCGAAAAGTTTTATTGAGCAGTCGCGTGTGGTACATTATGACGAACATTTTTTGAGTGAATTAATAAGGTTAGTATGCAAAATAATCAGCAATTATAAGTCTTTTAATGTGCAAAAGGATTTATGCAAAAATTTTTTATGGGTCACTCACGCGGTCGGAATTAATAAAAAGTAACAAATGGGGAGTAATGAAGCACATTAAATGGGGAGATGTGAAGCACGGCGAATATGTCCCAAAGCACCGAAACACCTCTACAACTCCGAGGGCTATGAATAAAAACAACAAGTGGTCATTGTTCTTCATGTAAAAATTGACCAAAGCCAACGCGATTCACTGCAATGAATGCGACCGAGCAGTCCATCTGAAGTGTGCTCAAGTATCGGCTAGCGGCTACACATGTGTCCATTGCAAATCGGAATAGTTCATATTTTTTTCTTGAAATTTTTATTGTTCCCATTTTGTACATATATTGTACCTAGTGTATACAATAGTCATTTTTCGTCGTCCCAATAAAGAATTTCCCACAAATAATGCTATTTTCTGTATTCTTCACTCGTGCTTCACAACTCCCCACGATTTCAAAAAACGTGAAACAAAAGTTTTCCAGGCCAACGAACAAAACTTGTAGAAAAAAAAATATTTTATGCGAATCCTTGAACAAGGAAGTATTTCTTTAAATGCTTGAAAGATTTAATTCGGCTGAATGTAAAAAAAAAACTATATTTTAGTAGTTAGAGCCATCAGAAAAAGCGTGCTTCAAAACTCCCCACTCTCCCCTACTTATTCATTAAAATAGTAGTAAAATTACAAAATATTTGCTTTGCTACAAATTGACAAATTTTCGTTTCAATTGTGGGCTTAACTCTCAAAAATTGTAGGTTCCCAGTGTTCTCTGACATTTATGCCAACAATAAACAGTATTACGCATAAAATTTGTTTAATAAAACTCATTCGTTTGAGCATTGGTCAAATAAACAGAAAATGTTCAACAAATATGCATTAAAGGATTTTTCATCAGGACAACAAAATCAACGGAGTATTGTGATTGTAAGCTTACATTGCGACATTCAATTGCAGCTAAATAAATTGGGAAGATTGGCTATAAGCCTAAGCGGATGAGCTCAAATATTTTTGATATTAAGTGGGTATTATAAGGATAAATGTTCATTTGAAAAAAAGTGCTTACATATTAGATATTAAACTCTAAATTACTTAAAGTTTTTTAAAATGTCTTACTTTAACCACATGAAAGCAATAAATCAATTTATGTTGATGTTTCATTAGCTTTTTAATTCCCTTAGCATGTTGTATTTTTTATGGCAATCTTTGAAAAACCAAAAATTCAACTGCATAAAATTCAATAAAACGCTCATTTGCCTCACAAAGTAACTCCCTCTTAACACATTTTAGCTATTGCGGAGATATACCAACATTCAAAAGCGAAACAATTAGGAAATGACAGAAAAATCGCTAAAACTCGCGCGCAATTTTTTTGGTGAAATCGTTTTCTTATTTGCCAACTTGACGGCATGCTTGAACGAGAATTCGTTTTGTGGCCTTAGCTTTAAGAGAAGGGTGGTCTGAAGGGTGTGCTCGTGTAGAGACAAAATTTTTATGTTGATTTAGCATATTTGTTTTTCTTTCAACGCACGAAGTTGTTGTTGTTGTTTGTTTTTGGTATAGAGGTTAAAGATGGAAGCCGCCACTCTCCAAAGGAGGTCAGAGAGAGAGAGAGAGAGAGAGAGTTTATACGCACCTACATATAAAAATAAAATTTTAGGGTAACTATTCCACCTACTGTTTAGTATAATTTTAACATTCCGAAATTTGATATCAAAGTTATTTTTAAAAATCTAAGTTTTTAAACCATCAATATCGTGGCTATGATGCAAAATATATACTGGATTGAATTGTTGGTCAATATAAAGCTAAAGCTCATGCAATATTTTTGAAACTTTTCGACTTTTTCGACATTTTTATTACCATATATTAGACTTTTTCTATATCTTTTTTTGTATTTTCAATTCATATCGAGTTTTTCAGCTCATTTTTGAGCTTTTAAACATATTCATTCAACAATTTCTCGAATTTTTCAAGATTTTTCATATTTTTTAACAGTTGTTAGACTTTCTTAACACTTTTGGACATTATTCGTCGTTATCAACATTTTTCGACTTTTTCAACAAATTTTGAGTTTTTCGAAATTTTTTCGATATTTTAAGTATGTATATGCCTACTTTTTTAAACATTTTTTAGTTTCGGATTCAAAATAAGCGAATTTAGAAATTAGTGGTATTGTCTATTTTTCTATTTCTTCATAATAGTTGGCGAGCCGGTGGCCGAAATTTTTATATGATTTAATCGTGCGATAGATCTGCCAATGAGTTGTCTTTGCGTTTTTAATTGAGATCCACTTAAAACTGTAAAAAAAGCATCATAAGAAATTTTATTGCGTCTGCCTTTATTTAAACAAAACGTGTCTTAAACATATAAATGCAAGAGGAAGACATTTTTGTTGCTGCGCTTAAGAGTAATAGAATTTTGTTTTGATATGTGCAAATTTAAGTGATTTTATCGTCAGACAGATTACGATAGCTCTATAGATTATGTCATAAGAAACAAGAAAAAAATCATTTAAAAACATGTGAATATAATATTGAGTAATAAATCATTTTATCGTGTCTGCTTCTTGGTTGACTGGTTCTTTTACTAATAAAAAACAAAAAAATAGGGAAGGCAGACGATGCTAGCCCTGATTTTAAGCCACGCCCTCTATCGATCAAATATCCTTGCAGCAAAAACCCACGATATCTCGTTCAATTTACACATAATCAGTTTAAATAAAAGTAGCTAATCCTCTGAAGGGTTGAAAAAACGGCGGGTTGCACTCCGGGAGTGCCGAAAGAAGTGAAAACAAATCGTTTAATGGCAAGTTAGTGTGTTAGTTGGTATGTGTGCGTTTTTTTTTACATATGGCAATGCAATGGAAGATAAAAACGGAATATGTATTCAAATTTTACTCTCGCTCTCATTCTCAATTTGTCAACGCAACAACGCGGAATTTGAAAGAAACAAACATGTAAGCATAACAATCGTTGAATTATAATGGAATGTGTCAGTTAGTGTGTCTGCTTTGCTTTTTGTCTTCCACTTGGAATATTTATTTAAAAGAAACAATAGAACATTCAAATTTTACTATCGCATTCATGACGGGGAATCCCGATGACGGTCGGTGTCGCGAGTTTATACTTTTTTCCTCAGCCGCACAACGTGCCATAAGAAGTTTTCACTTCAAAAATTACACACCCTTTTTACAACCGTACTTCTATAGCTGCGTTTTATCCGCCAAGTCGCTATCTATGATCGACAAAAAAACGACCAAGTTGCTAAGTTTGCTTTTCGTTGGTTATGCGAGTACTTGTTTGTTATTTTTTCTACTTTTTTATATAACAAATGCTGTCTTCTTGCCGCCTGACACTTAAAAAAATTGGTTTTCCGCGAAATAGTAATTCTTCTCTTTCAGAATGAATAGCTGCTAGCTATAGGTAACTAGCAGCGGATGGCGAATAAAATGCAGCTTATGGCTCCGAGCAGAAAAGTTATTCCAGTAACTTTTAAGGCTCACCGTTTAAGCTTCACTTCACTTGCTATAATTTCAACACATCTACACTGTGAAAACAATTGGTTTGATTATAACAAATGTATATTTCATATTGAGCAATTAAATATTTGATTGAGTCAAACATAAAATACATGAACCAACATATACTAATATTTGGTTCAAATCAATATGTTTGATTCAAATAAATATTTGATTGGTATGATATATACATTTGTTATAATCAAACATATCGTTTTCTAAGTATAGTGGTTATTTGACTTTACCCAGATCCTCAATCCATTGTCTTAAAAATGAATACCTAATTTGGTTTTTGATAGAATTATGACGGAATAACCCATGCTTACATGCTTACCTTATAAGAGCAAAAAAAAAAAAAACAAAAATGCTAATGTTATAGCTCGCGTATTTTTTTTTTCGCTGACTAAAATGTTGTTGTTTTTTATGTTGTTATTGTTATTATTATGATGACTTTTATGTTGAAGCACTTCCTTGCTCCTTTTTTTTTCGCTCGCTCCTAATGGAGATGGCGCTTATTGCTGTTGAAGTTGTTGTTGCTGCTGTTTTCGTATGTAAATTTGTTACTAAAATGTTTATTTTTCTGATTTTCTATGGAAGTGGTTTTGTGAAGTGCTGGCGGGAGCGGTGTTAAAAGGGGAGTTATAAGAATATGGATTCACTGCTAAATGTCGCATAATTGACGCATAATAACCGTTTATTGTTATTGTTGGGGAGGATTACTTTTGGCAGTGGTTTTATTTTTTTTGCTGAAGAACCCAAAGACTTAGTTGTTAAGTTTGGAAAAATTTAAATGAGACATTAAAGTATTTTGGCTTTTTATAGTTTTCGAAATTTTCTTGCGGAAAAACTTGAAGGTTTATTCCAGAAAACAATTTAACAAATTCTCACAGTCATAACATTCTTTAGTAATAAAATTGGTGTAATGGCAGATTTGGTTTCTTTTGTTATATTCCCAATATTCGATTTTCAATTAAGGTTTTTCCTAAGGAGTGCTATCCAAACAATGCCATATTTTTCTCCTTTCACGAAAAAATGGCAAAAAATGTATGTTCTTTGGGAAAGAAAAGTAAAAATAAAAAAAAAACTCAATAGAGTAAACACTGCGGCCCCATAGAATCATTGGAAGACCCTTAAAAACATGCGTTTTTCATCGCTTTTGTTATTTATTTTCACTTTAGCCCGCTTTCAGACGGAGCTCTTAAAAGAATTCGCTTTTAGTTTTGTTTACATTTGCTGTCACGCTTTTTCTTTTTTGGGTTTCCTCATTATTTTGTATTTTTATTGTGCGCAATAAATTGCACAAAATGTTTTTTGGAGGGTCCTATAGAAATTCCTTCACTCGCAATTCAAGTGCTTAATTTCCCACAGCGAATTCAATTGATTTTCTATTGTTTTTATTTATTGTTGTTTTGCAAGAGCATAAAAAAAAATATTTGCTATTTTTACAATAGCATTTTTTTGTTGTGTTGTTGCAATTCAATTGACCAAAAGTTGGGGACATCACATTGTAAAAATGTTGCTTACCATATCAAGCGCTATGTATGAAACCGTGTGGTTTTCCATCTACTCAAAAATTTCTCAACGTGTAACATTTTTGGGGTAAAGTCCATGCTCCCCAATGCTTAGTGGGCGCTCTCACAATATTTTTCACCATGCTGTGACCACATTACACGCAGAAATCACCCAATTTGTATGTCATGTATGCGGAGCACAAAAGCGCGCAGTATTTGTATTGTAATCCATGGCGGGGTTTGGCGTAGAAAAAATATCATGTGTTCGATTAGTGGTGACACACTTTTTTTTTTTTTTTGGGACAAACAGAAATAGAAATTTATTGTTTTTGTTACAAAATGTTAGAAAAACTAGAACTTTGGCGCAGTACAAATATTGTTAAGGGCACAGTCAAATAAACACTGAAATAATCAAATCAAAGGTTGACAAATGGATTTTTATCTTAAGAGACCTGAAATTTGAGATAAATAATTTTATCTTTTTTCTGGTTGGGTATTTACATATATAATCTTTGTACGATTCCATTGCAGCTGGTGGAAAGGGCATCTCCGAATATTTTGTAGAAATCATACTTCGAGAAAAAGTTTTCGATAGTGCTAAGAATATTTGAATAGAGTATAAAGTGATATTTCTACAGAGGGTCTAATATGACTCACATTTCCTGCACACAAATTGCTGCTTTCGTTGACATCTGGTCGAACAAGTCTTGTTAAAACTCAAAAAATAAAGTTTAAAAAGAACAAACTAAATAATGTGCAACAACGTTTAGACAAGCAGCAAATCAATATTAAAGAAGAAAATCCATTTCCGTTTTAAAAATAACAAAATTTTAATTCCATTTAACTGAACAAAAAACCCAATAAAAATCAAAAGAATAGATGATCTTTATAAATCTTTGGCTCTATTGTTATGTTATTAAAAAAGGAGCAATCTACTACAAAAGAGACAGCAATTTCCGCCTTAAGTGAAGGAAGAAGCAAAACACATCAAATGCAGTCAATTATTGAGTAAAAAAGAAAAATAAAATACATTAAATCAAATCAGAAATGGAAAAAGAGAAAAAAAAGATGATAGAAGAAGCCAAGAGTAATAAGAATGAAAAAAAAAATATCCTGCAAATGTTTCACAACTCAATTAATTTTGCAGAAAGATATGATATAAATGCAATATTTTTAGAAATAAAGTAAATTCTTTGGTAAATAAATTCATCTGTTTTGTTAACCAGCGAAAGTATGTTGTAATCATCAAGCTGAAAGGGCAAAAATCAGCAATCGATAGACAACCTTAATATTCGACGACAAGATTGTGATATGTGAACTTAAGATGATTTCTTTAAGATGAAAACAATTGCAAACTCTCGAAAATGTTGAATAAGTCGAACAATTTTGAAAATGTTGAAAAGGTCAAACAATGTTGAATTTATGAATGTATGTATATTGAAAATATTGGAAAAGTTGAAAAATGTTGAAAAATACAGAAACAAAGTAGGAAAAATTTTGAATGACTCCAAACATTTAAAAATAAAAAAAGAAAAATGTTGATGTTCTTAAAAAATGTTGATAAAGCATATAAAAGCTGAAAAATTTTTGTTTCGAAAATATGTTGAAGGGGTCCAAAATGTTGAAAAAGAGTCGAAAAATGTTAACACGGTCGAAAAAATGTTTAGTATGTTGATAAATGTTAAAAAAATTTCAATTCGAAAAATGTTGGTAAGGTCAAAAAATGTTGAAGGGACCCAAAATGTTGAAAAAGAATCGAAAAATGTTGCTAACGTCGAAAAATGTTGATAAAGTCGAAAATGTTGATAAAGTCGAAAAATGTTGAGGGGGTCCAAAATGCTGAAAAAGAGTCGAAAAATGTTTACAAGGTCGAAAAAATGTTTTGTATGTCGATAAATGCTGAAAATTTCTCAAGTCAATGAATATTGATAAGTGTCGAAAAATCTTAAAAATGTCAAAAAAAAAAAATCCAAACTTATTGAAAAAGTCGAAAAATGTTGAAAAAAAAGTAAAGTCCTTATAAACTCAATATACTTGTAGGTTTTAAATGTAAAACAGGCTTTGAGTGAGCGTGAGTGCTAAGTTTCTTTTCGCTTATTCAAATCCATATAGATTTTTTTTCCATGGTTGAAACTACTCAAAAATATGTGTATAGGCGTTCCCCTGAATATACTTTTCATATTTTTAACATATCCTGCATGTCGCCACATAAATCTGTAACCTAAATCTAAATGTCTACAGCAGTGAAATGAAAACAAAAAGACTTTGGCGACTACAATACTTACAAGCCAAGCAGATCCTTCATATGCAAAGTAACTAAATGTAGCATGTCCTTGTTGTCCTTTTTGTCCAGCTACTGCACATAATACTGTGTGCTACTCGTATCATATGTATGTTATATTTGACACGCAGCTCAAGCAAAGAACAAAACTATTTAAAATCTAAAGAATCATTATATTCCCGCTGCCCTCTGCAGTAGAGCTGCATTTAATAATTTAATTTAATATTGGAGTCAGTTAGTATGAGTATGTGTTGTTAGGATTCATTTCAGCTTTGTCTTTTTTTTTTGATAAATTTTATGGTGTGACAAATCCACTGAACATTGGCGAAAGCGACAGAAGCAGAAATTTGAGTCACTTGTGTCGCATGTCCAAATAAAATGCTGTGGTTGCGACTGGTTTTATTTTCGTATATCTTTTAATACAACACTGAGAGGAAAACTATGGAACTATAACTTATTATAAGTCAATGAAAAACCAACAGAAACACAAATAAATTCATTTTCAAAAGTAAAAATGGCTCCAATTTCAATTTTGGACAAAAAAAGCTTTGAGATGGACTTAAGAAACTTTGATAATTACTATGTGGGATTGTGGACTTATAGTAAAAATGTATGGACTTAAGCGATTTTGAAAATTTAATTATTTATTTTATGCATTTTTAATAACAGCATACTGATATTTGATGAACTCAGTGAAACTTTGTCTTGTTTAACATGTAAAAATTGTTGGACATCTATCATTTCTGATAGAATAAAGTCCTTCAACCTAAACGGATTTTCCTAATAAATTGATTGACTGCTGGTAAATATCTATTTAAAGTAAGATTTATATGCTTAGATTAGCTGCGCTTCTCAATTTGAGAAAATGGATATAGGCACTTTTGATGGTATGCGATTATGGCATTCAATTTCATAAAAAAGACTTAAGCACTTTTGATAATTACTGACTCACATATTAGTTTTGTCTTATAATTTTTTTCAGTGTCACTCTGTTTACACTTTGTTGCTTACATTTATGGTTTCCTTGTCATTATTCTTGTGTGTTCTGCAGTAAAAGTTGATTTCTTCCATGGGTGTTAACTTTTTTAATGTTTTTCTACGACCAGCATTGCTACCAACTCAAATGACCACACGCCCATTTTTGTTTCAAGTTAAATTTTTCTTATAAAATTTAAAATTTCTTATACATATGTATGCAAACATATTGGTCATAGTTTTGGTGTCCGTTTGTCTGACTCCCTTACGGTGATAGCATTTCGAGTACATTATGACTACATACTTAAGTGCATAATGTTTAATATCGTCTTTATCCTTTTAGTTTTAAATTTCCACAAAATAAAAAAAATAATTCAAACCACTCATTCAAGTTCATTGCTACGCTTGTGTTGCATAAGTGTCACTTTAGCGCACTCAAATGTCATTTTAGCATACTACATCCTTGTACAACTCCTTATCATCTGTCATTATTAACTTTGACAGCTATGCGTTTTCAGCAGCAAACCGCTGCGAGGGTCTTTAATTTTTGTATTTATTTTAATTTTGTTCTTCTTTTCTATGACCTGCAAAAAAGATTAAGTGTCAAATGTGTTAAAAATGAAAATCCACTGCTAACATATGCATCACACTTGTCACAAACGTCATTTTTTTTTCGTTTTCTCTCTTTAAAGTGTTAAATTATGGTATTTAAATTATTTTCATTTTGCCACTGACATTTTTGCTGTTGACAGCCCAATTAATGTATAAAAATTATTCTTTTCAGCTTAGCATTGAATAATTGCTCAACTAATTAGTTTGACACTACTGTCAATTGTTTTATTATTAAAAGAAATCATCTTCTTTACATACGTAACTCATTGATGAAAATATATTTTATAATTTTTTGGGGCGAAAGTAGAAAATAAAATTAAATGATTTGGAAAAAACTTTTGCCACATAATTTAAAAAATCTTTTTTTTCTGCATGTTTTCGAATATCGGTTTTTGAAAATATTTCGAAATTCTGATCATCTTAAAAAAATCCAGGTCATCTTTCAAATCGGTGAACCAAAAATCCAACAAGAAAATGCAATTAAGGCTCTGGATTTTTATTTCAATAGGTCAATGTAATGTTGAAATGTAATTTTAACACATGCAACACGTAGAACTATTGTGTATTTTCTGATATCAATGTGTAAAATATCTACGCTTGGTTGTCCACAAGTTGCAACACTGCCATGACAACAAGTTGGCACACGGTGGTATTTGCAAATTTGCCAGTTTGGTAGATTTTAAATTTTATGACATATCACATGAAATTTTATGTGACATTTTGTAAATTATTATTTTGTTGTTGTTGTTGTTGTAATTCATGTGGCAGGTGGAATTCTTTTAGATTTTATTTTGAATTTATTTTTATTGCTGCAAATGAAAAATGTGACACACAAAGCGGAAATGCATTTATGCAAAATATAAGTGAAATACTTTTTGTTTGTGAATACAAAAATTGAATTAAATTTTGCACAAAAAAAGTTACAAAATTTCAATAGACTAAAAAAGATCATAAAGCAATCTGAAATATGTATGAGCATATATCATTCTATAGAAACAATTTTATAACTGAAATGAGCAATTTGAATAAAAGACCAATTTTTTTCATTGCTATTACAGTGCGACCTCGGTCAACGCAACTAATAAAAACCAAGCCTGTTGCAATAATCGAGGTAGTTGCAATGACTGAGTCAAAAAATCTGAAGTAATGGGTGTAGGTAATTAATAATAAAAAAACATTCAATTAAAAACAACGTTAATTCACCAAAGAAAATCATTTATTTAATCCATTAAGCTACATTTTAAATATGTATGTATGTACATAAGTTAAATAAGGAACAAACAAATTAACGTGTTACAATATTTTGAAAAAGTCTGCATCTTCAGATTTGATTTCCGGTTGTGAAAGAACCACCTTAACTTCATCTGTGTCTGAACCTTCGCCTTCTTCAGTATTAAATTCAATTTTATTTGCAATGTAAACTGTTAACATAGCTTTTCAGTTCTTAAATGGCCTTTGATTTTTTGACTTCCCAATTACCTGTAGCTTAACTTTATGCGATCCGGATTCATTTGTGCACGCAAGAAAAGATATTCGCTCCTTCCTTACTTTTCGACCAGGTGCTCCTTAAAGAGTACTAAAGTTTTGTTTGGCAGAAGTCTAAAAATCAGACCTGACTCATCCGCATTATAAATCTGATCGGGAACTAAGTCCAGCTTTTCAATTTTATCCCTAAATTCCTATAAAAATTGTTGCACGAGCTCCTCCTTGTTCGATAACTTTTCCTCACAGATTTTCAGTATGCGGATACCACACCATTACTTGCGTTAAAGGACGTTGGCTTTTCCATAATTTTTTGATGCAATTGTCGAGCTTTTTCTGCTTTCTGCTGCATATAGAGAATATTCAAATGACAAATGTTGCAATAAGCGAGGTAATTTTTTAGAAAAGTTGCACTTACTGAGTCTGTAATGTAGGAAATTTGCTTGTTGCGCACATCGAGGAGTTGCATTTATCGAAGGTTGCGTTAACCGAGGTCGCACTGTATTTCAAAAAATTTCGGCAAAAACAAAAATTGTTTCATTTTACTTATTGATGCGTGTAATAAGGTTGTACTCTTAATCCTTTTTCAAGCAAAACTAAGGAATTTAAGCCTTCTCCTATGCTTTTGATATTATTATACCAATGCTGCCAAAACAATGCGCACAATTTGTTGAAATTTTAATGCTATTTGGTAACCCTATTAGTAGCACAACTGTCAGGGTATTAAGAAACATGTGCTCTTCTACTTTAAATGTAGACTTTTAAAAAGACAAGCAACAATGGCATACAATGTCCTTTGATATTGCAACCCAGTAAACATTTTTAGTTGCAAAAGCATCATATATTTATGCCGATGGTTTCAATCGCGCTCAGGAGAAACTGTCCAAGTGATTCATTTATCAATCATTAGGAATAATTTCTAGCTACGCCGTTCTTTGCTGTTTATGTAAACATTTCATCTCAAGTTATAACGAATCATAATACATTCAACCACAACGAAATTAAAAAAAGTTCAAATTAACTCTTCCAGAAGAGTTATATATTAATTACCTAAAAGAAACAATCAAATAATTTTATAGTAAATATGCCAAATAATCGCATAAATGATTCAAAATTAATTTTTTTTATAATTGTTGTTATTAATCTAATCTAAAGAGTGTTAAGAACTTCGCTTCTACTTTTCTAGAACAGTTATAAATTCATATCAATTTATTTGAAAGTTTTGAAAATCATTCAAATGTTTGCTGGGAATGGTAACAATACACACCGGCCACACATTGAAGTAAAATACACATGAAAATTGCTTTGTCATCGTTGCCACTTCAACGACTGTTGGTGCGACTTGTACGTCTGGCATGTGAGTGTTAGTGCCAGTCAGTTAATGCCATTTACATACCCATATGTACAGATTTTCTGCACTTTTGAATGTTAAAATGGGTATGTATGTTGACAATAGTAATAGTGTGGAAAATCAGCGTGATTTCTTGCGATTCACAGTTTTTACGCTGTCTGTCTGGAATTTATTGAGTGATGAATAAACTTCTTTGGAAAAAACGAGTAATCGAGTAGCATCAAAAAGTACTGTCATCAGATTCCAGCATGGAATAAGTGAATTAGGTACTTTACTTGCTTGGATGCCAATGAATACATGCTTGCTCGGCTTTGTAATGTTAGTCAATCTTCTCTGCTGCTAAAGACAACATTGCTCAAAAGCTTTGAAAACATTCCTTCGATACGGCAGTGAAACCTGGCTAGCCAACAGCGCTCTGCCACACAATTTTCAAATGTTCACTAACAATTGCCCTCGTCGAGTTCTGAATATTTGGTGGCCCAGGATTATGACTAATGTCGATTTACTCACTAGATGCTGACAAGTTCAGATTTCCGTTGAATGCGGATATACGTTGTAGAAATCAAAAACTGAAGTCTGCTGGCAATCAATGGGGTAGTAGTAGATACTGCCGTCCTAAATCATTGTGTAAACCAGTGGTGGGCATGGAAATATAACAAAAGAGCTAAACAACAGCATCAAGCGACAACAAACAAAATTTTAAAGTTTTTTTGCTGTCATTTCCAAATTCGCCAACAGTACAAAAAAAAAAACCCAATTTCACTACAAACAAAAACAATTGCTACATTGGTCAAGACACATTTGAATTCAAGTCAACGCTGTGCCTTGATAGCGTTCAAATTCTGCGAATTTTTTTTCGCTTCCTTGTGCGTCGAATAACGGTGCGGGCAATGAGGGCAGATAGGGACACTACGTGCCCACCACTGGTGTAAGGAATCGCTAGAACAAGAAATACATGGATCGGGGAAATGCTGAAGAGAAGTCATTCGTTCTACTCGTATTCATTCATACTATACTCTACAAAGAGACAAAGGGTACAAAAGTAAGTAAATAACTTCTGTAATATTTGATATATATTTTTGGGTTTCATTTTAGATTTTTGTAAACCTCAGACCAAATTAATTTAAGAAAATCTGTAAAATCAAACTATTCCTTAATACTTGTAAGATTTTTAACTGTTTAATTAAAAAAATGTGTTTCCTCTAACGTAATTTTTCTAGCATTTTGAACAGCTATCAAAAAATGAATAAGAAAATCACCTATGTAACTTTATATCCCAGAACTACCAAATGACTATCAGAAGCTTCGAATGAGACTGCACTTGATGAAAATTATTTTTCATGCTAATGTTATGAAGTTTTTAGTAAAAACTTTATGAAACCTTGCGCGGTAGCCCCAAGTGTCTTAATAAAGCCTAAAACTAAAAGTATGTAGGTCTTGATTGTACAAGTAAGCGTGGCAACTGTTAAAGAAGAAAATCATTGAAAATTAATGCTTGAAGTTTTTCTGAAGCTTCTATATCTCAAATAACCAATTTAATAAATTCGTTGCTTTTCGAACTCGTCTTCACTAAAGAGTCAAGCAATAAACTCAATTAACTTTAAAATTGCTACCAATGGCAACACTAGCGATTTTATATAGAACACAAAATTCTTATCAAAGATATCAACTAATGGGATATATGTGTAAAACAACAACAATAACAATGTAGGTCATGAATAGCAAAGGAAACACGTTTCCAAAGCAAAAACAAAAAATTTAAAAATAAAGAAAAAAATTTTTTCAAAAATCAAAAAATAGAATCTCGCACATTTAATCCTCGATTTTCACTCAGTTTTTTTTACTTACATGGAAAAACCTAGCTATTGCAAATTTTGCACCCTCTACAATATGCAGCATCCTTTTGAATAAACAAAACAAAACAATTTGGCAAATTGCAAGCCTATTAAGTGCGCGCGTTGTATTTAAGTTACCGAAATTGTAGGCGCTATTGTTCGATGGTACTAAATCCCATTTACAGCTTTAATTGCTTTAGTAGTTCAACAAGCTGTCGTTGTTGAGACGGCATTAAGGTGGACCGCTATTAAATGAAAGTTGAAAAGAAAAATTTGACTTTTTGGCTTTTTAGGATTTTTTATTAATTAAGTCGGTGGTTTGGAACATATGTATATATTTCGGAAAATATTGCATCTCAAAAATTGAAGAATTTAAGTTAAAATTTTGGTGCAATATTCAATCCAAGAACCAGTCACACGCCGCCTACTAAAGAATTTGGTCATAAACCAAAGACTTAAGATCGTAGCATATATTGATGACTTGGTGAAGTTGATTTTTTTTAACAGCCGAGAATCAACACTCTCTGAACCGCGATAGTAAAGAAGAAACTAAACGGCACAATTGTTCTTCATGCCTTTCACAGTGTGGCATTTACAAGTTTTTAGTTCAAAATTCGGTTCCTCCGTTGTAATCAAAATCAATCTATTTTGCCTCCAAATTTTTGTTATACTGACGAATTTAATGAATAAAGGCAAAAATTACAACTCAGATTGCTTTTGACACATGACAGCTGTCAAAAGCCTGTAAAAAACTGTCATACAATTTTTGTGCTGCCAACCTTATTGCAAAAAATATCGCTGACAAATATTTTCTGCAAAGTAGTTGAGTAGTGTAGTGTATTCCAGAAATATAAATACAACCATTTTCTATCCAACTTTTAACGTACACCCTAGACCGTATTTTTGTTGATATTTTACTTGTATGGCTGACACAAAGGCTTCGTTTTATTGTGAAGTGAAAAACCGCGTGTTGCTTTGTCAATGTTTACACTTTACCTATGACAATATGTTCGATTTTTCCCCTTCATGTTTTTTTTTGAAACTCAACAGCATGAAGTTATTGTTGTCTAGATTTGACCTATTTTTCACCCTCAATTTGCAAATTTTTATTGGGATTTTCAAATCATCTTTTGATAAACTTTTCTGTTGTTGTTTTTGTTGTCAATTTTGAAACAGTTGTTTCCATGGTATTGGTGCTGGTGTTTCTGTTGCTGTCGAAAAGTACAACTTAATTGTTGACCCTTTGTTGATTTTTTTCTTGCAAAAATGGTCAAAGGGTCCGACACTATTGTTGAAATTTTAAAATGACCAACCAAATGTTTTAAAAATTTTCTTTGAAAGGAATTTTTGCGAACAGCTGTGCTTTAATGGAAATGATATGTAAAAAAAAAATGGAAAGGATTTTCAAACTTAAGAAAATGAAAAATCTCTCAACTGAAATCTGCATTTCTAAATCACTTTCAACTTGCTAAAGAAATAATTGAGCAAAATCTTAAAAAAAAGTTTAAGCAAATAAAAAAAAAAAAAATTCCAAGAATGCTTAGTCATTCGGCATTTGTGTCTTTTGAGTTTGTGGACAATTTTTTCGAAAATATCTTGGCCAGAAGTATTGTAACCAAATGACCGTAGTTTGCCGAATGAGTCAAAAATCAGCTGGCCAGTGGATATCGGATAACACTGCAACATTTTGTTCAATGCTGAGGCTCATTTTTGATTGAGTGACTACGTTAACAAAAAAAATTGCTGTATTGAAGTGGAAAAAATTAAAAAAAAAAATAGTTTGCGTGGCACGAATGTTGAGGAGATGTGGTTTCAGAAGTACGGCGATATTTCGTCTTTCGACTGGCCATCTAGATCACTTGATTTGACGCCACTGGAGGATAATTTCCATTGGAAATTCATCAATACTTTAGTCTATGCAGATGAGTCACCAACATTACATTATTTTGAAAGTAATGTTCAACGCGTTATTGCCGATTTGCGGTCTCAGACGCTTGGAAAAATTACTGAAAATTACACCTCCAGATTGCATTGCATTTAACCCATATAGTACCAAAATATGCAGCATACTTTTTTTTTTAAAAAAAGTTGTAATGAGATGGTAAATTGAGTAGAAAAAATGGCGGAAAATAAGTTTGAGGTTGATCGGAAAAAATTTTTAGCGCTTGACCTAATCGAAAAATATTATTTCTTCAAGATTTTGAATTTTTTAGCGCTGGGCCCATTCAAAAAATTTGACATTTTGAAAATAAAAATTGCCAAATAGTTACCCTGGGAAGTGGCCATTGATTCGTATACGCATCACCATAATTGAGTGCAACATATAGCTCATCTAAACTAATAACATTAGTTCTTTTGAATCTATTCTGTGTAGGATTTGTGAACATTTGATCAATTTTAATATTTTTGATTAATTTTTAAAAAAATATCCAAAAACAATTGTTTTTTAAAAACTACCTTTTAATCCTAAAAAGTCGGCGTGGCGTGAAAGGAAATTTTTAAAGAAAAGCTAATAGATTAAACTTTAATATAAAAAATATAAGCCTTCGAATTTTTTGTTGTTTTATAATCAAAAAATGTCCAAACATGAAAAATTTTCGTAATTCGTTAACGAATCGAAGTTACGATATGGGTTAAGCCAGTCGCGGTGCTGATATCCTAGAATCAATTGAATGGCATAAAATTCTCTGCAGAATAAATTCAAAATTCAGATTATTTTGGAAATTTTTTGTGTTTTATTTCAATTTAAGACTACGACACTTAAAATAAAAATACCCTAATTCCCAGAAGAGATGTACATACTCTAATAGATGAATTAGGCCATTGATGCTTAATATATTGTTCATGATTTAAATAGCCCAATTCTAAATAATTTTTACGAAAAAATCAAAAATGGAACTTTCTGGAGCGCGGCATTTTCTCGGTCTTCTTAAATATTATATGAAAACCTATAAACACAATAGTTTCGATAATGGACCGGATTTTTCAAAATTTTTTCTCTGAGAAAAACTATCTCCGATAGTGCTGAGGGTGAATTAGTTAAAACGGAAATATAACGAACAATTGTACAATAATGTACATTATGTAAAGTAGACCAACGATAATACAGAAGTTATAGAAACTTTTTGGAAAAACTGCGAAAATTTTAAGCGGAATGAGAGAGGCTTTTTTTTTGCTTGAACTTTTCGTAGCCATTAAGTAATTTCTTTCCCTTTGAACACTTTGAATGATGGTTACATCCGAAATGCAATTAATACCTTTTCCAGAAAATAAATTCACTTTCGAAAAAATAGCCTAAGCTACGCTCTTAGTAACATTAATCAAATATTAAACGAGAATCACGACATATTCCAAGGCAATTATTTCTATGAGTGATCCTTTGCCAAATGTTAACCTTTGCGCAAAAATTCGTGAAATAAGTTCGCTAGAGTGAACGTTTTGCACATTTTGAGTCAAAGTCTGTAGATTGTCCAACGTTCAGCTTTGCTCTAAAGCTGTAAACAATACTTTTCAGATATTTTTTGATACGAAACTACTTTTACAACTAAAATTAAGTCCCACTCTCTCATGAAACCATGACTAAAGAACGTTTTAGGGTTCAAAAAACTAAGTAGTTCTTTTGAAAGACGAAAAAAGTCCCATTGAAATCAAACAACTCTATAATTCTATGAAATAAAATTTTTCCAAGAAAATTTAATATTAAGCTCGACTTTCATGCGAAACTTCATTATTTTTGAATGACTGAATCTTGAAACTCCTCACCTACTTTTTCTGCTACACCAACTTCTTTTCACTAGTTGAGTGTGTCAAGAAGAAAGAAATTCACTGACATGAAATAAAAAATTTAAAAACATGTTGCTTGTGAAGAAGACGAAGAAGAAAAATAAAAATCCAAAAAGTGAAAATACAAAAGGACACTGACAAAGAGTTCTACCACATTTTTAGCACCACACCAGAGTTGTGCGAAAAGGAGTTAGGAGCTAAACTGTTGACTTGGCAACCATGAAAGTGAGAAGTCTTTTTTTTTTTTTTGAGGTTAAGTTAAAAATTCAGTAGAGTACAGCTGAATGAGTTAAGTTTCAGCAATTTACAGCAACATGAGGCTGGGTTATCTTGGATTGAATATGGTTGAGTGCTACTACACACACACACACATAGCCACTCACACATGTGAGTTATGAATTTTTAAAAGAAGAACTTAACTACTGCAAGAATATGAGAAACAGCAAATAGGATGCATTTTAACAGGCGCTTTACTTATCCAAGCAATTATGATCTTGTGGTTTTTATTTTACATACAGGATATACTGCATGTATGGACGTAAACTTAAACGATGCAACTGAGTTATTTTGGTTTTCCATTTTTTGAGGTTAAGTATCATGGCATAAAGAGATCCAGCTGATATATTAAATATTTAATTTTTATAGCTTAATAGTGGTTTCGTTAATGTCACTTGATGGAACTAAGAAAAATGTTCGTTCTTTTCAAAAATTATTACTTAAAACACTTAAAACTACAATATATTTTGGATTTCTAAAATTCAGGTCCTCAGAAGGTATGATGCATTCCCGCGAAATTTGTTTGTGCAAAAAAAAAAAAAAAAAATTTTCAATTCTTATATCTATGGGTAAGGGAATCTTGTCTTCCGCTTTTCCTGAAACTGGGTTGTTGGTTTATTTTTATGGTTCAAAAACGATAGGGTTTTTAAAGTTCAACTCAGTGTAATAATACGACGATGAATTTCACTGAACTGCGTACTGGACGTGATACCTAACATTCTCAAAAGAAATATGAAACTTTTCCATTTGACCATCGTAACTCAATAAGTCAAACTGACAACTTGACTTTGAATCCACATTTGAAGGACACATGCCAAAATACCTGATTCTCCAATCTAAAAATTTCTATAAATAAAACTCAAATCTATAGAAATACTTGAAGCAAATGTTTTAAACCTTTGTGCCCACTTGAGTTGCTTAGAAATTACTGTGGGAATTTTTTCTTGCTTACAACGTACAAGCAAAACTACTTAGAAGAAACACTTCCAAACACCTAAACAGTACAATCTCCTGAGAATACACGAATGTCCTAGAAAGTTGAGGAAGTAATTTTTATTTTCATTTCATTTATTTGCTGTTTATTTTTATAACAAAAATGAAACTTAAGACTTTCATGTTTCTTACACAATTGGAGTAAATTTTGTAAGCAATTTGTTAGGGAATTGTGTGGGAATTTTTTCTTTTTTCCTCGTTGATTTCTGGCGTTTGTTAAAGAAGTTTTACTTTTAGTAGGGATAAGTTTTTTCTTTTAGTGATTTATTTTTACGCGGTAGTTTGATGAACGCCAGCCGATGATGACAGCTACATTTAACCAAAAAAGGGTTGTCTGTCTGGTAGTAAGTGCATCATCATTAGAGTGATTTGCCTTAGAGATATTTGGAGAATACAATAGTAAATAGCAAAGGTTTTATTTTTGTTTAAAGCAATCGTATTGTGATTGTGATTGTAATAAAAGACCATGCACGAAAATTGCTTTCAATACCTAGAATATGTACAATATTAGAAAGTTAAATTTTAGCTCTATATTAGAATTGTACAAGCTTCGTAACATTCAGAAACCGGCCTGCCTTAGTATGAAGGAGCCTGTGATATCAACACTACAGGCGGGTCTAGAAATTATAATGGTTCTTCTTCCCATTGACCTATACATCAGATATACGACGGAAAAAGTGATTCTTGGATAAATTAATGCAATAAGCGTCTAAGTTCTGAGAGCCACGTGTCTATTTTGCAGAATATGCAAACCTCGCCTCACGGCCAGTGATTATCGAGTATCAATATCGACTTCAACACTACCTACTACATCAACTTTCCTACAAGAGAAAATCCAAGATCCGGATGAATCTAAGATCGAATTCGGCGAAGGAGTGGGTGTTTACTCGGATAATATGGGCATGGAAATGTCTTTCAGACTACCCTATCGTTTTTCAAGCAGAAATCTATGATATAGAGCAAGATGCACAGGTGCTACGGAATAGATAGCTTACTCCCTCCACTATAAGCGTATGTTCGGGAAATAAAAAAGCTGAAGAATGTGCCAAAATAGAATCAGAACTAGCGGAGAATCAACAAGTGGTAAACCTCAGCATACTTAAGGCGAAACTACACTATCGATTTTACCAAGAAACAAATGAATAAAAGATGGGACCTCAACGACGGATGCAGATCGTCTAGAAACATGTGGCCTAAACTGAACCTAGGAGGATACAAACTGTCTTAAGGTTCATCAGAGGACAGTTAAGATTTATTGTCGGAGTGCTGACTGGTCATTGTGTTATTGACCCTGTGAACGCCAAATATGGTGTGCCTTTCAGAGATTACTGCTGGATTTGTAAAGACGAAAGAGGGGTTGACACAGTTAAACATCTACTCTTGAGAAACAAGCCGAGTTGAGCTCATCAGCATCCTCAACTTCACCAACGCTTCTAGGTGGTTCGCGCCCTTTCCATGAGATAATTTAAAGAGAAAAGAGAGGACTATATATGTAGGGTATTACAATGGGCAAACTGCCTACGAGTGAAACTTACTATATGCAAGCGACCTTTTTAACCTAACCTAACCTACCCTAACCTAACCTAACCTAACCTATCTACATTAGGTTGTTTATTTTGAAAATTTTATAGATGGATTTTATTTATTTTGCCTTTATTTTAGCTTGAGGCTTAAAAATAATTGTCCCAATATTTGAGCTTCTTAGCTCAAACCTGTAAACACCGCGGACAGAGTTCATGTCCGATTTCGCTCAAATTTGCCTTAGGTGCCAAGATATAGCGATTTATGTATTTGAGTTGTATGGGAGATGCCACCCACTGTTGTCAAACCACGCCCACATTTTTCGTTTGGCTGAAAATGCGGACAAAATACATCCGAAGGGATGTAGGATTTTTTGTTTTGAATTTTTTTTTCCTGATCAGGATTATAAAATAAAAATTTCGCACGAAATACCTAATATGTTTTGCCTGTAAGGCTTCGCATACCTTTAGTTTAAATTCCCCTACGTTTTTATCATCATTTTTACACTTCAGGTTTGGCATTTTTCATATTCGCCTACCATTCACGCAAGGCGCCACTTAATTCACTAAATACCGCCCATTTTTTAAGCCTTTTTTATTGCCATTGTTTTTCATGTCATTTATTGCTGTTGACTGATTGTTGATTTGCGTTTTTCACGTCAATGTGGAATTGCAAATGTTTCACGTTAATGGGCAGGGGGAGGGGCCCCTACATTAGTTAGAAAAGTGTAATCAACATTTATGGCATATAATTCCCGCATAATCAAAATGCACTCTTATTCAACACCTTTATGTAAATTAACCCATTTTTTTTGCAATTTATAGCAAAAAACACTTAAAAGTTTTTTACGGCACAAATAGTTCCCATACCAAAATATACAAATGGCTTACCGGAAATAAAATAGTTTACAAGTGCACTTAATTGAGAAATGAAACCACAAGAGAAAAACAAAAAAATCACATCCATAAAAATACCCCGTCTTAGCACGCAAAAGTAACAATTCTGACAAAAATTCTGCTACATAAATTGTTATCAGCAATTAAACCCTTCTGATATGTGTATATGGAGCGGACATTTTTCCACCCAACCATTGCATTTTATTTGACTTTAGTTCATACATTGACCCCTGACCCCACATTAAGTGGGTGAGTAGGTGCATTGTATTTTACAGATTATGCAGTTAGTGCCTTTTGTACAAATGTTGATGACCGTGTTCTTTTTTTTTCGCTCACCGATCGACTAAGTGTAAAAAGTACTTTTACACAGTCATTACTATTTGTCACATGTCATTATGACTTGGCGTTAACTCACTTAGCTAAATATGCCAATGGGAATAATTTAAGCGTCCGTCCGTCGGTTGCCTTAAGTGAGTTAGTGTGTTTTTTAGCGCTAATTGCTGATAAATTACTTTAAGTGAATGCAAATCCTTTTTTGACCTAAATAATAGAAAATTCTTGAATTTATTTGGCTTTCAAGTTGGCATACAAAGTAATTTTCTTGCCATTAGTAGTACAGCGGTGATTGGCACGCAAATTTCATGTGATAAGCGCCTAAAATGCCACTTCAAATGTATGTAAGTGCAACTGTTTGTTTGCAACTTCCGCTTGACGTGCGCTAAGAAAATGGAATTTTTTTTTCTTACATGCGACAGCCAACAATCAAATTTGGCGTAAAGTAGAATTTATGACATGGGATTTGATATGATGTAGCATGCAATTTGAGGATTTCAGCTGATAAAATAGTTTTGAGTGCTTTAGTTGTGGATTGTAAGTGAAAGCAAAAGATATCTATTAATGGTGTGCTTAAAGGCAACATAGAGTTTTTTGGCAGACTGAATAGATTCATTCATGATTTTTTCGATTGTGAAGCGGTGGAGAAAACATTTTTCAAAATTTTGGTAGGCTTAAAATCTCCGCTTCGACTTAAAAAGAGCGTGTTACATAACACAAATGCATAGTTCGAACGCAAAAAAATGTATGCTATCCTTAGAAACAATGCAACGATTTATTTGAAAATAAGGCTTATGGACATTTACTTGGTGGTTGATAAAATATATTGAGGTGGGTTGATAAACTTTAAATAAAAGAGATACAAAGTAAATTCAAAAAAGTAACGGGTGTGACATCCAAATGTAACGGGTGTGACATTATAATAATCTTATAGTAAAATATAAAATAAAAAAAACTTTTAATGAAAAAAAAAAAAAAACAAGGAAATTCAATATGTGATGTAGATAATTTATCTATTATTATTTCGAAAGCTGCATAGCTACATGTGATGCATCGCTTAGTTCTTAATACTTGTAACTTTTCGCTCGGACAGTAGTGTTCGCCCAACAAGTAAATCATTTTTTCCTACGCTTTCAAAATGGTGCATTTTTTGAATGCCTTTAATCCATTAATAGCCACTGTACCTGCTTGGGTACAGAACGTTTAAACAGCTGTAAGTTCAATCAGAAAAAAATTTTACAAAGTTTATTGCGCAATTTCATCATACACACTGTGCTTAAAAAATAAACATAAATAATGAAGGGAAAAGGAATATCGTTTATTAATGTTTTGCTTTGTTTTGATACTTTCTTTTCAATTTTGTGTATTTTGAGGAGATTAGTGTTCATAAGGCTTTTGAAAATTAAATTAAAAAAGTTTGGTTTTGGTTTGAAATACAAAACACTTGTGTTTTCCTAGTTTTAACGAGTTGAATCGAAAAAATTACAAAAAAATTAACGAATGCTCATATATTCTGCAATGTACCCGCTTGGGTTAAGGCTCAAAAACCTACTGATTAAATTTTTTTTTTTGTTTTTTCATATTTTATAATTATTTTATGTTATTCTCATAAACATGAAATACACGAATGCGATGATTTTTGATTTTAAAAGGTCTTGGCCTTTAATGGGTTAATGGCTTTAACATTCAGCCATCTCTCAAACAAAAACTTAGTTTGAGTGCGAATTTCTTCACGAGAAACAAAAAAAAAAAATTTATATTGTTTAGTTTTTTCTTAAATTTGAAAAAATTATAACTATCCAAACATGACTTGAATAAAGATGATAGCGATCTAATTTCGTTCCATAATAAATAAATAAATATAAAATAAATATCAAAATTCAACTTTAGTTGATTTTTACACAGTAATTAAAGAATAACACTAAGTTCGCAGTTTGAAGCATTGCCATCCTTTCCAAAATAAAGAAAAATTAAACTTTTGTTTTAATTTTTGAATTTTTAAATTTGAATATGTTTTCAGGCGATTTCCTTTTTTAAATTTATTTATACATATGTCTTTAATTTTGTTTTTCGAAAATTGGTCGGTTAAGCTGAAAGTGTCGTTATGTCGTAAAAGTGGACAACTACGAACATACATATGTATGTGGGCTCATGGTAAAGAAAACATTCAAGATGACCTCCGTATAGTGTAGAGTTGAGGTTCCTTTTTAAAAAAGATTTGTAAATCAAAGTACTGCGTAATTGAAACATATTTCTTTTTAAGAGCAAAACTGGGAATTTTGCCATTATCTTGTCAATATTTTTTGCAAGGCGCATGGACGTTCTGCAGATTGTTTGTTATTTATGATGCTCTTATAAAAAAACACAAGTGCATAATTCTGAAAAGTCGATTAAGTATGAAAAATGTCAAATAATATAAAAAAATATCGAAAAGTATAGAACAACGAGTAAAAGTACAAAAAAGAAAAATAAAAGTTGAATGCTCTGTAGTAAGAAAAAAATTAATGAAAACGAAAAATATTAAAAATTTTAAAAGTATTATAAAATTAATAATAAAAATTTCATAAAATTCAAAAAGTATCGAGAAATATCGAATGTTCAATAGGCAAAGTATTGAAAAAATATTTAGAAGCAATGAGAAAGTTGACAAAAGTTCAACAGCATCTAAATAAAACCGAAAAAGTATCAAATTGTTTAGTAAGTTTAAAAAAATTTATAGGTCAAAACAAAAAACCATACATAAATGTCGATAAGATTTTTTAAAGTCTTAATGTATCGATTGATATAGTAAAAGTAAGTAAAGGTCGAAAAATTTCGCATTTCTTCGAGAATTTTGAAAAGCATTGAACGGTATTGAACTTCAATGAAAACGTCGAAAAGTATTATATGGTATCGAAAAATATCGAATAGGATTAAAAAAGTTGAAAAAGTCGATGAAAAACAAAAAATTGGCATACGCCGCAGGGTACCGATTATCGAAAATATTGAATAACATAAAAAAAAGTTCGATATACATTAGACCGGGTCGAAATTTATATTTATCCAGAAACTGACTCAAAAGTTAGAAAGATCTTTAAAAACGATATTTGCGTCATTTTTTATCGTTTCGAGAAAAACCAATGGAGCACTTTTGATTTTCCTGAAGGTCCTTTTTGGTTAAAAAATGTGTTTTTTTGCTCGTAACTTTTATTTCTTCACAGAATGGATACCCGAATTTAGTCGCTATCATAGATAATATTCAGTCCCAAATTTCGACTTTTTCACATTTTTTATATGGAAAAATTGAATTTTGGGATTAAAAATTGTCTATAACAGAAAAGAAATTTTAAATTTCTTAACGTGAAAAAGAACCTTCAGGAGAATCAAAAGTGCTCCATTGGTTTTTCTCGGAACGAAAAAAAAAAATGACCCAGATATCGTTTTTAAGGGTCTTTCTAACTTTTGTGTCGGTGTCTGGCTGACTTTATTTTGCTTCATACAAATCGACCCGGTCTAATATACATACGTCGGAAGTATTGAATAGTATC
Organism: Tricholauxania praeusta; assembly: GCA_949775025.1. Taxonomy (NCBI): domain Eukaryota; kingdom Metazoa; phylum Arthropoda; class Insecta; order Diptera; family Lauxaniidae; genus Tricholauxania; species Tricholauxania praeusta. The sequence continues at coordinate 56,342,328 of OX459028.1, read as the reverse complement.
GAAAAACTTCGAAAAAATCTGAAAATATCGATTGGTATAAAAAAGCTAGTAAGGGTCGAAAATACCCAGTGGTATCGAAAATCAATGAAAAATTCGAAGAGTGTCGAAAAAACGAAAGATATCAAACAACATCGAATAAGTGAAGCTCAGCTTATATTGTAAAATCTAAAAATTCAACATAACAAGTCTAAGGTATCGATTAATACAATAAACAATAAAAAAACCTATTAAACTGAAAAGTATAGAGAATCCTAAAAAAATAGAAAATTATGGAGTACTATCGAACATAACATACAAAAACTAACAAAAGTCGTAAAGTATCATAAGGAAAAATCGAAAAAGTATACATACATGTTTCGAATAGCATGTAAAATTTCATAATATTCGAAATATATCACAGAATATCGAAAAAGTTTATTAAAGTCGATAGGTATCAAACTGTATTGCAAAGAATTATATAAGTCGAAAAGTATAGTAAACCAAAGTGTCGAAAAGTACTCCATAATATTAAAAATCAACGGAACAGTAATTAAATATTGAAAAAAATCACTAAAAGTTAAAAAGTATCGAATACTGTAGTAACTTCATTAAAGATCTTAATCAGTAATCAACTAAGAAATATTAAAATAAAGCCATTCATTTGCCAAAATCTCCTCAGTACTTACTCGTATTCATTTAAAAATAAGAAACAAAAATAATTGCAGTGCTTTCGAACTTTCCCCAAGACAAGTCAAAATTTAACGCAGATCACACATGGTGAGCGTGAAATTGTCGATATGTACTATAGCTTTGTACGTGTGATGCAGTTTAGAGGAGTAAGTAAGATAAATTTCGATTCTATTGTTGGAATGCCTACTTTCAGTTATGCAGGATATTTATTACAGTCACGGTACATAAAATGCCTCAAATTCGTCTATTGTTTTCTATTTTCATTTTCAATACTAAAATTCATCTTTTGTTTTGTTTTGTTTTCATTTATTTTATTTCTTCGTGGATATTCTTACTGCTGTCATGTGATAACCATAAAAAAATTGTCATTTATAATCTGAGCCTTCCTTGATTCCCCCATATATTATATCTCACTCCATACGTGTACCATTGTTTGTGTTGCATTCTCTCAACTTTCTTAAGTTTTGCTTGCATTTCTATCTTTTGTTTGTTTGTGGTCATCATCATAGTTTTTAATGATTTTTAAACAATTCCTGCTAAGTTTTTGGATCTTTTGTCCAACTTTTTGTCCGTATTTTGTCTGCACTTTGTTTTGTAAGGTGAAAAAACCACAGGTGTAATAAAAGTGCGTGAGAACATGTTACATCACGTGATCATATATATGGTTTGTCTTTTTTGGTAGAGGCTCGTTCTATTTACTATGGGCTTCACTTGTCAAATTTGTTTGTTTGGACATTTTCCTTTTGCTAACAATAGTTGATATAGTGTTGGTTTCTTAGTTTAATTTGAGTGCATGTCTTATGGTTAGACTCGGTTTAGTAAAAGTTTAACACAGCGTGCAACTGGCGCCAGCAAACTATAGAGTGTTTCCTTATGAAATGCTTTTAAAATATATAGAAAAATTAATTTACGCGACAAATCTGATTTGTAGTAACCACATTAAAACTTTTATAATATTAAAATATATACTGAACGTGTATGTATGTTTACTTCAGAAGACCATTTGCCGTCCTTAGGCCAGTATAACATTAAAAAAAACAGAAAAGCAATGCAACTAAAACGCCCATTAATGCAATGCTTTTGATTTTGAGCTACACAAATTGAATTTAAAGCTTACATTTTTCTAAAACGTCTGAACTCTGAGATATTTAATCTCTAATTCCCGAAAATTATTATCAAAGGTGATTTTTTAAGCCGTAAGCTCTTATTTTTGCATACTTTTCCAGCATTTCAACGGGTATCTATCAATGGCAGCAATAATATTGTCTTCCAGGGCTGCAATTGTGGCTGGCTTGTCCCTGTACACGAGAGGCTTCACGTAGCCACACAAAAAATAGCCTAGTTTGGCCAAATAGCATGATCTTGGTGGCCAATGGACTGCTCCAAAACGTGAGATTAATTGCTCACCAAACTCGCCTCCTAATAGGTCCATGGTACCGCGCGCCGTGTGGCAGGTGGTACCGTCTTGTTGAAACCACATGTCCAATTCTTCCATTTTGGGCAAAAAAAAGTCGTTAATCATCGCATGGTACCTTGCTCCATTGACTGTAACGTTGCGATTTTCATTATTTTTGAATAAGAACGGTGCAAAGATGCCGCCGGCCCACAAACCGCACAAAACAGTACATTTTTCAAGGTGAATTGGCAACTCTTGAACTGCCTCTGGCTGCTCTTCAGACCAAATAATTCGGCATAATTCGATTTTTCCATTTCAAAAATGTGAATAAATCGAATTTTGAGACTGAATGTTATCTATAATAGAAAAAAAAATTATAAATTTTTAACGTCAAATTTTTTGCAAGAACGCAGTCTTTACTTTTCGAGTAAATTCGGGTATCCATTCTGTGAAGGAATAAAACTTACGAGCAAAAAAAAAACGTTTTTTTTTTTCGACCAGGTCCAATGTATAGTGAGCTGAACCAAGTTATACTTATGTGTCGTTTTTCTAAACGGTTCAATATAAAAAATTTCAATACTCCGCCAATATTCGAGCCTTGCTGTAAAGCTCGTCGTTCTCATCAGATTAGTTTGTAAGCGGATTTTTGACATTTTCACATTTGAATTTCTGTAGTTTAAAACTACATTTGCTCAATATCGGCATCGATGAATCCTGAAATCCAATCCATTGTATATTTCTGTAAAAAAACATGATAGGAAATGAAATTTCAATTGACCAACACTAAGATTTATTCCTCCGTCAGTGCGGAGAATAAGGAGAATCTGAGAATCTGAGTCGCTTACTTCCAAAACGCGACCTGAACGTTTAAAGTAATTTGTCAGAAAACAAGAAACAACAACAACAAGAAACGAGTGCGCTTTGGAAAGAAGCGTACTGTTTAAACTACTTTTTAAGACATTTGTGCTGGGCTTAGAACAAAATAACCTGTCTCAATGGATTCCTGGGGTGACGTGGTAGAATTAAAACCTTTAGAAAACTAAACTGCGATAGAATGAGACCAAAATGTTTTATTAAAATAACAAAAATTGACGGTATCTTGAATAACTACAACAATGATATATCTAATTAAAGTACTCATTCAACAAAGTGCCCGAAAAGTACCAGCTTCGAGATCAGTTAACCAAAAGCTGAGATATAAGCGTGGAAAGTTTTTTTTAAAATTTTTTCAAGCAATGCACTGATTAACTACCAAAGCCTTGCCATAGCGAAGAGAAAAAAACTACTGCTCTCTCTCATTGTATTTGTTATTGTTTCCCAACTAAGCGTTGTTGTTATTAAAATACCAAAAGCAATAGCAAATAACTATAATCAGTGGTGGCCACTACCGCAAGCAAACGCGTTCACGATGAGCATGTGTTGATGATTTGTTTATCAATTCTGTATACGTGTACGATTTCTTACGCTCGTTAATGCTTTTTTACGCTCTTTAAGTGCCTTCTCGTTCTCATTTTATGCTCTTTAAGCGCCTGCTGGGTAGCACCGACTATCATAGAGAAGTAGATTTTTTTCTACTTGCTATGGCAAGGCCTTAGTAGTTAAGCAGTGCAGTTCTTGAAAAAATTTTAAAAAAAAAATTTCCACGCTTATAGCCCAGCTTTTGGTTAACTGATCTCGAAGCTTATACTTTTCGGGCACTATGCTGGATGAGTACTTTAATATGATATATCATTTAGTGCTCTAGATATGCTAGATCTTGTCAAGTAAGCTTTACCTTCGAAGAAAAAACTATACTAAGTGACAGTACGGCGAAACAAAGTTGCGTTTTGCGCAACCTAATTTCAAATCACACTCGTGCTAAAAAAGTTTCACTTCAAAAAATCTTTCTGTTTTGTAGTATTTGATCTTAGTGTTACTGTCTTTATAACAAAATTTACTCACTTAAAAAAAGAAGGAAAATAAATATTTCTACATAAAATCTTAATTGCTGCAGGGATTCTTTGTAAGCCTTTAAACTCCGATATAAGACCATTTGAGCAATTTTATTAGCTTCCATTATTTTACTTTCGATTTGTATGAATGGACAGCTAATTAAATTTTCCCAGACCATTAGCTACATTCATTCGTTCATTCGCTCATTCATTTTTCATTTACTCATGAAATCGCAGACAGATTTGTCAGTCAGACGAGACAGTTTTGTAATTTGGGTATATGTCCGTACGTAGTAAAAGAAAGTCATCATCGTTTTATCAAAGTTGATGACGACACACAGAAATAGGGGCACCACTGCTACTTAATTGATTTATTGCTTAATCATGTAAATTTTTCTTTTCTGCTACTAAAACCTTTGAAACCTGCAGCAGAGCGAGAACCCTCTTTATGTTATTTTTTTTTTTTATATTGAATTATGCTGTAATTAATGAATGAATTTTATATATGAAATTCGGTTAATATTTCAGTTTTATGACTTTGTTGCTGCAATTAAATTTTGATTTGTCAATTTATGGGAGAATAATGATGATTAGATCTTTAAGCCAAACATAATTTCTTTGAACTGAATAAATAGTATTAATTTGTCAAATATTGTTTAGATATTATTGGGATTTATTATGACAGCACATTTAAGTGATATATGAATGATAATAGCAAACAATGGAATAACTTACAAATCATAAGTGTTTGTCAAAAAGTGTTGAGTTTAAATGTAATAGATTTTTTCTGAAAATTAGTTAAGAATTTGTCATCTTGGCATGTTTTGCTGCATTACTTAAATTTGTTGTTTCAAACATATATTAACATTTGAATGCAACATCCCATAAAGAACTTTGATCTACTTAGCATATTTCTAATCCCCTTTCTATTGTGTTCATTTCGCTTTTACAGAATGCTAAAGTACCAAATCTTAATATTGGCTCCAAATGGCTTGAATTGTGCATTGGATTTTATTAAAAATTATGGTCCCGTAGTTATGCAAATAACTTGCGAGAAGAAGCATCCTCATTGAAAGTATTCTTCATTTGAAAGTCTCAAATCATTTAAAGATCTCGCTCGAATAAAATTAGTTAGAAATTTCTATTAAGTCTTGACTTAAAATCACCTTTCGGAAGAATACGATATTTTGCCATCAGTGCCCTTTAGCAGCTACATCGATTTTCTTTCCATTATGGGACGAAAAGCATTTCAATATAGAAGACTTAAGCTTGTAAAAAAATAAAAAAGAGGTCCCAGAGGTCTCCTAAGAACTAATATATAAAACCTATATAAAGTAGTTAAAACCTAACCTAAGATATTTGAAAATATTTTTATCGTGTTATGCGGAAAAAATTCTGATTTTTCTGAATTTTTTTTTCCATTTGATTACAAAATTTAAAAAATTGATGTCAAAGCAAAACTTAAAATTTTTTGCTCGCTTGTGAACGTCTCACAGTGGTCCCAAATCGATTTTTTTGGTTCAAAAATCGCTAGGGAGCGCAAATTTTGTCGGAAATAAAAAACTTCTTTTGTAAATTAAAGCCAACTGAGATTCCAACAAATTGTTAGATTCCGGATTTCAAAAAAGTCTTATTATTTTTTTAATTTTAAGTAAAAGGCTAACAAAAATATTTTTAAAAAAATTTATTATTTCAAAAATGACTGGAGAACGCAAATCTTGTGAGAAATGAATAATTTTTTTTAATGAGAGATGAATTTTCAGAACCCGAACTAAGAAAAAAAAAATTGTTGCTTTAAGTTAAGCCACAAAAATAATGAAAACACAATATATATTTTTAAAATTCATACTATTACGATCAGTTGACATTCCGGTGGGCTTTAATTTAAAAAAAAAAAAAAAAATTCTAGCAATTTTTGAACTAAAACACGAAAAGTTAAAGCCAAAAACCAAATTTTTTTGTTAGTATTTTTTGGTTAAAAATGGTCGGAAATGAACAATTTTTTTTAAAATGAAAGGACTTGTGCCTTCTAGTGATTTTTGAACAAAAAATCTCGATTTGGTGTGCGTCCAAATCCACCAGTGCGATTCGGGCTATTAAGATTTAGGGATCAAATTGAGGCGCCCAGTTGCAAAACCGGTCAAGTCCCTTTTTCATACTTTTGAAAAAACAACGAAAAACGTTTATATATACATCTATGTTTACATAATAGCTTATAAAATTTCTTACTCAAAGCACGTCAGATCACATTTTTCGAGTTTTATTTGCGTATGTTTTTGAGAAAACAATTTTGGACTTGGCCGGTTATGATACCAATGTAATGGACTTGGCTGGTTTTGATTTCAAGCCGTTGAACCGGTTTTTGAAAGCAGTTCATGTACTTGGCCGGTTTTGAAATCTATGCATCAAAAATAAATTTAAAAAATGTAATATTTCTGTCAAAACATTTTTTTTAATCTAAAAACATAAGTAGTAGAAAGACAAAGCATTTAGTCCAGGAGAAATAGGGTTTGAACAACAAAATAATTCGTTACAGCAATCTGACAGCGGAATATTGTTGGACAAGCTCTTGTAAAAGCGGACAAAAAAATCGAACCGACAGCAGCTATCCGGGGTGGAATGGGGTGCATATTTAGAGGTCGAACACAGTTTTTCACGATTTCTGGCTAAACTGTGCATCATATCAAATAAAGTTCGATGCAAAAGTTGTAGGAAATAATAAGATCTACAACTTTTGTACTGATCATTTTCACCTTAACCTCAAAATTTTTTGGAAAAAATGGCTGAAACCCGGTTTTTTGGTTTTTAATTTGTTTCTTTGACAAAAAAGTTTCTATGGAGCTGAAACTTGGACAGAAGATACTTTTCAGTGTTACACAAAGTCAGTAATTTTTTCAGGCGGAAATATTTAGAGATTGTTGTTAAATTTAATTTTTAAGCTAAAAAAACCGAAATTTTTAACTGAGATTCCTCTTAAAACTACACCTCCTAAAGAGTTATGTTTTGGCTCATTTACTCGCTGTTAGGTCTTCTTTAGATAAATGGTAAAAAAAAGTATACTGCAATGGAAAAAATTACTTATCTTATCTTATTATTTCCTACAACTTTTGCATTGAACTTTATTTAATATGATGCACAGTTTAGCCAGAAATCGTGAAAAACTGTGTTCGACCTCTAAAAATGCACCCCATTCCACCCTGGATAGCTGCTGTCGGTTCGATTTTTTTGTCCGCTTTTACAAGAGCTTGTCTAACAATATTCCGTTGTCAGATTGCTGTAATGAATTATTTTTTTTCTCATTTTTTCGACTAATTCTACTGGACTAATTGTCTGAGATTTTGTTTTATTTTCTGAAAAACAATTTGTGCAAAATTCTAGAGTTTGATTTTCCATGCAAATTTCAAGTTTTTCAATCTTAGTTTTTTCTTAAATACACCAACACATGTCCCAACTAATTATGCAACAATTTCACTCTGGAGTATCCTAAATCAAGCACCAAAAACAAAACAAAAAAAAAGTATCAGCTATTAAAATCCATCAATGAAATTACTTTTCTATGTGCCATTTACGTGCTAGTACGTTTTGACAATTCCCAGAGCAATCGTAAAATAAAAATACAACATGGAAAAATACCTTGGTCAAGCAACTTTCAGACAAGCCAGCCAGCACTTAAACATCCGATATAACTTTACCACAAATAGTTTCATTAACATTATTGAGTGAAAATTTTGTAGCAATGAATTGACCAGTAAAATAACAACGCATATCAAGTCTCCAGCTGAAGGTAGTCCCGTTTTGGTATTTGGTATATCCTACTCCAAGCTAAATTCAATACTTAACTAATTGGTAAATCAACTTTTCCAGCAGCGTCGCCAATCAAGCAACAAATTGTTAAGATGGCATAGCGCACCATCATGATTCTTTCGAGTAGCAATAAAAGATATTGAGTAGGTCGCCACAGATATCATGTGTCCTCTATGGAGGGGGAAATAAATAGATAAATAAATAAATTGGACCAAAGAGTGTGCGGGCGATGGTCAACTCTTCAGCAGCTCATTTATGCTGACCAACAGCAACGACCAGTGACCATTAGTGTTGTGAGTGCTATACAAATATACTGTGCGCTGTGGGGTTAATACTTTTTTTGTTGGTTCATTGATTTTTTTCGGTGTCCCTGGACATTTTTGGTATTAATCTAATTTCGTGATTATGTTGCTGTTAGTGTTGTGCGAGCCATGCATTGAATTTCATTGTTGATGATTTAAAAATAAATTCAGCCCCTATTTTTCGGTTGGTTGCTTTTTTTGTTTTACTTTCGCTATTGACATGTTTTTCGTTTCAAATCACATCAGTTGGTCATTTTGACGGATACTACGACTACATTTCCTATCTAGCAATCATGATTAAGCAGATTAATTGACAAAAACTTTAAAAGTAAATTCATATTTAAGCCCTAGAAATTTTTTTTGTGAAATGGCAATGGATCATCATTTGGTTAAAGTGAGTCGTTACTTAAACTGACTCCCACTCTTACCTAACCTAACCTAACCCAACTTAACTAAACATAACCCAACCATAAAATACAAAGCTAACTCAGTTCGGAACAAAGAAACAGACAAATTTCAATAAGAGAGCGTGCCATCTCCCATACCAGCAAATACTTTAAAACGCTGTATCGTGAGAATTTTTTTAAGTAAAGTAGCCATATTTTACACAAAGACATGAAATAGTTCAAACTAGCATCAAATAATAAGTTGACACATTTTATTTAAAGGGCGTGGCACCTCCCACATAAGTAAAACTTTAAAATACAATAATGAGAGAGCTATTTAAAGTAGTGCAGCCAAGCTTTACACCAATACTCGGAACGATTGAAGCAAGATCTAAGAAAATTTGGCGATATTCGACATGAAGGTGTGACACATACTGCCATACTGAGAGAAATAGTTAAGGTAATGAAATCACATTTGATAAAAAAATAAGAAATGGTAGGGTCTGGCACTGGACTAAAAGTGGGCGCATTTTACAATAGGACGTGGGAACTCCCATAGTTGCAAAAAACTAAGAAACCAGCCAAATTTCGAAAGGAATTGGACTCGCACAGTAGGAGTTTTTTGATAAGAGGGCGTGGCGCCTCCCATTTGAATAAGTTTTTGAAGGAGTTTTTTAAGAATGTGCTCAAAATGATCCCGACAAGCAATACAGAGGAAAGTGGCCAGGTTTTCGACGAGACGGCGTTGCATCTCCTATACAATTAAAATACTAAAGTCGCTATACTGAGAGCTATTTGAGTAAATGTTTCCAAATTAAATATTGGAACATTTGATAAAATGAGCCACATGCGGTGGGGCGGGAAAAATATACTTTGAAGAAAAGTTTTTGGGTTTTACGCGCACTTCTACTGCTAGTGCGTTGTGGGTACTTAATATTTGGAGAAGTCGCAAGTACCACCCTTACAAGTTTTTAATTTAAAAACCCTAATCTTTATAGTCTCTACTCAAGACCAACGTTTAATTGTTTTCAAAGGTTTTTATTTTACATTGTCACGAAAAAGAGTTTAAAATTCAAATAATAGGGGATCAACTAACTGCCTCATTGACATTTAGAGATATTTGTATTTTGATAATATGAAAAAAAAAACTTTCTAGCGCTCTTAGGGTGTAACTATAACAGTGAAGAGGGATGTTTCAATTCGGAATTTAAAAAGAGAAACACCTCGTTACGAGAACAATTTTTAATCAACGATGATGTTCCAACCCTTGAAGCCGATAAAGATAATTATAATTAACCACTTGGTAAACAACAACAACAACAACAACAGAATGTCTCTAAACGTGGGAATTTTTAAAGTCGAGAAATTTAAAATAAACAAATCAATAGATAACAACTAAATGCGGGTTTTCGTAAGCGTTTGTTGTGCTGAAAACATTCCTCTTCTATCTATGATCAAAAGTAACTTTTGAAGTTAATTAAACACACATGGTATTGACATCACGTGGTATTACGCCTTAAAATATGCCTTGCAATAGCAACTTTCGCAAAACCATGCAATCATTTGTCTGGCGGCACAATGTGTTATAAAACATCAATAATCGCCACTTCCTGCCACTATATAGCTATGAGGCTTTTGCAATTTTCTAATGAATTAAAGTGCAATTTCCTGTGCGCCTGAAGGTATGCAATGGCAAAGACAAAAACAAAAGTGTAAAAGCGTTGCTTCAAAAGAAATACAAAAGTACATTAATTAAAAGAACCCAATAAGGAAAATAATTGCAACGGGAATGCAAAATCCGAGTGCTTCCGCGAAAGGAGTCTAAATTTAAGTGTACTTTTTTTCCAGCTGCTTTTGGATACACTCAGGATTATTTATTTTTCAACAATTAACTTAGACAGTCTCCCCTCAAAAGAGATATTAGAGAGCATAAATTTCTAACATATTATTTATTTTGAAAAAATTAAAACTTCGTGCTCATTTTCACATACAATCCGGGAGCAATATTCATTGCATCCTTTTGCATTTCTATTGGGTCAGCGAAAAAGCAATTGAAATTGTTCGCATTTTTCCCCATCAACTAGGTAATGGTTAAAGGAAAAACTGGGAATTAAAGACGCGTTGTGTTGGACTTTTTTTTTACTGTACTGTAGAATTTTTGCAATCAGACACAGCGACAGCTAACTTGTAATTAAAAGAAATTGCAATTTTCACTTCTCTGGCCAAAGTAAGAATGGCTTTTTCTATACCACAACAGTGTAATGGTTTTTTTTCTTCTGCGGTTCAGTTTGTAATAAAAACTAAATGACTTTGAACTGTCTTGTGAAAGCTAAAAAAGTGGGTAGGTGATTGCATGTTGCATGGCGTAAAAGAGTTTAGTGTGTGTTTGTTAGTTAGTAAGCTGACAAGCACTTAAATGGGATAACTTAGGTGTGACCACACATTATCACCCTTTCTTGGTTAATTTGTGATCAAAGAAAATTCTTTTTACAAAAGCTATTGATTTTACTTTAAAAGAAAGAGTTTGCAGAATGACAAAAAGTAATTAAGTGTGAAATTTTGTTTAGATCTTAACCATAACATAAATAGTTGTAAAAACTCTTAAAGTGAGTACTACGCTGGAGAAATCATGAGAAAAGTGTATATGCCCTTACTAATTGAAAACTATGACTCACCTGACTAGGACTGTAACACCCAGTAATCAAAATCTAAAAATATCTCATTGACTTAGGTGGGGTAAAGTAGAGTTTATGTTTGCAGTCTATGTTCTCTCTTATAAATATGATCTTACTGATTTTAAAGTTCAAGCGTTTTTCAATAATTTTTTGAGCTGCTTCCACTAGTATATATTGCCTGTACGCCACCATGTCTGAGTTCGGTATACCTGCGAAGCTGGTGCGGCTTTGTAGAATGACGTTGAGCAACACAGCCAGCTCAGTAAGAGTTGGAAGGGACCTCTCCGAACCATTTGATACCGAACGAGGTTTCAGACCGGGCGATCCACTATCCTACAACCTCTTCAACTTTGTGATGGAAGGGGTGTTGCGAAGAGCCAGGGTACATCGTAATGGCACTATTTTCTACAAAAGTGTCCAGCTCCTTGCATATGCCGATGATATTGATATCATTGGACGTTGTAAGCGAGATGTTACTGCTGCGTTCTCTGCTATCGAAAAAGAGTCAGCGAAAGTGGGTTTGACGGTGAACGAGGGCAAAACAAAGTATATGCTGTCCACAAACAGGGAGACGCGGCGTATTGGATCCTTTGTTACTGCGAACAACTATACTTTCGAAGTTGTCAAGGAATTCACCTATCTTGGCTCCGCCGTGAACACTCAAAACGATGTCAGCCTGGAGATAAAGCGAAGACTAACTCTTGCTAATAGGTGTTACTATGGTCTCAGTAAGCAATTGAGTAGTAGACACCTCTCTCGCCCGACAAAACTGACACTTTTACCCGTGCTACTTTACGGCGCAGAAGCATGGGTTGTGTCGCAGACTGATGCAGCCACGCTTGGGGTGTTTGAGAGAAAAATTCTTTGCAAAATCTTCGGTCCTGTTCACGTCGGCGACGACTACCGTATTCGAATGAACCACGAACTGTACGAGCTCTACGCTGACATTGACATAGTCAAGCGCATCACTATCCAACGTCTGCGGTGTTTGATGCGGAAGCGCTATGCAACGACGAAGAGGAAGACCATGCCTCCGATGGAAAGACCAAGCCGAGGAAACCCTATCCACGCTTGGTGTGAATGATTGGAGACGGCGCGCGCGAAGCAGAGGCGCCTGGAGAGAGCTTTTGAGGTCGGCCGTAACCCGGTAACGGGTTGTTATGGCCACCCAAGTAAGTAAGTAAGCTTCCACTAGTACAATGCCCATAATTGCTACAACTTTAAAATAATCCTTGAAATAATTAACAGAGGGTGACACACAGTTATCGAAAAGTATATGGAAAGCCTAAAACTCAAGGAACTTGAAGGAGGTTGATAAATGTAAAAACAGTTGGAAAAGCCTGAAAAAAATGATTAAATATGGAAAATGTTGAAAGCAGTTGAATGAAGTTGAAAAAGTCGAATAAAGTTGAAAGAGGTTGAGAAATGTTGAAACACTGAAATGGTCAAAAAAGTTGAGAGGTTGAAAATTTAACAAAAGATATGAAAAATATTGAAAAATCGGAAATTGTTGAAAAATCGGAAATTGTTGAAAAAATCGGAAATTTGTTGAAAAAGTCGAAAAAAAAAATGGAAAATGTTGGAAAAAGTTGTAAGAGGTTGAAGAGTTCAAAGAAAGTTGAAAGAGGTCCACCAAAGTTGAAAAGGTCGAATAAAATTTCGAGAGGTTGTAAAAGTTATAGAAAAAGTTGAAAAAAATTGAGAAAGGTTGAAGAACTAAAAAAAAATTGAAACAGGTTGATAAGGTGTTGTAATGTTGAAAATCTTGGTAAATTCGATTAAGTTGAAAGAGGTTGAAGAAACCAAAAAGAAAAAGGTAAAATGTTGAAATACTTAAATATGTTGAAAAATTCCAAAAAGTTTAAGAAAATGGGTAAATGTGGAAATTCTTAAAAAATATGTAAAAGCCGAAAAAGCTTAGAAAGTCGAAAAAATATGAAAAATTTTGAGTATATTATAAAATCAAATAAGCTGAAAATTAAGAAAAAAGAAAACTTAAAAATGCCACGCCCAATTTCCACTATCGCCTACTTTTAGTTCAATAAATTTTATTCGTGATCAGAATTCGCATACTAAATTTTATCACAATAGCTTGTATAATATGCCTTAAAATTTAGGGCGTAACACACCCTCTGGTACAATCCAGTCGAATTTTTATATAGACATAGCTTTTTATAAACAACATTCTTATACCAAATTTAAGTATGATCGCTCGTATAGTTTGCTACATGTGTCGTTTAAGATATTTTACTTGTATGGAAGATTTCACGCCCACTGGTGCTATATCGGCAAATTTTTATTAAAATATAGCTTATAGCGCTCACAACTCTTTGTAAATATGGGAGAGGTAATGCCCACTGATGTAATCCCGTCGTTGTCTATTTATTTTCAAATCTTATGGTAAGCAACATCTCAACACCAAATTTTATTAGGGCTACTGCTGTAGTACACTAAATATAATGTATGTGTGCTACGCCCACATGTACTATTGCGCCCACTTTTGGCTATAAGACACCTAATAGCACGTAAATTTGCCATATTAAATTTCATAACGATTACGCTATTAGCTCTCTTACAACGTTTGTATATATTGTGGGCGGTGCCACGCCCACAAAGAGTTTCGTCAGTATATCTTGAAAATTTTTATGAAAATCGTAGGTGTCGTTTTCGAGTTATATTGAAAAAAGTTCTTTTTTTCTATTGTTACTTACAATTTAATATATGGGCATTTCCATGGTGTCGAATGACCGTGGAACATATTGAAAGTAAAAACAAAGTCAAAATAAAACGAATTTTTATTTTGACAATAGGCTTTACTTATAGCTCTTAGTTAGCCCTATAATTGTGCTAAGGTTGAATTTGGACAACTTTTCGTTTTCAAGATAATTGCAAAAAGTCAAGGCGTTCGCACGGGACAAAACCAGAATATCTCGTGGCCAACAGTTCAAATTTCGTAACAATATTCCGCATACCAGTGATACCTTTTTCATCGATTTTCAAATTCCACGCCCAATCATTTATGAAAACTGAAGTCATAACTAATGATTTGCCATTGTACTGACGTTTCAAATAAATCCACCTCCTCTTATTAATCGAAATTCAAAGGATCACATTTTTCTCACCAATAGTACCAACGGTAGGGCGCACTATTTTTGACGCTGACAGCGGGTATTAAAAATCAGTATGACAACAAAAAGGAAAACTTTCAACACTAAATGATGTCCCGCATCTTTTTACACCGCCTTTTTGAAAAAAAAAAATAAGAAAAAAATTGCTGCATATCCTGACAGCATCATTCGTAACCAATAACAATTCACATAAGCATTTTAGCTGCTACTGCTTTTTGGGAAAATGCATTGTTTGTTACATTTTTGACACTTTTTTACGACTAACTCGCGCATAGCAAACTCAAACATAGCGTAAGAACTCCATAAAGTATTTTACGCAATATGTCAATCAATGCAATCATTCCAATCAATTAATTATAGTCTGTTGAAATATCGAATTTTTTTATTATTCTTCAATTAAATGCCCTAAATTGTTGAGATCAATTGTGTGAATCAGTTAGAGCGAGTTTACGTATACCTACTCATTCATACATACATATGTGTGTATGAGTATGAGTGCTATTGCTTTAATCATTTTTGACATTTCGTAATAAGCTGTCAGTGTCAAATTTTCACATCGCAAAGTCATTTAATACCACAGTCACTTAAGCGGATTAAAAGGATGCTTAGTAAAAATTCTTAGTTTTTTTTTGGTTTGAAGATTTTTATTAATTTTTGTCAGTTATCTTGTCAATTTTTAAGTCCCACTGTATAAATTGTTTAAATTATTTGAAGCTTTGTACTTTACACAACACATTTTTACTTATATGAAGCATTGTTTTGAAAATATTTCTTCGTTTTAGCATATTGTAAGCTCTTTGTATTTAAGGTCTCCCCAATTGATATCGTTAAGGAAATCGCATAAAAATTATTTAAAATTAACGATTGTAACAATTGATTGACTTTTATGTGATTTTGATAAAATGACAATGAAACTTTAATGGCATATGAGTTATAGGCGCAACAAATTGAAAAGACATAAAAAATTATGTGCATTTAATTAAATGCGATAAAATGCTAAGCAACGCTGAGGAAAATAAAAGTTAAAAATAAAATTAAAAGTTCACATATGGAAACTGTCACGGTGTAGCGGAGTAGGGAGTATCGATAAATTTACTTAGCTACAAATAAAAAAAATTAATTTGAATTTTTTAATCGAATTTTACAGTCAATTGCAGTAACCAATATTCATGTGAAATTTCACAAATCGGATAATGCTTTATAAACAAACATGACATAGACAACAAATGGAACAATTTAACCTGGTAATTGGTGACATATGTTTCGGCTATTACCACATATATACACATATTCATATGTATATACATAGCCTCATCAGACCAGTTTTTAGTTAATTTGTAATGCGATTCGAACCCCCGACCATTCCATGAATTATATGTGGACGGCCGCTCAAACACTTGAGCCACGGAGGTTCTACTGAACGACATGTACAAAGTGCACATTTATATTATGCACATATTGCGCCATCTGTTGTATTTTTATTGTCATTTCTATATATATTTAAAAAAAAGTTTCGCATAAAACTTCTTGTTTTTGTTGTAAAGATGTTATATTTAGAATCAATATTTTGCATTTAAAAGAAAAAAATAATGATGGAATTAGTTTTTTTACTATAAAATTTTCTGTCCAACAATAAGAGTTGACCTTTGACTTTGAAATTCATTACCCAATGTCAAAAATGCTACGCAATTTTAAGGCTCTAAGACTTATGCTCTAAATGCTTTTTAAAAATTCCTTCTTTTCGAGATAATGCAATTCAAATGCTTAAGTTTCCATGAGATGAAAAGTCCTTGGCTACACTAAGTAAAGTAAAGTCAAGGATTTAATATATTGAACTAAGCATAGCACCGCTCAAAATAAAAAATATAAAATGAAAAAAAAGCATGCAGAGACTATACATTATTATAGCAGATTACATTTTAAAATTATAAGGCAAGACTCACGAAAGGGAGGGGGTCCCGTCAGAACACACCAAATCTCACCGGGGAATTTTTTTCGAAAAAAAAAACTTCACGTAATGAATGGACGGGCCCTAGTTAAAAATATTGTTTAACGCTTCTATCAATTAAGGCAGTACAGTTTTTAAGTATTCTGGAGTCAATTAAGTTCAGTTTGGTTTGTGTAAAATAAGTATTTCTAGTTGAGCTCTATAAAAAAACCAATTTCAGTTGTTAAAAAATTTTGCAATATGCAGCAATTTTGTGAAAGTTTTATGTATCAAGAACTAAAAATTTTATCTAGTATATGTTTTCCAGTTTCAAGAACTAAGCAGAACAGTTTATCATATGGCTTCACAATTTAACATAAAAACCTTTATTAACTACAACTATGGTCACTGTATAGCATAGGTGGGCAGAATGGAAAAAATGAGCCAATTTTAGCTTTTTAAGACAAACACGTTGTTTTTTTTTCAGAAAAATTAGCAAAACAACAAGCACAATTCGCAAATTTTTATTGTTGTGGTGTTTTCTATAGGCGCTATTTTTATTGAATTTACATTGGTATTTGTATTGTTGTTGCAATCATTCAGAAAAAATGAGAAGCGAGCGCACAAGTAAACAACAATGCGCACATTGACGACAGCTGTTTTCGTTTCGTTTGATCAGTGTACTTTTATTTCTACACTCATGTTGTTCTTGTTTGATTTTTGGAGTTGACTTTTGGTTGATTGCTGAATTTTTCTTTTGCTATTGAGATCGATTTTATGGTGGTGTTTTTTCTGTTGTTGTTGTTGTTGCTTTTGTTGTAAGTAGCTCCTGCTACGCCTCTAGATACGCCCCTATGTAGTCAATATCTAAATGCAACTATTGAAATAATAAACATCTAAGTCAAACGATGAACATGAGCGGCGGTAAAATCATATGGACGGTAAAAAAATAGTTGAGCAACCAAGATTAGCTTTAAAAGTTTTCTGAGCTAAGTTTTTTTTTGCGTGATGAAAAGTTTAAGAAAGCAGTCAAAAAATATTTTTATGCAGTGAAAAAAATTATTTTTAGAAGTGCGAGAAATAACTGATCGATCGAAAATTTTTTTTTTAATTCAGCGGTAAATATGTGCACGAAAGAATTGAACATACCATGGGAAGTATGTCTATATTGATGATCAAAACTTAATAAAATGCCACTCAAAATTGAATTCAATGCCACTTAAAACTCAATACTAAAAATTAAATAAATCGCCGATAAAATTTCAAAATTTCCTGTCCTTTGGTTGCATTCTTTTGACTGCGTGGGTTGATTAAATTCTTTTTAATTCATCGGACATTTGACGAGCACTTTCACGAGCAATTTTTCTTTAAAATTTCGTCATAATGTTTCTTGAAATGTGTGAGCCACAGTACTAAAATATTTCATTACATAACATTAATAAAATATTCCTTTTCAGCTCACCCTACCGTTTCACATAACACAAAAAAAAAACTTTTCTTTTTCCATAGACAACAATTTAAAATTGAATTTAATTGAGATTTTATGAGCCAACGCCAATTGTTGAAAACAGTGAACCACCGTGGAATTTTCACTCCACTCGTTGTGTGTTATGGCACGCGTGCCACAATTGGCCAACAAATAAAAGCAAAGCCCGTATTTTAAGTGGCTTCAATTGTATTAAACGAATTTGTTTTGGTAATTTTAAAATCTTAAATACCTAACAGATTTTAGGCGGAAGTTATTTGTAATGCCTGAATTGAAAATTTTAAAATGACGGTGGAACTACGTGTAGAATAGTTGTGGATTGTAAGCGTTGCTATTTATTCAAAGAACTTGTGGCACAAAGTGAAGTTAGCAGTACTCTGCTATATGTAATTAAGGGGGTGCTTTCACATTTTTATTGCTTGTTTTAATAGACAATACATTTTTATACAAAAAGTCAACCATGTGCAACGAATTGCTTGTTAGATTTTCATTGATTAAAATTCACGATTTAGTGAATTTTCTAAGAAGTTCTTTAAATTCAACAATTTGTGTAATTTTTCATTATTTGTAACCACCGACATGTGTTGGTCAGTATTTAGTTTATTTGGTGACAGCAAATGTGTTATTAATTGCTTGTTTTTTTTTTTAAATTTATTGCGCTTTTATTTTTATTTATTGCCGAGTTGGCTTTTAATTGGGTTAAAAGGGAAATTTCATGTGTTCAATTGTGTTGTGTAGTGAAAGCTGCTGATAAAGCATTGTTGTTGATTTAGTATAGTGCAAGGAAATTTATGACTACATTTTATTTTTCATTTTTAGTTTCCTTCTTTTGTGGAAAAAGTCTTGTTTTGTTAAGGAAAAATGTAATTTGTTGGAGGGCAAAAAAATAGCAAAAATCGTTTTTGAAACTTTAAAATCGCTTATATGCAAAAATTTTGCGAACTTAAAATGATTTTTGAATTTTTTTTAAAAAAACCATTTTATAAATTTTTTTTTTTATTTTTAAAAAAAACTTTGATTTATTCTGCGCTTAATGCCGTAACATTTTTTATGGGGAAAAAATTATTTATATTTTTTTTTTTAATTTAAAAAAAAAATTAAAGAGCCAAAATGTTGAAAATTGAAATGAATTTTTGAATTTTTTTTGAAAAATGCATTTCTGAATATTTTTTTGTTTTTATATTTTTAGGTTTTTAGTTGTACTTTTCGAAAAAAAAATACTGTTTTTGAAAAAAAAAAAATTTTCTCAAAAATTTTGCGAATTGAAAAATATTTTTGCATTTTTTTTAAAAAACCCATATTTAAAATTTTTTTTTTTTTTTTAAAAAAACTTTGATTTATTCTGCGTTGAATGACGTAAAAATTTTTGCGGGGAAAAAAGTATTTATATTTTTTTTTTAATTTTAACAAAAATTAAAGAGCTAACATTTTGTAAATTGAAATGAATTTTTAAATTTTTTTTGAAAAATCCATTTTTGAATATTTTTTCGGTGAACTTCAGATTACAGCTTGATACGCAAGCTTCAAAATGATATGCCATAACATGAGGGCAAGTAGTTAATTAAAATGTTTGCGATGAATGAAGTTTGATCAGACAGTATCCTATTGATTGGGGAAATGTTGAATTTGGTGGTGATCACAATGGAATGGACACAGTCATGTCTTCATCTTCGGTTTCTTCTTACTTAAACACTTACATACTTACTCCATGCTGGATTTCTGTAAATTATTCTAAGAAAATTGTTACAGCCCTTTAGTAACCTGGGAGTGAGCATGGGCTATTGAACGAATTGTTTTTTGTTGGCCTTTCACAACCAGGCCTACCACGATTCTGGCGGCTGTCTCTTATTTCGATTATCAGCCTTACTTAAATTGTCAATTGCAAACAAAATTAACCGGGAGGAATTGACTTCGAAAAATGCAACGCTACCTATAAGGGCCTATAAGGAATCAAGAAATTAAATTTCAATGTAAAATATCATGAAAATCAATTGAAAGGAAAGCAGTTGTCATAAATAGAAGTGAGCAAAATAAATGTAAAACCTGAAGCAACCTTAAATCAGCACTTTTTCGCAATTTGAATGACCCGATACATTAAAAAGCTGCTAAAAGCGATTGTTTCAAAATGTCCCGCAAGTAGGAAAAGTGTTCAAAATATACAGGTTCCCGAGATATCATGGCATATTACATGCAACGACTGAGTTTACTTTCAAGTATCCTTGAAAGCATGACGCGCGTACACCAAATTCACACGTGTTACAGCGTTGTTTAAGGTTTCCGGCCAGACAGAACAGACAACCACATACCTAAACTTGGCGGGCGGAATTGAAGTAGTGGTCAATAAAAATTGACGCACGACAAGGGTATTCAAAAATTAGACTTTGTTGTTTTTATTAATGAGCGGCTGACATGCAAAGCAAAATTAATTCCTTGGGAGTGATAGATAACAAAAAAAAAAAAGAAAAATAAAAGGAAATGGAAATGGAAGGATAGAATGCAAAGACTGAATAAGTCATAAAAAGTCTAAAAACGAGTTGCAATATTTTAATAAATTAATTATGTGAAATTTGTCTTTAAATAAAATGTGAATTATAAACCAATATTATGCATGATATATGTAATTCAATTATACATATAATTCCACGGTATATACTATTATCAAACTATTTAAAATTGCAAGTACCTACTTATATTTAAAATATGGCTGAACTGTATTTCAAAAACGTCTGCAGTGATGAACAAAATTAAGATTGCTCAAGTTTCAAGTTTTTGAAAACTTTAAGAGGGGTTTGGCACTGTCCTAAATTTTTACAATGTCATATCCCACAAACTATAAAAGATATTGTAAGCATTTGATATTGAAATGTAAACATACAATGTTTATATTATAATAATAAGAGAGCTAATAACGTTCTCCTTATGAAATTTAATATTGCAGATCTACGAGCTATACGGTATCTCATAACAAAAAGTGGACACAACAGTAACTGTGGGCATGGCACCTTCCATGCAAGCAAAATGCGTTTAATGTTTAATATAAAGTGTAATATGGTAGTAATCCTAACGAAATTCGGTGTAGTACTACAAGATATTGTGATAGAATTTGGTAGGCGGATGCCGGACCCGAGCATAATTTACTGACGCAGAAGTAGGCGGGATTATAAAAGTAGGAGTGTCATATTTTTGACAATTTTCGACAAGTTCGATTTTTTCAATATTTCATATTTCTTAAAACTTTTTTAACTTTTACAACATATTTCACCATATTTTGACTACATATTTTCCCTTTTTCTTATTGACTTAATCGAATTTACTAAGATTTTTCAACATTTCATTCAACACGACTTTTTAAACCTGTATCAATTTTTTTCTAAGTTAATCAATATTTTTAAATTTTTTTCGAGTTTTTCAACCTATTCAACTTTTTTCAACGTTTTCCATATTTTATCGATTTTTTAACCTCATTCAATTTTTTTCGACTTTTTCAACTTCTTTTGAATTTTTTCGAGTTTTTTCAGCATTTTTTACCTGCTTCAACATTTTTCAACCTCTTTCAAATTTTTTCAACATTTTCCATATTTTTTCGATTTTTTCAATTTATTTCAACTTTTTTCAACAATTTCCATATTTTTTCGAGTTTTTCAACTTATTTCAACTTTTTTTCGAGTTTCCAGGCTCTTTCAACATTTCTCATATTTTTTTCGACCTTTTTAACCCACATTCTTGAATTTTTTTCAATATTTTCAACAATTTCCGCATTTTATCGATTTTTTTTAGCCATTTTCAACATTTTTCACATTTTTTTGAGTTTTTTAACAACCAACTTTTTAGTCTTTTGAAACCTGTTTCAAAATTTTTCACCATTTTTAAAATTTTCCATTTACAGTGAAATTCCCCATAACCGGACACCCACCGTCGCAGTATTTTTGTCCGGTTATGGGAGATGTCCGGTTATGGGAGATGTCCGGTTATGGGAGATGTCCGGTTATGGGAGATGTCCGGTTATGGGAGATGTTCGCTTGTGGGGGAGGAACAAGAATTTTGGTTTGAAACTGCCGTTCACTGAGTTTACATACTAATTTGGTTAAAAATCTAATGAGAGAAGATTGTTTTAATTTCGATTGGGTCAACTTAAAATATTGGGTTTCAAAATGCGTCTCTACATTTTTGACGTAATGAAATTCTAGAAAATCATCTTTTACTTATGTTTGACTGTTCAACCTAAATTAGAGCGTTGGTCGTTGACTTTACCAGCGCTACGCTTTGGAGTTGAGCGCTGAACCTAAATAAGAGCGTAGCGTTTAGTGTCATGTTGAGTTTATTTGTTTACTGTTTGTGACAGAAAAAAGAAGTCAACACTATAAAATAAAAAATTAACTGCCTACGCTCTGTCAAAATTAGAAAATCGAATACGCTGGCGTTAGAGCGTTGCTTATTTCGGTTGGCTTTATATGAAATCTATGTATGTGCATGAGAGAATTTTGACAGCTAAACGACGCTGGCGCTCCAATTTAAGTTCGAGATATTTTGATCAAAATGTTATAGAATATAGTGTCCGCGTCTGGCTATCTGAATTCATTTTGTATGGAAAAGTTAACGAAAAGTGAGTGTCGCCGAAGTGTGTGCGGCTATGGGAGCTGTTCGGTTATATGGGCTGTCCGTAATGGGGAATTTCACTGTATTCGACTTTTTGAACATTTTTCTGCTTATTTAATCTTTTTCAAAATTTTCCAATCTTTTCAACTTCTTTCAACATTTTCCAAATTTTTTTTTTTCCTTCAGCCTTTTTCAGACTTTTCCACAGTTTAAAAATTTTTTTTTTTCGATTTTTCAACATCTTTCAACATTTTTTAATTATTTTAAATACATATATATTTTTTATATTTCTTCGACTTTTTCAGTCTAAAAACGAAAACCGAACTATGGTTGATCTCTTGGTATATCGAAAAAATAAACTTTTAAAATAACTCAGGGGAGTGGCACCTAATATAAAAAATAAGTTCATTTCGCAATTTTAATGAAATTTCTGAGAGAAGTATAATGAAACCTTTATAAGGGTCAATGAAAATAAAAACATTGAAGAAAAGTGAGTCTAGCTGTGTAGGTAAGCGTGGCACCTAGCAAACAAGGAAGTTTTGTATTTACGCTGACGAAATATCACAGGGCTTAGCCAATTTCCTCATATTTTTTGAGCAGGAAGTATTGTGGCGTTGAATTGAAATTTGTTATTAAAAGTGTCATAAGAAAGTATCGTTTTATTGGGTAAACATTTGTTTTCTGAGGGCAGAAAATAAAAAAATAAATTCCGTTTTTTATTTCTTGCTCAAATTGAAGATTCTCCAGAAAATATTTGAAAAAAATTGTTTATTTTTTTTTGCAAATGTAACATTTTTGCAGAAGAGTTGTCCAAGAAAAAACTCTGAAATCTGAAATTAGAAGTTTTTTTACAATTCTAGTCAATTTTTTTCTATAAATATAAAATTTCAAACCTTAATCCATAAAGCAAACTTTTCACTTTGCACTTTGCACTGTTTACAACAGATATCAACCTCTAATCCTTGCAAACAAACCAAAAACAAATTTCTTGTTAAGAGTCAAAGGAAAATGTTTATTTCTTAAAGTGTTTAATTTATGCTCTTGTAAGGTAAATAAAACTTTTACCCGCAGATAACTAAACTTGTCAACACTGAAACCACCAAACTGAAATGTTAGTCTAAACAACTTAAAAATAAAAAGTGTAATAAGACCACAAAAGTCTCAAAGAAAGGTCGCCGCAATGCACTTGAAAACAATTGAAAAAAAGTTCGTAAAAAGAATTATCTGATTTTCTACACCACAGCCAGCATTTCAACACTTCTCCACTCCACACTGTTGCCAACACTGAAGTTTGGTCATATTTCATCTACGTTGCACAAACAGTGAGAAGATACCACCACTAACCAAACATAACCATTTTCACCCAACAAAACCAACGTCATAAAAAGAGCATCAATTCAGCCTCAGCGCATGCATGGAGTTCATGAAATTGAACATTGAACTTCATGGATGCCATTCGGTGGCGGCATGTCGGCATCTTGAGATATTTATGCATGTTTTCGTGGAACTCTATAATTTAAATTTGGGTTTTCTTTTATTCTGAATATTTTTATTGTATACTCTTGAATTTTTCTATATCTTTCAGTTTTTGTTTTTGTTTGCATACCATCTGTTTTGTTACAACTTCAATGTTCCCAAATTACTTAATTGATATACCACGTATTTATCATGTGATAACATTTTTCACTTGATGCCATAATCATCGCTCGGTTCACTGCAAGGAAGCTTCTTTAAGTGATATATTATTTTTTGTTGTTGGAGTAGCTGCTGTTTTTTTTTTCAACTATTTTAATGTCAGTCTATAATTTGAAATTAATTACATGATTTGTGTTGTTATTGTTTTTGTATTGATATGGCATAAGTGTTGTAAGAGATTTTGGTATGGTATGGTATGGTCCTATATGTATGGAATGTATTTTTTGTTTGTTTTTAAGTGAAATTTCTGCTCAAGAAATTAGAAAATATTATAACTATATAGACAGTTTAAAGTGGTTTGGGTCTCCTGAAAACAAATTTCCCTAAACTTTACACAACTCAATTTGCACGATCCTTCATACCCAACGGGAAACGGAAGCGCGTTCAAAGTGCATCGGATGCGCTTCAAGGGAAGCAGAAGCTGCTTCCAATGCGCTTCTCACTGCTTATCTTTTTTAACATACGATGTCATTGCGGCGATGCGCATCTTTGGAAGCATATGTGATGCGCTTCCTTGGATGTTGAGTAGAAGCACATCTTTGGAAACACATGAAATATGCTTTCTTGGATGATGAGTAGAAGCATATTAAGCTTGAATTGAAAAAAAAAATTATTTTTTTTAATCTGTCTCCTCCGATCAGATTCGAACCTAGGGCCCTCCCGTGTCATGCTATTCTCTTACTGCTTTGAAGTGCGCACATCTTAACCAACTGAGCCACCCTTATTATTAATGTGAAATAGACTAAAACTCCAAAAGTCTTCTCTCAAAATGAATTGTTGAGTTTTTGATTTCTATAGTTGCTATTTGATAATTCAAATAATATACTTTTAGAAACCTAATTATAACAACAAGCTTGGCTGATTTCGTTAAATTTTACGTAACAGAACTAATGCTTAGGTTCGAGTCCCAGTGGACGCGGGATAAAAAAAGTTTTTTTTTAAATTAAATTGAATTACAAATTCAATGCATCCGAAGAAGCACATCTGACGTGCTCCCCTTGGAAGCTGCTTCCAAATTTCCCGTTGGGTATATTTGAGCTTTGACTGCATAGTAAAAGGCGATTCAACTTCTGATTCTGAACTTTTAATTTGAGCAAAAATAAAAGAAAAAATTAAGAAATCTTTGCATTTTTTATTAATCAATTACTGACGTGTTACGTAAATTACGAATAATAATTTCTGTCAAATCAACACCGTTTCAGAACCTTTCTGCATCAGTCGATCCTTTAGAGGTAGTCCTTAGATTTATTGCCCAAATATTAATGGATGTTAATTTTTAGGTACTTCAACGTTTCGATATTATCGGCGTGGATACAAGGCGATAAGTTACATGATCTTGGCAACTAATTGACAACATGGGAACTTGTACAAGACTTGGATCAAATAACGTCGTCTCGCTGAAATTAAATGCCTTACATATCAATATCTTCAAATTCCTGCAAAAAAAAAAAAAAAAAAAAAAAATCGATTATCATGTGCCCAAAGTGTTCACCTTTAACTGTCACAAATTCGAACATAGTTTTTGAAGAAATAAGGCCCTGAGATTATGGAGGGAACACTTTTCCAAGCTGCTTGCTGGCGATGACTCCACCAATCCCGCCTTTGGAGAAATTAACCCGATGCCACCAATCAACGACGATGGTGTGGACGTACCACCACCTAGCCATGACGCGGTACGAGTTGTGATCCAACGACTTAAGAACAACAAAGCGGCTGGTGCCGATGGCCTGCCTGCTGAATTGTTCAAGACCGGCGGCGATGAGCTGATAGGGTGTATGCATCAACTCATCTGCAAAATATGGCTAGTAGAAAGCATGCCCGACGATTGGAATCTCAGTGTCCTTTGTCCTGTACTGAAGAAAGGTGACCCGACAATCTGCGCTAACTACCGGGGAATCAGTCTTCTTGCCATCTCTTACAAGGTCCTGTCGACTGTACTGTGTGAAAGACTTAAGCCGTTTGCCAACACACTGATTGGGCCTTATCAGTGCGGCTTTAGACCTGGTAAGTCCACCATAGACCAGATCTTCACACTACGTCAAATCCTGGAAAAATCCCACGAAAAACAGATCGATATCCATCATCTCTTTATCGATTTTAAAGCTGCTTTCGATAGCCCGATACGGGATTGCCTGTATGCCACCATGTCTGAGTTCGGTATACCTGCGAAGTTGGTGCGGCTTTGCAGAATGACGTTGAGCAACACAGCCAGCTCCGTCAGAGTTGGAAGGGACCTCTCCGAACCATTTGATACCGAACGAGGTTTCAGACAGGGCGATCCACTATCCTGCAACCTCTTCAACTTTGTGATGGAAGGGGTGTTGCGAAGAGCCAGTGTACATCGTAATGGCACTATTTTCTACAAAAGTGTCCAGCTCCTTGCATATGTCGATGATATTGATATCATTGGACGTTGTAAGCGAGATGTTACTGCTGCGTTCTCTGCTATCGAAAAAGAGTCAGCGAAAGTGGGTTTGACGGTGAACGAGGGCAAAACAAAGTATATGCTGTCCACAAACAGGGAGACGCGGCGTATTGGATCCTTTGTTACTGCGAACAACTATACTTTCGAAGTTGTCAAGGAATTCATCTATCTTGGCACCGCCGTGAACACTCAAAACGATGTCAGCCTGGAGATAAAGCGAAGACTTACTCTTGCTAATAGGTGTTACTATGGTCTCAGTAAGCAATTGAGTAGTAGAGACCTCTCTCGCCCGACAAAACTGACACTCTACAAGATGCTCATCTTACCCGTGCTAATTTACGGCGCAGAAGCATGGGTTGTGTCGCAGACTGATGCAGCCACGCTTGGGGTGTTTGAGAGAAAAATTCTTCGCAAAATCTTCGGTCCTGTTCACGTCGGCGACGACTACCGTATTCGAATGAACCACGAACTGTACGAGCTCTACCCTGACATTGACATAGTCAAGCGCATCACTATCCAACGTCTGCGCTGGCTGGGACATGTTGTGCGTATGGACGAAGAAGCCCCGGCGAAAAAGGTGTTTGATGCGGAAGCCGCTGGGCGACGACGAAGAGGAAGACCATGCCTCCGATGGAAAGACCAAGCCGAGGAAACCCTATCCACGCTTGGTGTGAATGATTGGAGAAGGCGTGCGCAAAGCAGAGGCGCCTGGAGAGAGCTTTTGAGGTCGGCCGGAACCCGGTAACGGGTTGTTATGGCCACCCAAGTAAGTAAGTAAACGAAGAAAAACAAGCATAAAGTTAATCATACTAGTTTCGTCCGTTGCTAGGCGGACTCATCAGTAAACTTTAAGCCGAGAAATAAGAATTTCTAATCCATACATATTTCCATTTTTGCATAGATCTGTTGAGAACTCAAGCAAAAAGTGGAACAAAGAAATCCAAAAATTTTGTCTGTTTGGATACCTTTGTTTTTGTAACTCATGATGATTCCGCTTAGCAATGGATGAAACTAGTATGACTAACTTTAGCCATTTTTTTCTGTATTTATCTTTGCTTAATATATTTTTTTTGGTGCATTTGTATTACTTTCCGGTTGTTCCTTAATATTAATGCAGAGAGTGCTCGGTTGCCTCTGATAACGCGGAAGCTGGAATGATCGATGGCCGATTAAACAAGGTTTTCCTGTATATTGTAACTCAGAATCTATAGAAGTGCATTACTGTTATCATCATTTTGTTATTTATAAAATTACGCAGGAGCTTCTAGATTTGATGCATTTTTTTCATACAAGGAGTTTTTGCATTTTTGAAAAATATTTACGAAAAAAAAAGTATTCAAAACTTCTTACAAAATAGTTGCTTTTTTATAATTTTGAGATTTACGATAGTTTTAATTATTCTCAATTGTCT
This sequence comes from Tricholauxania praeusta, assembly GCA_949775025.1. Lineage (NCBI taxonomy): Eukaryota > Metazoa > Arthropoda > Insecta > Diptera > Lauxaniidae > Tricholauxania > Tricholauxania praeusta. The sequence goes on along the minus strand of OX459028.1, from coordinate 56,314,497 downwards.
GAGAGACTTAATATCCTTTCTTGAACAATTTACAATTTTTGCAGATATGCACGATTTTTTTTTTGTGCGGTAAGCAGTGTGGTAGTTACTTAAGCAGGAGGTATAATACAATTTTGCAGGAAATCCTATAGAAGCCAACGTTCAAACTTTCTGCAAATAGTTACGAAAAAGCCAAACATTTTTTTTTTTATTTTGGGGCTAAAATTTTTAACCCATATTAGAATAATTATCCTTTATATCAAATAACTTCCAACACTAAACATTTTAAATTCAGTAAAAACTTGAGTTGAAAAGCATATAACTTATATTTTGCATTGAAAAGAATTTATGTATTTTTTTTTTGCCAGCTTATGAAAGAAGTTTATCGTTCGTAAGAAAATAAAAAGCGCACTCAATAGATTTATGAGATTTTCCACACTCGATAAATAAATTATGCACGAGTGAATGAATGAAGAGTAACGCAGCGTAAGTGAAATATGCAACACATATGAACAGATAGGGAACGACATATAGTCAAACATGCAGATATGACTATTGAGGAATGCATTTTTAAAATGAAATCATAAAAGGATAACAAATTCAGAATAAAAAAGGAGTAGTTGTTGCACCATAAAGAAAACGATTACAAATGTGGCTTAATACAGTGGAGTAAATGAAGAAACTGTAAGAGTAGATGATTGATAAAATTAAGTTTAGATATACTGCCAGTGTACATTTGTGATTTCTGGTATACTTTGTTTCTTAAGTTAGAAAGACATGGATATAAAGTCAACAATCTCCAGCTTATCAAATTTCACTTAAATTGGGAAAAACAATGTTTCTGAAGGAAAAGATATAAATGTTGTTTTTTTTTTTTGAGATATTATACCTTAATACAAGTTTCAAAAATTCCAATATTTTTATTAGCTTAAACATTTTTTGTTCTGAAGTGAGCTTTATTTATCAAAAACATTAATAAGTAGTAATCCAGAGTCTGTTGAGAATTTCTTTTGAGCTGCGTGATATATTTTATTCCAAAAAAAAGTGGTTATGGAACCAGTATACAAAAACAAAATATAAAGTATTTTCCAAAATTTTCGAATGTTTAGAAACCAATTTTGTCATAAAAAAGCGCTTGCTTCTTTAGTTCCATTTTCAGTTTTAAATAGTTTTTTTTTTAGCTGAATAAAGAATTGTTTGCGCCTCCTAGTAAAATAAAGTCCCAGCGGCAGATAACATTAATAAAAATAGTTATAAAGCTTGTAATGCAAGGATAAAGGATATATGTATGCGTCGTATAAAGTAAACGACCTGTGATGTTTGCGAAAAATCCACGCAAGTGATGGACGGCATGTAAAAGAAATCGTTCTTATGAATAAAATATTTAAAGCATAAAGTGCAGCAACAGCTGGGTTACTCGAATCGATGCAGTTTGCTATAAAAACTGCAAGGAATGTGAACAGCATAACAAGCCAAAAGACAAAAATAAAAAGAATAACTATCAAGGGTGTTATCTAGGGTCATGCTAAAGTAAAATAATACCCTACACAGTAAAAGTATTGAGTCAAAGTGACGTTCGGTTTAGTGAAAAGGGCGTGGTTAATATACTGCAATATATGTCAAAGCAGTTGATTTATTTTACTTAATAATTTATCATATTTTGACAACTCCTCGTATATATTATTTTAAAACTTTGGTTGTATGGCAGTTGTTACGCCTACAAGTTGAAATCCGCCCACTTTTTTCCAATGCTTTTAGTTTTTTTCGATGTTTCCACTTTCATTTGTGCAGCGCTTACTGGGTTCGTCAAACATTTCCATATTGAACTAGACGAGAATAATTCAAAATGCTATAAGTGTAGCATTTTAAAATTATTGCGAGTATGGAAGATGTGATATCTGTCCTATTACTAAAGTACGTCCACTTATTATCAAGAACATTTGAAGAATTTGAAATCGGTTCATTTTTGACTTAGGTTTCTCCGAACAAATCCAAAGATTTCGGACAGACATCACATTTGGTAACGCTAATCAAGAATGCATGTATTTTTCTATGCCTGCCACGCCCTTTCGTATACGTTACAAACAAAAGCCCAAAGTGAATACACCCTGAGTGTAGGGTATAAAATAAGAAATAAAATAAAAAAAAAACTTGAAACTTGAAAACGTGAAAACTCAGCCAGCGTTAATGCATTTTTATTGCTTTGGAGAATTGTAGTAGTAGCAGTGCGTCAAATACCATATCCAATAAGGATCAATAGAGACAGAAGTAATAATAATAATTTGTATGCAGCAAGGATAATCATTATGTGAGACAACAAGGAATTTATTGCACAGCATAAGAAAATTGCTGAGAAGTATGACATATTTTCTTGCGATAATGATGGTTTCGCTGGCAGTGAATAGGGCGTATAGTCGATTATTATCTGCCTATGAAACAAGTGTTCGGTTGACATTGTGGCTGAACTATTATTTGCGTTGTGTTAGTAACGGTTGCGTGTGTTTGTCATGGTTTCCATTTAATGCATTATTGGATTTTTGTGATAATCAGCTAGCTATGTGTGGGACTTAGTTGATATACATGATTAATGAAATTTATATTTTCACCAATCACTTAAAGCTATTTGTTCTAGTTAAAGAATTACGTTAGAGAAAATACTGCATGATTTGCTAGAATACAATCAACTGGGTTTGTTTTTTAATTAACTTTTTTGCTTTCAACTCAAACTTTGCGTTTTCTCTTAAGCTGCTTAAAATGCCAACCCTGACCTGGTTTCTTGCTTTTGCCTTGCATAAATAGCTGTCGCTGTTGGCAGAAAAGCTTAACTTTTTTAAATTATTCTCCGCTTAAAAGTGTGTCGCCATGTCAACGTAGAACAAGTCTAAAAAAAATGCACTAAGCCCGAAAGTTTACAATAAATGCTTATAATGACGTGTTTGGCAGCACTCAAGAAAAGTAGATTTTTAAAATGCTTACGTTAAAGTTTTTACCCCAAATACATAATTTGTTTTTTTTCTGAATTCTACCAATTACCCTTTCTCCCTTCACGCTGCCCACCCTGAAAACATCTAAGTCATTGGGCCATGCAAATTAAATTAAGCAGCAACATTTTCATTCGCTAAATACTTGCAACATGCAACATGCACAAAATAGCTAAAACAAAAGGGTACATCGGCCGACGTTGCTGTCAGTCAGTAGCGCTGGCATAAGCAGCGGATGCATCAAGCATGAACGCATGAATGCATGAGCGCCTAAAATGACACAACATTAATTTAAAGGATGCTCAATGACGGCGCAGTGGCCAACTTGCTGCTACTGCGTGTGTGATTAGAAAAACATTACCACCAACATTGTTGATGCAACAGTAATAATAACAGCAAAAACAACGATAGTGGTAATATCCCTTTGGTTTAAATGCAATTTAAGGAATTTTCCCATGAAAAATGAATTTGTATTAATAAGTTGAAAATTATTCACTGTCATCTTTGGGTGCGCTGAGAAAATTTCATTTATTTCGTATTTTAAGTTTTAAATTAATTACACCGTACTTATAAAGGTTATTTGTTGTGTTGAAAAGTACAAAGCTGAATATGAAATTTTATTATGCCTCCCTGCTATATGCCACTAAATAGAAAAAAACTCTAAAACATTTTTTTTTAGTTTTCGGTTGAACTCAAATTTGATCTTGAACTTGGAATTTTGGAGTTTAAAACTTCTTCAAATATTAAGTAATCTTTATCTATTCGAAAAAAAGGAATGAAAACTAAATGTATAAGGCATCACTGTGCCAATGATATATTACATCGGTGAAATTATATCAATCAAGGATATCCTTTCGTCCGCTGACGAAATTGCATTTCATACAAAAGCATTAATCCTTTGTTCATACCAAAAAGGTAACGCTGCATTTATGATACCAAAAAATATGTGGGGTATCAATATAGATTTCTATCATACAAAAAAAAAATTATTGTGGGGAGAATCATTAATTCACGCTACTGAGCGTTCCACAAAATAATCAAATTTCATACCACCAAGCAATAAAAACAATCAAAAAGGAAGGAATCACCAACAAATCCTCCAAGCTATTGAAAGACCACTGACGCAACCCAAATAATCGGAAAAGAATCACTAATGATTCCGCAATGCTTTCTAATAAATAACAATTGACGAAAAGAAATCATTGATAGTTGTGAAATTAGAATCATACATATTTATTCAAAAATTATTCTACCGAATAGGATGAGGCTTCAATTTCCATAATCAAAGTTCGAACTAACATTTATCTTGATAATATTGGTCCACTAATAAACAAAGCAAATTTTTTAATAAGGTTTTTTTTTTGCTTATTCGCCTGCTTCTGTTTTTTTTTGGCATAAGATACAATGATAATAATTGTGAAATTCACCATAATATGTCCCCTTAGCATCCATAGAATCTGTTTAATATAAATAAAACTTTGATTCTCAGCATTGATATGAATTCGACTCCTGAAGACTGATAAACAGCTTAACCCAATCCATTTGCTATTGTGATAAATATTGTTTTGGGGGACCTGGGACAGCGGAAGAAATTTGATAACTTTTAGTATCGTAAGATACCTCTTTTCTTTCTCAAAAGCTTGTGCAAGAGATGTCACCTAAAGAGCCCATCATTTTCAAGTACATGTTTGATTTCCTAATCCTGATTTCGGTGAAATAAAAGTGGACGAACTTATGACAGTAGGTCTGGCCAAACTTATTCACCCCTATCATGAATAAACATTCCTTAAGATTTTTTCTCCAATTCCCTGTTTTGCGATCGTGGAAAATTTTTGGGGAATGGGAAATGAGGGAAATCCCTGGAAAATGAGGTTATCGGCAATACTTTTTTGGGAAAAATTTTTTGACGTTTCACGAAAATTTTATTTCCTAACTTTTTGGCGAAGAATTTAATGAGGAAAGAGTCAATGCTAGCAATATTTTGTAATTTTATTTGATAAAAAGATTTTTTTAACATACTTATTTACAAGAAATAGCAACACAAACAAAGAGCAATTACTGATATTGGTCCAGTATATGGAATCCAATTTGGATACAGTAAAAATATTCATGAAGAGGAGTAGATGGCAGACTATCAAGCTATGCTATACCATAATTTAGGTGATTTTTTTTTTGTAATATAGGTAAATGCACTTCATTTTTATTTATAAATTGTTCAGTTGACAGATAAGCTAATGTCAAATATGCAAAATTACTGATAAGCTGTCAAATATGAAAAATGCAACTGTGATTTTGGACTGATTGGAAGTAATTGAAAATATTTTGGTAGCACTGACTGGATATGAAGTTTTCCATTCCTCAATTACTTATGATCGCAAAATACTCCTCTCGAGAAACAAAAAAATCCGCGAGAATCGTTTTCCTCCGGATATTCATGATTGGGGTGATATCCTCCATAACTAGGTAGACGTCATGAGGAATGTATGAAAAATGGATATTGGATGAGGCAATGCTACGAACATGTCATAGAAAAGTTAATACGATTGCATAAGTGGATTTTTGCAAAGATGGACTTATAATTTTACAGCATAACTCCTATAAAAAGAGTTATATTCAGTACAGAGTATGACTTTTCAAATTTCAATTAAAAACATGAGCAATATTTTTTTGATATGCTTCTTGATTCAAGGAATTAGCATGTAATCAAAAAGTGTCGGCAAAACTAAATCGGTAGACATTTCAGTATTTACCCTCAGGTATATTATTCTTAATTTTTTCATTGAATCCATGCACTTTGAAAGAATTCCGTTGAAGTTTGCTTTCTTTTTTTTTCAACTTTTGACACTGGCCTATTACACTTACGTGTTATTATATACCTTGGGTGTTATTTCTGTGAAAAATTTTAAAATAGGTATTTTTTTTTTGGAATTCCCCATTTAAATCATATGTGAAAACGTGTATGCGAAGTTCGAACAACAAGCAGGTGGTTCTTTTTTTTATTTGGTAGTACCCCTAATGAAGGTTAAGTATCGTTTTTCTCTTTTAATTTCCGTTTTATCATCCTCATATTTTATGTTAGCAGGACATACATACGTCATTTGCTTGTGTCATATGTTTTTGTTTTATTATCACTTTGTTATGAAAAAGTGGCACTAATTTTTATTTATGTTTTTATGTTTTTATAATGCATGCTCATTCATCTTCCTTTTTTTTCTTTTTCCAGTACAGTGTATTGGGTAGAGTTGTTTTAATTTCCTGTAGAAATACTACATAATATGAATAGTTTTGTAATTATTTATGGCATCATATTTTCTATAACGAAATAAAGGCATGTGCATTTTTTGTTGTTGCTAAGCAGCAAATACGCCTAGCACTCCCTTGCTGCCTTAATTGAATGCACCTTAAAGTCACTTGATGTATCTCAGTGGGACAAAACCAATGCAGGGCTAATATGTTTCTAATTAGCTGCGCTTAATTGAAATTTAAATTTCTATGCTACTAACATATTATTTATGTTGAGTTAATAAGAAATATCTGGACTTTTTCCAAAAAATGTCTTAGTAACCGTTGAAAATTTCGAAAAACAGAAAAAGGTTGCTTAAAAGTCGAAAAAATGTTGAAAAGGTCGAACTGAGTCTAAAATGTAACACTAACTTAGCATGAGCGCTTCTTTTCCGTCAAATCACTTCGGTAGTTATCGATTTTGATGGTGTTAAGATTAGTCCATATGTGTATGTACAAATGCATTGGTTACAGCTTAAAATATTTGAATTAAGTTTTCACTTCTTCATTAATTTATCAATAAAATTGTTCCTTCATTATAAACACACATAACATCATATATGGCTTCATGTTTATCTCCTTCTTTACGACCAACACCTCAATGAACACATGTCAACATGACAGCTTATGTCATATACAACATGACACATGATTAACATAAAAATAAAAATGTCGGCATCACCTCTACATGGCATCACTTCCAATTCGTTGATTTCGTAAAAGTTCTTGTTGGTACTATTTTTAAAATTCCCGAATGACTGCATAATTTTGTTTCATTAATTAATTTCGAGTGACAGCAGTGACTTAAAGATGAAAGTTTTAGTGGGAGAAGATGAACAACGGCCGCAGCTTGGAACAAAGCCAAGGTGTCAAACAAAGATGATGTTAGACATGAAGTTATGTTGCTGTTATTGTCATTAACTTGTGTATATAATTGTTTGTCATCTGAAAAGTTAGCTCAAAACTAAATTGGAAATAAATGTATTACATACTCTTTATATATTGAGCATATCTCACGGTTTGAGAAAAAAAAAAAAAATTCCACGATAGCTATTTGGTGTGTCTTCAATGTTTTCAATTAAGTCAGTATCACAATACTCTTAATCCAAAAGTATGAGTTTTTGAAAAAAATATCAACCTTGGGTCGAGGAGTCTCTGTATACCATATTTAAGGGATACCTTGCGGCACGGAAAAATTAAAGAATATACAAAATATTTTTTTAGCCAAATCAATTGGATTGAATTAAATAAAGTACATAGTATTCATTGCAAGTATATACAGTGTCGGACAAGACTAAAGCACAAACTCTGTCTTGTAGGGATGTTTCGTGACAGGATTTCATGAAAAAATTTTGTCTACAGACCACGACAAAACGATAGAAAACTGTGACTTTTGGCAAACAACGCATTTTTTATGATGTTGCCTGTGATGAACACGACACAGTGAAAATATCTGAAATGAAATCAAAAGAAAAATAGTTTATATATGTAAATTTAATAAAGGTCACTTTTTAATATTTATAAGATTAATAAAGTCTTGTTATAGCGACTGAAAAATATAAAAATGAAAAAAAAAAAGAGAAAAACTGTTTAAGAAACTTATTTTGAGTTTGAAAAAATAATTTTTTTTTTATTATTTGCCGACGTTTCACAGTTTTCTTGATTGCTTCATCAGGGCGTCTTCCTTAAAACGGTTTTTGTAGAGCAAAAATTTTGATTTTCTGCTGAAAAAAAAAAAAAAAAAAAAAAATGTTTTGTCAAAGTGAAAATTTGCTTTCTTCATGCACTAAATATTGTAAAATAGTGAGAAATTGTGTTTAACCACGTTCGAAGTTTCAGCTTGAAGGAAGCGCGCTGTAGGGGAAAGTGGGGTACCTTTGACACTGGGGCACATTTGACTTTGCCAATTTCAGTATGAAAACGACTAAGGCGCCAAAAAGCTTAAATGTAGAAAGAAACCTACTTTGACTTAAAAAAACGTTATGAACTTTGGCTCTTCTTCTTCAACTCCCTTCGGAGTAGCACGAGTTTTTCTGTTTTCGCGATCCCTGATGTAATTTTCGATACCAAGTACGTAAGCGTTTTGTGAATTATGTGTGGTTGATTTGTAAATTGAGTGGCAAAATATGTTAGCATTACGTTTAAGTAACAACACAATTAAAGTGTGCTTTGTGAAAATAAAAAAGTAATAATAAAAAAAATAGGAAAAAGCCTCTTGAACGTTTGGGGCACATTTGACTTCTGCCAAAGGGGTACATTTGACATCTGAATATACACCACCATACAGAGAATTTAGTTGAATATATCAAAAAGTGTTATTTAAGTGAACTGACAGTTGAAATGCTTTAAAATTAACTGATAGCTTTTATGTTTTGAACTAATTTATGTTACGTTATGTTCAACGAATTAATACGTATTTTTCGTTATTTCTTTTGTAATAAATCGTTTTAAGAAAGTTAACTAAGTAGTTCCCAATTTAACCAATAGTAAATTCTATAGCCTCATATTTTTTGAATAAAACGCATTTGCTTGTAAAACCCAATATGAATTGTAAAAAGTGCACCGAAGTCCGAAGTCAAATGTGCCCCGTGCTGGGGTACTTTTGACAAAGATGACTTTTTTTGAAAAAGTTTTTAAAATTTTTTTTTTAAATATTTTTCGAGGTTTGATGCCAAATAGTCAATGTATAAAAAACAGCAACAACTTTTTAAATCCATTATTTGTTTAAGGAAATATAGGCTTTTGAAAATTAAGTGTCAAAGGTACTCCACTTTCCCCTACATAGCCGTAACTTTGGTTCTAGTGCTCTGATTCTTATAAGATTTCGGATAGACATTTTCGAGAGTATAAACTTTCAAAATACGTAATGAAAACTTTTACGATTGCTTAAAAACTCGCGAGCATAGTCAAAAATATATCTTAGTTTCTTCATTCGACACGAAAGCTTATAAATTGGCCAGCTTTCCAATTATTTTAAAAAGTCTCCGTTGTGTTTTTTATAATGAATTTTCAAAGTTAATTTTATTGAGTTAATAAGCGATATTTACTAGTAAATTAGCTGCATAGCGCAGAAATGCAATATGCTTCGTTCTCGGAAAAGACTTAAAGCAACAAAATAGTTGTATTTTATGTTTAATTTATTTTAAATTAAGGATTTGTTGCTGTGTGGGAGATGAATGCCGCAAACCACAAATACAATGCATTAACACCGCAGCACTAATTGAAGTATCTACAGGTGTGGCACTTTTTGTTGTAGTTTTACTTTACTGGAAGTATTTGATTATGAAATCATAATTGATTAGCCGCCTCCTTTTGTTATCTGAAAAAATTATAGATAAACTTAAGTTAAAGAAATTTTAATAATAATATTTAGCTACTACCGCCATTAGTCTTCTTAGCTACATATCAAAAACCCGGCGCTGGACATATTGGAGGATGCAAGTCCTGGATCGTGGCCGAAGGCCGTCCTCTTGCCCTTACATACTATAATTTTCCTAGGCTAAGCTGGTTTATCCTGACACGCTTTGGATGAACTAGTTTGGCCTAGGAAATACTAGTTTATTCTAAAAGCTAGTTTGGCCGGTAACATATTCATTTATATAGTCCAAGGCATATGTATGAAAATGTATGTTGAAAAAGTTTACTCTGCATGCTGTGGGGCTCAGAAGACACAAAAATAAAAATACAAAACCCATAAATTTAGTAAATTAGCTACAGTTAGCTTTAAGTCTAAGCTTGAGTTGCCTTTACGACAAGCTAATGTTTTTAAAATAAAAATAAATTTTAGAAAATTTTTTGATTTTTTTTTTTCCAAAAATCGAGACGAAGCTCATTCCGCAATAGATTATTGTAATTTTACCATAATTTTCACTAGCGGTTCCAGTGACTTTGTACGCGTAGTCTGTTTACTTCTGCTAACTCATCGGCTCTTCTATTTATTTTACTGAGTTTAATTTTGCAAATAAATTTACCCTCACTTCCCGCAAATGACAGCATGCATGGTTATCTTTAGTAAATTTAGCTTGTATAATTACATCATAGAAAAAACAAAAACAAAACGCACACACAAAAATACATTAACTTGCCATTCAAGGGCTTTTTGTTGGCATGCTGGTTTCTATTTGAGGAACTTATTTTTCAAAGCAATATTTAAAGTTTATTTACTTGATATTAAAATAGGAATATCGTGATAATTTTAATTGTAGATTGAGAACAAGCCTCTAAGGAATATATCTAAATAAATTTGATCAAAATCGATCATGTAGGTTTTGATTGATGCGTGAACATAGATCAGCCTGAATAAGCCTCTTTTTGGCTATAATTAAAAATAAGTGAAAAACTCCTTAAATTACGCCAAAGCTAATTACAATATATTGCTTCATATTTATTAGTATTTCATACTTAATGTGTTGTTGAAATTTGAAAGGATAAACCTCAAAACCTTTAGCAATATACTTTTGAAAATTAAATTACTTACATATATGTATGTATGTCAAATTTTCAAACTTTTTAGCTCTTATTTTACTCCAAAAAAATCGACCTTTTTCAAGTTAAAGCAGCCACAGAGCAAACTTTAACATCTTACAATTACTCTAAAAATGAAATTTTGTAATCCATTGTGATATAAGCTGCGTCTTAATTTTTGAAAAAAAAAAAAAAAAATAATAAAAAATTCCCACTGTGCAGCATTCTTGCATTGGAAAACTCATTTTGTGGTAAAACATAGCTCAAACTAAAACGACGTGCAACAAAACCGAGTTTAAGTCCGTACTTTTAAACCAGTGGTGGGCATGAAAATCTAACAAAAGGGCTTAACAACAACTTCAAGCAACAACAAGATTTTAAAGTTTTTTTTGTTGTCATTTCGAAATTTGCCAACAACACGAAAAAACCCCAAATCGTACTACAAACAAAAACAATTACTACAATGCGGTGCCGTCGCTTATGCCTTTGTGTTTTGTTTTTGTTTTCATTTCAATTCATGTCAACGCTGAACCTCGATAGCGTTGAAATTCTGCGATTTTTTTTCGCTTGCTTGTGCGTCGAATAACGGTGCGGACAATGAGGGCGGGTAGGGACACTACGTGCCCACCACTGCTTTAAACTAATGCTATGATTGATCAATTGAACTTAGCTTAAACTTATATTTAAAAATCTTCACATATCCATAGGAAAAATGTTGAACTAAGTGTGTCGAACTGAAAAGAAACTATGTTAAAAATATAATGAATTTTTGTTTTCGAAATAATTTTTTTAGCAATAATTAAATATACATAAATAATTGAGTTTTTGCTATATTAAACTGTTCCGTGGTGCTGTGCTGCAATAACAACAAAAAGCGCGTTAAAGCCTTTACGCCGCTGTTACACTCAATTTTGTTAACAAATATTTGTAGAACAGATTTTAGTTTTCTTTTCATATGCAAAATATCAATTTTTATTTTATTTTTAATTGAAAAAAAAAGAACATCTCGTTAAAAATTTTACTCTTTGCTTTCAACAAAAATATTTCTGATACAAATTTGTGCCAACTGCACTTCAAATGCATTTGCACGTACGTTCGTTCCTACAGAGTGTTTACATGAAAAAACAAATCGTACAAACTTTTGTTGTTTATCATTGATGGAAATGTTTACAGAAAGTTATGAGCCGCATTAACTCATGGCTACCGAATTGAATGAAATACGAACAAGTTGCAACACTGCAGTGCAGTGTTAATTAGATAAACATACAGACACCCATACATACGAACTGTGGCTATATCTCAAAAATGCATATGAACATATTTTCCAGTTGAATTGATTTCTGATTGCATGAAGGTGTTAAATTTATACGGCAAGGCAGCTGCATTTTGTATTGTAGGCGGCATCTGTGGATAGTCAGCGACTACTGTATTTGAGTTAACCAAACAAGATACGGATAGATTTGTTACCATGGGGTATGACGCGAAATAAAGTATGTAAATAAAGAACTGTCACAGCTTGTCAGCGTGAATGTTTTTTTTTTTCGAAAGAGTTGATAGGATAATATACAAATAACGCCTGTGAATAAGAGAATAAATATTTGAAAATAATTGAAAAAAGTAGATATGAAGTTTACGATCATTTTTGAAAAGAAAAAAAAAATCACCCTCAAAGGATATACCCTATATGAGCGCCTAATTGAGCGTTACATAATTAGTTATAGAAAATTGTGTGACGCACGTTACAATTTCAATTGCAAATGTGAGAAATTGTTATTGAAAATATTTTCACACATGAATAAATTTGAAAATATTTAATAAAAATAAAGAAACCAGCGTTTATTTTTCGGGGGGTGCAATGTATGAGCGCGTGTGGGAAAACGTGCGAATGCAATATTTTTGCGGTTTTCATTGCAGAAAAATTGCATTGGGAAAAATGCACAATTACGTATGGTTCACGCTCATAAAACTTACTCAATCGTGCATTTTTGGCAATTTTTCTAGCATTCTTTTACATTTCGACATTGGAAATTTTTCAATAACTTGTTAGCAGCACACATTTAATTGCACTCGCCGTATTGAAAACAATTTTTTCTCTACACACCCTCTCCTTAGAAAGTTATTATTAGGTTCTAATGACAACCACAACTATGTGGATTGCATGTAAAACTTTGTTCACACTTTGGCATAAAATATTTGTTACTCAACGCAATATGTGTGGCTCATAAAGTATGTTCTCGACATCATAAAGTTTGCAACACTCTATATGACAAACAGATGTGACAGTAAAAAAAAAGTAACAGCAACAGCCAAGTAAATATTGGCAAAGCAGCAACTCTTTCATTTGGAGAGAGAGAGAGAGAGAGAGAAAAAAAACCGAGTAGAAAAAACAAACCATAAAAGGCTGGCAATATGACTTTTTAGTTGACAGTTGGACGAACTTTTAATATTCACGAAAAACAGAGAAAAAACAAATAAACTTAAATTGCTGCTGTTGCCTTAAGCGCTGTTGACAGCATGCATGCCTGCACATCCAAACTGTTGTCATCGACAAGTGCAGCAAACAGGAGCTAAACTTTGACATAAGCTGTCATTTAAAGTGTCGACTTTGGTGCGGCCTGTTTGTCTATTACACTAAGGTATATACCAGAAATGCCAAACAAAAAGAGAACCGATTACTCACTTGAAAATGTTGAAATGAAATGAAATTCTTAACAAAAGTAAAGTGTTTGCCTTATGATATTCCTTAGCATCTGATTATGGCTTAAAAGGTATATCTATCAAGTTAACGCCTAGTTCATGGTAGCGCGAAACATAGTAACTCGAAACAAATGCTTTAAATAAAAAAAAATCTTTAAGTCCAAAGTCAAATCGATTTCCTGTTCGAAACATATTCATACAGTCTTTTGGGCTGTTTTAAAATTATGTATAATTTAGTGAAAAATATGGTTTTTATACCCTACACCCTACCTAATTGTGTCATTCCGTTTTCAATGTATGGAAAGAGGCGTGGTCCCCCTTGAGTTTGCTATATCTGTTTGCTTGTCTGAGAAAATCACGATCAGAAGAAAACCAACTGAGATAATTGAAAAAATTGGTACAAAGGCCACACCTGAAACACAGCTCGTGAGAATGAGCAAACTCAGTTCAAGTACACGCCTTCTGCCCACATAAGAACAAAAATCTAAAACTCTGTGATGATAGTGCCATTTGATGTAGATATTCTAGATACTCACAAATAAGGACTGTCCCAGAAAAAACTTGCACTTTTATTTTTTAAGATTATACTCTACCTGATAATCTTATAGGTCTAAAAAGACAAAATATTTATTCCATATAAAGTGACGTTTGATATGATGTATAACACTTGAAGATAGCACTTCTAACGACGAAGATGTCTAGCAAGCAAGAAAAAGTCCGCGAACTGATTTTGTCCACATACCTGCAAAATCCAGGGTTAAAATATTCAGCTATAGCAAAAATAGTTGGTGCATCAGAAAGAACTGTCAAAACGGTTATTTCTAATTATAAGAAGGGTCTACCTGCTTCACGAAAAAAGGGTTCAGGCAGTAAACCAGAATTTTCTAACCCAAAGGTAGCGGCGAAGGTGAAGCGCCTTTTTAAGCAGAATCCCAACACCTCAGTGCGAGATATGGCGGATAGAACAGGTACATCAAAATCTACTGTGCAAAGGATAAAGGAAAAAAGTAAGCTGAAGACATATAGAGTTCAAAAAGTACCAGACCGTTCTGATGAAAAGCAGTTGGTTGCTCAGATGCGAGCCCGAAAATTGTATGAAAGGTACCTGACTAAATTTGACTGCTGTGTTATGGACGACGAAACTTACGTTAAAGCAGATTTTAAGCAGTTACCTGGGCACGAATGTTATACATCACCGAAGAAGGGGAATGTGCCTAGTAAATTCAAAGAAAAAAAAATTCGAAATTTCCGAAGCAATACAGGGTGTTTTTTTTAGAGGTATAGAGCTTCTTCTGTATAGAGTTCTTTTGTCAACCTGTTCATGATGAAATGGCAAACCAAACTGAACATAAATGACATTAGAGTTGCCAGATTTGACCATAAAATGCCAGTTTTATCTCTATTCGAAAAACAAACCTCTAAAAAAAACACCCAGTATATGGTTTGGCAGGCCATATGCACCTGTGGCCTCAAAAGCAGCTTCTTTGTTACGCAAGGCACAATCAATTCCAAAGTTTATATAGACGAGTGCCTCGAAAAACGTCTTCTACCATTTATTCGTGCACATGAGGGTACCGTGATATTCTGGCCAGATTTAGCAACCTCTCATTACTCTAAAGCTATGATGGAATGATATGCAAGTAAAAAGATCAATTTTGTACCAAAAATAGCAAATTCGCCTAACTGCCCAGAGCTTCGCCCAATTGAAAGATATTGGGCTCTAATGAAAAGAGATCTTCGAAAGAGTGGCAGGACTGCAAAAAATTTTCAAGACTTCAGACTTAAGTGGAAAAGATCGTACCGTACTGTCGATGAAACAACTGTGCAAAATCTAATGAAGGGCCTTAAAAAAAAAGTAAGAAATTTTTATAGAAAAAACAAAGATGTTAATTAGTTTTTAGATATTTATATTCTGAACACTAGCCATTATTAATAAAAAAATAAAAAAAACCAAAAAAATTGCTGGGTATTTTTTTATAACTTAAAAACAAAGTACAAGTTTTTTCTGGGACAGTCCTTACTATGAATAACTGAGACCATTTCTGAACATTAAGTTGGCGTATTTTAGCTAGGGGGCGTGGCAAGGAAAACCTTTAAATTTTTATGCTGTGAGAATTATTTAAACTAATGAGTAAGTTTCGGCCTTGCCAAATATAACAAATTTACTAGTTAGATTTGATTTACATTTTGGATTTTTAAAGTTTTCTATAAATCGTGACCTCACATAAAGATCATGTGACTGAACACCATTGGATTTTTTCTTATCAGGCTTCTTGAAGAGTTAAGCTTATGCAGAATATCCTTAAACTGTTGAACACCTCAAAGACAACATCATCGAACAAATATCACTAATGGAACCATCATTATTGGAAAAAGGTATTTAGCATTTTGGTAAAAGATTGACGGCCTGCCGAGCTAGTAGAGAAGTTGTCTTGACCGAAATTCTACTTCAGTGCTAACCGGAACCAATGTACTTTAATTTATATTATAAGTAAATAAAGATTTCATACAATGTGTCTTTTATTTAAAATTTAAAAAGATACCTCAAATTTGAGGACCCTTTAGATGGTTAAAAGATGCTCTAAGCTTTGTAGCTAATAATCTGGCGCGAGTTCTCGACGAGTAACTTATTTACAGCGCTTTCATTTCAAAGTTTTTAGGTACAATTCACATTTCAGGACTGATTGTCCATTTCTCAACTACTGAAGACTGAAAATAATGAATAAAATACATATAAATGAATATTCAAAATACCGATTACTCACTTTAAAATACTTTTAATAATAGCACTGCTCCGTTCAATGTGTTTGCTATTTGTTGTTGTCATCATTATCACCACAACCGATGTTGGTTGCTGTAGGCGATAATCATTTGTGACAAAATGCTGTTGCTGTTTAGTGGGCGTGGTAGCATTCTTTTTGTTTTTTTGCTTTTCATGCAGCTATTCCTTTTTTCTTTTTTGGCTTGTCACTTTATTTTCAACAGCCATTCTGCCAGCCGTATGTCATTTTGACCAACACGTCAAAGTGTTAAAATGTCATTCACCGCTGATTGTCAGTTTTTGCACATCCCACAGCGCTGTGGCACTAAAGTAAAGCAATTATTTTTTTTATGCTGCTGTTGCTTCTTAGCGGCAATATTGCTGCTAGTTGTCAATTTGGCAAATGTAATAACAACAACATTTAGTTGCCAAAGGGTGCAATGCCGAAACGTCATGTTTAATATTGTTGGCCTTTTTTCTGACATGTTTTGACAGCAACAGCGAATGTTGTTGTATTCAGTGTTTTTAATGACCGTTCCTGCTGCTGGTTGCTGCTGATGTCTTTGTTAGTGCAGTGCAGCAAAAAAAATTATTACCAGGGTTTTTTTCCTTTTCTGATTTTAAGCAAAACACAGAACGAAAAATGTCAGTCTACTGCACTTTTAATGCTCCCCATTAAATTACAACCGGGAAATCAGTCATCACTCATTTCGGTGCAACATCGCTGTCATTTGTTGTTCTAGAAAATTTTAAGCGTTTTTTAAGAGCCAAATATCTTTTGGCCCTTCTTTTCTCTTAAGGGGTTATACTTTTTATGATTTCAGTATTTTTTTTTTTTTTTTTTGAGGAAATGAGAAAAATCTGCCTCTACTGAAACTGCTTCATCTTGCGTGCAGTAAAAGTAGTGCAACAGCTGTTTGACATCAAGCAACACTTTTATTGCGGACATGATTGCTTAGTGCTATTATTTGAGTATTTTTTTTAAGCTTCTTTCTAGGTTGCTGGAGCAACATTTCGTTTACAATTTCTGACAGTCATAGTATTGAAAACTTATTTACAATGTCGGGTTTCAGCAACGTATAAATAAAAGTTTTCAAACTTTTTTCCCAGAAAATGTAAGACCTCTGCTTTGAAAGCAAAGAAAGTCAGCGTCATTCATTATTTAGGTTTATAGAAAAATTATTACGGGTAAGGTCCAATTTGACTGTCATGATCTTACTTATAGGCGGAGAGCCGGCTGTAGAAAAGTCGAGTGTATAAGGTTTCAGATGAGATGTATGCTAAATGATACAGCTCGATGAGCCTAAACATAATATCTATGGTTGCCTTGCCAAAGTCTATCCCGGTGGCCGAAAAAAAATTATAGAGCTCGATGTGCCTAAATAGAATATATAGGGTTGCTTTGCCAAAGCCTGTTCTAAGCAAGGGTTGCCACCCGTTTTTTGGGCCAACAGTTTTTAGGGAAAAGTTTATGGTTTAAGACTCTAGCTTAAAATCTATGTCAAATGAACAGTGTTGCCACCCGATTTTTGGGAATTGTGTCGAAAAATATTATCTTTATTCAATTGAAAATGCAGTAATAATATGCTTAGTTTAATTTCAAGAAATGTACTGTTTGGTGTGGTTTATAGGAAGGAGGCATCATCGGACCGTATTTCTTCAAAAATGTAGATGGAGCCCTTGTTACGGTCAATGGTGCTCGCTACAGAGCAATGATCTATTAATTTTTGTTGCCAAAAATTCAGGATATTGGTGTAGTCGACCTCTGGTTTCAACTGGATGGCGAAAAATTCCATTCAGCTGGAGAAACAATCGCTTTATTGAGGGAAACGTTCGATGAACACATCATCTCAAGTAATGGTCCTGATAATTGGCCACCAAGATCATGTGTTTTGACGCCATTGGATTACTTTTTTTTAGGGATATGTTAAATCACTTGTTTATGTCGACAAACCAGAAACTATTGACGCTTTGGAAACCAACATAACTCGTGTTATTCAAGGAATACCGGCGGATATGCTCGAAAAAGTTGTAGAATATTGGACCCACAGAATGGATCATTTAAGAACTAGGCGTGGGCAACATTTGAACGAAATAATTTTTAAACATTGAGTAGTAGGAACCGAATTATCATTCCAAATAAAGATGTGCATCAATAGATTGATTTTTATATATTTTATTTAAAAACCAAAGTAGGAAGCTCTTATTGGATCACCCTTTATTAGCCAGTTTCTTTAGCAACTTTCCTTATCTATTCATTGCGAACTACTTTACACAATCACAATTTATATGGAAATTCATAATTCCAGAAAGAGGGGGGCCACCAAATATATATTACAATTTGGCGAAATCGTTATGTTTGATACTGATTCCATTTTCGTAGTGCTTATACATATAGAAAATAATAGCGACTGTCTGATCACTAAATTGACAATGCATTCACAAAAACACCGTCATTGATGAAAATCGAAATTGTAAATATTTCTATTTAAAGTTTCGATCAATTTCATTCGAACGCTTTTCGCTGAAAGCCTAGATAAATGAAAAACATGCTGCTTCTGATGACAGTGTGAAAGCCTTGTTACCAAATATTTTCTAAGCTGTTTTGCATTAAACCACAAAATCTAACTCATCACAATTGTTCTCACAACTTTCATAATAAATATTGCGTCGACCTCAATTTTGAAAATAAGCAATTTAATTATGAAAACAAGCATTTAAAAAAAAATTAATGGAAAGCGCTTATTCGAAAGAAAAATATTATGACTAAAAATAAAACAAATTTCATACCAAAAAAAAATCAATAAAAACAAATTAATTAATAAAATATCAAATGACAAAACCAAATAAGCACAGAAAACTGATCTACATCATTTTTTGACACAACATTTTCGGAAGTTCCCAAAGGGGGGAACTACTAAATAAATGCCTTCATGCTGTAGAAAGACATATCCGTTCACGATCACATAACTGAAATATTAACAATGAGCATAATTAAACGCACGGGACACATTTCAAGTTCAGAACAGAGACAGACAGACAGACAGACGCAAAAAAACAAAAGACGAATAACATAAGTGACAATGCGACAGTTTTTGACACATTGCCACCCTTTTATAATACTCATATGTGATTCTTTTGTTTTTGTCGAAAAAGGGTGACGAATTCGGTGCTTATCCCCAAAAAAACACAATGAAAAGACAATCCAACTCAGCATGATCATTTATGGCTGCAATGACAACTGATTTATGAATTTCAGCATAAAATTTCTTGACTAAAAATGGTATTTAAAATTTCAACAAAAATAAAAACCATAAATTTATGGTATGTTCAGATTGTGAAAGAAAAATGATTTGTGTTTGTTGGACGAAATCTCAACTAACGTTGGGATTAAAAGTGCGGTTTTTTTTTCTGGTACAGATCGCATATGCGGTTGTGTTTTTGAATCTTTCGTTGCTCTGGATATACTGCGGTAGGCGTGGCTGTTCGTTGAATATTTCCCGCAGCTTTTGAATATGACGCGCGTGTTCACTCAACGGGGCATTATGAGTAATGTTTTCGCTCATACTTAGATATCTTTTAAGGATCGTGTTTTTTTCTCGTGCATTTTGTTTTTGTTGGTTTTTTATTTTTGTTTTTAATTTTTATATTTTGATTTGTAGCATTTGGAGGTGGTGCATTTAATTTTTTTTTTAGCTGGCGGTATAAAAATAGTTTTTTGTTTTCAAAATTTTTTTCTCATTTTTATACATGCAGCGGCAATAAAGAGCAAATGCAGCAAGTGTTTCGATTTCGTAACTGCAGATAAACATCTGTGTTTGATATTTTCGAAATGATTTATGAACACCTTGATGTAATTTTTATTTCATTGGTTTTGTTTTTAATTTACGAAAAATTAAATTTTATTTAATTCTTAAGTCATTTTTGAATAACTGCGAGTTTTTAATTTTCATTTGAAAAATAATTGTTTTTTGCAAATAGAATGAGTTCATTTAATAGTGAATAATTGCTTCTTTCATTTAAGACTGAAGTGAGCTATTAAATATGGTTACGGATCGGTACTTTTAAAGCGACCTTGTCCCAAAATTGGAGAAAATACAAGTTTACCGAGTTCAGTAAAATAGTCAATTTTTTCTTTAAATAATTGTGCGTAAGTAAATGTCTTGGGATTATGCTGTTTTTTAAACCATTTTTTATGTTGTTTTTATTTTTTTGTATTTTAGTATTTAGTAAAACTTTCATTCTTGAATTACGTTTATAATGAAATTAACTTGAAGCTGTCTTCTCAGTATGAAAATTTCAAACAGCTGGAATAGGTTTCAGAGTCAAATAAAAGCGACATTGCAGATTACACATGATTAAAAAAATCTCATGTTCTAGTACTATTCGGGAACTCTCGAAATTCGAAAACTTATTCATATTCGAGTATATCCTCATTTAAAAAAAAGAAAAAAAAAATACTCCTAACAATGCTACCAGAGCTGCAAAATTTAAATTTTTCAAAATTCGCGTTAAATAAATTAAGAAAATTAGATTTTTATTCATATAATCTTTTTTCGATTTTCAATATTAGTCCATTGAAATGTAACATTGTGTTGTGTAAAGGGTGTCAGTGTGAGTATTAGTCTCGGTTTTCGGGATTGAAGGCCCCCCCATTTGGCCGCCATTTTAAATAACTTTTCCACGATATCTTGACAGCCGTATGTCTCACAAAATGACTTTTTTAAGACTTTTTGAGTAGAAAATTGTATTCTCTACAATATTGCTTGATGTACTTTTTATCGTCAAATTGAAAATGAAAAAGTTATTATTAAAAAACGACTAAAATATTCGGGTAAAATATCATTTAAGGTCTAGAACTTTTTTCTTTTGATTTAATTAAAAAAATACTCCAGACGTTTTTTGTAGATTATTTTATTCCAAACAATTTCCTATACTCATTTTTTAAATTTATTCTTATTGAGAAGCGTTAGGACGGTTCGAAGGGATCAAAACCAAGAAGTGACTTGTGCATTATAGTGATTCAGACACAAAGAAAGTTTATAAAAATCGTTTTTCTTTTAGTATATTGTTCTATATGTCCTCCAAAATTAGTATGCATTTTTCCGAGACTTATACTCGGACCAATCCCCTTTACACAACACAAAAAAAAAATCTTGTTCTATCCAAAATGCAAGGTTCAGCCAAAATTTTGTAACATTTCAATGGACTATAAGTACAATGAAGCTCTGGTTGGTTTTAGAAATCAATATCGATTAAGTAGCCGCCATTTGAATGGTTGAAATTTAGCCAAATCGTTGAGGGCAGACTCTGATGACTAACGAGGCTCATTTTACATGAAAAATTGTACTTTTGGGGCACCGATAATACTAGTTTACAGCCAAAATGAACTTTGAACACCATTGTTCATTTCATATGTAAAATCGGCTGTTGGTTCCGAAAATCACATTATTTTTTTTTCTTTCACGTGGTTTTCGAGATATCGGTCATTTTTGGTTTTTGGATTACAAATATCTCATGAACTAAGATTTATATTTAAGCGTATTATATGTCAAAATATGCAGGAAAATATGCGCTTTTATAACTACCTGAAGGCACTCCGTTCGCAGTCTAAGTATTTGGACATGTATATGTTACCGGCCAAACTAGTTTTTAGGCCAAACTAGTTAGCTTAAGCCTAAAGATGTGCAATGACATTTTAATGAAAAAGCACTGTGGTTAGTGAAGGCTACGACAGTAGCAAAGTAAGAAAACAAAATTTGGCAATATCATTTTATACTTGGCAAGTTGTAAGTAGAGGTAATTGGGCGGCCCTCGGCCGCGGCTCAGGACTTACATCCTCCAATATGTCCAATTTCGGCTTTGCGGCGGGCTTCGGCCGCGTTGCAGTCTATAATATGTGCAACACTGACTTGGCTATTCACAGTTCTTTTGAATTAAAATTAAATTGCATAGTTTTAGGCCTTCAAATTAACTAGTTCGGCCTAGGATAAACTAGTTTGTCCTAAAAACTAGTTTCAGCGGTGACATATATAGATTTTTTCAAATTAAGTTAGTTCAAAATATAAGTCTATAAGTGCTTATTAAAAAAAAATGAGTAACTTACCGCGAAAATTCGAGTGTAAAAACAACCCAGACTATTTCTGCTACGTATGCTGTGCATTTACTTCAAAAAAGAGTCGATGAGTTTTTGCGCCAGATGTTCCTATTGACCAGATTGAGATTTCGCACCTATTATATAATTGATCAGCGTCACTAGCTGACCTTATTTAGCCATGTTCATTTATCTGTGGAAATCCCGTTTACGAGAAAAACCAACATAAATAATTGAATTAAATTTCGTCAAGAATTCGTAAATCATTTCAACGACGAACCTACCGCCCATAGAAATATATATTTTTTATTTGATGAATCTAATTTTGAAATAAAAATTAATATATTTTAAACGGGGGCGTGGAACTGGCATTTCTTTTATCTGAAATATGTCCACTTTTTTGTATTTTTTCGAGTTCGCTGAAATTTTTATCCCAAAATAAAAATTGACTACTAAATTATCTTACAAATTTGAGCCAACTTTTATGTGAAAAATTGCTAAGGATTTTTGTGAGAATTCTCATTTTTATTATAAGTACTTTTTTCAGTTTGAATTTAAGCTGCAAAATACCGTAGGTTAAACAAACTCATTAAAGCCACTGAATATGTTTCCCAAGTTCTATCTCTTATTAAAAAGGATATTGTCAAGGTTTGCATTTATCAGGTTGTAGCTTACATCCTGTTCCAAGCAGCAACAAATCTTTTTCCTTCATTAATAGGTAATTTGTAATTTGCACCACAGGCCCTAAGGCTAAGCAGCAAAAGATTCGCAAGTAGTTGCCATTCCCAGAAACTGCGGCCGGAAGTTAAAACGCGTCTTTATTTTACTACGTTGCCACAAAAGTAGCAGTTTTTTTTTTATGTCTGCAACACTTGAAATAGCAGCACTTCATATTTCCGTTGTATAGCCGTGCTGTGCTGTGCTAAATGGAAAGATAATTAGTAAACCACAGAAACAGTCTCAATTTCAAGAGGACCACACAATGGCTTCTTCATTTTTGTTCTATGATTTTATGCTGAAATTAGCATTTCACTGCTATGACAACATTTTTCTTTATAATTTGGTAGGAATTTGTTTATCACGTGATGCATCAAATTTCACTGCACCAATGCTGTCAATGGTGACACTCTAGAAGTGTCAGAAAAATACCCAAGCCACAGCAAAAGAGCAACGTTGACAGCGACCTGGCCACACTTGAGCGCGCTACTGTTTATTTAAACACCCGCCAGCAACGTAATCTGTTGTTCTTGCTATGCATAAAAAAAAATTTACAAAATATTTTATAAAAAAACGCGCTATAGAATTTTCAAAAGGTTTTCACATCAGCGTCAACTTTAAAATCCACTTGTCAGTTGGTCAGCCGCCATGTTGAAATGCATGCCAGCATCCGAAAAAGGGCAACCAACGTCAAATGTCAACACAACAAATTTTGAGGTTTTCTTTACGAACTTTGTTTGATATTTTTTTATTTATTTTTTTTTTTTTAAATAAACAAATAAAATTAAAATATTGTATGCAGTAATCTCTAGGCATTAAAACGAAAGGTAAATATTTGCTGTTTACTTTTGAATTTACATAAATTTGTTGTCATAACCTCTGACAAGGATAATTTCTCTTGGTTATGTTTATAGTTTCTTGTTTGCATTTTTGTTAGTTTTTGTTTATTTTCTACTATTCTTATGACTTAATGTAAAATAAGTCAGACTAATTGTAAGATTATGATATTCAGGTACTTTCTTAAAATTTCAAGTACCGTGGTTGATAAAAAGTTAAAAAGTAAAACTTATAGTTTTTTTTTTTTTGGACAACAATAAAATCGCAGACTTAAGTCTTTAATGATAGTTCGACGTGCATATGACTTTTTTATGCAAAAAGTGTCGTGAGATTCATGACAATTAAAAAGATGTCATGACATTTTATCATAGTTGCTGTGCTGCGTCACTTAAAAATGTTTGCGAGTTTTTTTTTGGTGTTTAAATGTCTTGACAGTTAATATCTTTAAAAACATGTCGTTGTTTTTTTTTTTAACATTGCCAAAAAATTTTAATTTTTTTAATTACCGCGAGTTTTTATTGAAATAAAAAAATATAAATAAAAGAGAACATAAAATATGTTTGGACAGATACACTCATTATCTCTGCTAAGTACTAAGCTTTTTAAAAAAAGCATTTGTTTGACAATCTGTGTGAAAAATGTCGTGAAATATCTTAAAAAAAAAAATAACATGCTTCACATTATTCTGTAAGATTTTAAAGTTGCTTAGTAACAACGATTAAAATTTTACTAGCAGCTGCTAATTTTGGTAAAATCTCATGATATTTAGAAAAATTTCATGCAACAAATTTTTTTAATTTCATGTTGAAGCCACTTAGTAATTTTCCTTTGCAAAAATCTCATGACTGAAATTCATAATACTTACAAAAAATGCTTAGTTTCTTTTTTTTTTTAAAACTCTTAGTGCTAGGTTTTTACAATACAAAAAATGTCATAGCAATAAAAACAATGCCAGATTATTTAATCTTTAAATGTCATAATTTTTTTAGTTGTAGCACCTTATTTAGGTCTTGGCTATGTTGACATATTTCGAAATTTTTTTCCAGTAAGGAAATTTTCTTTTGTAAGAAGTAACAGCTTCTTTGCTACAATTTCTAACATTTATGGCACTTACAAAAATATCACTTAATATGGTATTTCAGAAAATTTCAAGACATTTCTGTTGTAAGAGTTAACAGCTTCTAAGCTTCAATTTTTTACATCTATGGTATTTACAGAAATATCACGAAATATTTTATATTTTTTTCAAAGCCTTGAGTAGCATTGTTTTAAAACTATAAAACTTAGCAAAAAATGTCAGAAAATTAATTCAATATTTCTGTATAGCTCATACCCTCTAAATATAAGCGTCTAAAATGTTTTGTCAGATTTTTTTTTTAACGTTGAAAATATCATGCCATTCATCATACGAAAAAAAAAATTCATATAATTTTTTCTTTGTTTTGTATCGAAATTTATAAAATAAATCAATGAAAAATTCATAAAATTTACATGAAACTGCAAGCTTTTGTGTAGCAAACTTTTGTTAAAGTGAGTGAAAACTCAAAACTCTCATGACATTTCGACGGATTCAACATTTTACAAAATTTTTTAACATAAATTCACACGTTTTTTTATTGTTTTAGTTAGTTCGCTGTCGACCATTTGTGCATAGTACTGGTCAGTGACATACGAATTTTACAAAAATTACATATCAAACTATTTTTGCGTAAAAATCAATGAAAAATTGTGACCTTTATTTTTAAAATTTTCCTTCGAGATAATGTTTTTATGGTACTACATGCAAGTACTTTCTTTTATTTTCTGCTTAGATTGTTGTTACTAAAAATTGTAATGTAAATATTACCTTTACAATGTTGCAGTGATAATAATCTTCAAACAAGTTATCTACAACACGCAACCAATAATTACAAAATTACTACAAATTACCTAAAAAAAAAATAATAAATTTATAAAAAAATACAGAAGATCTAAAAGGTGAAAAAGGTTAAAAAATTGTTACTAATAAGCAGGCAGGCATGCATTATTATTAACCAAACCGAACCGGTAAAAATAGAAACCTAATAATTTAGGGCTAGAAGACAAAAATAAAAAATGAAGGCAATACGTCAAATTGATTTGTTTTTCTATTTGAAATAGAAAAAAAAAAAAAAACAAAATTACAATTCCACACATGCTGCATGGTAAATGTTAAAAAAGATAAAATCGGCTTTATAATTATGGTATTAAGTAGGGAGAAAATATAAAAAAAATGTTATGTTTTACGAATCATGAAGCAAAAAACTTTTGAAAGGCTACAAAAGGTCAAAGAAATGCAAAGACTATAATTACTTAATGCGCTTAATCCATCATGAAGTCATCATTTTTGAACTGTTTTCATATTTTACTTACGAAAGAAAAGGTTTATTTTCTTAAAAATTTCATTATGAAGAGAAATAACATCATATTTGACAGCTGTCAGCAAGATCTAACGTGTAAAATGTTATGTAAGACAGGAAATAAAAAATCAGTAGCCTAAATGGTTAATGCTCGATTAGGTCCTAAGTGAGCTTGGCAAAAATTTAAATTAGATGCTTTTACAATTCAAATTCATTTTTAAAATAAATGTATATTATAATTAAAGCAGGAAATGTTTCATCAAAATAATACGAAAACTTAAGTTCGATAACTTGAGCCTATGTGAACAATATGCTGAATTATTTTATTAAACTATTGCATTATCTTACTTTAGTATCATGCCATAATAGTGAAGAGAGTCGTTAGCCTTAGCCAAAACTCAAGCTATTTAATATGCTTCAGTAGGAAGGAAAATTTGCTTATCTTAGGCCTAAGATAGTCACACTTTCTAAATAAAAAACCGACTAGGCATATTTAAAATCTAAAACGAAAAATGTTCTACCTCTAAAAATAAAAATTAAAGTTAATCTAGTCCAAAATCCAACTTGCTAGAGCGCTGAGCAATATTTTTTTTTTCAAAATATTTAAAAAAATTGGGTGAGGTTTTTTCTCAACTTAAGCTTTAAGAATATTTTTTCTTGTTTGATTTATAAAATTAAGCTTTTAACATGATTTTATGCTTTTTGCTAGATAGCTAAATTATAGCTGTCGTAGCTATAGGTAGGTAGTATTATGAATATTATAGTTTTCAAGCAAATAAAGCAATGTTTTTTAATGTAAAGCTGAATTTCTATGTTATCTTTCTTGAACTCTTACTATCCCACATTACAGAGGATATCACATGCTATAAAAATAGCACATATATGCCTTTTCACTCTCGCATTCTCCAAGTGCATTAGGTTCTGCTCGCTTGATTTTTCTTTCTTATAAAAATTTGATAGTAGAAGATCAAGAAAGATAACATGACAACGCAGCTTTAAGTTAACGTGCATTTTTTTATATTAAAATCACATTAACCATTATAAAATTTTTTGATAACAATAATTTTAAAAAATGTTTTGACAGTTATTTCTTACATGACTTATTAGTATCATCATCAAATAAAAATAAAATTTAGTATAAAATATGTCTTAATTTTTTTTCATAACTATTTTTAACTACTTTTTAAAATTTTTACGAGATTTTTCCGGCGTAAAAAATGTCACGCGTCATGATACACAAGATGTTTTCCGTATTTTTTGAGTCTTAAAATTCTTTAGTGTAATTATTCTCAAAAAATTACAAGACATTCTTTATATTTAAATATTGATATGATATAATGATCATAACTCTTAACTGACAGCTTCACAAAATTCTATCGTGTTATTTTTTCCATGTTATACATACAAAATGTTTATGAAAATGTTATGAAATTTTTTCAGTAGAAGTAAAAGAATTTGACGTATGACAGTTTCTAAAAATAACTAAACGAGGGACTTAGGATGTACAAAAATCTCATGTTATTCGCGATATTTGAAAAAATGTCTTGATATTTTGTTCAACGTATCTAAAATCAAAGCTGTTATGGTATTAATGCTATCAGAAATAAAGTATCAATTTTTACTGTAAAGCTCATATGTCTTGAGTTATGTCATTTTAAAAATTTAATGCAAACATTTTCAATGATATAAGTCCGTGGTGGTAGTGAATAACTAGTCAAGTTACCCCGAAAATGAGTTGACAGTAGAGATGGATTTTCCCGTGTACTTTTGCTAACATAAGAAAATTTCAACCATATGTAACTCTACTTGAATAAATTGAAAAATACATGGTGAAAACGGTTTTCGAAAAGTACATGGTAAAAACGGATTATGACAACTTATAAGCATAAGCTGCCTTCCAAAAGTATTGAAATTTCTACACGCATACGTACCTATTTATTCACGACCGCCAAGATTGTTTATTTTTATTCAAAACATAGATTGTCATTAAAATTTTCGGCAAGGTTTCCTATGTAGTAAATGTCATGATATATTAAAATGTCAAATTTTTTTTTATAAGGGTTACATCGTTTGAGTTATAGCATCTTAAAATAATTTCGCAAGGAAAAAATTCTACGTAAAAAATATTGTAATATATACAATAATAACTAGTCATGTTAACCCTCTAATGCCCCATTTTTTTTTTAACTGAGAAAATCGGACTATACTAATTTTGGTTCGAAATAAACGAATCTGAATTCAGAATTTTGATTAAATGATTTGTTTACCTGGTACAGATGAAAATACCCAACCCGCCTGCAGGCGGGTCTGGGCATTAAGTATAAAAATAAAAAGCTATTTTTTTTTAACTTTCAAGATATATATAAAAAAAAGATATGTAATATTTTGCTGTAGAGATCGTAGATTTTGGGCTACAGCGTCTTACAATTTTTTCGCGAGATAAGTTTGCAGAAGAAATTATATGACACTTGCCAATTATATATAAATAGTAAGATGATATTGTTTTTCCGAATATATCATAACTTTTAACACTGTCTGAAGCCTACTTTGTGATAGTTTTTAAATGTCATGACATTGAAGATATAAGTAAAAGTTTTAAGACTTTTTCTTAGTAGAGTTCAACATATTTGAGCAGAAATGCCATAAGCTATTTCAACGAGGAGTTTTTAAAGCAAAAAAATGTTATGTTATTGATGATATTTGAAAAATGTCATGATATAACGATAACGGGTTTTATGCCTTTTTAGTATTAACAAATCTTAAATTCTTGATGTTATATGCACGAGCATCTTTCTTGTTTAATGATGAAAACTAGTACAACGAAATAAGTTTTTTAGAAAAAGAGTTATGTATTTCAACTAAAACTGATATAATTTTTATTGCGATCCTGCTATAAAAGAAGAAGTCCATCAATCACCTTCATTTCAAAACAAAGTTTCGAGCTGTTTTTTTTTTTGCAAATTTAACACAAACAATTTTGCTTAAGAAACCCAAACACTTGCTATTTAATATGACAAATATCTTTACAAGCGTTTGTCTGTATCTATCAGTTACAAACATAAACAGCTACTGGTATTAATATAAATCCCTATAAAAAGCCTGTCTGCCTCGTAAAATTCTGCTGCTACTTTGTATGTTTTTATGAGCCACTTAAGTGTGACAGCAGCGTATAAAGCGGCTCACAATACAATACGCGAATGACATTAAAACTTTGTTTTTCTCCCCAGTTGTTGTTGGCCATGTTTAACATGAACGTCATTTTGACAATCAACGATTTTGACAGCTTAGCTTATTGTTACATAAATGGATTTTGTTTTTATAATGATATTTTTGTTACCATAAGCCAACAATAAAAAAAAATATGAATACAAGCGCATATTTTCAAAAGTGCTAAATAAATACAGACTATTAATTACTTGCATACGACGACCACATATGTTTGCGGCTAACACCCAACTTGGCTTTGATCCTTTTTTGTTTTCCTTGCGCGCTGACAAACAAATAATTACTTTTTGTGGTTCTAATATTTTTCAGTTACAAATTTCATGTTTCTTTAGTTATTTGCCTGATAAATGTTACTGAATAAAACAAAAACGCATATTTTTTTTTTGTTGCGTTTTTGTCTGAGGGCAGAGTCCTTTTTATTTTGATAAATTCCGCCACTTATTCATGTCTCGCTATTTTCATTGTCGACGTGCTCCCACTACCTGAATGCCTTTGCTATCCTCAAACATTATAGCGTTTGGTAGATTGTGGCGATTTTTGTTACTGACATTTGGTTATAAAACGGGGCGTGATACGCTTTGTTGTAGTTTTTATTAGTTAGTCAGAGCTGGTGTTGTTTTCAGCGTTTATTGTTGCCAGCATATTCTTCGAAATATTGCTGCTGCTGCTGCTGCTAACATATGTATGGAAAATGTTATTTTAATTACAAAACTGTCATTTTACAACTTTATTTATAAACAAAAGATAGAGTAGATTTGTAACCAAATGAAAATTAACGTTTGCTGACTCAAAAATCATTAATTCGATGAGTATCATTTCAGTTTCATAAATTTCATCTTAAAATTTTTTATATTGTCTTTTTTTATTGTATTATATTGTGGTCGAATATTTTAAACGAAGTACATTAACTTTGCCAGTTTCAATTTTTTAATCGACAACAAATAACAAAATTGTATTATATATTATCATAATCATGTCATAAGTCGGTTAAAAGTGACTAAATTTTCCAAAAGATAGCATTTCCAGCAAACTGTTTCAAGTGTTATACTATAGTACTAGATCATTTAGATCACATTTTAGCACTACGACAAAATAAGCTATGATAGTCACCACAAACTCGATAAGATGTAATTGACAAAGTACGAATTCATTTGGTGAGCCACATCCTTTATATATCCTGCCTAATTGTAATGGATGTGATATATGTATACGTGAAATTAACTCTTACCAAATTAAGATTGCAACCTTCTCTTCTGTTAAATGAAAAGTGAAAATTTGGGCCGAATTTAAGGTAATGCCAAAAATGCCCAAGCCTACATATTTAAATCGTAGGGGACGGTTAAGTCCTGAATCAGATTGACTAATTTTTTCTTCTTGACTTTTTTTTTTAGTTATTTCTGCAGATTGAACCGATCCTGTGAGACCACGAAACTTATATAAGAAAGTATCATGAAAGGTAGTCCTACTTATAAGAATATAATCAGTCTTAGCGTATGCTGAAGTATTTTTAATTCTCAAACTGAAGTAGAGTGACGACTATAAAAGGTCTTACATAATGCTTTACTGACACTATCTAACAGTATTAGAAGAGCCTTATCAATCGAGGATTACACCCTAGATGTCTTCTTTAACATGGAAGAGACATTTTATAAAGTATACTTTGATTCAATGTGAAGCGAGGTCAGTTTGACAAAACCATTGTTGACTAAATTGACGCCTTATCGCGGATACGTGACTTGAGGATATTATAATTCTATAGCTTACCCATTCGGCTACGCTGATGATATATATTATGTCTGTGACAACTTCGTTTATAACATCTGCGAAAGAGTGCAGATAGCGATTGGAGTAGTAAGTATTTGCCAGTTTTCGTGCAGCCAGGCAGAGCTCCAGGCACGGCAGCAGAGCAGCAGGCACACCGGCAGAACGCCTCGGCAGAGCATCAAGCACGCCAGCAGAACAGTGCTGTCTACCACCCCTGCCTAAAGTGCCTGATGTTTTGCTGTGCCTGCTGCTCAGCTGGCGTGCCTGGAGCTCTGCTTGGAGTTCTACCTGGCTGCGCTAGAACCGGCAAACACATACTACTGATTGATAATATTTTTGCCTGTTGTCGTGAGCAGGGACATTCTGTAAATTCCCACAAAACAAAGATGGACGTATTTATGAGAGCTTTAATTGGGATACTAATAGCCCCCCAAAATGGAACGGCAGGTGGCCAGTGATATCAAAGACTTGGTGCTTATATGCGACAATTAGCTCTAATGGCCCTTTATAAGTAGAGGGTTACATCGGTACTGGTACTGGATTGTTGGACTATGCTAGAAAAATAATACTTCGCAGGAAACAAAGTGACTGAGGAACTAGCTGGAGCAGGGTCAACTGACGATTTCAAAAGTAGAAGGAGTAAGTGACTTGAATACAAATTACACAAACAAAAAGCACAGCGAAATTGTTTTACTGGAGTAACAGCCTACTCTAAATTGGTGCGTATTGCGTACGGGGTAGTCGTACGTATTGATGCAGAATACTAAGTAGACTTATATCTATTATCGATATTTCCGATATTTTTTTTGATAATTATTGGCGATATTTTTTATTTTGATACATCGAAATTCGATTTTATTTTTCGACTATCAAATTTCGATATTTTTGTTTAAAGAAAGCTCTGTATCCAATTGATTGCGTCGCATAAATTGGATCTTCTTTTGTGTTTGTGTAATGACGTTAGCTAACGCGAGTTGAAAAACCACTCTTGTGGTCCCAGCCTAGCAAGATAGAATTTTAATGTTATACTCAACAAACAAAAAACTCAAAGTTACAACATCGCTGGTAAGGATAGAGTTTTTTCAGCAAAAAAAGTATCGATTTTCGATTATCAATATATCCGATGTTTTTTCTCGATATATTTCGATCATCAATATTTCGATAAAATTTTTTATTTGCCCAACCCTAATACTATGAAAACAAAATTTCACTAGACTCACAAAAATTTTGATCCGACAAGCCGCGTTGAACCGCCCGCTATCTGCAGTTAATTATGATCAACTTTTACAAACTCTGTCAATGTGGTGATGTGGGGGAGCATATTTCATTGCGAGATGACCCAGGTGGTCTGAGCCCGTTTTCAGGAATTAGTCAGATACAGCTTTGAGCACTAAGATCTTAAATTTAAAGAGTTTAAGGGATTTTTAAGGTTCATAAATCTTAGCAAGTGATTCAAAGTGGCAGCTTCTACCAAGCGGATCTCGCGCGCTAACGTCAGTACAATTATCTCTATTAATACAGTCGTAGAATTTTTGTAGCTCTCACCTACAGCCGAATACCGAAGATTTTTTTTTACCAAAATATCTCATAATTTAATTGTTGAATAATACTAAGAATGTTCATTAAGATTTATCATATGTATGGAAAGTTTCGTCTTGAGCAGGGGAATTTTATTTATGCCTCTATAATTCAAAATTCCTTGTTCGAAGAGTTGCGCTGCGCTGATTGACTCTTTTAATATGCTCCAAAATTGTGATTTTTGTATTTTAAAGAGAAAAAAAAATATAAGGATTATGGGTGTAAAATATACTATTATATAGCAATTTTTGTCTATGATACCAAAATCTATTTTATTTTAGATTTCGAGAATTGAACACCGCAAACTAACCCTGCGCTGCAAATTTATGCTTAGCTTCAACGACACTTTCGTATTTTTATATTTAATTCATAGGAAAAAAAACATATTTTTGTTAGAAAGCAGCATCAAGTTTTTTTTTAAATGAATCTCATTTTGACTCCCCCAGATTTGTTGCACAATTTGCCCCATCACTTTAGGTTTTCAACAAAAAATTTAAAGAAATTTCGAATAATTTCTTGTTTGCGACTTACTGACCTTTAGTGAGACGTACAACATTTCGCAACACATAATAATCCATACAGCTTAAAGTAATTCAATCAAGTATTCAGAATAGTAATCTTTAATGTCTTGTTTTTAAATAATTTATTGCACATTTCTACATTTACTTTGATTGCAAATAGAAAAAAAAAGTCCCATTAACTTCATTATTAATTAATGAAATAAAACAGTGTACTTGCCACCCGCAAAGTAAAATCATTAGTATTAAAGTTTAAGCTAAATATTAACATGATAACTAACAATAGATGGCGCGTTGGCAAAAAGTCACCTGCTGTTGTTGCAACTCAAAGGAAGAAAACGAAACAACAATAATGTTTACTTTGGGGAAAAATTTGTTAAAAAACCAAAACACAAAATAGCACAAAAACATGCAAAAAAAACATTAACACACAACTATGAGTACAAGGATAACAACAAAAATAAACATAAAAATAAAACACACACAAATCCATTTGATATAAATGCACACATACATGTGCGCATATCCTTAGTGCAGCCGGTATTAAGTGAACATTTGGTGGCTTATGCTATGATTGAGATAAAAGAGAGACAAACAAGAAAACACATAAAAAGAACCTTCTAAGCTCTTTGTTGACTTTTTCCAAAACATTGTCTATACTGTCCTTGCTTCTGCTGGTATAAGAAATAGAAAAAAAAAATTCTATTGCAAAACCTAAATTTAATCGTATAGTTCATCAAAAAACATGCTGAGCACTCCTAAAAATAGACAAAGATTTTATGACGCAAACTTGAGACACGCAACTGTTGGAAAAGCTTTTGTGATATTGTTGTTGTCGTAGAAAATAACGGACATTGTAGTCGCTTTTATGTTGCTGTTTTTGCTAAATTACTTAATTTTATATCTTTTTTGCGTTTGCACACCCTACACACTTTATTCACTTTGTTCTTTTATTTGTAACGCATAGAAGTAGGCGTGGTTGGTAAAAAAAGTATATAAGAAAATCTGAAAAAAATTGGAATAAAAATTCGGACCTCCAGTTTTTAAATACATTTATTTTTTTTTTTTTGGAAAACGTGCAAGATTTATAACTGGATTTCGCCCAGTGGTTGTAATTCAGCCATTATACAAAACAAAAACAAAAACAATTTTTTGGTATTGAGATGCTGATATAAGAAGAGCTATTTTTTGTCAGCCATGGTATCATGTTGACCTATCTCTATCTACATTCCTTACTTAGAGTTTAATATATATATATCCATAGCAAATTTCATTAAATCAGTCGATTTGCTTAACTCAAAAACATATTTTCCTGTTAGGGCGTGGCGCTACCAACTTAAAAACAATTAACTTTTTTCACAGTTCAATCTATCTCCGTATCAAATTTCATTAGGCTATTAGTTTAGCTGAAATAACAATTTACTTATTGGGTGCGTTACACCGTTCACTTAAAACAAATATTTTCCTCAGGGTTCAATCTATTTCTGTACCAAATTTATTCAATATCGTTTCAGCTTAGCAGTAAAACGTTTTTTCCTGTTAGGGAAATCAAATCATATATCCTTTATTCAACTTATGTTAGAATTCAACATATCTTCATACCAAGTTTCAACAAAATCGGTGTAGCGGATCAGCAGTCTCAGCGTATTTTCCCTTAAAGGACATTGCCACGACCCCCTTAAGAACTCAAAGTTTTTAATAACTTTTCTTAGGGTTTAGTCTATCTCCAAACCATATTTCATCAAAATCCATCAATTAGCCGTGGAAACGTATTTTACTGTTAGAGGCGTGGCACTGCCTTATACTGGGTGTTTTTTTAGAGGTTTGTTTTTCGAATAGAGATAAAACTGGCATTTTATGGTCAAATCTGGCAACTCTAATGTCATTTATGTTCAGTTTGGTTTGCCATTTCATCATGAACAGGTTGACAAAAGAACAACGCTTGCAAATCATGCAAATTTATTTCGAAAATAATGGTTCAGTTCGTGAAGTTTACCGCAAGCTCCGTCCATTTTATGGTCGACATAATCGTCCATCAGAGCAATTAATTCGGTTAACCATGGGTCGTTTTCGCACTACGTTTACTCTATGTGATAATACGCATCCGCAGAGACGTCGAACA
Organism: Tricholauxania praeusta; assembly: GCA_949775025.1. Taxonomy (NCBI): domain Eukaryota; kingdom Metazoa; phylum Arthropoda; class Insecta; order Diptera; family Lauxaniidae; genus Tricholauxania; species Tricholauxania praeusta. The sequence continues at coordinate 56,279,100 of OX459028.1, read as the reverse complement.
GTGCGCACCGAAGAAACAATTGCCGCTGTAGAGCAAAATGTTGAAGAGGACCCGAATGAATCGATTCGCCACCGTGCACAGCAATTGGAGCTTTGTCCATCAACTTTATGGAAGATTTTGCGCAAAGATCTTGGCTTGCGACCTTACAAGATCCAGCTTGTGCAAGAATTAAAGCCGCGAGACCATGCAATGCGTCGTGATTTTGGTGTATGGGCCGAAAATGAGATTGATCTCGATGCTGATTTTCATCGCAAAATTTTGTTCAGTGATGAGGCTCATTTTTGGTTGAATGGCTACGTCAACAAGCAAAAGTGCCGCATTTGGAGTGAAGAGAATCCACATGAGACCCTTGAGACGCCATTACATCCACAAAAACTGACTGTTTGGTGTGCTCTATGGGCTGGTGGAGTCATTGGGCCATACTTCTTCTGAAATAATGCTGGAGAGTCAGTTACCGTTAATGGAGACCGGTATAGAGCCATGATAACCGACTATTTTGTTCCCGAATTGGATGGCATGAATGTGGATGAGCTGTGGTTCCAACAAGACGGCGCTACATGCCACACAGCGCACGTCACAGTCAATTTATTGAAGGAAACATTCGATAAGCGCATAATTTCGCGGAATGGACCTGTCAATTGGCCACCAAGATCGTGTGATTTGACACCATTGGATTATTTTCTTTGGGGATATGTGAAGTCGCTCGTCTACGCCAACAAACCAGAAACGTTAGGGGACTTGGAAGCCAACATTCGTGGCGTTATTGCCGACATACGGCCCCATATGCTCGAAAAAGTGGTTCAAAATTGGACCTGTAGAATTGGCTTTATTCGAGCCAGCCGCGGCGGCCACATGCCCGAAATCATATTTAAACATTAATGGCATAAAATTATCCTTCCAATAAAGCCAAATTGATGGACATTAAAACGATTTTCTTGTGTTTTATTTCAATTCGAAGCTCTATACCTCTAAAAAAAACACCCTGTATTAAAAACAAAATTACTTCCAGTTAAAAAGGGATGGAACCGTTTTGCAACTGCCTATTTATATAAAGATAATAATGATTATACTAAGTATATAGTGATATTTATTATATAGAGGCGTGGTGCGTTCTCTAAAAAGCAGAAGATCTATTTGAGTATATGTGACCAAACTTCACAGAAGTGTTAAATTTAATTCAGAAAAGATTCAAAGCAAAAGAGGAAAAATTTGGACTAGAAGGCGTGGCACTTTTCATGTAAACAAAAACTTTTAAAAGCTATATCAAAAAAGCAAATTCAAGTAATGCAACAGAATTTAAAACGAACACTGGGAAATACTTAGCCAAATATTAGATAAAAAGTGTAATGTTTTTAAAAAGTGGGCGTGACAACACCCACAGAAAAAAAAAACCCAAAAATTTATACAGATTGTTACATTAGTAAATGTTGCAAAATTAAATGAATGCGCATTTGATGAGCATAGTAAACATTGGAAAAATGTGGGCTATTTCGGAGAAATAGGAGTGGCACCACCCACACAAATAATAATCTTAAGACGCTATATTGCAATAGCTAATGAAGTAAATTTAGAAAAACTTGGTATGACCACATTTGATAACAAAAACATGTATTTGTAATTTTGGGTGACATTCTTTATATATACAAAGTCTTAAATCGATAAATAGTATATAACATATATTAGTAAAATATGATATATAATAAATAAAATACGATATTTAGTGCAAGAAACAATAGGTAGATGCTGTTTAGATAAGAACTTAAGATTTTCACTTGAACTTTCACCAGTATTCCAATGTAGGGTATTTAATTTCTGACGTGGCCAAAGATAACACCATCATTAGTTTGTTTTCGGAAACTGCTTTTAGGCGCAAAGTGCATTTATTTAGTTATTTAGTTTTCTCGTGGCTCTTAAAAATAAAGTCACTAAGTCACGTGACCATTTGAAGAGCTTTAGGTGCAGTGATTTAAGGCGGAAGCACTTTAAGATATGGCAGAGCTAATGGGATTTTTCTTGAAGGAAAATAAAAATGTTTTCTCAGATATAGGGACTATGAAAAATTTGCCTATCAAAATAATTCTAAGAAAATTATACAATCTCAAAACAACAGAAAAAGGGGGTTATCTGCTTCTAGGTAGAAAAAAAACTTCACTTGCATTAATCCCCATCAGCAATGTTATGTTATGATTAAGTTCGCTCCAAAGATTTTTTCAACCTTATGGGTTTTTTTTTTTTTTTTTCAAAGCAATTTAAATGAAATTTTACGGTTTTCCCTTCGTGGTTACCATTTACTAAAGGCATATCTTATTTAAAATTTTAATACCATAACAAATGTAGGGAAGCAGCACACAGTTTCTTGAAGTGCTGCAGTGCAGTATGGGAAGCATAAAAGTCTTGAGAAAGCTTGAAAAATGTCTTGCAATTAATAATAATTTAAAATAAATTTTGAGGTGAGCTTATGGAAAATTAGTATTGTTGGGGTTTTTCTTTTAAATCGGAAAAGAATGCGTGAGGGAATCTTAAAAAAAAAAGCCGGCGAAAAAGGAAACAGCGCAAGAAAAATTATAGCTAAGGCTTAAGTACAGCAGGAAAGAAACGCATATGTGGCATTTTAACCCATTTTTATTAATTTTATGTGGCTTATGAACCCACTCAGCGGAGATAATAACAGTCAGAGCTGACTATGTAGCAGAACATTTAATAACATAATGTATTCGAAGAAAAGATTGTTTATTGCGTTAATATAAACTTTGCCATCGAAAACGACCCGTTTTTCATTTATTTAGGTTTTGTGTACAAAAACATTCCCAACCTTTGATTATACAAAAATTTGTCTCGTTTTCAACAAAAAAAAAAAAAACGGTACAATTGTGTATGACTACAAAAAGGGCTCGTTTTTGCAAATTGCTTTCATACTGACACTATCACGTTTTTGATGTATCATTTTTGTTTGGTGTCAGCTGTTCGCATGCTCTCACAAGCAGCTGATTGCAATTATGACTAAACACATACACGATGATGCAATAATATTGCAGAATGATAAATAATATAATATAATTTATTTCTTCTACATCAAATATACCATATGTTAACTATAAACAAATCTTGATTTATACAATCAAATCAGTGTTTCTGTGCAAGAATGAGAGCTTTTAAAGGAGCAAATCCTTTGAATTATCATTTTCAGAGAGCTTTGAAACATAGCACCAGTATCTTTAGCATAAAAGTGGGCAAATTTGATGTGGCCGTTCAGCTCAAAAACATTTCAGAAAAAATTTATAAGGTGAAAGTTTTTTTTTGGCTAAGTACTACAATAAAATAGGAAATACATAACATGGACATGCAAAGGGAATAAAAAGAAAGTTGTTGTATTGTGGAATTCAAAAGAATTCACAAATTTCATACTGCTTTAATTTGGTAAAAAATGGGTTAATCTGTCTGAAAGTTTGAAATTGAAAACGAAATCAGTGCTGCTTGAGCGCAACTCAAAGAGGAAATCAAAACACACTGGCAAAAAAGGCACAAAAATCTGTGAATAAAAATGATCTGAGTTTAAATTGCGTGGAAAAAACCACTTAAACTACACGTGGTACTGTATCTAATGCACAGGGGGTCCTTAAAAATTGTATAAAACATTTTATCATACGTATGTATGTGTGCAAGGTTGCCTTTAAACCAAATTAAATTAAAGAAAAATAAAGGTGAAACATTGAAGCTAAATTTAGGTAGCTAAGGTAGCGGCAGCAGTCACAGCAGTAGTTAGAGCAGAAAGTCAATTAGATTTGCGGTGTGTGATCCTTTTTAAATTGAATTTAGAGCCTTACTTTGTTTTGCTCAAGTGGGGGGTTATCTTTTCACTCGTTTGATACATTGTTGCGGTAGTTTTGTGTTAGTTTTGTTGCAACATTTTACATATTGCTGACGTCATGCGTATAAGTTCTTTTGTTTAATATCAATACAGATAAATAAAAAAAAAAGGTTTCCTGAAGAGGCTGGATCTGCGGACAGCTTTCTATCAAAATTATGTTATTTCAACTTAATTACTTTTTCATATTTTATAAAAAGAAAATTTATTGCTTGCAGCAATGTTTCATTTTCTTAAGATCTTCAATTGGTTATGGTTTTTGATTTACCATACAATTTATTGGGGAGGGAAAAAATCGAAATGATGTTGTGTTACCACATGATCTACTAAACCATGAAATCTGTATAAATAATATAATATTCAGGTAAATGAAGACTTAAGTATTTGCTTAGAGCACACAACTTTTGTTTGAAATTAAGTTACTTTTTTTTTTAGGAAAATATAATACGAAATAGTCTTATACATATTTTAATATTAAAAGTTTACACTATGGAAATCACCACTTTACAGCAACACGTTGGTTAATGCTATTAAAGAGAAAAAGCCACAGTTTTCAATTAAATTTATTCAATTAAACGTGGTGTTTTGCTACAAAAATCAGACAACACGCCTACATGAAACACCAACACGTGATTAATCAAAAGCCACAAAAGTGCAACAGTTCACAATATGTGCGCACGTAATGCTTTAAAGTTATAGCGAGTATTACACTGAGAAAAAATAAATGTTCAAGGCGAATTCATTGTTTCCGCAAAAAGAAATTTTTTTACTTGAAAGTAAAATTTCAGAAAAGCAGCTTTTCGCAAACAATTCCAAATACTTTATTTATTTACAATATGGGTTTTCATCTTAGCGCGCAAAACCCTCGCAAACTGTGCATTTTTGCGCTCTCGCAAGTGAACTATCAAAAATCGTATGGAAAGTTTTTTGAACAAATTAGAAAAGTTTGCGCGACAATTTGGTAGCGCAAACTTGGCCTGCTAGTTGTGCAATTGTTGTCACTCTCTTTCCCCATACGATTCTCTCAGCAAAAGTTTATTGCTTACACATTTTGTATTTGTAACTCTCTTTTCCCATACGATTCATTCACAAAAAAAATGACATGCGCATCAACTGTCACAAATTGCACAAAATATTTGAAGGGGCGTTCGTATAACATATCGCGCAAAATTGCCTATTTGAACAAATGGGAATCTTGCGCGTTTAGATGAATACCACTATTAACTTGGGAAGCCGGTAAAGAAAATATTATTAGCCTGGCGGCGGCTGGTATAAAAACTTGAAACAATTATCAATATATGTTTATAAATACAAATTGTTCAAAGTGTATATATATTGCAATTACAACACAGATTGTGGCGGCAACATTTACCACATCAAATGTTATAATGACAACGTAGATAAAAAAGAGCAATCATCACTAGTATCAGTACCATCATTGATGCAATTATTGATTGAACAACTGAAACCACAGAGCGCTTATCGAAATTTAAATTAAAATTGAAAACTGCTATCAATAAAGTGATATAAGCAATAAAAAAAGATATGTTTTTATTCAGATTATTAAACTATATATTCGAAAATTTATGCAGAAATTAGTAAACTATGAACAAATTTCCAAAACTTACCTAGCTAAAAATGTCAAATAATTCTTAAAATACTTCATATACTAATTTTATGCAAAAGAAAAAAAGAAATACAAAAATAATCAGACAAAGAAAATTATTAACAAAAGAGATACTATCTATTGAATAATTCATATTAGAGTCATCTAAGAATATTAAATTACGATAAAAAGAAATACAACTTGTTCCCTTGCACATAAATTTGATATCCCATTGATTTCTAAGTATAATCTGGGCATAATCTTTTGATCGCGCTGCATTGTTTAATTTCAGAACTTCTCTCGTTGTTTTATGGACTGTTTATCGTATTAAAAAAGCATTTTCAACTTAAGCCCCTCGGATATATATTGGAGATAAGCGAAATCAATAAAATGCTAATCGCTGTAAAATAAATCTAAATGCATGGGAGACAACCGATTAGATTTGAATATTTAGTAAATGAAATGCAACATGAAACTTTTAATCAATGCATTTTAAAGTTTAGGCTCTGTTGTCTCCAATTTCAGTAGTTGCATACAAAAGGCATCACTTACGAGAAATCATTTAAAGTTCTTCCTGCACATTGTCATATTGTGCGTTTCAATGTGGGCGCGGCGTGCTGTTGTTTTGACGATTATTTACAACTTTTTGTTTTGCTAATGATCGCCATTGATCAGAGCCAATTAGGAAGTCATGTTGTGCTGACGTTTCTTTGTTTTTACTGAATAGAAAGTTTTTATTATTTTGTTTGTTATTTTATTTGAATCTTAAAAGCTGAAGTTGCCTCATTAGTATCGTGTTCGAAATGACGTTTTAAAGCTTTGAATTGGATCCAATAAGATGTGGTATTTAAAAACCGATATTCATTTAACGATCACGCGGTGCCGTTGTTCAAAAGCTATTGCCACCATGGAAAAACTTTTGATATTTAAATTTGCATTTTTTTAAAATCAAATCCAATGAGTCCCTAAACATTTTTTGGCTTAAGCGAAATACAGAGTCTAATCTTACTCAATTATACTCGTGGAAGCTTCCATAAATAGAATAGGATTTTACTTATTCAATACATTGACCTAAAGTCAAATACTTAATATTCTGTGTGTACCAATTTTGGCAATAAACGTAGCTACTTTCCTCACATCCTGAGTAAGTTGGATTTAATGAATACTGGTTATATTTTTCCTTAATAGTTAAGTGAGTACTTTGGATGTTGCCAGAATGAGACTTACTACGCATTCTGATTACATCGGCTAAAATTATCAAGCATTCAGAAAGATTGACAACCCCTGATTTATCACTTCTTCTTCACTTCTCTTTCTTGGTACATTTATTTCGATTAGTGTTTCACCGAGGCTACGAGGCAGCCTCGTTTTTGACTACGAGAACGAGGCGAGACCGAGGCGAGAACGAGGCGAGATGGAAAAATAAATTTTCCTCGCTTGACCGAGGCGAGGCGAGATCACACGGCACCTCGCCTCGTACTCGCCTCGGCCTCGCCTCGTCCTAGCCTCGTTTTCGAAACCAAGAGCGAGGCGCGTTTTGACGAAATCTGAACTCGTAAGAATCATATGCAGATTCAAAATATCAATGTAATTTTTATAATAAAATCTATATTTAACTAATATTTTAGTATTTTATTTTGAGTAAACTACTTTGTTTTATTTTTAATCCGCATGTGCTTCTTACGAGTTCAGATTTGGTCCAAGCGCTAATGCACAGAAGTGCTTGGATCGCATCAGCTTCTATGCGACTTCGCCTCGATTGATCAGTTAGGGAAGCATGTAAGGCTATAAGCAAAACTGCATGATTGACAACACTGCATTGAAATTTATTTATTCTAATAGTCTTTCTAAGAACCGGTAAGGTGAAGCGAAACGCACAGGGTAATGCTAGTATATAAATAAAGATCAATATATGTATGTTCGTTTCTAATGGACTCCTAAACCGTTCAACCGACCGACGAGAGATTTGACATACATATATGTTTCTTATGATTTGAGATGCTCCGTAATATAGTTTACGATAAATGGGTGATGCTACCCCCACATAAGAGAAAAACAGAAGTCATCATATATTATCAACAACTTGATGCAGATTAATAAAACTTGGTATATTTATAAAAGGTAGAGGCATAACTAAGATTCAATTAATAAAATGGGCGGTACCATGCTTTCAATATAAGAAAAAAATGAACTTTATCATATCTCAATATCTATTTGACGTAGATAAATAAGATTTGGTACATATTTTGCTTATAGTTTGTAAAAGGTTCATAGCTTAGTTTGGCTTGAAAAAATTGGCAATGCGTCTCCTTCCCATATAAGAAAAGAATTAAATTCATCATATCTCATCCAATTCACCAAAAATAAAAACAGATATTTTATTTTATTTCTTGAGGCTTGATCAGCCTATCAGCCCTGATACATATATAATTTTTTATTGATTTTAATAAAAACCTCGCTTTTTTACCGAGGTGCCGAGAACGAGGCGAAGCGAGGCGAGGCGAGGCATGTGATGGCAAGATCTCGTCCGAGGCCGAGGCGAGGCGAGACTTAAATTTATAAAACGAGGCGAGACCGAGATCAACTAGAACCTCGCCTCGCCTCGGCCTCGGTGAAACACTAATTTCGATGTAATTTTTAACAGAAAAAAGCTGACAAATTTGTTTTAAGTCCAGTACATTGAACTTTTCAAAATTTTGATGTGACGGATCGATTCTGAGAACAATTTGGAAATCTGCGCAAAAATTATTACGAAAACAGCCTCCAGTAGCCCAACAGCATTCATGACCAACTCATTTGCAGACCCGTGCAAATACATACTTTGATATACACTTTGTAGTGATAGTGTCTAGCAATAATGTTGGGTAACAATGTCTATGAACAACGCTTAGTAATGAAACAATTTCGATCAACAATTTTTGAGCAAAAGTCTTTAGTAATGATCATGAAGGTTAAGCAACAATATTTTGCAACAATGTTAATTTATAAAGCTGTACAATAATGATAACACTTAGGCATACCAATGATATTCAATAACAAATTTTAATAACAATGCTTAGCAACAATATTGAGAAACAATGTAGAGTAGCAATGTTGAGTGAGAATGTTTATTCAGAATCTTACTCAGCAATGTAAATTTAAGTAAGACAAAGAAAAACGTTCTGCTTCAGAACATTTAGAGCAACATTTTTTTTCTATGCCAAAAAGTAACTTATAACATTTTTTGCTTCACAAATTGTTACGAGCCAAAGCACAGAGATAAAAACAGATAAATCATTATTTATCTCTATCTATTTAATTTTATATATCTATGTCACTAGACATATACCTCAGAGCCATGCAAAAAGGCTAATTCTAGTGAGTGGTATAGGATACAATGTTTTCGGAATATTGACAAGCGGAGCGTCTTTCTTGTACATAGATATATTTACAGCTGTGTGTTAAATCGCCTGATCTTGGTGGCCAATTCACGTCTATTATTCGAAAAAACATTCGATTATTAAAATTCTCTATCAAGAGCTCGAATGATTTTGTTGCTGCGTGACATGTTGCACCGTCCTGTTGGAACCTCTTATTCTGCACATTATTATCTTCCAATTGATTCCACAAACAAGTTTCTAATTATCACTCCTTATAGAGCTCCATTTACAGTAATTGCGACGACGAATTGATGTCCATGGCTCATTTTTGCTAATAGCTGCAATATTTTAACTTGAACGACCCCTGCGACGGTAAATTCTGCTTCTCTGATCTTGAACTGAACTAGTTTCTTTAAAATTATCAAAAATAAGTTAAATATCACGGTTTGTAGGGGCATAGACTCTCCGATATTTTTAACGATATTTTCTTCCAACTTCTGAATAACTGTCACCGTTTTCATATGATAACACGCAATTCAATCGTATAGCGATCAATTTTGGCAAACTGGAATGTATTTACTTCATACTTGAAAAAACATCGGTGTAATCTAGGATTTGTAAAAAATATGACAGCACATTTAAAAATAAACCTTAAATTTGAACACCCTTTGTATGTTCAAACGATATTAATCGGTATGTTGAAAAAAATAACACATTAAGATGCTTAATATTTTCATTTAAATTATTTAACAATGAGCTTAATAGCTAAGTTGGAAAACAGCTGTAGTAGCTATCTCTAAGACTTCTTAACTCATAGAAATGCAATGAGCAAGTGTCATTGAATTCAGCAGCTCGGATTGATATAAATGACTTGCAATAAAAACGTTGTCAAGCTTTTCTAATACTGTTTGGGAATTTTGATAACAATGTTGTCATGTATTTAATTTAATTACTTTTATGTTTTTTAATATCTCTAGACTTTCACAATGCTTATTTTTTATCAAAATCTATTTATTGCAATTTCAGATTTTTAAACTGGCATATTATAAAGAACAAAAATAAAAGTGTTTCACAAAACTAGCTAAGGTTAACCACAGCATGCGCTATTAATTAAGGATTAAATGAATGTGGTAAAACTCAAAATTTTAGTTTTATTGGGGTTTTAAAATAATATTGCTACAAATAATGTTTGTACTAAAGTAACACTTTCAACAACACATTAACACTTTTTTTCAAAACAGAGTAGTTGTTTGCGTGAAAAGGTTCATACATTGCTGGTACTCAATATATGCCAATTTCAATAAAATATCTGTATATTTTTGAAAAAGTTCCTTTGACTACTACTTGCTTTACCATATTTAGCACTATTTGATTCAGTGGTTCTATCAATTCACCATTTTTGTGTTTTTTTTTTTTGCTGACAAGTGCGGCACGTGCGTCCGGCAGCAAACACGTGTTTGCCTTTGTTTTTTTTTTGCTGCTGCAAGTTTGCACTGCTACCACTTCATTTCGAAAGCCAGTTTTGATTAAAATTTAGTTGGGTTTCAATGAACTTTGCGTGCGTGCTTATTTGTGGGGGAGGGAGCCAGCAGCAGTGCTTGTTCCACTTTAACGCTTTGTATCTTAATTTCCCGCAAGAGTCAAAAGTTTGGTGCATTTTTTTTCCCATTGAAATCCCAGTATTTTTCGTTTGGTGGGCGTGTGCGTTCAGTTGCGTTTGATTGAAATTCAATTTTATAGGTGTTACCAGCTACAACGTGAAAGGTTAAATAAGGATTTACGCTTGATTGATGTTCGTGAATATATGGGTGGATATGGTAAACATATGTATCAAGTAGAAACATATATTTTGGGGGAATATATGCGGATTATTGCGAGACTTAACCCTTATTTTTGTATGAAATAAGAAAATTACTTATTGATACGTAAATGTAAAATCTAAAAAAAACTTTGAAGTTATAAATTACAAAACTCAAACTTAAATTATTTATTACACTCAATCGTTTTATTAAAATATAAAACGTGAACTACTGAATGTAATGCAAATCAATATACTGACAGCCATGAGAAATTGTAATTTATATAAAAGAATTACATACAATCAATGATAAGATTTTATCAATTATATTTTGATTTACGGTATTCAGTGCATTATTAACTAAAAGAAAAAATGTGGCTGGTTGAAAATTTTGTTTCAATTTAAAAAAAAACCATTGGTATTTCGGCCCCATGTTAAGTTCCTTAGATTAACTGGCAACAAGTATTTGCATTGATATCAAAATTTGTAGCGCAGTAACATATCAAACTTACTGATGAGAAAGAGAGATAAAATCAGAAATGTAATCAGGGTGACAATTTTGTGCACCCAAAATATAATCAGCACTTCCGCTTTGTCAGCATACGCATTGTCAGTATTTGCGTTTAGGTGATTTGTATACGGATTTGTTCAATGTCGCCGTTAGGCTTTTCATTATTCAATCGCATGCGATATTTGTTCTGTACGAGTGGTTTTTCATGAATACCCTAACAACATGTGCGGTTTGTTGTCTGATATCAAAGTAGTTTTCGGTAGATTTTCAAAATCTGCTGATTTTTTGTGTTTAACTTGTTGTAACGCACATGTGCGTTTGAAATTACCACAAAAATAAGCAGCTTAATTTTATCAAATTCGTTGGCACCGCAGTAATCTATGATCTTACCATTTTCGGTTTGCATTTGGTTTGACTATTGTAAATTTGTTGAGATATTAGTACAAAGGATATTTAAAATTTGCAGGAAAAAGCACGAGTAGGCAAAATTCTTAGTTAAAACTTTCATATGTAAATAGTGCTGACAAGTATTCTTATGAATATCAAAAATTTTACGAAAAATTTGGCTGTCGACATTTAAAGAGAATTAAAATAATGGATTTTTATCTTACTTTAAAAAATTATTTTTTTGAATAATTTCTTTTTGATGCTTGTTTCATATCTATATGTGAAGCATTTGTTCCATTTGCAGTACATTCGACATGTTTTCAGTACATTTTCGATACATTTTCTGTACATTTCGACTATGTCTAAAACTTACCAGATTTTTGAGTAAATTTACCGCGAAATATGCCAGAAGTAAACTTTTAGGATCCGCCGATTAGTATTACAGTTATGTGACTCTCACAAATCATTTACAACGTGCTAAAAAGTATTTCACTTTTAGACAGCCGACAAAAACTTGATTTTAATCTTAATCCGCATGAAATATTTAAAAATGGATTATTTTAAGGAGTATTATACTCTAGTACAGTGCGTTTGTATAAAATTTTGCGTTAATTAATTTTTAAATAAACGTCCCTTCTTCATTACAAATTCCATCATTGTATTTTGATCAAAAACGCACTTTCTTATGCTCTAAAGTTAACTTACTTACTTACTTACTTAGATGGCCATAACAACCCGTTCTCAGGTTACGGCCGACCTCATTAGCTCTCGCCAGGCGCCTCTGTTTTGCGCGCGCCTTCTCCAATCGTTAATGCCAAGCGCGGTTAGGGCTTCCTCAGCTTGGTCTATCCACCGGAGGCATGGTCTCCCTCTTCGTCGTTGACCGGGGACCTTCCCTTCGAATACTTTTTTCGCTGGAGCTTCTTTATCCATACGATGGACATGACCCAGCCAGCGTAGTCGCTGTATTGTTATACGCTTAACTATGTCAATGTCGGCGTAGAGCTCATACAGCTCGTGGTTCATTCGAATGCGATAGTTGTCGCCAACTCGAACAGGACCAAAGATTTTGCGGAGAACTTTCCTCTCGAACACCCCAAGAGCAGCTGCGTCTGTTGTCGAAACCACCCATGCCTCATCGCCATAAAGAAGCACAGGTAGAATGAGCGTCTTGTAGAGTGTTAGCTTTGTCGATCGAGAGAGAGCTCTGCAACGTAATTGCTTACTGAGACCGTAGTAGCACCTATTAGCAATTGTTATTCTCCGCTTAATCTCCAGACTGACATCATTGTTGCTGGTTACGGCATTGCCAAGGTAAATGAATTCCTTGACAACTTCTAATTTATAGTTGCCCGCTGTAGCATGAGAGTCTAGATCCCGTACTCTCTTGTTGTTGTTAGTTGACATCATGTATTTCGTCTTGCCCTCGTTTACCGTCAAACCCACTTTGGCTGATTCTTTTTCAATAGCAGTGAAAGCAGCAGTAACATCTCTCTTACTCCGACCGATAATATCAATATCATCAGCGTACGCAAGGAGCTGAACACTTTTGAACACCCCTCCATAATGAAATTGAAGAGATCGCACGAGAGCGGGTCGCCTTGTCTGAAACCTCGATCGGTATTAAAAGTTCCGGAGAGGTCGTTCCCTACCTTGACGGAGCTACACGTATTGCTCAACGTCATCCTGCAGAGCCTTATCAACTTTGCAGGTATACCGAACTCAGACATTGTTGCGTATAGGCAATCCCGCACTGGGCTATCGAACGCAGCTTTATAATCGACGAAGAGATGGTGAGTGTCGATTTGATATTCATGGGTTTTCTCCAGGATTTGGCGTAGTGTAAAAATCTGGTCTATGGTGGACTTACCAGGTCTAAAGCCACACTGATAGGATCCGATCAGCGTTTCTGTATGTGGCTTCAATCTTTCACACAATACGCTCGAGAGGATCTTATATGCGATGGAAATAAGACTACTAAAGCTAACTACTTTTTTCATTAATCAAAACGATTCACAAATTATAACAAAATTGTTCACAAACTTTTGCTTCGCTTCAAATAAGTAAATTCTAATGTAAAGCATTTTCTGATTCAACTTTCAGTTCGATGGCCCAAAACATTTTCCACAAAATGTTTGTTTGAATTATGTCGCATAAACTGGGACAAAACTGGTGAATACGGAGTTCGGTCAACAATATTCGATGTGCTTTTGGTCGAAAACTTGCACATAAAAGTCGATGTGTAGGACGCATATTATCGTGAAGAAAAATCTAAAATTTCAATTTAAGCATTCTAGCAGATTGCTCTCTTAAATGTTTCATAATTTATCATTAAGAAATTTTGTTTAACACTTTCTAGAAAAACTTTGAGTTCCCAATAAGAGCCTCAGAAAATATACAACCTACTTTTTTCACACATCGTTGGCACATCACTTAAGCGCCATTCCAAAGATCGCTGATTTGTCTGTATGTTAAAGTTTTGAGCATGTGTTCTTTCACCTGTTTTATGTAAATGTAGCATTTGAAATTGCAAAAAGTATCATAAGAATCATGCATCATACTCTTTTTAATAAAAACTTAGATTTTTTGAAACAAGAAATGCTTCGGCACCATCCATCTCTTTTTAACCCCAATAACGACTAATTGTCATTATTTTAAAAATCAAAGCCTTCACCTTAGGGTATTTCGAACAACTAATCTATCCGAAACTTGGAAATGCCGAACAGATCATGTCAAACTATTTGACAAGTGTTTAGATACATTGATATCAAAATATAGTAAAAATTATTGCTTTGTATCTCGCTAGAAGCAATTTTAATTGAATCATCTCAGACACTTAAGCGACAGGATACCCAGAATACAGCATGTGTATTTGCAACCTACACATACCTCATTCAAAATTCTTCTTCAACAACTCATACGAGTATTTGCATGTCCCTCACATTTCAACGGATTTCAACTGTGACCATTAGCAATGAGGTTATCTGTTGTCACTCACAAAATCGGTCAGTTTCATTTGCTTTTTATTTGTCTTTTGTGTATAAAAAAGTAGAGCAAACAGAAAGGAGATGCTTTTAAGGAAATTGCAAAAGTTGTCATAATGTTAAATAGCATCTGCCTGGGTTTGTGCATATTTTGACATTATGTCTCTCTGAGCGCAACGTAATAAAGTTGCAACTTCATATGTAGTAAGTGCTCACTACCAAATACTTTTTATTAAATATACTTTTAAATTTCGGAAGTGAAAAATTTTGTAGAAACACTTTTTCTTTAAAAAAAATTGCATGATATTCATTAAATAAAATTAAATGTCATGAAATATTTATTTCAGAATCTCATGAAATTTTTGGGCTAGTTTTTTAAACAAATCATGACTTAAACAAAATTAACGCTCATTAAGCTTTACGCTTCTAAGTTTCAGCTTCTTAAAAATCTTTTGTAATATTCAAAAATATGTTCAAGAAATTGTTATGTTTTGGTTTTATTTTATGTTAAAACATATAAAACTGTCATGATATTTAAAAAACAGCTACAATAAATTTTTGCATGGCTTATGAGCTACAATATTCATATGCTAAGATATTTGTTTTCATGTCATGACATTTTTTATATATCTTATTGAAACTATTTAGCAAGATATAGGGTAATTCAATTAGAGATATTTTTTTCAGTAGGAATTTTATGACAAATTACGTGTGAGTTGTGTCAACCTGTCATAGATATATTTGTTCAGTATTGTATGAAATTCCATCATAAATAGATTTACCCCAGAACAACGCATACAAATTGTGCAAATTTACTAAATTTTCTTAAAACTTCAACTTTATGCTCACCCAAAATTCACATGTGTTAGCAATCATGAAATCAATTGGCCGCCTAGATCATGTGATTTCACACCTAGAGAATTTTTCTTTTGAGGCTTCATATAGTTCGAAGTCTACATGGATAAGCCGGCTATGATTGAGGAATCGGAAGCCAATATTACGCGCATCATTTGCCAAAGAAAACTGGAAGTGCTCGATCGAAAATTTGAACTTCAGCATGGACCATGAGAGATATTATATTTAAAAAGTAAAAAAATGGTTCTTTTGAATGCCAATAAAGATTGCCCGGTAAAATTGATTTATTTTTGTTTTTGAAAAAAGTACCTCTAAATGAATCACGCATTACATTCTATGTAAACGGAAATCATCCATTTATGATGTGTCATGGTATATTTAAGCAAAGTTTTCATCTATTAAGTTATTGCGATTAAGAAAATTGTTATTGAAGGTTTTTTTGATTAAAATTCTTTCATGTGATATTTTTGTTTAAGCTATTAATTTTTTAAATCCTTAACTCATGAGATACAGCGTTAATAATTTTGTTAACGAGTTATTAATACGTAAGAAATGTTTTGACATTAAAAATAGAATATGACTAAAAAATTGCTTCTCATTAAAAACTGTCAAGACATTAAGAAGTATTAATACTGAGAAATGTCATGTTATTTATAATGCCATTAAATTAAAATGTTATTACATTTGAGTTTTTGATGATACATATTCAGAAATGTCGTGTCATTATAAGACCGCTTGTTACTAAAAAATATCATAACATTTAATATGTCTTAAGATATTTTCGACGAGTTTCGCATATAGAACATGTCATGAGATCTTATGATTTTCACAAATGTGTCATGAAATTTTTCTGGATAAACATTTTAGATTTTTAGAACCTTTAGCGTAGTTTCTTCTAATTAAAATATCATGACACTGATAATATTTTCAAAATACTTTGACTGAAAATCTTAAATATTATGACGCATGTGCTGGTGGCTATAAAAGTGGACGTTTTTTCTTTAACTTTAGCAAAAGTGATATATCACACTTTTTTTTCGATACAAATTATGTTATTCTCTGATATAAAAAACGAAGGAATATATTTTTTAATATAAAATAAAATATATGAAATTTCCCTTTTGCTGGAAATGAAAATGTCACTACTTCCGCCGAAAAGTTTAATCCTTTAATTCAATTTTTTCACCATTTTTTGCACAACATTATCATTGCCCACTGCCCTCATTTATTTTTATTTTTATTTTTATTAAATTTTTCTGTTTTCCTTGTGGTTTGTGGCGTTGCCACCCATTTCTTTTTCATATTTTTTTTTTGTAGACTTTTTGTATGCATTATGTTTTGTGCAAAAAAACTCAAGTGTCCACTTTTCACTTTGGTAGAGCATCAGTTAACGGTTCACCGCTTCTTTGTGCGCGTATCATCTTTGCTGAAGTGTTGCCATCGTGCCAACATAGTGAAGCGTAGTACGAATACATATAAATGAAACCACAGTAATGTTTGCATTTCCGTATCCGGGCGCATGGTGTGAAATACCACAGCTATGGTAAAATACCAGCAGCATATTCTTAATGTCATTAAAAAGTTTTCTGCTTTTGAGTTCTATGGGTTTTTCTCGTTTATTTTCTTGGATTCTCTGTGAATTCTGAGAGGTGAAAATAATTTTTTATGCTTTCACGTTGTTGTTGAGTTGGTTTAAGCATTTCTCATTAAGTTGAGTTTTAGATTAACATCATTCTGGTGATGTTGCTGTGCTGAGTGGGATAAAATACATTTTTAATTATATAGAAAATTTAGTAGACTATATTTTAGGTTGACTTTGATTACAGAAAACTTAAATTGTATTCAAATAACCAATTTTTTTTTAAGCTTTCGTATATATTAAAAAATATCATATTACATGAACAGAAATAGAAAATGAGCGATATCGCTGCTTGAACACATTTAATTTTTTGGGCTATTTCAAAAACTGCTATGAAATATAGGTAGTTCCGAGCAACAGGGCGTGGCACTTTCCATTCAAACACAAAGTGAAAACCCTATGCTGGGAGAGTTTCTTAAGATTTGGCACTACTCAAAAGTGGGTTAAAAGATAGAAGGCGTGCCACCTCTCATACAAGCCAAGTCTTTGGAACACTACATTGAGGGAGTTATTTATAAACTTAAATTTCATACATATGCTAGGAATGGTTTGGAAAGCTACGAGGCGAAAAGTCGGTGAATTTTAACAAGAGAGAGGCCGTAGTAAAATAAAATACTTGTAGATGCTATACTGACATTGCTACTTGTATTTAACTTAGGCCATGCATGATATCTCCAATATATAAAAAAACTCAAAGTTGTACCTTGAGGAAGTTATTTATAACTATGTTAAAAAGTGGGCGGGTCTGGACTTGTAGGCGTGGCTCTTGGGATACTTTTACATGTAGCTAATGGCAATAGAATTTCTTTTACCCAATTTTTTAAAGTTTATTTAACTTTTGTATCACTTTTTTACAAAGCATCAAAAGTGAAGAACTTATTTTTCCTCGATCACACGACATTTCGCGGGATGCAATTGATATATTCTGGCGTTTCTACCACTGATGACATTTTTTTTTTGCTTATCCCACGTGGCCCACAGAAGACCCTGCAAGTACTTACGATCACAATTACTATTGCAAAGAAAAAGCCCAGTTTCCTAAAAAGATATCAACAATTTGAGGGCTCTTTTGAAGTAAGCGCTCGTGGTGGTCTGCATCATTGCTATTTCATTTTTGGTAGGACTAAAGATAATACCCCTTCTCCATTTACTTTTATTTAATTTTGGGTGAATTCTCTTCTATTTTTAACTTAAAAATTTTACTCAATTTTTTGAAGGGTTTTATCTAACATTTTTTTTATGAAAATTTAGTATTCATCTATGAAAAATATACATATATATTTCTGCTGATTCAAAATGATCAAACGCCTAATTTAAGTCTAAGCTCTTTTCAAATCTAGTGAAAACAAATTAATGGCGATGATATATTACCGCCTTATAAGACCCTTTCTTCTCATCTCTCTAAAACAACAAAGATCGAATAAAGTTAATAGCATTGTTAGCTCCACTGTATTGTTAAATCTTATAAAAAGTCAATTCGCTGTAAAGATTTAAGGAAATGCAGAAAAGTATTTCAGCAAAGCATGCGTACATTTGAGACGGAATACTGATTACACTTGAGTAATTTTTTTATATTTTTTTGCATTAAAAAATCAATAAAAAACTTTCAATTCAGCGCTTAAAAAGTAGGGATTGTGGTTATTTTTTTTTTTTTAAATTCAAGTTAATCATTGTATACAAAATATTTGTTAATTTTAATTTGAAATGCAATATTTAATGATACAAAGTAACAACTTTGAAGATGCATGGTTGGTAAATAAAAATAGCAAAGTTTTATTTGATAATATTTGAAAGAAAAATATTT
Organism: Tricholauxania praeusta; assembly: GCA_949775025.1. Classification (NCBI taxonomy): domain Eukaryota; kingdom Metazoa; phylum Arthropoda; class Insecta; order Diptera; family Lauxaniidae; genus Tricholauxania; species Tricholauxania praeusta. The sequence goes on along the minus strand of OX459028.1, from coordinate 56,260,292 downwards.
TTGAGATCATAGACCCAAAACTAAAACGGACATTATGCTCGAGCGATTGTGAAGCCCCAAAATCAAAATATCTTTGTAGCTTCTATCTGGGCAAAGTCAGTTGCCATATTAAAAATTTAGAATGACATTCTATGGAATAATTTTACTAGGGAATATTTGGCACACTTCTTTTAACATATGTTAACAATGAAGCTCAAAACTTTTGAGTCAACTGTACCGCTAAACAGATGACTTTAAAATGTGATTGCGCTATTCTTAAAAAATTGAGACAATTTTCAAGTCTGTATTTATCATTACACGCCAATATGATCCGATTTTTGGACAAGTCACCCGCCATAAAAGAAAATAAATTGGACAAATTTTGCTAAAAAAACCGATCGAAGTCCGCTGACAAGTATTGAAGTGAAGTTTTCTGCTTTGCAAAGGAATACGGACGTCCGAAATCATTTTGAAATCAATTGCTGCACAACAGAATTTGTGAATCGGGGTCTCAATGTTAAAGTTTAATGTTCTGGGTGGGGTGAAAAGAAAGCTTTCCATACATGGAGAAAATAATGACTTGTTTGAATGAGAGTCAAACATAAAATACTTCTTTTTTGGTTTGTTTTGAGACTAATAATTATTATATTAATAATTTTTGTATTGAACTTTTTAGTCATTTTTACAACCAACATGACAAAGATAACAAGTGGATCAATTTAACCTGGTAATTGGTGACATATGTTTCGGCTATTACCACGTATATACATATTTATATGCATATACATAGCCTCATCAGACCAGTTTTGGTTAAGTTGTACTGAGAATCGAACACCCGACCGTATGCATTTTTGAATTGCGACGGCCGCTCTAACACTTGAGCTATTGGGTATGTGACCTTGATGTGTACAAAGTGCGTGTTTCTTTGGAGTTCGCACGTATTGTTCCATTTTTCTTGTTATCTTTCTGAGTTATGTTCAGTTGACATAGCTCTTTTTTTTAAGCTTATTTGGCTTATACATGTGCTATGATTTTATAATTTTATTTTCATATAATTTCAAAGTTCTGGAAAATTTTCCAGCTACTTTTTTTATTATTATTGAAATATTGGCGGGATCTCCATATTAAGAATTTTGGTTTGTTTTGAGACTAATAATTATTATATTAATAATTTTTGTATTGAACTTTTTAGTCATTTTTACAACCAACATGACAAAGATAACAAGTGGATCAATTTAACCTGGTAATTGGTAACATATGTTTCGGCTATTACCACGTATATACATATTTATATGCATATACATTGCGGCCGTCGCAATTCAAAAATGCATGCGGTCGGGTGTTCGATTCTCAGTACAACTTAACCAAAACTGGTCTGATGAGGCTATGTATATGCATATAAATATGTATATACGTGGTAATAGCCGAAACATATGTCACCAATTACCAGGTTAAATTGATCCACTTGTTATCTTTGTCATGTTGGTTGTAAAAATGACTAAAAAGTTCAATACAAAAATTATTAAAATACTTCATCCAGCATATAACATTATTTGATTCAATGCAATATGTTTGACTCAAATAAATATTTGATTTGTATATATGAAAAAAATATTTGTTATATGCAAGCAAATCGTTTCCTTAGAGTAGTCCAAAGACCCTCACTCAGGAAGTGGAAGTGAATGTGAATAGAAAAAAAAAGCAGATAGAAAGGAAACTGGAAGAAATAGAGTAGAGTTTATTCTTCCTCAAACTTCTCCATTTATTTAAGAAATTTTGAGAAGCATAGGAAGAGAAATAGAGTCAGCAAAACTAATTATCAAGACATTGCTACCCAACAACCCTTACCTGCATCTTGCGAAAGCCGGACGACTGCAGTGTTAATAATATATAGTATCGGCATGTTAGGTCGGTGATGACACCCATCTTAAATAAGTGCTGCTCATATGTATTATGTTCTGTGGTTAACTCTACCTGTAGTTCATTGCTTGTAATACCATAATGTCCGGGGACAGAAATAAGATTTAACTCATTGTGCCTTGCTACACAATTGAGTTTCGCCTTACACTCACTTACGATCTTTGATTAGCTGAACGGGCCAAGAGCCCTTAGCGTAGCCTAACTTTCACTGCAGGCACCTTTGCACTTCCCATGCCATCTGTTTTCGACGATCCAGCAAGCTATATTCAAAATAGCTATAACTTCCTTTAGGAAAACCGTTGTCATCTGTTTTGTAGCAAAAAAAAAACGTTGTCGCGTCATCTGAATACCACCTGGAATCCATTCCAAACGAAGTTTTAGAGTCACCCGCTCAAAAAAGAAAGAGTAGACGAAGTTCGCCGAAGTTTGATCTCTGGAATTAACCAAAGGTCACGATCCGGGTATGTCACATCATACTTCCTCCCATAGTGGATCGGAGGCACACGATTGTCCGTTGGTTTTAAAAACAGTGGACTTCATTGCCTCCTTCTGGATTTGGAGGCCAGAGAAAACAAATCAAACAAGGCATTGAGAGCGTCACTTGATGTGAATCGGGATGATATTACTCCCCAATTGCCGTGCATATTGAAATTGTTTTTCCGGCTACTATACTATGACTTGAGGATAAAGGATACAGTTGAATATTGATTTTTGACACTTTCATTGTGTTATTCCAGCTTCACTTTTTAATAGAAATATAACTTCAAGTGCAGTGCCAAAAACAGAAGTTATTCCACGCAAAAAAAAAAACAATAATAATAAAGACGTTTCTTCCACTGCAGTAAGTAGAGTGTGATAAACTCAATTCATAAAAGTGTTAAAATTAAAAAAAAATAAAACTCTACAAAGCGACCACATTTACATCAACTTACCAAAGTAAAGCGTAGCCAGCATAATGTTTTTTTCCTATGCAATGTAGGTAGTTATCGTACAAATCTAACAAACACTTAGCAAAACACTTGCTGCACATATACTTAAGCAAACTTGTACTCAAACAGACACTTAACGCTGACATACATGCACACATGGATGCATGTGCTTAGCGGTTATTCCATAAGTAAGTGTATTCTTTAAGCTTTGGTGGCTTGAATTATTTGAAAAAAATTTAATAACTTTTACAAAATTTATCAAAATTGAGGAAAATAAATATTCGAATTTACGGGACTACGGACTTATGTAAATAGGATAAGTTCTGAAGAATATAAGAACGTTTCGAAGTATTAAAAGCAACAGTCCCTTGACGCGACAAATGATACCGCGAAAAAGAAATGCAATGATAAGCTTTTATACGCTCCTCAAAATCATCACTTCATCATGGAATGTTCCCTACACCATTTTGCGCGAATTGCACTTCATATGCTGCTTGAATTAAAACGCGTTGCAAAAACACGTGTTTTACGCATCAACAACAAAAACGTGCTGCTTAACGCATTTAAAGGATTATACGACATTGCCGCGTCACACAGTGTAGAGTGACACTTAGGAAAGGACGATGGATAGATGACAGCGACAGGAGTAAAGTGGAGAAACAACAACATCAGCAGCAGCAGCAGCAGTGACAACATGCAGGTTGTAATGAGATTAAATGAAAAATTGAGTGTTCGTGTGCTGCTACTCGTATGGTTGAGTTAATGTGGTCTGGCGCTACTCCAATAAAAGTAGGTTAAATTCATCCAGTGCCAGCATTTAAAGAAAGGGGTGCACCACCACACACTTTAATGTGTCGTTTCAAATGGAATTTTAATTAATTTTATTTTAAGCTTACCATTGTTTAGTTATGGTTTTGCCGAAGTGTTAAAACTCTTTAACGAGGGCTTTTGTTTTTCTTACATCAGCAGCTTTTCCTTTGGTTTTATTTGCTTAGCATTTGTTTTTCGTTCTTTTTATTTTACGAAGGATTAATGAACATTTTATGGCTGCGGCATGTTGTATGGAATTTTAATTCAGGATTTATTTACATTCACAATTAAAAATTCGTTAAGTTTTTGAAAGGATTTAAACGGACTAAGGCGAATCATATGAAATACAATTGCAGCCCTGAAATTGCAGTAAATGTCATGCAGTAAATGAATCTCATTGATGAAGAAATGACGTTGGAGAAAACGTGGGGATAGCTATTTTTAAAGAAGGCAAAAAGATCCGTGTCGTTGTAGCGCACAACTGCCGTTGAAGAAGCGGACTGTAGTTGGAGTAAGCGATTATCTTTTAAAAAATAACTAGAGTTCTACTAAAGTAGGGAGGCAATAAGCATTGTGCAGATTTCCTCGAAAACCACTTATCATTTAAGAACCATGACATCCTCCCGACAACGAATTTGTGGCACATTTGCAAAACTTCCGAATATCTCTTAAGAAGACGAGTATTGTCGGATAATTCAAGATTCGTAGAGCTATCATTTGATACGCCTATTATTGCTAAAGAAAATATTATCTTTTGCAAAGCTGCAGCCAATGGAGGAGATATACTAAGTTTTTGGTGAAGGTAAAACTGTTTGCATCAGAAAACTACTCATGAAAACTCTCTCGTGACACACGGTTCAAAATTTAAGCATAGTTTTTCAACTTTTTAAGTTGACATATACATTCTTTCCAAAAAAGTTGAAATTTTTGTCTTATTAAGGTTGAAAACGTTATACATAAGACATTTTCAACTTCATCCGTTGATAATTTAAACTTTTTCGGTTGAAAATGCAAATAAAAACAGAATCTTTCGTCCGAAGTAGTTGAAAAAGTAGCGCAAAAAGATGAAAATATTGCTTTCAAAGTTGAATTATTCAACGCATTGAGTTGAAAATTCTATCGAAAAATCTCTATTTCGTCCAAAAAGTTACTTTCAAAATTAGATTATTCAACTCAGTGAGTTGCAAACTTTCACACAAGTATACATTTTCAACCGAAATAGTTGAAAAAGCTCCACAGATAGATGAAAAATTTGCTTTCAAAGTTGAATTATTCAACGTAGTAAGTTGAAAATTCGCAGAAAAGTTTACTTTTTCATCCGAAATAGTTGAAAAAGTTCCTCAGTGAAGACAACAATATTGTTTTCAAAGTTAAATTTATCAACGCAATGAGTTGAAAATTCGCAAGCTAGATGACTTTTTAAAATCTAGTTTTTAAGAGAAAGAACGGTACTAAATGATGGTTTTATTAAAATTAAGCTGAACAAATTTTTGAATCCTATACTTGGCCTTAAAAGTGACAAAAACCCTAATTTTTTAAGTACTTCACCTCAAATATTTCAGAATTCTGATATGATGAGGCAATTTTGAGGCCAAATTCGGATTCAGTGCAAAAAATTTCTGAATATCGGGACTAGCCAGAATCTCTTGGTCTGTTTTTGGACAATAATGTTCAAGAATATTAGACTAAGAAAAAAAAATTTATTCCTCGAGCTTACGTCACTTAAACCCAAATTTTCTCTGTTTATGCGATGTTTTCTGGAAGTTTTCGATGCTACCAAGATACCCAGCCACTGCAACCATCACCATCGTGTTCAGCAGACCCTAAAATATAAGAATCAATTTCAACAGCCAGTGTCTCATACGCAATTGTCACTCGCAAATAAAAAAACAGGAATTTAATTCACAAATCGGACACTAGCGACCTCTAAATGTCAATATATTTAATGAAATTTTCAAGGCTTCAATTTTTGACATAACACTAACTACATTTCATAAAAGCAACATAGAAATCGAAAACTCGATTTTTTTTTTGGCCACTCTAATGTAGATAAGAATATTCAAACCAAATTGTGAAAGAGTACACATACCCGAACCTAAGACATCTTCAGATGTAAAATCTCCTGATTGACGTGTCTTTTGCATGACCACGTATGTATCTTGACTTCGCTGACGAAATTCACTCTCACTAACCTTCCGTTGGATTTCATTAATATTTTTATTATTTATTAAATTAAAGAAACTTGAAACCTTTTAATTCTATATAAAAAACAGACGTCAGAACGACAGAAGTTGAAAATATTTTCTAATGTTGAAAATTTGTCAAATAAAGTTGAAAACAATTTTTCAACCAAAAAGTAAAACTTTTTCATCCAAAAAGTTTAGTTTTTATACTTTTGGCTCAAAAAACCAACTTCGGAGTTGAATTTATTTGAATTCGACAATTTTCAACCAAATAAGTATAAAATTTAACTAAAAAGTTGAAAAAATTGACTTAGGCGTCGAAATATTAATCTTTCAGGTTGAAATCAGTAAATATGTATTAATTTCAACTAGTAGAGGATGAAAAATTACACTTAAAAGTTGAAAACTTGAAGAAAAAAAAAAAAACAAAAATATTGTTTTCAACCAAACAATTTTGAGAACGGTTGAAAAATTAAACCTAAATTTTGAACCGTGTAGTTGTGAAATAGAAAAAAAACTACAGCAATCGACAGGCTCAGCGAATATTAACATTGAATTATCGACTTTGTTTGCCAGGACCATTCTTATAGAGAGCCAGAACATATCTCATAAAAAAGAAGATAGCCTAAGCTGAGACAAGCAAGAGTCGCCGCCACATTGTAAGTGTCCAAAATCTTAACAGCAGTAACTTCTATGGAAGAAAATTCTCCCGAGTGCCAATTACCATAGACGAACATGCTTGAGTCATCAGTGTGCCTCCCTGCTGATCGCCTAACTCTTAATGTTATAGTCCAAGACAGGGTAGTCGTAGCTTTGCTCAATCATATTTAGTTATCCGTAGAGTGAGGTGACTAAAAAATGATGTAAGAACGTGTAGACCAAGCCACTAGAATTATAGTTTAGCAGAATGAACGTAATACCAAGCCAACCTTTGATCACTAATGATAATGCAGTGTTGTTCGGCGGAGACAAAATTATATGTTGCTAGGATTAGCTCTCTCTGGAATGGTGCTTGAAGTCCATAAGTTCATCAGAAGCCTCTGCAAAGAAGCCAACTTTGAGATTATGGTCTGAAATTCGATAGTAAAAAATATGTCTCCAGGCAATCTGACAAAAGAAAAAACTACTCAATTGACAGATCTCGAACATATAAACTTACTATCGAAAGGTAATGTAAAAGCTAAAAATATAGCTGATAATTTCTGCAGGCCTAGATATCGTAAATTTGGTTTAGAAAATGGCTTGCATATTAAAAACATTGAGTACACGTTGCGGAAATCAACAACAGAAGGCTGAGGGCAAGTTTAGGAGTGGAACCTTCAGGGCAGTAGAAGACGCGGCCGTCCTAGATCATTGTGGAATGTTCGCTACAGCAGGAAATTCGTGAGTCGGAAAATGTGAAATGTGAGAAATGACAGAACTGCTGGCACTTGCTACTGATCGTTCACATTATAAGAGTATTTTGGAGGTTCCTATGCTCCGTAAGGGGTTATGTGATACAAGAGTCCGACCTAAGAAGAGTTTTAAGAAAGAAGTCATGAATATTAAAACAATCCAGATACCGTAGACCCAGTAAAAATTCGTAAACTAAAGACGGATACCATGGTCGCTGTAATTTTTCCTATGAAAATTTTTTTTTGGAAAATTTTCCTTAATATTTGGTTCTAAATGAAAGTCAAATGGCTGACAAACGACTGCGATAGCTTTTCGTGAACTGTTGCTTTGGCTTTTGTTTAAGTCCCACGAAAACAGACAGTATTAACTGACTATCGACAGTAATAGTTTTTGACAAATTGAAGCGATTCTTCGCAAAATTTTTTTGGACAAGCTTTGACCTTTTCCAGGTTATTTAAATAAGGAAAAATTTTTCAAAAAATAGAATAATTACTAAAAAAAAGCTCCCACAATGTTTTAACATAAAGGAACGCTTTAATATTTTTTGGGAAATGTTTGTTCGATTCCTGGACGCTTACATATACTGACAAAAGAATAGTCTCTCAATATATCCTAAAATTAATATAGAAAATTAAAACTAAATGCATCGATTTATTAAAGAAAATATTGTGGAATCTGTATCACAAACGAATCGTATGTGAAAAAATTCAGAAGAAATGATTTAGTTGATTTAAATGAATACTTTATACTCTTGAATCGGCAAGATTGTTTACTTTTTCACATATTGTTTTCGTGGGACTTAAACAAATTTCCTCGTCTTCAGAACTATATCGGTAGTTCCAGGGGGAAAAGTTTCATGTTCAGAAAAAATGGTTTTTATCGTCCGTACTTCTGTTAGAATTTAGTGTAAATTGAGCAAACGCATGTAGTTAAATGTTAAAAAATTCATAAAATTAAAACGGCGGTGCATAAAATTAGTTCCATGGCTGCTAATAAAATCCTTTTTTAAATGCAAAAAATAAAAAAAGAGTGACATATTGCCTTGTGCATACTTCTGGCACACACATAATTAAAGGTCATAAAACTTGAAATTTTTTAAGTGTTATCACAAAACTAACATCAACATGACCGCTATAAAAAATTTGACCCCTACAAACAGTTGATAAGCAAAATGAAGAGCCAAAGGACATCAGTTGTTATCGTTGATGTTAACTTAACTAAATATAACCCTTTTATGGCTTTGTTAGAAAAAAAATGTACCTTAACTCATTAACATGCCTATAAAAGGTGGCCTAGTAGTGAAAACTTTTGAACTACAAAAGCGAGAAAAAAACCCGTGAAACAAAGAGGGAAAAGAAAAATGAAAAAGCCCAACTCATTGTTACATTCATTATGCAACACTGTTGTCACCAACTTACAATACGAATTACATGCATTTTAGGGTCAGACAAAAGCGCACATCATAAAAATTTTCTTTTTGGGTTAAAACTTCCCACGTTTACAGCGAGAGCTGTAACTTTTATTGTGGACATTGAATTTTTTTTCTTTTTGTTTCAGCAGTTTTTTAACTTTTGTTATATCTTTTTATCTAAATTTCATAAAGTTAAGAGAGTTAACATTTTGTTGTGGTTTTTTCAAAAATTTATAGTCGGTCGAGCTGAATGTGCACAGGGAAAGAATAATTGCGAAATAAAAAGAAAAGGTGGAATAACAATGAAAAATCATTCAAAAACGTAAAGGAAATACTATCCAAAGTTCAAAGTAAATTGATTTCGTTAATTGGGCAATATTTGGAAATGCGAAACCACGCTGCATTTGTTAAGCTATTTACTGTAGATTATCATGAAGCAATTGGAAAAACTACCCAAAAAACTTTCTTTATCCGTTTAAGGCGAACATTCTCAACGCAAGCGGTTCAAATCTTATATCCTTTATCTCCTAACGGAGCATGTGGTCTCCACAAAACTCATCCAAAGTGTATGCTCCGTAGCGAGTGTCCTTAATTCTCTCCAACATTTCCCCGATTCAAGTATTTCCTGCTCTGAAGTTCGTTTCTTAGAGTTCCACTCCAATGCTTGTCGGCAGACTTCAGTTGGTGATTTCCGCAACGTGTGCCCAATACAATATTTTTGCCGCATGATTTGAATGAAGTTCGGATTTGATGACAGACATGTAGAAGAAAAATTTATGAATTTTGCACCATGACAATGTCATCATCGCATAAAGTCATCGTTTTATAAGGCTTTATAGCCACAAATACAACGAGTTCTCAAAAAGTCAACATACCGTCTTCGTTTATGTACATCGCCACAAAGACAATACAACAAAACTGCACTCTTGTGTAGCTCATTAAAATCAACAACAACGTATACCTACCGCTTAAATGCATATGAATTTGTATAATTAAGCATCACCTAGGGTCGGTCCGAATTGGTAACGCGCATTAAAAAAAAAATGACTGACCCACTGTCTTTGGCATGCATCGTTGCTTGGTTGGTTGTTTGGTGTTGTCTCCTTATGTTCATGGTGTAACCCCTTTTGCTGTGCTTGTTACATGGCGCTGAGATCATTATTCACGCTTAGTTGACCACCTGTGTGTTGCCTGGTTTTGTTGCCTTCGTAGCTGTAGTGTATTAGCTATAGTCCCGAAAAACTGAAAGCTGCTTAAAGTGTTTGACTGAGAGAACATTGTGTGACTCTTTTTGACATTTGAATGCGTTGACATTGGTTATAGGAAATTTTCCGAATTCATTGCATTAGTTGCTTGGCTAATGAATGCGCTTTTATGGAATTTTTTGTTAAAGTTTATATGGGAGTTTTTGGTTACTGAAATGCATGAAAAATGATTTAGAATTTTTATTTTATTATGTACAGATATTTATATGTCAAAAAAGTCGATGAAAAGTCAGAAAGTACTTAATATTATCGAAAAAACATCGAATAAAATGAAGGTTCGATACATTTATTAATGAGAAAACACAAGTTCAAAGCCATAGCTGTCTTAGCCTTGCAAATTAGATATTGATTCATAGCAATTGATCTCGCAAAATATGCCGGCCATTTGGTAGTGTACCCAGATCTTCCCGTGTTCAATTCCCTTTTTAGGCATTGTAATAAACTTTTCATATTTCCTAATTGTTCTTTCTTCCGAATTATTTACTTTTTTTCTCTTTAATTTTCTAGAGGTTTCTTCAAGCTTTACTTCAGCTGAGCAGTTGTGATAAAAAATTAATCTTTTCCGATAAAAAATGAATCACAGAAATAAAATTCAAAGCAATAACACTGTCCTCAGACCACTATCATTCTCATTATTGCGCCGGATTATTAAGAATTCACTTCCATAAAAACACCTTGCTTCATTCAGTACTCGATTAAGGTGGGTCTGGATTAGCTAGAGTATCAAGCCCCCAATGGGTATTGAATGAAGGCATTTTCTATGGGCATAAGTAAAGTTCTGGCCCGCACTCCGAGCTCATGAAGGTTGTGTGAATTTGTCATTATTCCATGGTAAACGCAACTTGAGGACCCTTTTTTTTGGTCACACACGCCTACTGGGAGCTTCGTTATTGTATAGTAATTTGCATTGGGGATACACACTTATTATTTTATGAATGATTTTTCTGATCATCAATATGTAACTTTATATATATTTCAGATTTTTATTGCATCTTTAAGAAAAACAAAATTATCTTTTTTATATTGTAATTGAAACTTTTTTATGTTTTGTTATAAGGGGCCCCTTTCCAGTCCTTGGCGTCGGACCCCGAAATGTCTTATTTTGGTGCTGGCTCAACAGCTCAAGCTTATTCCCACTTTTATGTCTTCCTTTTTGGAACTAACGAAGTGTTTAAGGTTTATCTTCTAAGGTATAGGGATTTTAAATGACAAAATTTAAAAAAAAACCAAGGCTGATTTTGCTCATCACTACGTATAATTCACAAACGGCAAACCAAGCAGTCTTGGCTTGGATTAGAATTCGCGTTAGTAGTGGCATCAATCTTTTAAGATGCCGTCGAGCTGATTCTAAATTTCGATCCACTCTACTGCGGAGGTTCAAAAGCTCGCGTGCACACTTGACGGGCTGTTACTTTTGATTGGCATAAGCACCCATCTTATGCTGAGCTTTGATATTCCAAGCCATTGAGAAGAGTGTTTGTTTTGAAGATAAAGTTACACAAACAAAAAGCACGTCACAATAACGAAGCGAAATTATTTAACTTGAGAAATAATCCGATGTGTTGAAGACAAAAATTACCCAAACAAAAAGCACATTGTGATAGCGAACCAAAATAGTACATTTGGATTAGTGTCTTGGAAATAAAAATCATGCGGTGATTGCGATTCGAATAACAGAAAACGCTCGAGAATGGTTGGATATTTTTTGCTATTGTTGTAAGATCTGGAAGATCAAAACGAGCTTTGAGCTGTGCATCTTTGCTTTAGTACAAGTTTCTTAAATTGTTTCAACGACGTTTGAGGAAAACGCTTGAAAAGCTTGAACGGAACAAGAGTCGCCTATACAAAACTGTTTTGAAAAGATTGTGATTTTCCTAATTAAAAAATTGTTTGGTGTTTCTTTTGTTTATTTAGTGCTAGTTGTGCCGTTTTTGATTGAATTTTTCACTAAGCTGAAGTTTGTTATATCTGTCACGATCTGTGTTAAGGAATCTTACCATGCAAGAGAAAATCTTGTGGAGAGCGAAAAATGTAGTTCGGTGTCAAAATTGGAGAATTTATAGTATGATTAATTATGATACAAGCTATCCTTTCACTTGGACTTAGTCAAAACTCACAATCAAGGGTGCGCGTCAATGTTAAACGTCAAGGTAAAGTTTCATAACTTGTGATTTCTTTTAAGTCCAATTTTAAAAAGTTTCAAATTTTTAAAAATTTGAGCTGATTTGTCTAGGGGGCCATTCATAAATTACGTAAGACAATTTCATGACATTTTTGACCCCCCTCCCCCGAGTAAGATTTTGTAAGATTCTCCCACCCCCCCTCCTCCTTCCGAAATCTTACGTAAGACTCATAATAAAGGTGAAACTAGTCAAAAACGTGTATTTTTATGTGATGTACTATATTACTATATTTAATTTATATATACGTATTAAATAAATATCACGAAATTACCAACTACATATTTGTTTTTCAAGATGAATAAAAAAAGTCATTGTAAGTCATCGTTAGTCCACGCGCTTTGCAACCAGTCTGATAGTGAACCTACAAGTGGCACACCTGGTTCGTCTGTTGAATTTTTTGATTCACATTCAAACTCTGTAACTTCAATATCCTCGTCGTCATGCCACTCTGCAACTTGTCAAATCTCTGAATGTTTTAAAATCCAAAGGCTTTTCCCCTGTTCGCATTTCAAAATTGAAACTGTTTGAATCATGACAGTACGACTACAGTTTTTTCCTTGGAGTTTTTTGTGCATTACAGTAGCTTATTTCGAGGCAAAGTACTGGCCACAAATATTACAAACTCGATCAGCTAAGACGTTTGCAAGTGAAGGACAAAAAAATTCGTAAGGCATGATTTTGAACTGTAGATGTACTTTTGACCAATCGTAATTTAACGTGTGTAAATGTCTGAATAATAGCAAACTTGTGAGACGGTGTTACAAATCGACCCTGTATGTAAACAACATACATATATTTCATTACATAAACAGAAGAGAAGTTTTCCCGTTCAGAATCGATTACTTAAATCGAATGTAATCGATATTTTTGAATCTTTCGTGACTGTCGAAAATTCAAATATATTTCAATACTGTCACAAATGACGATGCGTTAATACAACTTTTATGTATGAATACGCATTTTAAATCTTACGTAAGATGATCATTGACCACCCCGCCCCCCGCCCCCCTCTCGTAAGATTTAGTAAGGATCCGCCAACCCCTCCCTCCCAAACGTCTAACGTAATTTATGAACGGCCCTTAAGTTATTTTTTGTTTTGTTGCAAATATTGCTTACTATAAGAATATGGCAAAGTTGCAAATTATCAACTCTGACAAGTTAAGAGCTAGAGCCTGATGCTTCCGCTTTCCTCTCGGTTCATTACAATAACTTATTACAAGAGGATTTTTTCCATAAAAACTTCAGAGAATAATAACGAATGAGATTAAAAAATTGAGCTATAATTTCGCATGAGCTGCATCTTTGCTTAAATAAAATATAATTTCTATTGCATTTTACGGGCACTTTCATGATATTTTGGTATGCACCCCATTTTATACTTTTATTAGCCTCTCTTGCCAACATCACCATTTCGCTTAAGAATTAAAAGTGGAAAAACTTTAACGAACGTATTAAAATTATATTTCCGCTTGAAATTTGAGAGGCAGCAACACTTTCTGCTTCCGGTGTTGACCCAGTTCTTTCGTAGTTTTGCATTTTCTTTTGTTGTTGCTTCCTCCAGCTGCACTCTTAAGCGCACTATTAAAACCAGCACGTAAACAATAAACTAATTTTTTGCAACGTTTATTCTTTTCTCTTTTTATTTCACTTTGTTTGCTGCAACAATGTTGCATTGCAAGCAACTTTGGTAACACAGCACAAAGCAGCATAAAAAACGTATTAAGTGGTGGGCGAAAAAAAAAGTACGAAAAACTACACTCGTACTTGCAGTTAAGCAGAAGATAAAAAGTTTTTTTTTCTGTTTTTCCTACGAAAAGCTAAAAATTAACATTCAGCAAAACCCCATGAGTGCGGTAAAATTTCAGCAGTTTTAAAGATTAAAGCAAATAATTGCCTTTGACTCGAAAATTCTCTTTTGAATTAAATTTACTTAAATTTTTTAAAGCATAATCTTAGGCGCTACACAAATTATGACACTCATAATTATGCTGTAGGCATTGGCATTGACTTAAGTTCATTTTTGTTAATTGCCTGCCGAGAATACTCGTTGCCAGTGTAATTAGTTAATTCCTTTTTCTGTCACCCTTGACAATTAGCGCGCCAAATACCAAAATAACAAACATGGCGACATTTTTCGGGTAATGCCACCGCCACAGCGTTAAGCTCAATTTAAGAAGTTGCTACAGTTTTGAATTGTAATTTCAAGCAAAAGTTAAGTTAGCAAAAAACCCAATTACTTTAGAAAATGTTTTCACTTTTGCTGTTTTGGTTGGTAATAAGCAGTTTGGAAACTTGGGCACTAATACAACGAGAGTTTTCGAGAAGATTCAAGATAAGCGCTGAAAGTTTGCGATATGGTTTTTCTGCACTACCTGAAATCGATTTTAGCGATCTTTCATCAAGATAACGGGTATACACAAGATATGACCTTTTAAAGAGGCCAGACATCCAAAATTTTTGAAGTCAAAGCAGAGGATCAGAATAAACTAATTTCAAAAATCTCAGTTCGAAAAAAATTCAGTTGGAAAATTTCCAATATAAAAACCATGTTTCAAAAGAAAATAGTTTATGTGCGAATAGATTATTTGCGAAAGTGCGGTTTTTATTGAAACTTTCAGTTAAAATCTCATTGTACGGAGTTCTCTTGGAACGATTTGTTCTGATCGCCACTATAACTTAGAACCTAAAATATTTTCTTATTTTTAGCTTAATTCTCGAGTCATTACGTAAAAAACTTTTTATCGCACTCCTTATGTGAACATATCTCAAGTATTAACTGAAAACTGAATAGACACTTAAAATTTTAAGAAGGCAGCTTAGAAATATCATACATCAAATTTTTAGCTTTAATCAATAACTTAAAAAAAAAAAAAATTCTCGAGCTCTTGTACTGTAACTTAAGTTGCAGATTGGAAGTTATATGACAAGTTTATACAGTTTTTTATTTACCATACACAACAATTCACAATTGTTAGAAAGTTCAGAAAGTTCACAAACTCTTTATTCATAAGTTTACACTACTTTTTACATAAAACACGATGCTAGTTCGACATGTCACAAACTGAAATTGAGCAAACTGATCGATGTAGACTTTTTGGCTCTTTACACTAGGCAAAACTGTATTTGTTTGAATTCAAATCGTATGAGCTATATTGTGTGATATATTAACATAGATAGAAAATACATAAGAAATACATTATACATAGAAAATACATTACATTATTAAAAAGTAAGATTTATAAATTTAAAGTGAGGGATCATTGTTCTTTGATTTCATAAAATGGAATTTCCCAGGCGCTTCTTCAGGTGTGAGATATTTTTAAATACTCCTCAAAATTGTGGTTCTGGTAATTTCGAGATAAGATAAATGTTATCAAACAGGAAAAAAACTCACATTGTTAAGCACACAAACATTTTTTGAACCTTAACCGTCAGGCACTAGAATCAGTGAAGGCATTTTCGGTACTGATCTCAGTACATTTGCGTTGTGAAATATCGTCTTTGGTACATTCGACAAGTGGCCCATTTGGAACATTTTCAATACATTTCGAATATTTCTAATAATTACCATTTTTTTAGTAGTTTACCGGGAAATATGCCTGGACCTGCTAACCTTTTTTTTTTGTAAAGAAAAAAAGTTAAATCTTTGCTGAATTTTTGTAATTTTAATATAAAATCTTCATGTTCATGTCGAAAAGTACATTCGCCATCTAAAAAGTACATTTGAAGTCTCCATTTAGTACATTTCCACAAAACAGCAGGCTTGGCTGTGTACCTCGCCATACAGTGGCGTAAGGTGAGCATTTTCCGGAACGAAGAACTAAAATTCCGTCTCCTGTCTCAAACCAACAAATAACATTACAAGAGGGCTTGCTAAATTTCTGGGCATAAGAATGGGTCTCTAACCTCACCTTCGGGTGTTATTGCTGTTTAATCGGAAAATTGCCTCATTAACCCAAACTAACCTATCGAGGTAGAATTCTGATTAAAAAACTTGTCAGCCTCAGTTCAGTGTATCTCTGATTTTCTACATTTCAAAAAGTGTCATAGTTTTCGAAACTCCCACAAAATATAAAAAGTGAATTTTCGCTGATCCTGACAAAATTCGCACTTACAATTTTTACGCTCGCCCACTGTGAGCAAAGGCGGCATAAGGAGTAACAACACATCCATTTGTGGTTGTAGCAAATCTGCTGCTGCTACTGCTAATGGTTGTTGAAGATTGCGCGTTACGCCACATAATGAGGCTAACGATAGCAACGATGATGCTCATAATTATGATGATGATGATGACGCAAAATATCATAACCTAATAAACCGCATTAACGATGAGTCCGCGTGGAACAATTTTAAGTTTAAATGTACATAGATTGTGGATGGTTTTAAGTTGCTGCATTTTAAATTTTTAAATGTTGCAAAAGCTCTCAATTTGCAAAATTTCTACCCTCACTGACTATGTATAAGTTAAAAGTAACTTTTTATGATAATGGCCAAAAAGTTTTTGCAAATTCCCTCTAAAGTGTAAATTAAGTCAATAAATTCCAGCGAAATTTTTGCATGTGGTAAAACAACATTTTCACGTATTTTTATGTTAATTGCTGGCACAGCGAATTTTTGTTGCAGCAACAATTTGGAAATTTTTGAAAACAACTTCCGGCGCACAGCAATGGCGTCTACTTCCGCTTGACATAGTTTTCCATTTGGAAATTTAGTGCTGCTACAATTTTGTGCCATTTCTAAGTGCGCCACAGAAATTTACACTCCCACTGCTAAAAAGCGCCACTGTTAGGCCACAATTAAATGTGAAACTTTTGCAAATCAGCAGCCAGTGCGCTTTAGCGCTTGTGTATTGCAATTGTTTTAGCACTAGAAAAGTAGGCAAACGGCAAAAGTTATGAGCGAAGTTTTTAAAGTGATTTCATTTTGCACTTGGCAGTTAAAAGCGCGAATTTGTAAATTGGCACATTATGATTTTTTTTTTTACTTTAAATGTTAGATTTTTTCATAAAGTTTCAAGTATGTTGGGCAGCTAAGTGCCTGAGAACTTTCAACTACTTGGTTGGAGATTACGGACACAGTGTGCAATGCAAAAGGGGATTGACGTTTATTTGAATATTTCGTAAGCGAGTGAAAATTTGACTGAATGGGAGAAATCGTTTCAAAATTAATCGATGAAAAAGTTTTTGAGAATTTCAACTTAAAATTAAAACAAACAAGTTAAGGTGTAATCTTCGGCCAGGCCCAAACTCACATACCCTACACTGCACTGAAAGTAACTTTTAAAATAAATGTTAAAAAGACGTTGAAGAGGTTGAATAAGTCGAAAAAAATGTGAAATTTTAGAAAGATTGACAGAGGTAGTTAAATATATGCAAAATGTTGAAAAAAGTTGAGAGAGGTGAAAAAATTTTGAACAATTCAAAATTGAAAAAAATTCGAAAAAATTAAAAAAAAAACTTATAAAGAAAGTTGAAAAAGTCAAAAGAATATGGAAAATGTTGAAAAAAATCAAATAGAAATGAAAAATTTTAAATATGCCACGCCCACTTCTATTACATTTTAGCACAATAGCTTGTATAGTTTGCGATATATGCCGCAGTTAAATTCAAAATTTAATGCGGTAACACACCCACTGGTACAATCCAGCCCAGTTTTGTTACCAAAACAGCTTTCCATAAGCAAACCCCTTGCACCAAATTTTATTATGATTGCTCACATATTTCGATAAATTTGCCACTTACCGTATTTCGTTTGTACGGGAGGTGCCACGTCCACTGATGCTATTTCAGCCACTTTTGATTCAGATATACTCTATAGCACCTGAACCACTTACATTAAATTTCATAGCAATTGCTGTAGTAATTCACTTAAAACAGCGCTAACAAATTTTTGTTAATAGGGAGGTGCCACGCCACCTGATGCAATCCCGTCAAAATTCAATTATTTTTTGAGCTCATTGTAACATAGTACACCAAATTTTATGAAGATTACTCTCACAGCACACTTTCTATAACAATAAACGCTTTTTGCTTGTATGGCAGATGCCACGCCCACAGGTACTATTGGACCAAATTTTTGTAATAACAGACCTTATAGCAAGTATATCAACCTCACTAAATTTCATAACGATTACGTTGTTAGTTCTCTTAATATAACGTTTATTAATATTGTGGGCGGTGCCACGCCCTCCAGCGAGTATTTTCAGTAAAGTGGCTGAGCTTGTATTGATGACTGATTTCAGAGGCTCATCTCCAAAATTTTTATGAAAATCGTTGTGCCAATTTTGAATCAAAATTTTTAACAGTTGAAAAGTGCCACGCCCACTTTTACGATTCCACCCACTTTTATCACAATTCAAGATATATTTGATATGTATCAAATTTCATCGCAATATCTTGAACAGCTTATAAGATATGGTACTATAAATTATAAAATTTAGGGCTGTGCCACGCCCCTGTACGATTCTTTGGAAAACAGATTTTCATTCTAACCCTAATTTGGTTCACATGTGCACCAAATCACCAAGTTTCATAAAAATTGAAGCAACTTTTTTCAAAAACGGCCTGGGTAAATATACATAGAGTATGGGCGGTAGGCGTGTCCGTCAACCCATTTCGCCCATTTTTAATAGGAAGATGCCTGCAAGAAGGTGTGACCTATGTGTGAAAGTTTCATTCAATAAGCTTTCTTGGTTTTCCCGTAAACCTGATTTCAAAAGACGGACAGACAGACAGACAGACAGACAGACAGACAGACAGACGGACACCGCTAAATCGACTCAGGTGGTGACCCTTTTACTTTTCCGTACCTGCCACGTCCCCTTCTATGTGTTGCAAACGGAGAGACAAAGTGAATATACCCTCGGTGTAGGGTATAAAAATTACACCAAAAGAAGAATTGGTCGATTAGGGAAGAATGAATACTCTTTGGAGAAAAATATGGTATTCCAAAATTTTGGGCATCTCTATGAAAGAGCACTCTAAATTTGTAGTAACTTTTAGAGTAAATTTCCTTGTGCGATTTTTCCATTCCTGAGAAAAGTGCATATCAATTTTTGTTAGACATCAGGCCCATATATCTGTATGAGTAATTTTAAATTCTTTTGTTTATTTTGTGATCACTGATACTATGCCATCGATGTTGCAAGCGGCCCGAAAACACCAGCCTCTTTTTCTTTCACAAATTTTCGCACTTGACTGGCTGCCAACTTTTTTCATAATTTTGTATTAAATTTTGCAATTTAATACTTTCCACACGCTTGCAGCCAAACAAAAAGCAAAATTCAAAGTGTGTCACACAGTTTGCTTTACTGCTGCTGCCTGCTAGCCAACAAACAGCAAATGCACAGCTGTGATGATTTCAGTTGATACATTTTGGTAATTGATATGTTGGTCATTATGGCAGAAGCACGTTTTAGACCACAAGTGTGACAGCTTGAGCTCTCAGCACCTGTAAAGTTGTAACCCTGTCTAAACATTTCTGTGGTTTCCTACATAAAATTGACAGACAAGCGGTTGTGACGCATATGGATATGCTTGCACACCACAAAAAAACAACAAGGACACACACGCACACATTAACACACAACACTTGTTCGTAGGACAATACATTACTTGCACAATGCAATGCAATGCAACCGCAATAACCAAAATCGACCACAAATGTTGACCGCATGTTGCCTTTACTGCTGTGCCTGATTTGAGGTATACTCGTACAAGGACATTTGAAGATGTGCAAATGAGAGGGATGTTGAATTTCTATATGATATGACAACAGTTTTGAGGTTTCTTACTTCATTTGTCAAATTGATTAAATCGTACTCACGTAAATACAGAAACTTTTAAAGGCTTCCTTTCAATGCTAAAGAATTGCGTTCAATGTGTTGAAAAAAAGGAGGGATTAACTTTTATACCGAGTTATAGTACCAAGCCGTACAGGAGCGATTCCCGGCCTTAAAAAAATATAATTTTCACCTAAAGCGGTAAAAAGTACAATTTTTTGTGGTGTAAAGTTAATGACTTTTGGCAAAAATTTGATGACAATTTTTTTTTGGTTTGAAGAGCATTTCACCAAAATCGTCGAATTCCCGGCTATTTTAGAAATTTTTAATTCATACCAAGCCCCTGGCTTCGGCATGAAATGATAGGCTTGGAAACCCAACTGGGATTTTTCAATAGATTTTTAAAAAATATATAGCCACTGTGGCTATTATTTAAAGAAAACAAAATAGATAAAGGCTGGTGTCACCTATCATAGAACCATAATTTATATATAATATAATTTAGTGCAGCCCTATGTAATCTTTTATTATCATACCTATGCGGTCGTTTTCAGTACGTTAGTAGCAAAAATAAAACTTCATCCCTGTTAAATGTTTTATCCGGTGTTCCTCAGGGTTCGGTGCTAGGTCCCTTATTGTTTATGTTGTTCATAAATGATATTGTTAACTGTTTCTCAGTATGTCAACATCATATTTATGCTGATGATATACAAATGTATGAACTGTTTCCAAAACAACGGAAATGTATTAATTGAAATTAATCTTAAGCTGGGAAGACTTTCCGAATGGTCCTTGAATAACGGACTGATGCTGAACCCATCAAAAACAAAGGCAATGATTATTGACAGAAGCAGAGCCAAAATTGGTCATAATCTTTTGCCACTTTTTTTAAATAATGCTCCAATAGAGTACGTCAAAACAATTAAAAATCTTCGTATTTATTTCAACAACTACTTTACATGGAACAATCATATGAATAGCATCGTAGCTAAGATTTATGGTGCGCTGCGTGGTCTCAGCCCTACTTCCAAGTATCTACCAATTGACGTTAAATTAAAGCTTGTTCGGTCGTTCATACTGCCGATAATACTTTACGGATGTGAATTATTTTCAAATCTGGATCAGCTTTTGCTCAGAAAACTATCGGTAGCTTTTAATAACTGCGCGAGATTTATATTTAACGTGAATAGTCATCAACACATTTCAATTTACACAAAAAAAATTTTTGGTTGCTCATTGCACGAGATGTTAAACTATCGCACCGTTGAGTTGCTTCATAAGATTATGTATAGCAAGGAGCCAGATTATCTTTTTGAGATTTTAAGATTTGCTAGAACCCAAAGGACTGTGCAACTTATACCACCACGTCACAAATACCTGACAACCTCTCGGCAATTTTTCGTGCATTCGATAGTTCAATGGAATATGCTACCAACTCATTTGAGACGAATTAGAAATGCAAATGTTTCCGGGCGTGAACTATTTAAGTATATTGCTGGAGATCTCTAGAGTTCCTTAACTTCTTCTTTCCTTCCCTCCCTTTTCTTTTCTTTATTTCTCACTTTTCTTTATTTCTCCTATTCCTATATCATTAATTTAATTAAGTATCTTTCCATTAACTTTTATATATACATATCAGTAATTATTTTGAAATTTTAGTCTTAATTTTAATTTAATTTAATTTCATGTTTTTATTTTATTTTAAGTTTTGAATTATGTTTGCTTGCACATACTAAAAAGAGAAATCTTATTTGTACAATGAATGAATAGATAAATAAATAAAATAAATAATCCTGAAATGATCAAATCAAGAAAGCTTTCTACGAAGATTAATGAATCTTAAACATTTAATGACACAGTCGCTATTCGAACGAAAGGGAAATCATCGATAAATGGGCGTGTTAGCTCAATAGTAGCAAAATATCTATGTATAAATAGGCAGTTTCAAAGTTTCAAAGCACACAATATAATTGGTTATATTATTTTTTTTTGGAACGGCAGTGCAGAATGTAATTTGGTTTTCAATAGTAGGCGGTGCCACGTGTCTAACAAAAAATACGTTGGCGTGGCACCCAATGGCATATGCAGACCTATCGGTTTACTTCTTAGAGGGATTCACGCCTTTACTTTTTGTCTCTTCTTCTAACATTTATAAAAAAATCTATATGTAATTAGGGGAGAAGTGGGGGTCGTGGGCATAGTTTTGTTTTCGGCTTATAATTACCGACCTAGTGCATATTATTTGGACATATGGGTATCTGTGTAAAGCTAGACACCTAAGCTAACTAATTATAAAGAAACATACTTGATTCCGTCATGCAAAAAAATTTTACATGGACTTTCGTAAAATCGTCATTTTGAGAAAAAAATTTTTTTAGGGGGGGTTGTGGGCACCCTTAGAAAAAATGCTAAAAATGGAAAAATATGAAAAAAAAAACCACAACTAATATGAACAAAATGACAGTTTATTAATCTCAAAGCCTGCATAGGATTTATTCATCGTCGGAAATACAATTTTGACATGTATAATAGCTTGCCCGCATGCCCGCACATTTCAAATGAAAAGCTCGATCGCAGATGTTACAATTGATGGAGTTGGCTGCGGTCAATTGGCGTGGCAAAAATTTCAAACAAAACAAAATTCTATGGAACTAAAGTTTAAAAAACAATATCAATCATAGTAGGCTACGTTTACCGTTCATATTTTTTGGTGGAATTTTTTGTGATTTCGTGGAAAAAAACGGGTGCCCACAACCCACCCAATTTTTGTGCCCACAACCAACTTTAGCAGACATTTTAAAAAGTAATGAAAAAATGTTTATGCCTAAATTTTTTGGTTCAAATCGATATTGTTCCATTCAGCATAATACTTCGACTAAATAAAAATACATTACACTTACCTTTCCAATCGATCCACTTTGATTGATACACTATTGAAAATGTTTGAAAAAAACTTCACCACCTTTTCAAAGCCCAAAAAAAACCAATTCGTTCATATCCAAAAGCAAACGCGTCCGTTTAATTTGATATTTGGCATGAATCATACATAGGGTAATTACCCTTGCGAATGACATTACCAACGAAACTCAATCTTCATTTTGTGAAAAGATACGTAGGGGTGCCCACAACCCCCACTTCTCCCCTACTATTTTCCGAATATCTCATGACCTCGAGAGCTCACCACTGCATACGCTCTACCTCCTATAAAAGCTAAAAGCTTAGCATATTAGTACATCAAGGTTGTTTTCCATAGAAATAAAGTAATATTTGTTACAAAGACGGTTTGTGATAAAATCGAACATTGTTCAGAGTGAAAAGAGGCGGGCTAAAGCAAGTGGAAATAGCATGTTCCTTAGAAGAAAAATATTTGAATTTTCACTTCAAGAAGTTTATCAAACACTAGCCTAGAAAGCAAATGAATAGGCTGGGACAAGTGGGTGTGGCATTTTCCTCAGGTGGACAAAAAAAGATCCAGCTCTGCAACATTTTTCAAGGTAATATATTGAAATTTGTGTTAACGACACTTACGGAAAAGTCATTCTCCGGTCAAAAACTGGGTAAAATATGTAGTTATGACTCTGGTATGATGAATTTTGACTACTGGGCGTTGTTCCAGTGGTTGAAATAATATTGAAATATGAATTC
This sequence comes from Tricholauxania praeusta, assembly GCA_949775025.1. NCBI lineage: Eukaryota > Metazoa > Arthropoda > Insecta > Diptera > Lauxaniidae > Tricholauxania > Tricholauxania praeusta. Next base: position 56,236,792 of record OX459028.1, on the reverse strand, counting down.
AAAGACAGTAGAGGAAAGAGATAGGTTAAACTTTCTTTAAAAAATATTGCAAGAAGGTCTATGAGGAACACATCGGACGTCTTCCAAGACAGCAATGTGTAATCTGGAAAAAAACGCTTGATGCTAAAAGTCTGCGGTTCAGCTGCAACTGATGACGCGTCAACGTAGTTGATGCCCTATATGTAAATGTCTCGAAAGAGATTAATGGAGTAAGAAGTGGTAGAGGTAGTGATAGTGATACATGTGGATGTATGTTCCTTTAACAGGAAAATACGTTACCAAGGTTAAACAAATGGACTGAGTTTGGTGAAATTTGGTAGATGGAGATAAATTGAAACCTAAAAAGGGTATGAAAAACTCTGCGTTCTTTAGTGGACGTCACATCACTGCTGATCTGCTGCATCGACTTTTATTGATTCCTGAATAAAGACATATTTTTGAGTGGGTGGTGCTACACCCTTAACAGGAACATACTTACATTACGTACTCATAAACTAATGGAGCGATTTTGATGAAATTTGATGCGAAGACAGATTAACCTTGAGGAAATATGTACGTTTTTTAGTGGCTGGTGCCACGCCCCTAACCAGAAAACATGTTTTCATAGCTATAATAATGTACTGATTTTGTCAAAATTTCGTTTGAATACAGATTTTACTCCGAAGAAAGATATTTGTTTTTTAGTGGGCGGTATCACGACACTAACAGAAAAAAAAAAAGTTTTCACTTCTAAAATAATAGACAAATTTTGATGAAATTCGGTATGGAGATTGATTGAGCCCTAAGAATGGGATAGAGCTAGTGGTAGGGATAGGGCAACATAATGACTGAGATGTGAGGAAACATAATCTTTATTACTTTTTTAAAAATCGCGAACAACAGCAAGTACTAAACACTAATTTTTTCCATGTGTAGTTTATCATTTTTCAACTTTTACTTAATTTGGTTGTATACAAGTTACGAAATCTTATTAATTGGAAAGTACGTGAACAAAAATACTATATCAAGCATTAACTTACTGCTTGATTCAGTCCCTCGAAGTTGTGAGATTCGTTACATAACTTTTTTATGCTCTTTAAAACTTACGATATCGTACATATTTTCATTGCAATATAAAATTTTTCATTACCAAACTTCCCAAAAATATAAAATGTTCACGTGATGATCACGTAGCATAAAGCTGCGCCTTGATTTTTGTTTTTTTGTACAATTTCCCATCATGTAATCGAGTGGAACGTGTTCCCAAACCTACAGCAACGTTTTTCACCAAAGTAAAAATGAAATGAAGAAAAAAAAACTTTAAATACTTCCTTAAAAAAAAATAGAAGATTTTCCACAATGACTGCAAAAAGCAAAAGTTCATAATATGTGAAGATAAAAACGAGAAAACTCATATGCCGAAGAAAAACCAAATGTTAGATACGAGAAGTCGATTATTGCCTGCAATTGGACGGTCACTGACTGCGCGTCCATTTGGACTGCAGACACTACGTGACTTCGTCTCTTTGTCAGTGTCGGTAGTGTTTTTAAGTGTATTGTAATTTTGTTATTATTATTTTCTAATAATATTTGCAGTTACTAATTAATAAATTTTGTGTTTAATTTAGTGTCGTTTCTTAAAAAATTGCATGATTATATTAATAATTTTGCTTTAATTTTGTGTTTTGTTTATTTTGCGTTACACACAAACATACATTTATGTTAATATTAACTTACTTTCTGCAAGCAAAATAAATCAGTGTAAGCAGTGCAACAGTTTTGTTTTTGATTCGCTTTTGTGCTTTGTTCGTATACAAAGCTAGACTTTAAACTCTGTTGTGTTTGTTGTTGCTGCTTAGCGGGTGAATTTTTTGCTTGATTTTTAACCCTTTTTGCACTGCTCTAAAAATATTTTAAATTGCTTTCTTTTTTCTTTTTTAAGATGGATTATTTTTCCTCAGAAAATTTGTTAGCTTGCTCTCTAAGAGATCAGTGCAAAAGCCAAAATATATTGAATTCTATGTTTTCCTGTTCAGGTCCCTGTGAACAGGTGTTTCATGCCTCTTGTGTAAACTTAGCAAAATCTGTTACTGATTTATTATGCTCTGTCCATTCGGGCCTGCAATGGTACTGTCCATCTTGCAGACCCCTTTCCCCGTCGGTCTTTTACGAAAAAATTAAGCAATTTGGGGAAAATCTTAACAATCTGAATAATAATTTCAGAGATATTCTTAACTATTATCCCCAAATTGAAAAAAGCCTTAATGAGGCTATTTCACCGGATGTTAGTTTGCAAAATAAAACTATTACCGAGGCTACTATGGTTTTTGCTTCCACTCCTTCGATCTCCACTTTACCTAAACAAGCTATTCCCTTAAAGAAGAAAAAAAAATCTAAGAGGAAATTAAACAAGAATCTGGGTAATGTGGGGAGAGCGAATAGTGCGGGCATCAGTCGTGACAAAACTTCCGTGGATTGCTCTCTAATTTCTTCTCCACCTATTCGCAATTTTCCTGCTACTATTTCTGTAACTAACCCTCCGTCCCCTTCCTCCTCTTTAATTACTCCTCTTTCGATTTCAGTTATTCCCAATCCACGGGAGGTTGATGCGATTGTGCCTCCTGTTTCTTTGCAGGCATTGCCAAGGTTAAAATCTATTTTTATTTCACGACTTCAACATAACACTACCACTGACAATGTTAAAAACTTTATCAGACAAAAACATATTATTCCTGCCGACGCCTTCATTTCATGCAGGAAAATCGGTAATAAAACAACTCATGCGTCTTTTAAAATTACAGTGGCGACTTCTTATTTTTCTGCCATTCTAAATTCTAATGCATGGGTAGATAATATCTTTATTTCTGAATTCAAGTCGAAAAAAATTAATAAAACTGTCCGACACACTGTCCGTTCCAATTCAAAAAACTGAAACGGCTATCCCTTTACTATCAAAATGTAAGGGGTTTGCGTTCCAAGACGCAAGATATCTTTTTATCAACTCAGAATTTCTCTGAGGATATTATCGTGTTTACCGAAACTTGGTTAAACAACAGTTTTCTCAATATGGAACTTTTTGATAATAGTTTCCATGTTTTTAGAAGAGACAGACACTTGGAAGATCTTTCTTCTGTTGGTGGAGGCGTCTTAATAGCTATAAAAAATCATTTAACCAGTTCATTAGTTGAAATTGCCTGTGCATCTAATATTGAACTGTTATGTGTTAAGGTCACACATTGTAACTCTAATTTATACATTCTTAACACTTATGTTCCTCCAAATAGTAGCGCAGATGTCTACGAATGTCTTTCGATGGCCGTAGAATATATTATTAATGAACTAGACACTAATGACGACATTTTGTTGTTAGGTGACTTTAATCTGCCTGACCTAAAATGGACTCCTTCGGACGATGGTACATATTTTTATGCATCTTGTCCAAAAACTCGACAACAACAAATTTTTGTTGACGAAATACTTTCAAATTTACAACAAGTAAGTTGTATAACTAATTGCCATGGACGACAACTTGACTTAGTCTTGGCTACAAATAGTAGCAATGTTATTGTAAGAAATGCTATCCATGCTCTGTCTACGGTAGATTCCTATCATCCACCTTTGAGTATTGTGTACCAATCTGACAATGAAAATTTGACTAATGCATGTTCATCCATTAATATTTACGAATTCAATTTTAAGAAAGCTGACTTTTTAAAATTGAATGAAAACTTAAGAAATAAATTAGACGACTTACTCATTTTTTTTAATAACAATACATTTGATGATTGCATTAAATTTTTCTATGGTGAACTTTTTTCTGCCATAGCATTGTCGGTTCCATATACAAAAAAGTACGTCAATAATTCCTCGTACCCCTGGTATACAAAGGATTTGAAAAAAGTTCGCAATGGCCGTAATAGGGCATGGAATAAATACGTTTGTAGCCAGGACCGTAATGACCTTGTTGCTTATCAGCGACTGTTTCTTGAATTTAAAGATATGTCAGCTTTGGTTTATTCTGAATATTTGAATAAAATAAGGCTGAATATTCTTCATGACCCCAAAAATTTTTGGGGTTTTATTAATTCTAAAAAAAAATCTGACGGGTTTCCATCTGAGTTTAAAACAGTTGATGGGCTCACTAGCGACCCACAAGTTATAGCCGGGTTGTTTGCTAATTTGTTTAATGAATCGTTTTCTACGGATTTATTTAGCCCTGAAATCAACTATTTTGAATATATGGATAACGACCCTTTAGTTTCGGTTAATGAGATATCTTTCTCTCCTGACCTAATAGAGAAATATATTTCATCTGTTGATGATGACTTGAGCTCCGGGCCGGATGGTATTCCTGCGACAGTTTTAGTAAACTGCAGCTCTGTGCTGAGTCAGCCCCTCAGTATTTTATTTAATAGATCAATTCAAGAAAGCTATTTTCCTAAATTTTGGAAAAATGCATACATTAGCCCCATTTTCAAGAAAGGGTGTAAAAATGATGTTTCAAACTACAGGCCCGTGGCTAAGTTATCATCAATACCGAAAATTTTTGAACATATTATATACGATCAGGTTAAGGTGTGCTGTGGTGAAGTCATAACAACTCGTCAGCATGGTTTTGTTAATGGCAGATCTACAGTTTCTAACCTCCTTGATTTCACTTCTTTTGCGTTAAGCTCTTTAGACTCTGGTGGGCAAGTTGACTGCATCTACACTGACTTCAGTAAAGCATTTGATAAATTACCACATAATTTGATTTTGTTTAAGTTAAAGAAGCTTGGATTTCCCTTAAGTTTTGTCAGCTGGATTGAATCTTATTTATCTGATCGCTCGTATCAAATAAAATTTAGGAGAGTGTTTTCCTCCCCATTTAGCGCGACATCAGGTGTTCCACAAGGAAGCCACCTGGGGCCGCTCCTGTTCATTTTAGCAATTAATGACGTTACACATGTTATTAAAAACTCCCATCTGTTAGTATATGCAGATGACATGAAAATTTACAGGAACGTAAAGGGGGTTGGTGACACTATTCCACTTCAGTCTGACTTGAAATCCTTTGAAGTTTGGTGTTCTAAGAATAACTTACATCTTAATCCTGATAAATGCCAAGCTATGATTTTTACCAGGAAGAAAACTATTGTGGAATTTGATTATAAATTAAAAGATAAAAATATTTGTCGTGTCGATGTAGTCAAAGACCTAGGTATACATTTTGATACTAAGTTGACTTTTAATGAGCATATTAATCAAATTTGTAAAAAATCCTCATCTCTGCTTGGCTTTATTAAGAGGTGGGCAAAAGAATTTAATAGCCCTTTAGTAACGGTGACTTTATATAATACAATAGTGCGCCCTCACTTAGAGTACGCTAGCCAAGTATGGTCACCATTTTATAATATTCATATAAATAGAATTGAAAGAATTCAAAAAAATTTTATTCGTTTTGCTCTCAATGGCTTAAATTGGATTGACCCTTTAAACCTTCCTCCTTATGAGGATCGTTTAAAGTTATTACATATGCAGTCTTTGAGCTCGCGTAGAAATATTGCGGATATACTTTATCTGCATCAACTTGTAACTGGGTCTCTTGCTGCACCAGAGCTTCTTAATTATATACATTTTAATAGTAATCGGAGGAGTACTCGTAACTCTTATCAGTTATTTTATCAACCGGTTAGTAGAACTAATTATATGGCTACAGCTCCTTTTAATCGCATGACAACTCTTATTAATAATTGCGAAGTTTATAACATTAGCTTGTCAAAAGGTCAACTCAAGCTTAGACTTAAAACTAACTGTAGCTAAATTTGTAGCTTAATGGTGGTGTGAATTTTTTTTGTTTGTGTTGTCCGAGCCCCACAGCATGCTGGGTAAATTTTTTCTAACATTTATGCCTTGGACCACGTAAATTTATACATATAATTATTTTAATATCTATATGTCTATTTTTACATGGTGTGAGTGGGTATGTTGAGAAAGTGCGATAAAGCTAAGAAAAAATTATAAAATAAATAACAAATTAATGTGCATGATAATTTTTTCTATTCCATTTTTTATTGAATAAGCTTTTTACTTGGTATAAAGCTTCAATGCTAAATAGCTAAGAAGGCTATAATAGCTGTAGTAGCTAAACTCTATTATTATTATTAAATCTGTTGCCTTACGTTACACGCGCGACAGCAGCCGCAGTCTGTTGTCGATTATTTGAGCGGCCTAGCATTTTGTGACAAATACTGGTGCTGCTGCTGCAGTATGATGAGAATGAATATTTGCACGCAGCAATTTTGACATTTCTGGTATTTATTTAATTTATTATTTGTTGAAATGCACAAAACTCTTATTCACTCTTATGTTTCGCATTTTGTACAGATGAGTTATGATGAAGCTGACATTCATTGGGTTTACCCTTGAAATAGTGCTTGGAGAAAAGCAGATGTCCGTATATCGGATTAAAAAATGCTTAAATGATTTTATGGTTTTTTTAGTTTTTTTTTCAGCGGAAAGTTCGTGCAAAATATGATATTACTCTCCAAGGTTTTTTTAGTACATTTATTCATTATATATATTTTTTTTTGGGCCTAAATGTTTGAAATGATTTTCATCTATATCCCTTTATTCAGTATTTTTTTTGGTAATTTCTCCATTATAAATTCAATTCCGTATTGCGTTTCGTAAGTTATTGATTAAAGTAGAGTATAAATTTTCTTGAAATTGACTCAAATGTCAGTCAACTGAAAATGAACAGCAACAGCAATAAAAACCAACAACAACAACTAAAGAAAGTCAACAATATTTTTATAAATTTTATTTGCGTAATTTGTGAATTTTATTTATAATTTTCTTGTTATTTCTTTTTAAAATTCTGTTACTCGTATTGTGCGAGTTTGAACAAAACCCTTAGAAATTGAAAGCAGCATAAAGGATCTGTTTTTAATAAACGTATTTGCTGATGCCATATAAATGTGTGTTTATGTATACATATGTATAATATTAGGGTGTCCATGAGTTCCATTTTTATCGTGAAATTTCATTCTCATTAAAAAACTTAAGTAACATTTTTTAGGTTTTTTTTTCGAGACCTTTTACGAAATTCGTTTTTACGAAATTAACTAAAAAAATCTAAAGGGAAAATTTTTGACTCACTTGCCAAATACGGTATGTTTAAAACACTTTTTAGACCAGCACTTGTTTGTGGAGGTTATCTCTTTCCAAAAACCCTATTTGAATCAAAAATTTAGCTGAACTTAATAGATTCCAGCTTATTACTGTACGGCTAGAATGTACTAAATATTTTTCTCCTGAATGTGTTGGCAGGAAGAAAAAATTCTTTTGAGTCGTAACATCGGAATGCGGAAATCATCACCTCAAAAAAGTTCTGCAGCAATAAAACCAGAAAATTTATTTAAATTTCTGAGCACCTCCAGCGTTGTAGAATTACCCTGGATTAAATAGGTTTGGCTCAAAATGACTCAAAATGAGCTGAGATTTTTAACTTTTTTTGAAGTGAAAACTTCTTATGGCACGTTGTGCGGCTGAGGAAAAAAGTATAAACTCGCGACACCGACCGTCATCGGGATTCCCCGTCATGAATGCGATAGTAAAATTAGAATGTTCTTTGAAGACTTGGGAAACGAACTCGATTTCGGAATTTTGAAGACTTGGGAAACGAACTCGATTTTGGAATTTTGAAGACTTGGGAAACGAGCTCGATTTTAGAATTTTGAAGACTTGGGAAACGAACTCGATTTCAGAAATTTTAAGACTTGGGAAACGAACTCGATTTCAAATTTGGAAGACTTGGGAAACGAACTTGATTTTGGAATTTTGAAGACTTGGGAAACGAACTCGATTTTAGAATTTTGAAGACTTGGAAAACGAACTCGATTTCAAAAAAATTTAAAAAACATTGCCTACTTATAGGCGCTATTAACAATTTGCCCCTAAAAGTATGCAACACTTTCTGACAAATTTCAAAATAGCGCCTAAAAGTAGGCAACGATTTTAAAAATTTCAGAAATGTTGTCTACTTTTAGGCGCTATTTTTGAAATTTGTCGGAAAGTGTTTCATACTTTTAAGGGTTAATTATCAAAAGCGCCTAAAAGTATGCAACGTTTTTTGAAAAAATTGGCCCATGAAAGTATGCAATTTTTTGGAAAAAATTTTTAAATTTGTAGCATACATATGTTGACTTCCGGTTAGCTGTTGCTCAGTCAGCAAATTTTTCTCTGCAAGCGCAGTCGAAAGCAGAGCCAGCAGCCCAAAGCAGAGAAAAATCTGAAATACCAGGCCACGATGAACCAGCAGCAAGCAAATTTGTTTTTATGAAAAACTTTAAAACGTTAATAGTTTTTTTAAGAACAAGCAGATTTTTTTGAAGTCATTTGTGTTTTGATAAACTGTCACTAGATGGCATTCTAAGCAGTTTGAATATTCTAACAGCCTTAACTCGGCAACGAATAAGCCGATTTTGATAAATGTGGTGTCATAGTGTCTGTAGGAAGAAGCATATTTTTAAGTTAAGTTTTAGAAAAATTATGTTTAAGCTATTTAGTCACAGGTCCAGGTACTTTCTTTACCTGATTTTTTCTTATACTTACATAATTCGCAATGAAGTTTCTTACTGCAATCAGAATAAATTTTTGTTCTCAAACATTAGGAATACTTAGCTCAAATTTAATTATTCACAGTTGAGGCTACTGAGCCGAATATACTTCTTCCAGCAATTTTTGAAGTGACAACTTCTTATGGCACGTTGTGCGGCTGAGGAAAAAAGTATAAACTCGCGACACCGACCGTCATCGGGATTCCCCGTCATGAATGCGATAGTAAAATTTGAATGTTCTATTGTTTCTTTTAAATAAATATTCCAAGTGGAAGACAAAAAGCAAAGCAAACACACTAACTGACACATTCCATTCTCATTCAACGATTGTTATGCTTACATGTTTGTTTCTTTCAAATTCCGCGTTGCTGCGTTGACAAATTGAGAATGAGAGCGAGAGTAAAATTTGAATACATATTCCGTTTTTGTCTTCCATTGCATTGCCATATAAAAAGAAAACGCACACATACCAACTAACACATTAACTTGCCATTAAACGATTTGTTTTCACTTCTGTCGGCACTCCCGGAGTGCAACCCGCCGTTTTTTTTTTAATACAATTTGGCCCACCTTATTATATAGATGTATATATATTAGGGTGGTTCTTAGGAAAAATAAATTGGGGTCGTCCCCTCAATCGGTTCGAAATAGTACAAAAAAAAATTAAAAACTAACGTAAAATTTTTGTTTTTAACCCCTAACAGTTATTCAAAAAAAAATAGTGACAGTTTTTAAAAAACCTCCATACCTCAAGACACGTGGAAATTATTTCAAATTTGTATGCATCAATCTTATAGACAGTAAAATGACTTTCCATATGACATCAATATATTTAAAATCTGCTCAAGAGTTTCCAACTTATAATTATTTTTAGAAAAGCCATATCCGGAACTTCACATGACTTTTTCTCGAAAACTAGATCCGGACGATACTTTTTTTGTAATATATTCTTTCTTAAAATTAAGAGCTACTTACGAAAAAGTAGGTTAAACAAATGGCGGCTTAGGTCAAATTTCATTTTGAAATAGGGTACTTAGGGGTTAAAGATAAAAATTTCAAATTATTTATTAATTGTTTTACCTTACTTCGAACCAATTGAGAGGACGACCCATTTGATTTTCGCAAAAAAGTACTCTTAAGAACCACCCTAATTTATATAAATATATACACATGTGTATATATAAACAAGTACTCGTACTCGCATGTTGTGCCATAGTATGTGTTTTTAAATTCCTGCTTATAATGTTGACTAAGGACGAAAAAAATATGCGCGCAGCACACATGCTTGCGAAAGGAATGCAATTGAAGAAATTCCTTTTTGTGTTGTCTGTTCCTGTTTTACTTTTATCTTTAAATGCCTTTAGCGAGTATATTTGTTTTCGTAAATTTTGTGATCCTGTTGGTTTTAAATTTTAACTTTCTTCTTTTTTTTTTTTTGTTATATCTTGCTTGTTGGCTTTGCTCAAGGATATGATTATCCTTTCAGAAAAAAAAAAAAATAACAAACCACAGCGTTACGTTTTTGTTTGTTTTTCTTAAATTGTGTTAGATGAATTCCTTTTGGCTGCTTAAGAAAAATTGCTTTTGCAGGACATTTGCACAATATGTATTTTTTTTTTTGAGGGAAATAATGAAGATATGTATGTCAAGAAAATTGATGTTTTTTAAATTTGTCATTATTTATTGAATGCATGTAATGCAATATGTCATCATTATCAAACCTTTGTCCTATATAGTGCATTCATTTACCACCGCTTTGAATTTCTGTTAAGATTTGCACTATTGTAATAAATTTAAGGAATTATATTTATTATATTTCTTCGATGGCTCATTTAAGAACTTATACCTTTATTTAAAAAATGTTTTTAACAATGATAAATCAATAGAATTTAAGCTATAAAGAGAACAAAAAACATGGCAAAGGCAGAAGTTTTTTTTTTAAAAAGGGAGTTTCTTTATGTTTATAAGTTGATTTTAAAAACAAAAATTTGTAAATCAAGCATTTTGCGCTATTTTATTCCTTTAACCTGTTAGAATATTGTGGTTGCAAACTACTTGCTAAGTTTTGAAAAACTGTTTTTTTTAGTTATGACTGATTTCTGCTTGTAGAGTTATTTGCAGTGATTTCATTGTATACATATAAAAAGTTAGCACTAAATGATGCTTAGCTTGTTGAAACAATCTTGGACCATTTCATCAATATTGAGGCAGGAATGATCTTCGCTTGGGTGGTAAATGGTGCTCCTTAGCTTTCAATAGTAATTCATTTGAAAAACTGATATTAACATATTTTTTAGTCACTTTACGTTTTATATTATGAAACACTTAATAAATTTTGAAATTCTTAAAGTAAAATACTTAAATAAAAAATAATAATTTAATGCTGTTCAGTGCTATTATTCTTTTTGACCAAGTGTCGCATAAGCCACTTACTTATGTGATGTTCCATCTCAGGTTGAAATTTTAACAAAAAGTAATTAATTAACATATCAAAATATTAAGTAAATCGAAATTGATGTACAATGAGATAGAAAGTACAATAGAGTTCTTTGGGTTTTCCTGATGTCCTTGTAAATATTTTTTAATATTATCGCATTAGTTTGCAAAGTTTTCAGATATTTTTTTTTTGCTCTTAAAGACGCTTACTTTGGGAGGTTTATAAGAACTTTAATGAATTTTCGAAAAATATTCCAAAATAAGGAGCACTATAATCAATCTTAGTGATAGATATTAAGTTCTTTCATATTCGAGTGCACTTTCTTTTTTTGGATTATGATGAGAGCTAATCTGAACCTGAACACTCTAGACAAAACAGTATTCATTCAGCGTCTAACGTAAACATAATCCACGGAAAATTCTAAGAAAATTTGACAAAGTAGCCATGGGTCTTAAATCAATATCGAGATTTGAAACTAAAAGATTTTTATGTATACATTTCCATGGCTACGCAGTCGATTTTATCTGTTAAAGTTTTTCATAAAATTTAATCATTTCTGAATTTTCAAGTTTTCAATTTTGAAAATTAGTAAAACAATTATTTCATTCATTAAAAAATTTTCTTTTATTATAAAAAATTTCATGGAACAAAAAAATACACAATTAGGAAATAAATTGATTTTTAAAGTATAATTTTGTCTGTTAATAAATAAAATAAGACTATCGACGCTTAAGCCTACATTGGAATCAATAATCTTACACGTACGACTTAAAAAATAAAAAAAAAAACTAAATTTTTTTTCCTATTTTGATTATTGGATAGCACTATATTTAGTGTAAAAGCTGGAAGATGTCGAAAGTATGGTCCAAATATACTAGCAAACAAAAAGGGGTACGTTACATGACAAAAAACGAAAGTGGTTTTTGTCCGCATCCATAAAAAAAGCAAAAATCTACGAAAAGCGCCGGAGTTTTTTAATGCAACTTATTTTAATATGAGGCTTAAGTGATGTGACGTTACAAACTTTGAAACTAAATAAAAAAACTTTTTAGTAAATTTACTCCGGTGGAATTTTTGAAGTGAAAACTTCTTATTGCACGTTGTGCACCACCTTAAGAAAACATTCGCGGCTGAGGAAAAAAGTATAAACTCGAGACACCGACCGTCATCGGGATTCCCCGTCATGAACGAGAGCGATAGTAAAATTTGAATGTTTTATTGTTTCTCTTAAATAAATATTCCAAGTGGAAGACAAAAAGCAAAGCAGACACACTAACTGACACATTCCATTCTCATTCAACGTTTGTTATGCTTACATGTTTGTTTCTTTCAAATTCCGCGTTGTTGCGTTGACAAATTGAGAATCAGAGCGAGAGTAAAATTTGAATACATATTCCGTTTTTGTCTTCCATTGCATTGCCATACAAAAAGAAAACGCACACATACCCACTAACACACTAACTTGTCATTAAACGATTTGTTATGCTTGCATACTTCTTTCTACGTGTGAAATTAATTTTTTGTTTCAAGTTTTCACTTCTGTCGGCACTCCCGGAGTGCAACCCGCCGGTTTTTTTTTTTTTTTTTTGAAAACATCAACATCTGAATTTTCGATAATATGCTGGATTTTCTCCAATCTTCTCATACTTGAAGTTTAGTATTTCCGGTTGTAATGATCGGATCAATGTCGGTTTTTTTCATTTTAAGCTTTGTTACGTGGGCTTTTGAAAGAAGGACTGTCCCAGAAAAGTTTTTCGGTTTTATTTTCAGTTATAAAAAATGCCCAATTAAGTTTTTGGACTTTTTTTTAAAGCTCTACGCATTAAACTTAATTAATCAATACTGTCATTGGAAATGATACATGTATTAAGAAGATTTGAAATTTCATTAGTTTGTTTGCTTGTTGCATTTCAATCCAATTACACTTTCGTCATTTGATTTCTGCATTGAAGAAGTCGACAACAAGTGAACCACGGACTGCTAGCAGGGATTTAAAAAGTTAAGTGATAACTGTGAGATGTTTTAGGTTGGCAAAAAAGTTCTTTTAACTAGGCTTAGTTGGGGTCTACACCTTTTTAGTACTTAAAAATTTATAATTTTGTAAAAGGTTGCACACGATTTTGAACCAATTTCGTTCGGCAACATGCCCCCACTTATGAAAACTGAAGACGAACAAGCTCTATCGATAGACGCTAAGTATTTGTATCGAAAAATCAATATAGTTTCTAATGGCTTTTGCTTAGAAAACTTAACCAACATGAAGTCGCAACAAATTGTTCACTCTCGTTGGTTAATCAAAGCTAGCAGGGTCTTAAGACAAAATACTCGCATAATAATAAATTTACCATCGGCAAATTTAAACATTTTGGCATTAACGTTACTATCCAAGAAATATCTAATTATCCTACATTTGATTCCTGGTTCTCCTGCTTCGATATCTCGCCTTAGCACGGCTCATAAAACAAAACTATAATATCGTTTTCTGAGTCTTATTCTAAAGTATACCAGAGCGAAATTGAAGCAAAATCAGAAGGTTTGTGGCCACAACTTCACGATTTTGCTAAAAATATGTTGTAATATATTAACAAAGATACTTGATCACCAAAGACTTTGAAACAAGTCAATCACGGGAGCTGATTAAAAGAGCCAGAACTTTAACTGCTCAATTTAGCTAATATACATTTAGGTTAGCAAACTGAATTATTGTAACAGATGGTGATTATTTCCTTGATGGTTATTATTTTTTTGTTGCATTTTATTATTTTTGTTTTTTTGGGACATATGTTATAGAGCTTAATATTAATGATAAGCAAACTACTAAATTGTTGACTTCACTTACGAATAATAATAAAATATTCTTTAGTATATAATTTTTGGCCTTTATAAAAGCTTGTAATAGCGTTTAGCATGTATGTTTTTTACACTTTAAAAAAAAAAATCAATATGCCTTACCCACTATTGGAAAAAAAGGCTTTTGAAAATCGCAGCAAATTGTTTGCATGTATGGTATGTTGTTCTAGTCGTTGTCCTTGCAGCTGTCCCAGTCAGCGCAGAAATTCCTGAAGCGACAGTGTTATCCTGTCAGTAAATAAAGTAAACATGTGCAAAATTTCTCGTTATTTTTATTTTATTTTTTATCAGAATAGTGTTGCCAACTTTTCTTAAAATTTTTACACTTTGCAAAAAAACAAAAAATTAAAAAAAAAAAAACGATTCAAATCTTTTTGGACAAAAAATTCTTTCGCGCAATGAAAAATTGTGCACAATCCTTAGCATAGCAAGGATCAACATTCTTTTGGCTTAACTTTCGACTCATGCTGAAGTACGAAGAAGATGACTTGCCTGCTGTTACTTGTGTGAGCGGCGGAAGTTGCAAGGATGTTGCGCTGTTCTTGTTGCCGCAGGATGTTGTATTAGGTTTCCGTTGCTTGCGCTTTTATGGTGTTGTTATTCTGTGTTTTTTTTTGTTTTTTGTTTTTTGCTGCTTTAGATTTTTTAGTACTTTTTCTTACGTTTCTACTACTTTTTTTCTTTTCTCTCAATACCATTTTTGTTTCGTTTATTTTTTCACTGTGTTATTTGATGGTTGAGGAATTGCTTGCGTTGCTAACTTTGTTTGGTATTTGAATAATTTTTTTATTCATTGCCATGAAATGTTGTTTATTTTATGTTTTTGTTTTAGCTGAATTTTTTATTGGATTTGCTATGGCTAATGGACACCCATGTGGTGTAATTTTATTTACTACGCTGTACGGAGTGTGCGAATGAACTTAAGCAATTCAGTGTTTTAGTTGAGTTATTTCAAGCAAGAGATGTAAAGGGTTTGAATATAAAATCAATTGTTTTGTTCGATTGATGTGTTTACACTTGATCTATAATAATTCATTAGATCGCTTAATGGTAATAATGATTAGACTGCTAAATGGTACATATCCCTTAATTTAATAGGAGTCAAAGTTCCTAAAGTTCATAGAAGAAAATGTTTGCTTACCTTCTACATATAAATTAGCAAAATTTTTTGATATACAAATCGATTTATTACCGCAGAACGGTAATGGAAATTATTCTTGATTTTTGTTCGCTTCAATGCCCTTAAAAATTTTTCCACAAATAGCGATTTTTTTAACTATATCCAAATCAGCAACACGTTAAACTTTGCAGCTGTGGTAAGAAATGAAGGCAAGGCACGATTAATAGATGTGTTCTTAAGCTCAAGCTCAACAATATTTCAGTGTAATTATTTCATATTTTCTCACGAAGTATAGGGCCTCCACAAAACTTTTCCAACAAGTACGATTAGTATTGGGTGGCTTCAATTCTTTCCAACAATTCCCCGATTTACGTATTTCCTGCTCTAGCGAATGTTTACACGATGATATAGGGCGGCCGGGTTTTCTGTTACCATGTGCTTTCCATATCCCATCTAGGGATGACTGGAAGGGAGGAATCCCGGGGAGAAGGAACCATATTAATTTCTACACGGATGGCTCCAAGTTAAATAACCAAGTGGGTTATGGTATTTGCTCTAAGGAACTGAAGATAAGTATTGCTGCGAGGTTACCAGACCATTGTAGTGTTTTTCAGGCAGAGGTTATAGCAATAGAAGAAGTAGCATCCTGGCTGAGGATAAATGCAGTATCCAAGAAGGGTATTAACATTTATTCAGATAGTCAAGCTGCTATCAAATCCCTAGAATCGGTCTTCCTAAACTCACTAGTGACCCAACAATGCCGCTCGTCTCTAAATGAGATGGCTCAGCATTTTAGCATTCATCTCATCTGGGTGCCTGGGCATAGGAACATTGATAGCAATTGCAAAGCTGATAAACTTGCTAGGCAGGCTAGGCTACTGCACAAATTCTTCAAGACAAGGAAGGTGTTGGTATGCCACTTGCTACCTGCTTAAAGAAGACATGATAAAAAAGGCTAACATAAGATGGACCCAAGGGTCAACTTGCAATATAACAAGGCAAATCTGGCCGGAATAGAACGCTAAGTGATCTCTAGAACTGATATCCCGCACATAGACATAGTGTCGCGTCAGTTGTTGCAGTAATAAATGGCCACTGGCTTATCGGTAGACATGCGGAGAGATTAGGTATTCGGTCTTTTGACTACTGTAGAAGTTGTAGCGATGTGGAGGAGGAGGAAAACATTAAACATTTTCTTTGCTCCTGCCCTGCACTTGCAAGTAAACGTTTTTGTTTGATGACCTGGATGACCTGAGACATGTTAGCAGAGGTCAGCTATTTAGTTTTATAACGAAATCTGGATGGTTCAATGAAAGGGTGTAGTCAAGTACCCTGTGGTATCACAATGGACCAAACTTGGTCTAAGTGCAATGTCCATTCCAATGCTTGCCAGCAGACTTCATTGAGTGAATATATGTAAGGTAGGTGCCACGCCTACTGCTGAAATTGCTCCCACTTTTCATTCAGAAATACTTAATAGCGAATTTACTTTTTGTATCAAATTTTAAAACTCATTTAATATTACCCTTAAAATTATTTATGTAAGTGAGAGGGACCACACCTACTGGTTAGACCCCCTTGATCTAGTAAAATTTTGTAGTAACTAACACCATCATTCTCAATTTCAATTTCGATTCACAAAATATATTTTTAAATTTTTGGCCCTTTTTTCGATTGCTATTTACAAAGAAAATAAATTAAAAAAAAAAAAATGAGTGACCTTTCAAACCAAACTTTTAAATATTACGTATTTTCAATAAATTCCTAATATCCAAAGAAACTTTTTCAAAATGCCACAGTTGAACATATCAACGTCTCAACGTTTGAACATAAACTGATTGCAGACAATAACTAATGCATTGAATTTCCCTGCTGTATTATTGCTTGCAACTTCCCAGCTATTAGTAGAGTTGGTATGATTCTCTTTAACTCAACTCGTACAAATTAATGTCCTGTTTGGGAGCAGGCAACTTACACACAGATGGAGGTAGTATACAGTCAGTTAACTTAGCGCTCAATTTCTTACAAAGAGCACTAGCAATCTCAGTCTGTACAAAAAATCCCAATGGCAGTTTCATTCTGTCTCTATTGAAACAGCAACAATTGTGTTAGAGAATTTAAAATATCCCATAACAGTGGATTTATTATTGAGTTTTGTAGTTTTATAAAATGTACCATCTTTAATGAAGGACTTAAATAGTAAATATACGCTATATGAGTGAAATAATTTGTAATAGATTGCGTGCGAATCAAAGGGAAATTTTTCTTTGAGTTTTTTCTTTTCATCACTTAGAAAAATTTCCCCAAGTAAACATTTGCTTGCTAAAATATTGTGTGAGTCACATATGTAGGTAGAATTTCGTTCAAAGGCTGTTGGGCTCAAAACGTTTTGGGATATTTTGACCACCGCTTAAGCGATGAGAATGAGCCGGTTGATTAGTTGAGTGATTTGTATGGAGTTTAATTTGCTCTTTGTGTGTTTCTAGAGAAGTCTTAAGTGAGCAAAATTTTGAGATATTAATCGAAACAAAATTATTTGGGAAAAATTAGTGTAAGGGAAATAATGCGCTAATCAACAGCTGTGTAACAAAAATAACAAAGTGAATAGAAAAATGTTTTTTCGTTCAATATTTAGCAGAACGAAAACTTGCTTTTGCTATGAAGGATCGAATTGCTAGAAAAATGGTATGTAAATGGTTTAGTGCCACTGGATACCTTCAAGATAATGATGTACCGCCAATATTTTTTATATGAAAAATTAAATTAAAAGTAGCAATTTTTGCATATAATAAAATACATACTACAGCCTACAATAAGTACCGCAAAATATTTAATTTTAATTATGTTTATTTCATACATTTTTCGCATACACTCAAAGTCGTGTTTGGAAGCTTTCTCTTATGCCAGAACTACAAATGAATGTGTGACATATCGCTTGCCGAGTTTTGTTATTTGGTCTGATAAGCTTTTCTTTATCTTTAATATGCTAAAACCTTTACTACACATATAGTTTGGTACACTATCTTTATATCGAATTTTCAAAACATATCCAATAGAACCATACGATATTAAAGTTTAAAGTTGGTTTTTTAAATCTAAAGATCTACAAGAGCTCACCAATAAAAAAAATTGTTATATTTGAAATCCTTGAGCAAAATTTCCAGCATATTTTACTGATAACGCAGAACACAAGAAAAAATAACCAATAGATCATTCCATAAGCGTTGTTTGGTAGCCTTTAAGAATTGTGCTATGCTGCAACTGAACTGGAAATAAAGGGTTAAGATCCTGAAAAAGTTGGAAAAGAGACTATGGCTTGAAAATGTAATTCAAAAAATTCGAATTTCGGAAATTCGTCCGAAATTTTTTAGAAAGAAAACATATTTTTGTTTTTAATATCTTGAAAGCCGATTTGTTTCTTATTTTTAGCTTAGTGACTTTCTAAGGGATGTAGCTAATTTTTGATCTTAAATTTGATTTCATTATGCTAAAAACTATGTAAATATGTATAGTAGGAAAATAGTATTTTTCCCTTAATCAAATATATTTGGAAGACAGTTTCTAAAATTATTCATTGAAATTAAACAAATTTTCAAAACTTTTGTTCTTCATTCCGCTCGAAATATTTTGTTGAATTTGAGATATATAATGAGTCTTTCTATAATAGAAACTCTGTAGTCATATCGTATTGCATTGCTCAATAGTGTTTTTGCCACAGAGCAACCAAGTGACAGGTATATCCCAAAGAAAGACGATGTTGTCCTGATCAACTTTGCTGAACAAAGTCATAGTCCATTGAATCATCTTCACGATATCCTAACCTAGAAATGCAAAGAATCACGTTTTTTTTTTTTGCTATACACGGGAGTATATTACTATACCATCAATTAATTTTTCTCATCAAAACTCATTGCGACATTCAAAAGTACAACTCTTTTCCTTTAAAACTTTCAGATATCCTACTTCTTTTCGAAGACATCGTTTGTTGATAGTGAGTGGTTGCTTCTGGCAATTAACGATTTCTGAAAAAGGAAAACAGATTTGTAAGATTAAAAAAAAAAACTTTTAGTGAGAGAGTAGTACTCTCCCATGCGGAAACGATTTTTGATGGAAAAAAATTGATTCGCGGTGTAGTTACAACCGAATATAGCAAAAGAACGAGTTTTTGCATTTTTAGTTTAGGATAATAAAGAACTTGATGAGGTGCAATTTTGATATCAGGTTTGAATTTAGCACCCCAAAAACCATCGAAAAAGTATATCCTGGAAGTTTTCCAAAATTTTGCGGCTTTTTCAACGTTTTTAATTTTTTGAACATTTTTGATCCATTTGTACCTTTATTTGTGACTTTATTGTTCAACATTTTTTCAATTTTAATAAGCTCTTTCAATACTATACGACTTATTCAACATTTCTCGACACTTTGACTGTTCTTTTCAACTTTTCAAAATTTTTAACTTCTTCAATTTTTTCGGCTTTTCTCACACTTTCGATCTCGGGTTTTCAACATTCGTCAACTTTTTTAGCATTTGTCGATTTTTTCAAACCTTTTTGTTTTAACATTGTTTGAAAAACATTTTCACACGATTTCAGCATTAACTATTTCAAATTTTTCAATACCTAGACCACATAAATATGTCTTGAATTTCCAATATATTTCGCCTTTTCAACATCAATCAACTTTACCGACATTTGTCGATGTTTTCAACATTTTTTTTCTATTCAGAAATTTTCGACTTCAAAATTCTGCGGTCTTTTCACAATATTTTTTCATACTTCTTTGGTTTTTCTTAAATATTATTCAACTTTTTCAACATTTCTCGAATTTTCGATTGTTTTTGAGCTTTTCAACATCTGTCGATTTTTCCAACATTTTCAATATTAACATAACATTAGGTTCAAAAATCACGCCATTAGCGCTATCACTCAGCGGCTTAAGTTCTTAATTATGTAGTAAAAACTATTCAATAGTAAGTTCTAAAAGGCTTGGTACAGACAGATCGATGGATAACTTTTAAATACTAAATTGTTCCTTACACGATTTGCAGTAATTAAGGC
Organism: Tricholauxania praeusta; assembly: GCA_949775025.1. Taxonomy (NCBI): domain Eukaryota; kingdom Metazoa; phylum Arthropoda; class Insecta; order Diptera; family Lauxaniidae; genus Tricholauxania; species Tricholauxania praeusta. Next base: position 56,216,749 of record OX459028.1, on the reverse strand, counting down.
TGTAGTCGTTGCATTTTGTCTACAACCAGAACTGTATACCATATATCCAATTCTGGTTCGTTATTATTTTGTAGAAATGTTTCTTATTAATTTCTTAATATATTGTATTGATATTTAGTTCTAAATGTTTCTTTTTTATTTATTTTTGTTTAGTTCACATCGAACCTATTGATCAAGATGAGAACCGAGGTATTTAACGTCATTATACTGGGGTAAGTGCCTATTTATTTCATTCAATTCTTTAATTCCTTAACTATTCCTCGAAAACGGTAATGTGGATCTGTAGGAATTAGTTCTTGATGACTGCGAGTGCTGAATTTTAATTGAACGCAGGGGTTGATAGTAAGTTACCGGATATCAAAAAAATTCAGTTTAACTGAAAAGATTCGTCATTTACTGAAAATGTTTTCGTTTAATTGAAAAGATTCGTCATTTACATGCAGCTATTTGTGAAAAATGTTTTGTTTTTTGTGGCAGCAGTATTATGATTTTATATATCAGCGCTTCGTATCATACCTTATCGAAGGCTTGAATTATGTCATGATAGAATACAAATATCCAATACTTAATCGAGTCAAGATGTCGCCTATAACGCAGGTAGCTACAGTGTAAATACCATAGCTTCCATCTGAAGAATGGCTTTACTAACGACTACTCAACTTGTCCCATAATATTTTTTGATTATGCAGCATAGGATATATTTATTTTGCCCACAAGAAATATCCCATTTACTAACTATTAACAAATGCTGGTATGTTATATATAATTACATCGGTTTGCGTTTTTCTCATCATTCAGCCTAGGGTGTAACATTTTTGCATTTTTTGCACGTTCGTCAGTTTATTTTTGAAAAAGTTTTATAAAAGTTTCATTTTGTTTTCATCAAAAATTGTGCAAATGTTTCTCTTAAGTAGCTGTCTCACTTACAAAATCAACTATCAATCTCAAAACTTCCATCAGCTTAAAATTGGGTCAGTAGTTGAAATCTAATTTCTGAACATTTACATTCTGCAACTTAACTTGTCATGTGATGTACGTACGCAAGTGAGTGACTGAGTTATTTGGCTCCATCAGCTGCAACGCTTAACGCTGACTTCTGCAAAAACGCCGGAGGAAACAAAATGCACTTTGACCTACTCTACACGTTTAAAGCACAGCAGCTACCTACCATTTATTAGGAGCACAAAAAAATTCCCTTATATTCTTGCGCTCATTTTTTCCCCACAAAAAAATCTTTTACTCAGTGTTGCATTTACACTTGCAACCACCACCAACAACGAGTAGCACAATAACAATGAACATCCAGCAAATACCCACCCGCCACATGGTGCAGAAGCAGTAGAATCATTCTGAATACAAAATTTAATATCCATGCGAGTGCACGTTCCTTTGAGTTCAGTTTTATGTTGGCTGTCGTAGTGAAAAGACGCAACGGCACTGCGGCTGACAGTTCAAAAAATAAAATAAAAACAAAATCTTAGCGCGTGTGTCAGCGAATAAAAAAAAAATAACGAAACATAAAATTTATTATGGAATAAAAGTATTAAATTGGTGTGAAAGTTCTAAGTGCGTTACCAAAGTTAAATTTAGAAAAGTTTAAGAAGTGTAAAATTAAAAGAAAACAGAAATTTTTATTAAATCAAAAAAACTTCAATAAAATAGAACCCCATCATGGAGACAACTACCGATTACTTGAGTACGTTGCTCGGGACGACGACAACAACAACCGGCAATATTTATTCGAAATTGCTCACTGCTGCTGATATACTGAGCGACAATGATGCTACCGCTGTCGATGACAATCAATCGGATAGTTTAAGCGAAAATATTGAACATCTGGATGGTCATCAGATTACCTTTGAAATACCATCACACAGCGATTTGGAGCGCATACAAAGTTTGGATACTTTTAGCACGTTGCTTAAGCGTCTGGGCAATACAGTCTACGGTAGCGGTGCTACGCTTGATTTGAGCGCTCTCAGTGATTCATTGCCAAAATCATCTGATGGTCATGCTCTCACTAGTGAACAGATTTCGAATAGCGTTGTGCTCAATTTGGCTGATCTCAAAAACTCTGCTGAAAGTGGCTTGGAGCATTTTTTCCAAGGTGCTGATATGCATTCCATTATTAATTACTTGTGGATTGGTGTTGTTACATCGCTGATTGTGCTGTCTGTCATTTTTATTGTTTTCTCATGCTACTTTTACCGAAAGTTTCGTGAATGGAAGAAATGCAGTAAGTTGTTTTTTTCTTTTATATTTTATTTTAAGTATTTTAGATGAAAGTTTTCAAATAATGAGTGATGGGTGTCTGTACTGAACATACAATTTTAGTACTTCAGTTATTTGGTTTATCGAACATTTTCGAATCGGGGAGGAAATCAAGCAATTTTAGAAAACAACATGACAGTATGTAGAAGGTGATCCTTAAGGTATACTTTCATCCCACACAACGGACTTATTCCAGTAAGAGTTATCTCCCTAATCTTTATTTGAACTATGTGAATCTCAGACTTAAGCTAAATAAAAAAATTAACTTATTCTACTTATTGTTATTCCAGTTAATTTTCCAAAGTGAATAGCTAAAGCAGCGAGATAGAAAGTTCGAGACTGTTTTAGGAACTTAGTTTTATAATAAAACTTCAAAAAACAAAAATGCAAAAAAAAAAATTATTATTTTATATTATTTTTGCAAAAATTTCGGCAAAGAGTATTAATTTTTATGACTGTGGGATATGAGTAACGTTTTGATGTTTTTTGAGAAAAGTAAATAGTTAATGAAAGAAGTTAAGTAAATAGTAAGTAACTTACAAGGTTAGGTTAGAGTAGTGGCTTAGCGAACAGGCTACAAGCCTTAACCCTTTCAAGACCAATGTTGCATATAGGCAACATTGTCTTCACTTGTCAAAATCACCGTTTTGTTATTTTATTCAGTGATTTGCTTTGTTTTTGTCTTACCGGCAGTTCTGTTTTCAGTAAAGAAGAACCAGAATATCGTGTACATAAATATTGATATCAGTTAACCTTTGTGATCATAGTAATAAGAGCTTGAACTGAAATATTTTTTTCCCTCCAATTTTAATTCGGTCCTGAAAGGGTTCAATAGCGCTAATTGTGCATCTAATTAAATCTGGTTCTGGCTAAGGCTAGACAGCTGCAAAGAAAATGCTAAGTCATTTAGTTACTAAGTATCTAAGTTGCAACTTTAAACTTAATTCTAAAATAATTTTCATTCACCCGAACGCAGCACATGTCCGACTTACACTTGTATTCCATTCCACAATGTTTGGACAAGCATATGCTGCTCTTTTCTGGTTTTAGCTCGATTTGACCCAAAATATCACTTCACCTCCACATACATATGTGCTAAAGATTAGTATAAGCCAAAAATGAGTTTAAACTATTTGAATTATTTATTTAGAGATATAATTTCAAAAACCAAAACAGATGTTTTTTTGCTTTGTGCATCAAGGGTTAAGATTGAACTGAACATTGAGAAAACGGCACTAAGTGAGAAAAGTTCGCATTGATTGACATAAATATTAGTTAAACATATAGCTATATTGCTGATAAACAAGCAACAATAATCGCTTTAAAAATGAATTGATTGAAAAAGTATTTCAAAATTGAACGTAGTAGAAATATGCCGAAATTTATTACGATAAATAAATTGTATAAAATAAACTTTTCGATAAAAAATTAGAGATCAAAGTAAATTTAAAATGTTTTATTTAAATTTAATCTGCTGTCACTCCAAAAAATCATTCATACTTATCGGCTTAAAGTTTTTTGATAATAAAGTTAAAGCCGACCCTAAGTTTTTCTTGACTTATGTTGTAATAATACATCTTAAAAACAAATATATAAACATGATACTTTTAAACTTAGTATAAAAACAGGGACCAACTCTAGTGGCCTTCAATGATATTTGTATTTTCAAAAGTTGAATAAAATAGAAAATAGTTCAATTAAAAATTTTATTTCTTAATTGCATCGAACGTAAGATATTTGCCAATAACGAAAACTATATGTTACTCATACGTCGTGTGTTATAATGCATTTTTATGAAGAAAGCTTAAGCAGTGTCTCTTAGTGGTTGAAAAGTATGCAAAAGCCAACAGATATTTTTGAATATTTATCATTTGCCACTGCTTAATATAATTCGACGTAACCACGATTACAAATAATGTGCAGTTTCCGACTTCAGTGAAATATTTGTAGCACAGTAGCTAAAAGATTAAATAGAGATCTTACAACAGCTAAATAAAATATATTCCATTCCAACATAATTTAATAATTTTTTTTATTGAAAGAGGCATACAATTTTGAACTATTAATAGAAATAATGCAACAAACTCCCAACAAAAAACATTTAATATTTTAAATAAATTCATTTATCATTTAATTCCAAATTCAAGATACAATTTCGACTTTTTAATAAATCAACAAAACTTCATTGTTGCATGCTGAGAACAATGAAACTTTTTTTATTTCTTAAAAATTTTAATGAAATTGAAAAAAAAGTTTCACTTTCGCAATAAATTAACTTAAATACAACACTTCCAACTTAAGCACAAACAAGATATAAATTAATATATTAATGTAGCCGTATTGCAAAACACGTACGAAACAAGCACGTAAAAACTGAAGAAACATTTATCAAATAAATACATCACTGTGGCGTGGCATGGTGGCTTAAAAAAGAACAGTAACAACAACAAAAAACAGGACACTAAAGGACATTATTTGTAAAATACATACGGCATGAGAAAAAAAAACACCGATAAGCGAGAAAGACAAAAAATTCCCGCTGACCCAGTCAGCCAGTTATACTAAATTAAATAATGACACACATAGCAATAAGTGAAGTGGGTGTAGTTGGCACATACTACACAGTGGTAGTAGAAAACTACCTTTTACTGTTTTGCACTAATTAAGGTATTAACGAGACACAGCCAAGGCAAACTTTGTGCAGAAAAACAATTAAATTGATATATTTCTTGTGCTTTAACTTTATGTGCATGTTTGCGCTGTTGTTCGTTGTGTGCCATCTCTTTCTACAGTAAATTTACTTTCTCTTTTGCTCTTACGCGTACACATAGCGCTGCGAGTGCAAACAACGTTTATTCATTCATTGTAAATTGACAGTTTGACAGTTGAAATTCTTCGCAAGAACTTTGAGCAGAAAAAACAAAAATAAAGAAATATAAAGTTCAATGGGGCAGCGAAGACAGTGGGACATTTACCTTTATCATATTAAGTATGTGATTTAGCGCACAGCTTTGTTTTGTACAACATGACGTATGTGCAACATTTATTAGCACTAAAATTTATTTTTATCATAATTTTAAACTTTAGTAGTGGAAGTTTGATGTATATAAACATAGATTTGCTAGCAACACTATATAGTACTTTTGATTAACTTATAAAAAATTGAATTTGAAAAATGGCCGTTGAAGCATTTGTGAAAACATCTCGATTCTATATTGTTATGTACGCTATATAATACTTAAATATGATGCGCAATAATTTTCAACAAAAAAATTGCGAAATTACATAAGAAGCTATTTTGCTCAACTACAACTCCTGTTGTTGGCTTACCAATAATTTATTACAAGCTTCTTTAGCTCCACATCTTAACTTTTTTTTTACTAAGCTACTGTCAGTCATGAAACAAAAAAGGCCAAAAGTAAAAAGTTTGTGAGTTTTCTTTTAAAGCAGCAACAAGTTAATTGAATTTTTAACCCAGTAATAAAAATTAAATTTTAAAGCAACAGTTGCTCTCAAAAGACTTCATTTTGGTTTCATTTCGCACTTACTGTCAAAGTAAATTTATGACATTACAGTGGGGCTGGCACAACCAAAAATTGCGTTAAGTCATTTTTTTACGCACTGGCTTTAAAACAGCTTTACAAAGGATACAAAATTTTATTTTACGTTTAATAATTGCATTTACTATCAGTGTAAAATATAAAAAGCTGTAGATCATATTACATTGACAACAGGAAGAATTTTATGATGTGTATGTTGCTTAGGGTGGAAGTGTAGACGCCAACATAAAATATGAAAGGATAAATTGCTTTTGATAATAGAGTTTAAAATTTAATGCTTGTGCTTGTTGTTGTTGTTTTTGCATGACAATATATTGTCAACAATGTAAACATTGTAATAAAAACGCAATAAAGTTAAAAGTGTCTAATGTATTGCTTTGTTGATAGCTGATAACGTAACGATAAGCTAGCGAGGATATCGAGGAGCCAGAACAGAAGCTTAATGTAATTTAGAGACTTGTTGTCTATGTAATTAGAAAAAAGGCTAGTCGTATTTTTAGTAAATTTAAACAAGTTAAAATATTGTCAAACATGACGTATGTAGAACATTTTGTTAGCTTTAAACATTTTTTAACATTTTGTATAGTGATAACTAAAAATCGATGTGACTTAGAAAAGATAAACTATTGTAAATTTACTCACTTTTAAATTCTTTAGCAGAAATTTTAATTTTATAAATGGCTGCTAATAAATAAGTCGGTATAAAAAACTTTTCAAAGCATTATTACAAATTTTTGTTACAAAATTTTCATATCATGACGTTAAAACTTCTTTTAGCCACCGCTTTCATTGTTTATGGTATCTTAAAACTGCACTTTTATTTTTTTTTTCAGTTTATCTATACGTTCTCTTTAAGCCAATAATGTAATTTTCTAAACTTTTTTTAAATTCCAGAATTCAATTTTTAGTTTTATAAGCAAAAGCGATTGCTGTACCTAATTTCGCTTGATTAAATCCTTGCAGTCAAAAAAAATCAATTGATTGCCTGATATATAAATTGCTATGTTAGCTCAGCTTAGCTACGAAAGTGCCACTTCGGCAACTGCTAGGCATCCTATGAAGTTGCACCCATATATTGTAACGAACTCATGTATGGACCATCGGTCATAAAATTGAGAAAACCAACGCCAAAATGTTAGCAAGTTCGTAAATTGAATTTAACACAATTGAATCAGTAGTAGCAGCGAAAAAGTAGGCAACAAAATGTTCAAAAAAAAAAAAAAACTAAAAAATATACATGCAATTTATTATTGAAGATTTATTTAATTTATTTTGTGTGTTGCGACATATGAGCAATATTTAATTGTTTGCCATATATCAACCAAGTCAAATACTCACAAAATATTAACAGAATTTGTGATCTCAAGCTCCAACTTCTTTTGTTTTAGGAAAGAACACCTCATAGTATATGAGTTAAGTTTATTTAGCACAACATGACGTATGATGACCGTTAATTTTTTAATCTTTAAAATTTTTTTAAGTCATTCGCCACTCTTAGCTCAATTACGATGCAACTTGGCAACAAATACTTTTCATAAGCAACTTTATGTTTAAATGTGCTGCAAAATTTAAAAATTTAAGACATGGCCACTCACAAATAAGGCAAGTTAACATAACTAAATTGGTAGACACTTAATGTGTGCATATTTCTTTTCAAAGAATCAAACGTACTACACATATGTGCTTAACGATTTATGCAACATATTTTTAACAGCTATAATTACTCACACTCAACTACATTTAAACATATTACATATCAGCATGCCGGTGTTAAAATTGTTCATTTACGAAATTAACAACATGTGGTGCGCAACACTTAAGTTTATTTTATTAAACATATTTTGCTGCGCCATTTTTACCACCTACGCGTGGTCGATTTTGTTCGTTGTCGTTTCGTGCTTCTGCACTCCAAACCATTTTGCATCAATGATATTTTTCATAATTTTGTGTTGTTTTTTTTTTTTTTTTGGGCATGAAATATAAACAGAAAAGAGATGAAAAATACCACACAGACAAGATTAATGTGAAATATTTTGCTGATATGTGCGCGCACACCCAAAAGTATGCAACAATTTAAATTCATTGGTTTTCTTTTTATTCTTCTCAACATAAAAATTAAAAAAAAAAAAAATTATTTTAAATAATAAAAATAAATATTTAAAAATAGGTAGTGTATGTATGTATGTATTAAAAAATATCGTTGCATAAATGGAGGATGATTGACGCTATAAGTGGCTGCCTGTGGCGTATATATAATTTAAATATTTAAAAGGCGACATATTTTCTGTTTTAAGAGAATTATAAAGCAATTAATTTATTATGTTTAAAAAATATTTAAAGCACAATCAGCTGCAGATTTTGCGGAAAAGCACCTAAAGTAGTGCAAAATTTTTGTTTTTTCAATTTAAATTGAAAAAATTAAATTGGCCTTAAGGTATGTCAAAAATATGAAAAACAAATTTTAACCACTCATGCGTGATAATGTATTAATTTAAGAGAAGCATGCTTAAAATCAATTTCCTTAAACAGTCATTTTTAAAAGATAATAGAAATAATTCAGCTGTAATCATTAACCAAAAAGCACCTAGAAGTAAGCAACATTTATTAAGTTTTTTTTTCAAACATAATTATTGTACTTATTTAGGTACTCAGTTTTTTTGAAACATCATAATGTATTTGCATCTTTTAATTTTATTTACAAATTTTTTTTTTTACAAATTCGATGCTTTGTGACGAGAAAGCTTTCTTGTAAGTCTCTTTTAGACTCAATGTTCACCAAAAATTGTAAGTTTAAACTTTGGCCGCTAAAAAATTTGGTGATTATGCAGCATGTTCCTCAAACACCAGAAAGACAATCAAAAAAACAAAAATTCAACTGTTTACTTCATATATTTCCTGCCCAAGTTTTTGAACTTAAATGGCTTAAATTTTACTATTTATTGCTACGAATTACTTATCGTGTAACAACATACTGACTATAGGTACTTCAAATTCATTTCACTTTCATTAAATGCAAATCATTCAAACTACTAAATCAATTCTTGAAAAATCGTCAACAGCTGCTTTTATTGTCCATTCACTTTTCAATTCGTTTTGCATTTTATTATAACTTTTTTCAAACTAAACAAATAGCACTTGACATTTAACTGCGTGTGGCTGTACTTGTATTTGTGTGTAGTAAGGGAAATGTTGAAATATTTATTGCATACTCTTAGGAGGGACAGCGAGAAGGAAAAAGTTTAAAAAAACTAGAATAAATTTGCATTGTAAATGATTTAAAGTACAGTCAATTTAACAATTGTTTCTATGCTTGCAAATAAAAACGTGCAATGAATTTTGGAGATTCATTTTCTCTTTCATATTGTGTGCATTGCATATTTCTAGGTAAAAAGCATGACATGCTAGTTTTTTAACTCTACATTCCACTGTTTAAAAACTGGAAAATGAAAGCCTAAATATGTGTTGCATTTATTTTGTAAATTGAGAAGAAAAACACGAAATCATTAAAACATTTCATTGCATACTCTATTGTTATTGCCGTATTGTTTCAACGGTGGAATTTTTAATATTAATTTAATTTTTTTAAAAATGTAAATCACGCAAAATTAACATCCGCACCGAAGCGCCTATCCCAAAAAAAAAAAAAAAAAAATACACACTGGCGCGCAATTAACGCAAGCCCTCATTTGCTGCATTAATATTTAATGATTTTACAAATCATTTGCTAGCCAACTCATAACAACCCCACTCTTTTCCATTTCCATAAAGCAAAAAAAAAAAAACAAACAAAGAAAACGCTCATAATTATTACAGTGCCTAAAAGTATGCAATGCTATTGTAAATTTTCAAGCAATAAACTTTGATTTGCTGTATTTTCGACTGCCACTTAGTTATTTTGCTGTACACTGTTTCACTTTCACTTAATTACCTTTGATAGCTGCCGCTGGGATATCCTTGTTTTTGTTGCTGCCTTTGAATTATTTACAGCCTAACCAACATAATTAACAAAGGAAGCAGCAAAAGCAGCATCATCAACATTGTACGCAAAGTGGGTGTTGGCTTTTTGTGTAAGTTCGCCTAAAATTCTGCAACTTCCTAACAATTAAGGACTGCTTCACTTGAATTCTGTTGCTGTTGGCTGTCATGCTACTAACCCAGTTTTTCTTGAGAAAACAAAAAAAAAAACTTTACTTTGTTTGTTTTTGTTTCATGACGAGAAACTAAAGCAGCAGCAATAGAAGAAGTACAAAAAAAAAAAAATATACTGAAGCAAATTAATAAATTTTTTTTTTCTATTCGAGCCAAACGAAAACTTAATTGATTACATGAGAAACAGTTTGTTACACTAAAAAAAAAATGAAAAAAAAAAACAATTTATTTTAAAATTTAAGAATTTTAATAATGGGGAAAAATATAAGTTTATTGCAAATTCTAAGAGCTTTTATTGATTTACGTTTGTGCGACCATTAATCAGCACTATAAGTTTTTGTTCAGCATTTAAATACGCATAGAATCCTTTAAATAATGTGGGGCTTAAGTTGCATCGGAGCAGTGATATTGCAATTTCAAATAATTTAAATAATAATTGAATGTTGGGACGTATGCGTAACATTTAATTTTAAATCAATATAAAATTTCTGATCTAAAAGTATTATTATCTTAGCTGTTGTAGTACGTTTAAAAGTTAATAAAAACTACTCAGGCTTTCATTTGCTCAGTTATATCAAAACCAAAAGATCCGCAAGCTTAAAAGATTATAAGCACAAAAAAAAATTAATTTTCAGGTATTGACCTTCTAGCAGTGAACCTATTAATTTAAACATCCGTGACCGTATCTTAAAAAATTAAAAAAATTCTGCAAAATAAATATTTTCGGTTTTCTATCGATTTGTTTAGGAAATTCACTGCTGTTTTGAGCTAAGTGAATCGTTTATCAAAAAATAATAGAAAATCCGTTAGTATTCAAAACTACATTTGAAGCTTTTTAAAAAATTATACCAAAAAAGTTCTAATGTAAAACAAAAAACATGTTATGTTTTAGTTAAAAAGTAAATTTATATGGCAGCTAAACGGCAAAATAGCAGGCTGCAAGATAAAGAGAGCTTTGAATGTATGTATTTGAGCTTTGATGTATGAAGAGTCGTTGTTCAGTTATTGCTTACTTCACTTTTGGTAGATCCATAGAAATATTTTTTTTTTGAATTGTGGCCGTATGTTCTGTTTGCCAGTATAAAGAAAAACCTATGTTGAAAGTTTTTCATGACGTATGAGTAACATTTTTCCTTTTTTTCAAAAAATTAAATTAATTTCATTCAAAGAAAATACTAAAATTTTCTAAGTGTAGCATATACATACGTATATTTTCACTGCGTGTTTGTCTATTTGTAATTGTGTTGTTTTCTGTGACAGCTAAATAAATGTAACTAATTTCTAAGTTTTTTTTTTTGGTATTTTTTTTTTTGTTCACCTACTTCACAAGCATCAGCAATACTTAAGAATTTATAAGCCACTAGTTGTTGCATAGTGTAGATTCACAACAGCACCGTAAGAGGGAGTATGAGGCTGTAGAAGTAGCTGCATGTGTGTAGTTAAAGCAGGTGAATTGTGGCAGCAGCAACAGCAAATTGTGGATTTATATCCATTTAGGTCCTTTGTAGTAGTAAAGTACTGCTCAAAGTACTAAATTGCGTAATTACTGCTACACTGACAGTCTTTGTTTGCTTATGTCTTAATTTAGCTTAAGAAGTTATTTAAGCGCAAAGAGTCGCAATATATCGCTTTGTCAGCAGCAAAATAATGTTGATTCTTTGGGTTTGCTGACAGTGTCTGAACTTAATAAACGCTTAATAAAAATTAGCTAATTTTTGATGAGTAAATATTTTTTCAGGTACATTTAAATAAATCCCTTCTTTATTATAGAAAACTACATTTTCTCACGGACGAAGTTATAAATTTAAAATAAAAATTTACAGCATTCTTTATAAAACTTAATATATAATTGAATACCTTGTCTTAAAGTTGTCAACATTTCAAAATTTTTGACATTTATCAGCGACAAAAAATCATCTTCTTCAATTTTGCTGTTCCTTTCTCTGATTCTCTTATCAATTTTGAAAGATCTTTTTAGGCTGCAATACAACAAGTGGAAAATGTTTTGTGACACAAAATTGTGACGCATTGTGTTTTTTTGTCTGTCTCCCATTAAGATTTGAGTTTTCTTTCTTTTTTCGTTCAACTCAACTGCTGCACTTGTCATATTTTTTGACAGCACAATGGTAGGGTAAGACAGTTCTTGGAGCACTGTCTCAGAAGTGTACAGTTGTAAGTCGCTAAACACCGCATTTGATGGTTGTGAGTTTTTTCTTTTGAAAGTTTTGTTATGCTATATAGGGATACTTTTCTTTAGGAAAAATAGAAAAATATTTTTTTAACCCCAATTTTTGATATAAGAAAATGATTGATATTTTTGCTGTTATACGTCAATGATAAGATATGATGTGTAGCAAGCGAAATAACACAATGTTTAATATCCTGTTTCGTTGAAAATTTTTTGTGCAGCAGTCTTAAAGTAGATATAAAGGACATTATTTGAGTTTTACTGATGTCCTTGTAATTTTTAAGGAAATTAAGAAGTGATGAAGGAAAAGAAAGAGTATATTTTATATTGAATTTTGACATTCCACACTGTGTTTTATTTTAGAAAGTAAAAATTGACATTTTTCCAAAAAAATGGTGAAATACACAATTAAATTGAAGAATGAACATGCTCAATATATTGCACAATATATTGCTCAATCTATTGCACAATATATTGCTCAATTTATTGCACAATATAATGCAAAATGTTGCGCAATAATATATTGCAATTTATTGTACAGAGTATTGCACGATGTACTGCGCAGTTTTCACTATTTAATAAAAAGTACATATGTATATTGCGCAATAATATTGTGCAATTCCGTGCATATTACAATTAATAAGTAGTACAAAGTATTGCACAATAATGTTGCGCAATATATTATAAAACAAATTGCACTCTATATATCACACAATCCTTATCAAGGATATCACCAACAATAAATTTTAAACGCCGAAAGAAATCCGCTCGGAGCAAACATCACTAATTAGAGTGCTTTCTTTTTCCTCTCTTTCTAGATAAAGACATTCGTTCACACATGAACAGCAACGATATGTATTCAATTGCTGCAGGTGGCAATGCTGCACCATGTGACACTTTACTAACCCACTCCAATCACAATGCTAACGAAGCGGCCTATTATCAAATGGAATCACCACCATGTTACACAATTGCCACCGGCCTACCTACCTATGATGAAGCATTGCATCATCAACATTTTTCATTTGGTATGAAATTTGTATATCCGGGGCTTGCAGCCGTGCATCATCATCCGGCGATTTCAGGATCATCGACGCATTGGGAAAAGCACGAATTGTCCGTTAAGCGCCAGGGAAAATTGATGCAAGCAAAACAGCAGCAACAACATGAGACAAAGGATGAAGCAGTAAAATCGGTCAATCAAGTGCATGCGGCACCACCTACATACGATGATGTTGCTAACGTCAATGCCAATGTGTTGCTACACACGGGACTAACAAAAGATGCAGTAGACGAGCAGCAGCAGCAACCTGCGGAGGGTAGCATTTCCATTGATATGCCATCGTTAGAGAATGTGGTGATTAAGACAACTAGAACAGCAACAATAACAAGTAACAATGATGTTTGTAGTAGCAGCAACAGCAGCAGTGATGGAAGTATAGACGTTGTTGTTGTAGCGTGATGTGACCCATCATGCTAAGCGCCTTAAGTCCCTTGTTGTTCGTTCACCTTGTTATTGCTCTATTTGATTTTTCATTTGCAACTAAAATTCAATGCTGATTAGATTTATTTTCAATTGTATATTACTTTATTTTTAATTTATTTGTAAAAAAAGACTGATTATAATTTGTATTCTGTTATGTTTAATTTTAATTTAAGACAAAATATATTACATATTTTGTACAAAAGCAACATTTAAATTGATGTGAAAAAATTAAAGCATAAAATTTCAATCCAATTTATTATTATTTTTATTTCAAATCTTTGGGATCAGAAATGATTTGATATATAAATCAAAAAATTGCACGTAAAATGAAAGGAGTTACAAATTTATTTTAAGCACTTCTTGGAAATATTTTAGGAAGCCCCAAAAACAGTGTAGTAAGCTACTCGAAGATGAAGTACTATAGCTTGGTTGCCCAGTACGAGATCCAATACGAGTTGCCATATAAGCTTGAGCCAGTCAAACTAAGTGGAAAAACAAAGTTAAATATAACGGATGCAAAAAAAACAAAAAAACAAATCAATAGTAAAAACTCCAAGCTAGGGCAAAACCTAATTATTAAAAATCCCTTAGTATCAAAAAAAAAATTTTCTAATTTCAAGATGAGGACTACAGAAAATATTGTAACACTTTTCAAAAAAATAGCCAATATATGATGATTTTAACGACCTTTGGATATAATTATTAGTTACGAGCTTGAGGTCAAGAATTTTGATAAAAATATAAAGTTTATACATATATTAAAAAAAATTTTTAAAATGTAATTTTTATATTTATTTAAAATTTAATTATTGTAAGTTTTTTGAATATATTAATTGTTTATTATAATTATAGTGTAAAAATGTACATTATTACAGAGTCCCTGAAGATGCCAACTAGAATGAGGCGAAATATTGGACAAAAAATCAATAAAAAATTTTTTTAAAATATAAACTTTATATTTTTATCAAAATTCTTGACCTCAAGCTCGTAACTAATACAAATAGCCAATGATAAAAAGAACTGTGTTTTGTTTGCCAAGCAGTTGTCTATGTGCGAATAACACGACCAAAATGCTTAGTTTCCTATTCGTTGTTTATGCGAATACTCGTTGTTGTCCTTTATACTTTTTATGCCATACACAGAGGGTACATTTACTTTGTCATTCCGTTTGTAATGCATAGAAGGGGGCGTGTCAGGTATAAAAAAAGTATATATATTCTTGGTAGGTGTCACCAACTCAGTCGATTTAGTCATGTCCGTCAGTCTGTCTGCTGAAAATAAAAGCAAGCTAAATGAACGAAATTTGGCACACATGTCATACCTTCAGAGAAGCTTCGTAGAATTGAAAATGTCCGAAATCGGTTCAGAGACATGCCTACCGCCCATACTATACGTACATACATATATGTGACCAAACCTTTTTTAATAAAAGTTGCAGCAACTTTGATGAAACTTGGTGATTTGGTGCACATGTGACTAAAATTGGGATTGGGCTATGTTTCAAGTTTTTAAAGCCTGATTCATGGTAGTGGAACACCCCTTAATTTCAGTTTTTTAAAAGTCATATCTCGCAAACCATGCAAGATGTTGTGATGATTTTCGGTAAAAAAATGCAAAAATAATTCAAGATACACTAGAAAGTATTGAAAGTGGGCGGAATTGAAAAATTTGAATCTGTATTACTCGAATCAATTTTCATAAAAACTTTAGAGATGATGCCACTGAAAGCAGTCATCAATACAAGCTAAGTCTGTATACTGGCAAAACTCAAAACTCACAATATTTATAATCGTTATAATAACAGAAATAATATCATAGTCGTTATGAAATTTAATATGGAAGATAAGGTGGAGGTTAAAGTACCTTTGAGCGTGGCACCTGCCTTACAAGCAAAAAGCGTTAAATGTTATAGTAAGTGTGTAATGGGAGTAATCTTCATAAAATTTGGTGCAGAGGTGTTGGTTTCTATATGCTTTGAAATGAAATGGAGTTCTTAGTTCAGTTAATTAGTGAACATGGCTTTTTTTCAAATTTTTCCAACATTTTCCCATATTCTTTTGACCTTCTCAACATTTTTACATGTGACTTTGTCACCTGTTGTAATTTTTTCAACGACTTTTTTTCAAATTTAGTTAACATTTTTTTACATTTTTTTAACTTCTTTGAACTTTTTTTTTAATATTTTTCATATCTATTCGACTTTTACAGCCTTATCAACATTTTTTAACTTTCTTTGAAACGATCAACAGTTTTTAATTTTTTTCGATATTTACTCATACTTTTTCAATATCTTTCAATATTTCTAGTTTCTTTCAACTTTTTTCATTATAATACAATTTTTTTTGAATTTTTTCTGCGATTTTCAACTGTTTCAACATTAATTTATTAACTTCTTTCGACTCATTTCAAGTTTTTCAATCTATTTCAGCTTGTTTGAACGTATTCTATATTTTTTCGTACTTCTTACCGTTTTTGAACTGTTTCTAACCTCACTCATTTTTTTAACATTTTCCATTTTTTTTTTTAGATATTTTTGACATTTTTCAACTTTCTTCGACTGATTCTACATAGGTTTTTAAAAATTTTCCGATTTTTTCAGCATTTTTCAACCCCTATTCCACATTACACATACTTTTCGATCTTTTGCAATCACTTTTCTTTAAAAACTTCCAACTTTTTTCGACTTCTTCGATTGCTTCAACCTTTCAATTTGAAAGTTATTCATTTTTTTGACGTAATTAACCTCTTTCAGATTTTTTTACGCATTTTCTTAACCATAGTGTCAAAAATAAAAACTGAACAATTTTTAAACAGATTTATTTATTAAGTAAAATTATTGATACTATCACTTAAAGTGACAAATAGTCACAATGTGCCTATCAACTCAAACAAAATAGTCTTTAAAATATCAATAAATATCGAAAAAAAAATCCATTAAAATTCTATAAAAATCGAAAAAATCGTATACTTTTGAATATATTGATTTTATTCGAGAAGTATCGAAATATGTATGTCGAAAATGTTGATACAACTCAGAATTTATTTAAAAACTTGGGAATTATCAAAAATCGGAGAGTATCAAAATTCAACAAAGAATTCGGATTGATGGAAAAAAAATCATTGAAAAACATCGGAAAAGTTGTTAAAACTTGTATTCGAAAGCCCTCGATAAAGTTGATAAAATTCAAAGATTCATTCCTATGTACGAAAAATATCGTAGAAGTTGATAAAGCAAGAAAAGTATCAAATGATATCGTTAAAGTTATACAGTTTTGGAAACTATTGAAAAAACATTTTGCTATCAAAAGTCGTTTAAGTGTTAAAAATCTCGAAAATCATCAAAAATTATATGGAATATTCAGCTTAACATAAATGAAAAAACAAAAAAATAAAAATACTCACCAGATTCAAATTGGCATACTAAACATTTTGAAATTTGCATACTACTTAGCGATTTACATTAAAATCAAGTTAAATTTACATTTTTGCTGGTTAAATTTAAATGCTTATTGATGATATTGCTTCACAATGTTTACGCACGTCATGTTTATTGTTAACTTTTAAAATTGCTTTTGTTTCACACACATATTTTGTAATCCTTACAAACATTCTGTGCGTAGTCTATTTTTTGAATTTCTCCAAGTGTAGGATTTCGCTCTTAATTAGGTTAGATAAAGCGTTTGTTTTTCCCTGATAGTTTTTTGTCTAGAATCCATGACTAATAGCCTTAGTCAGCACCTAATTATAATAATAAACATCTTATCAAAATTTCAGCCAATTTGAAACCGAAATTTCATAGCAAAAGCTACTTGCGGCAATAAACATTAATGTTGAAAAATGCTTTCAGAATAGGCTTTAGCCGTTGCAACCCCGAGCACTAAATAAGCTAAAGTTCCACCCTTTATGTATGATTCCAGCAAATGCAAAAGATCGCAATTAAATTTTCACAACAAAAACACGTGGTATTTTTAAAAAAAACAAAACTCTAATATATTCAAAAGCGAAAAAAGCTTACATATATTTCTATAATCTTCATAATTTCCATCATTAGTGAAATTTTTGAAAAAACTTGCTTTTTTGCTAACTTCTCGACTGGAGTTACTTAACCTCTACTTCTATTTAACATAGTTATTTTGACAGTAAATTAAATCAATTTGATTCTTAAATCTGCAAAAAAAAACTAGAGATTATATTCAAATTATATTTTGTTTATATCAAAATAAGTTTGACCACTTTACGAACTGGTTATTTGTTTCTATTCATTAAAAGATCTAATTTATATTTGATACTTCAATGATGACAAAACAAAATTGGCTATCATGTTAGGACATTTAAATAGTCGAATAACAATTTCTTTGCAAAAGTTGTTATGAAAACTGTGAATTTGTTCATTTATTTATTGTTTTGGATATTATTTATGCAAAGATTTTTTTGAGTATATATAGAAAGCCGCACCCTGATCAATTTCATACTGAACTTTTAAAAAATACTTGAGTTGGCTTAAAACTTTTCTTAAAAATTCAGCTTAGTCACACAGAATGCACATCTTTCTTTTT
The DNA here is from genome assembly GCA_949775025.1 of Tricholauxania praeusta. Taxonomy (NCBI): domain Eukaryota; kingdom Metazoa; phylum Arthropoda; class Insecta; order Diptera; family Lauxaniidae; genus Tricholauxania; species Tricholauxania praeusta. Next base: position 56,198,539 of record OX459028.1, on the reverse strand, counting down.
TTTTGAGCTTTTAAAGTGTAAAATATATGAACGCTATTCGCGATAAGGTATTAAATTATTGCACAGCTCTGTTGTTCTTGAGTTACTGAGGTTAATTAACGAGGCAATGTGTTGGACTTTCTCATTGCTGCATAATTTAGTATTGACCATTCTCTTAAAAAAAGTTCGCAAATGCTTTTCTACGATTTTCAATTGTAAAGTTAAGGCAGCGCTAGATTAAAGTCGGGTTAAAAGGGGACATAGCCTCGATGTTTCGGGAAGATCTGTGTTAAATGAAACAGAAGGACCGATTTTGGTCACACCGTCAATATTCAAAAAAGCTTACTGTAAGCCTTATTATGATTTTGTAAGTTGTAGTTGAGAAAAACATTTTTGTTTTGTGAATAATAAGTTCCCCTTTTTTGATCAAAAAAAAAAAAAAAAAATATATATAGTATATATTTCTTAATGTTTTTTGTTTTTAAATTTTTTTTTTTTAGTTTATGTAGAGGCCCCTATCTAGTTTGTGGTACTAGTCCTCAAAAACTCTTGATCCGGCGCTGGTTGAGAGGTCGCTTTGCATTAATTTAGCTGACTCAGACGACACTACAATATATCCTTCTTTTTATTAAACAATCTATACCGAAGTTGTCTGTTTAATTTTCAGTGTATAAAAGAAAACAACTTTGTATCTGGAATCTAATCTAACGTAATCTTTAACATCTCAAAACACTAACAAGACACACCAATTTTCAGGCAGGTTGCGAATTCTGCGAAAAAGAGCTGAATCGGAAATGATACCCAGTTGCCCCTCGTTGCAAACCTGCTGTAAAGTTGTAGTTTATCAAGTCAAAATCATTACTTTAATACGAAAATATTGATTCACGCCTGTTTTGTAGTGTCATTGTCTTTTTCGCTCAACAATATGTTAATTTATTTTAAAAGTTTTATGAGATCAAATTTTAATTTTTTGGGTTTTTTAATTAAAAAAAAAAAAAAAAAAAACATAATATGAGGCCATATTACCATCAAAAACTGCGTCACTAAATTATCACAAGAAATTGAAATTGCGTCACTTTAAAAATAAACGCTAAATAAAGGGTCTCCCTAATTTCACGCAAGTTTTGAGCTACGCACAATTTGTGAGGTAAAGTGTTGTTGTCGAAAAAAAGACAGCGTAGCAGTTCAGGGTTATTCGAAATGGAGCGCTATACAAAAGACTAACGCGTTTTCATTGTTGAGCAATATTTTCAATGACAATAAGGGATTTTAAACACCTTGGTTGTACGTTTAACACAAAATATCGAAGTAGTTCGTGAGCAAGTTCGTTACTGAAAGTCCCGGAAAATCAATTCAGAAAGATTTGCAATTTTATGCTTACAATCTTCAATTGGCTCAAGAGCCTGAAGACAGCGAAGAGAGTTCGTTGAATGATTATGAAACAACAAGGCGATTCTAGTTTTTTGAAATAAAATCAATTTTAGCGATGAGGCTCATTTCCATCTTGATCAGAACATTTCACGGTTTTGCGCGGATTTCAGGATAGAGACATCACCGAACAATTCTTCTTCGAAAATATGGCTGGTCAGGCAATAAAAGTTAAGAATAATCCAATTTTTTGTGCTAAAATTGTAAGATATTACTGTGGACGACGAAACAATCCAATTGCTGCGTGAGTTATTTCCTGATCGTCTAATCGTTTTCGTTTTGATGTTCAGAATTCGCCGCTCAGATCATGCGAATTAATACCTTTGAACTTTTTTCTTTGGGGTTTTTGGAAGTCTCAGGTTTATGCCAACAAGCTCATGATTACTCACGCCTTATAGAATAAAATGTGGCGCAGTATTAAATAACAATCATTGAGAATTTTGGCAAAAGAGTATAAGATCATTCACCTGATATGTTATTCCATAAAAAAACCCTATTATTTTACAATTTTTAATTGTAAATTTCTATCAATATAACTTTTTGTTTGAATTTTGGGACATCCTTTGTATGTAGAACAGCTTAAGGGAGTGTTACATATAATTAATTTATTTTTAATTTATTTAATTCTAAAGTAAATAAACCCAACTATACAAGTTTTTAGAAGAATTCCTAAGGTTTTAGTGAAACAGAAACCCAACTGATTTTAATGCGGTCATTAATTTACCATATGAGAAAAATAAAATAAAATTTATGCCAAATAAAGTGCTTTTCATTCATTCTTCAGTTATTTTTGGTATATTTTTATTTTTTGTGCGTAAGTCACTAATTAATTCAATTGAGGCTGAAGTTAAATCTTAACTTAAAAATAATATTAATATTTGCATATGAATGTTAAAGATATGTATAACTTGAGATTTTGTAAATATTTCATCTAATTATTTATGTTAAGTCACAAAGAAAGTTTATTAAAAAAAATGCAAATAAAAGAATATATATACTATATTACTAGCTAAGCAGGGTCTAAGTATAAATTTCGCATAACAATAAATTTATAAAATAACTTATGGAGCACATTATTAAATACTTCTACCATATGAATATGTAAATGGTACAATAAAGTCCAGAGTTCATTGAATAAATGAAAAATATAAAAATAAATTTAAGTGCGCATATGCATAAATTCACAATAAAATTAACAATAACTATAAATATAATAATTGTTTTATTCATCTTCGACAACTTGCATGAGTGCCTATAGATTTTACAAACTTTTAAAAGGTTTTTCCCATACAGTTTATCATGCTGCGCATAGAAATGCCATATAATGAATGATTTTTGCTGACAGCCCATGAATTTATGCAGTTTGGCACGTTCTTTAATTAATAATTTGACTGACGTTTTCAATAGATAAATAAATTGAAGCAAATATTAAAAAAAAAATTGTTTTTTCTTGCACGCTACATATGATGTTTGCAGTTTTTTTTTAATTTTAAAAACTTTTTTTTTTCAAAATTAAATTATTAGAGCCAAGTGAAATTATATAAATTGAACAATCTGTTATTTCCCGAATTTATTTCTGATCTGCTTGCAGTATTTCAATGTTTTTATTGGGCCCAGTGTAGCTCGTCAACGTTATCATTATGTTTTCACTCAAAAACTTTTAGACTTACAAACAAATTGTTGATGTCTTTTCTTTTTTTGGTCTAAAGAACATTTCAGAATAAAATAATATACACTGGAAAAAAGTTTTGTTGCAGAAAACTTGCAAGGATTTTTTCAGTGTAATTTGTTTAAGTCTTAAAAGCACATAATATATAAAACGAAAAAATTGTTGAAAGTCTACTATGTTTCGAGTGCAAAATTACAATTTTTTTTTATCAAAAAAATATTCTTTATTTGACAATACCAAAAACTTTTTCCTGTAAAATATTTTATTTTGACCCAGTTAAGCGTTCATCGATCTTTTTTCTCTAAAACTATTGGACTTACAGAAAAAATGGTTTGGCTTGATTTTGTTTACTTTTTTATGAAGGCAAACTTTATTGCACTGAAAAAAAAAAAAAATTTATTTTCTGTGCTTTATTTTTTCTAAAAGTATCATGAAATAGCAAGCAAAAAGTAAACATTTTACACACTGTAGGCCTACTTGTTTTTGAGTTTAAAATAATTTACAAATAAAACGTTCAGTGCTCGCTGATACACTTTACCTACTGGGCTAAAATAAAATTTTTTCTGTTCAAAAATTTTACCTCTTTAACTTAAGTATTGATTTAGAATGATTCAAGCAAAAATTGTTTTGAAAAATCTCCATACATTCTCCAATAATTGCAGACACCTTTGACTGTGATATGCATGATAGAAACTCGTTTCCAACTACGTTTTGGTAGCCACCTCCAGCAAGCAATCGCGAAAGATTTGACAAGTTGAACTGTGCAGATAGAAAGCTTTCATGTGCTGTGAAATTTCATTAAAAATTAGCCCAAACCATTCTATTTAAATACGGAATTCTTTCACAAATCTACAATCTTTAGAAGTCTTCAAAAAATATATGAAAAATTTTATAATACTCGTTCAGTATCTGGCATATTCAATATGTTGCAATGGTCGCGTAAAATTCTTTTTGATATCCGTATTGCTCCATCATCACCATTGTCAGATTCGAACGATGAAGGAAAATAAAATTCACCATTTTCCATATTTTTTCGACTTTTTCAACCTCGTTCAACTTTTTTTCGATTTTTCAATCTCATTCAACTTTTTTCGAGATTTGCAATTCTTTTCGAACTTTTCAATCTCCTTCAACTTTTTCAACAATTCTCATATATTATCGACTTTATCAGCATTTTTCAAACTCACCCAACTTCTTTCAACATTTTCAATATCTTATCAACTTTTTCAACCTCTTTCAATTTATTTTGATGTTTTCAACCTCACGCAACTTTTTTCGAGTTTTTCAACCTCTTTCAAATGTTTCAACATTTTGCAACCTTTTTCAACTTTTTCAATATTTTCCATATTTTTTCGTCTCTTTGAGCCTTTTTTTATCTGTTTCAAAATTTTTTCAACTTCCTTCAATTTTTTAAAATTTTTTCCATATTTTCCCGACTTTTCTAACATATATCAACTCATCTCAACATTTTCCATACTTTTTTAACCTCTTTTGACGTTTTACAATATCTTCCATATATCTTTAACTTTATTTCACCTTTTTCAACATATTGCATATTTTTTCGACTTCTTAAACCTCAAAACAAAAAACCGAACTACGGTCGGTCACCTGGTACTTAGTTATGTATTAAGCGTTATTGCTTCCAATCAATATTTTGTTTAACTGACATCAAGCCATTGCCTGTTATACTTCGTTTGTACACTCTCATATAATTGATAAGCTTCATCAGTTTATACATTACTTTATAACCACGTTACAAAGTAAGCCTTTAGTAATTAATCATAGGGCATTATATCTAGACTGCATAATTTTTTAAATATTAATTCTGTCCTTCAATAATTATTGATTTGACACCTATAATATAAATTGTGTTCCATTCCATTAGAATTATAAAACGACTTAATTAATATGCAACGAAGGTGGTTTTCAGCTTTTCCATTCTTATTAAAATCCATAATCTAATTTAACATGCGCCATTAATATGCAGTAACCAAGGGGTGCTATTATCCTCTTTATTATCAATCAAGTTACCGATATATCGTATAAAATAAATCAATTTAATTATTATTTATTACATTATTGATATCGATTATATGTAAATAATTAGCCAATATACTTAGTGAAACAATTAAGCACAATGTTAGTTTAAAAATTGAAAAATCACTGAATACATTGAAAAGCATCGAAAACGTTGAAAAGTAAATAAAGTAAAGCAATTGTATGAAATCAAAAAGGTCGAAAATGTAGTCAATATATTTAAAAAAGATGATAAAAATCAAATAATGACGATTGAATAAAAGTCAAAATATATCACCAGCATCGAAATGTTACTGCGAAAGTCAAAAGTCTGAAATATGTAGTATTCAAAGTTATCGAAATAGACGATATAATTCTAAAAAGTATCAAAATCGTACAAAAAATTGATCCAAAAATCAAAATGAAAGAATTGCACCTAACTGAAATCGAGTCTTCAAAATACTAGTAAAACTTTTTTTTACTTTTTACTTTATTTTTGAAAAATTCAAGGTAGTCTTTCTGTTGGTCACTTTTGTTTTTAAAAGGGCCTATAAATTGATATTCGAAAAGTAGCCGTATATGGGACACTTTTTTCATTAAAGGGGTTCAGTTGCTTAAATATTAGATGGGAGTAGATTTTCCGAAATGTGATGAAAATTAATGACGTCATGGAAAAAAAAAAGTCACAATAAAATAAAAAAACAAAGCTTTTCCGAATATTTCAACCAATTTTAAGAACTTTTTATTATAGTTTAGGAGAAAAAATGGAACATTTTTAAGAATTCTTTTAATCACTAATGCTAAAACTGAACACTCGAAAGAAAAGTGTTTTATAAAAAACTTTTGAGCTTTTTCCGTAAAATTTAAATCTGTGCTATAGCATTTAAATGAAATTGCATATATAGAAATGGTTTGTAACGCTTTGGTGCAAAATATGCTAAACCGATTTTAATAATTTTTATTTTGAAACAACATATTAGTGCTGATGAAGGTTCTGGCATATTTGTTTTTTTTTTTTAAGTCATATATAATTTTTTTTAGGATTAAGTTTTTGCAAGACATCACTCAAAAACTGTCGATTGATTTTTCGTGGCTTATGTTGCTTCTTGAATTCAGTGTTCGTATTGCTGTTTTTTTATTTTTTCTCACTTCTTGCGTTTTGTATTTAGCTTCGAAGTTCAAGGGACAAACTCTCTTTCAATAAAAATAAGTTTTACCTAAAATATTAATCTATATCTTACTTAAATATCGAGATATTTGTCTGAGGTAATTAAAATGGTATATAAGTATGTTAATATATACATCATTAGATCTACATTAAAAAAAGGACCCAACTTATAGCAACATTCCAGCACTTAAGAATAATTTTTATGTTTCCACTAATACTTGAATTTTTGGCTGTGTGCGTGCATATATAATTCATTAAAAAAAATGTTAATTACTCATAAAACGTTGAAAGCACTCAAATTAAAATTTAAAATCCATGAAAATTCCAACATAAAAATAAGTATTACCTTACTCGGTTAATCATCAAATATATGAGGATGCTAAAAGCGAAGGGGTTATCTGCCTTCTTAGAATCAACTTACAACTTTTTTTTTTTTTTTTATTTCTGGCTTGATGCATGAAGTGAATTTCTATTAGCCTTAATGCATGACCTTCACAAAATCCCTTGTAGCAACCTAAAACGAAACAACAACAACAATACGAAATCCCGCACATAAACCAAGGTAAAAGCAAATTACTTTATTACCTTTCAACGTAATCCTTATCATGGTTGGCTACACGTTGCACGTCCTTGGCTGGCTTGGCATGTTATTATTTGGACCAAAAAACAAAATACCTGGAAGAAATGCGTACTGACGTGCGCGCAACAAATACCATGTGCCATGGCAACGCGTGTGTACGCTGACTTAACCTTTTAATGGATTATTTTCTGTAACATTTAATGTCAATGAATTGTTGTCATAAAACAGCAGCTAAGCTAAGTAACAGTCCAAGGATATATCTGCATTTGATATGCGTTGCTGTGTATTCAAAGGAAATGGCAGATTTTCAATAGAAATCCCTGCTTGAATTTATTACGATTTAATATTTTTCGTTCACTTAATCGCTCAACAAATAATCGCATAGTTAAAAAAATTTAAGCATAAGTCATCTAAATTATTTTCTTAAACGGTAATAAAATCTTTTCTTAAATAGCAAGTAGAAAAGGCACAAAAAAAAATGGGAAAATGTGCTTTGTAGAAAATATATCAAAATATTTCAAAATTTTATTGCGAAAATTATCTTCGTTAACCTTGTCGAAAAATAAAAAAAATTGTAATAATGTGAATAACTAACCAGGCAGAGAGAAGTATCCACGAGAATACCACGCAAAAGTGTTTCAACATCTTTTTTTACGTTTTTTAACTTGTATTTCGACAACGAGTAAGTTTTTTTTTGCACCAATCGAAAGTTCAAAAATAGATTTTGACCATCTCTGGGGTTATACCCGAACTATAGCAAGGAACATTTCTGACCCATTTTTAGAAAAAAAAACTTTTTTTTTATTCCAATTATTTGAGATTTCAACCCAAAAACAATTTTCGAGCTTTTTCTATAGATTTATGCTTGAAATTCTTTTTCGACCTTTCCTCGTCGATTAGAGCAAAACACAAATTTTTGAAAATCGATCAAAAATTGTCCTTTCCATGGTCAGGAATAATCCGACAGATGTCTGAATTCAATTTTCGACGTTTCCCCATCGGTTGGAGCAAAAAAAAAAAAAATGAGTCAAAAACGGTTCTTTCCGTGGCACGAGGACATCTCAAGTGACATCCAAAATCCTTTTTCAACCTTTCCCCATCGGTTATAGCCATAAAAATTTTTTCGAAAATGGGTCAAAAACGGTCCCATGTTCTGGTTCTGGAGCCACCCTATAGTAAGTGACGTTCAAAATTCTTTTTCAACCTTTGCCAATTGTTTTAAATAAAAAAATTCCAAAAAAATGGCTCGAAAATGTTCCTTTCGATGATCTGGAAACACCTCAGGTGATCTACAAAATGCATTTTCGACCAATCCCCATCAATTGGAGCGAAAACAAATTTCCGCAAATGGGTCAAAAACGGTAATTTTTTTATTGAACTTCAAAAATATTAAAGCCCGTTCAATTTTCTTTAGCTTAATGTGTTTTTTTAATAAAAAAAATAAAAAAAAAAATTATCTATTTCTTTATAAAATTAAGTGAACAATTTAATAGCGTATTCAAAATAACCAACGATACAAATCAGAGTTGCAAAAATGTTCCTTTTCCTTTCACTCAATGCAACTGTAATACAAAGTAATATATTTTAAATAATGTTTTGTGCGGATACAGTAGTAAAGGAACATCAATCCTTTGCAAGTTGCACTTAGGAATAGCAGGATAAGGTTAGGTTAAGCGGGCTGTTCAAAAAGCTAATTTACGGAAGCACATAGACCAAAGTTGTTCCTATGTGATACCTTAAAAAAGGAAACTGACAGTAACACTATTTCCTCACCTATTTGAATTCTTAAATAAGAAGAAGATTATTGAAAAAGCAACTCCTCAATTTTTGAAACTTCTTGACACTTCCTCGCATAAAGAGCAGACAATTTACAGCAAAATGTGCGAAGAAGTAATCAAGAATTACATCAAAACGATCGACTGCTGCAAGAGGTTACTAGAGGGCCATATTTTTTAAAAGTAATGATACATGTATACCAATTATTTTCTTAATAAAAAAATATGTTAATTTTCTTAAAATTGGGTTAACTTTTTTAAATTTCAGCAACTGTAACACAACCTCCATATTTTGTTAAAGATTTTTTGAACGAATTTCTAAAAACGAATTTTTAAAAAGTTTTAGCGAAACTTGTGCTGGTGCGTTCGCAAACATTTGTCATTTGCCAGACAACTTAACACGTCGTTGTTGTCATCATCAGCATTTGCCTAAAGTAGCTACTTAAAATTTCATTATCTACGAATTGCAGTTGTTCTAAGAGCGCACTACATAGTGCAGTACACAACAGATTTCCCTAAGCAACAACAAAGCAATAGCAGTCATCATCACAGCATTTTATTGCTCAGCAGCAAAGTTACATGAAATGCATAAATTTTTAGCTTTCCAATTTTTCTTTTTTAATTTTTCACATCAAAATTAACTTTTTAATGCCCACAAAAATGCAAAAAAAAAAAAAATCACAACATAAAATGTAGTGACGTGCGCGCGTAAAAAGTTCTTAAAAAATTAAATTAAATAACTGTGTGCGCCAAAAATTACAACATAACAACTCATAAACTAAAAACTACTCTACGTTGGTAGAGTAAAAAAAAAATCAACGAAAAGTTTTATTTCTACACAGATTGCTGTGTTTTGTCATATAAAACCCTTTACTTGTTGTTGTTGTACTTTGGAGTTGTTTACGCCCGCTGGTGAAAAGTTTTTTGCAGTTTTATTTTTTTGTGGAAATGTGAAATTTTATTTTCAGTCGTGGTCAGCGTGGCAGTGGAAAAATGCAATTAGTTTTTGAAATTTTGCTAAGATACTTAAATTTTATTGAGTGTGAGTAATTGTGATGAGTTCGTTGAGGTCTTGAAAGTTTAAAATTTGTTTTCAGGCTGTGTCTTTCACCTGAAAAAAAAAAAACAGTATTCTTTAATCACACAAAGTTGAAAAGTTTCGTATAGCGTATGTTGTTTTTAAAATGTGTGCATGGTTGTATAATGGTGTAATGGTTGGGCGTGGTATCTCCCATACAACAAATATACTTAAAAAAATATATATCCCGGCGATTATTGTACCTACAATTGTGAAATTTTATAGATGAGTGTATGAATATTCAGTGCCGACTCAAAGGTTATTGGCGCGCCCTGTTCAGAAATTTATGGGTGCCCCTTTTTTTAAAACGGAATTTCATAAACTATAATATTACTTACTTACTTAGATGGCCATAACAACCCGTTGTCAGGTTACGGCCGACCTCATTAGCTCTCGCCAGGCGCCTCTGTTTTGCGCGCGCCTTCTCCAATCGTTAATGCCAAGCGCGGTTAGGGCTTCCTCAGCTTGGTCTATCCACCGGAGGCATAGTCTCCCTCTTCGTCGTTGACCGGGGACCTTCCCTTCGAATACCTTTTTCGCTGGAGCTTCTTTATCCATACGATGGACATGACCCAGCCAGCGTAGTCACTGTATTGTTATACGCTTAACTATGTCAATGTCGGCGTAGAGCTCATACAGCTCGTGGTTCATTCGAATGCGATAGTCGTCGCCAACTCGAACAGGACCAAAGATTTTGCGGAGAACTTTCCTCTCGAACACCCCAAGAGCGGCTGCGTCTGTTGTCGAAACCACCCATGCCTCAGCGCCATAAAGAAGCACAGGTAGAATGAGCGTCTTGTAGAGTGTTAGCTTTGTCGATCGAGAGAGAGCTCTGCAACGTAATTGCTTACTGAGACCGTAGTAGCACCTATTAGCAATTGTTATTCTCCGCTTAATCTCCAGACTGACATCATTTTTGCTGGTTACGGCAGTGCCAAGGTAAATGAATTCCTAGACAACTTCTAATTTACAGTTACCCGCTGTAACATGAGAGTCTAGATCCCGTGCTCTCTTGTTGTTGTTAGTAGACATCATGTATTTCGTCTTGCCCTCGTTTACCGCCAAACCCACTTTGGCTAATTCCTTTTCAATAGCAGTGAAAGCAGCAGTAACATCTCTCTTACTCCGACCGATAATATCAATATCATCAGCGTACGCAAGGAGCTGAACGCCTTTAAAGAAAATGGTGCCATTATGATGCACACCGGCTTTCCGTACGATCCCCTCCATAATGAAATTGAAGAGATCGCACGAGAGCGGGTCGCCTTGTCTGAAACCTCGCTCGGTATTAAAAGTTCCGGAGAGGTCATTCCCTACCTTGACGGAGCTACACGTATTGCTCAACGTCATCCTGCAGAGCCTTATCAACTTTGCAGGTATACCGAACTCAGACATTGTTGCGCATAGGCAATCCCGCACTGGGCTATCGAACGCAGCTTTATAATCGGAGTGTCGATTTGATATTTATGGGTTTTCTCCAGGATTTGGCGTAGTGTAAAAATCTGGTCTATGGTGGACTTACCAGGTCTAAAGCCACACTGATAGGATCCGATCAGCGTTTCTGTATACGGCTTCAATCTTGCACACAATACGCTCGAGAGGATCTTATATGCGATGGAAATAAGACTGATACCCCTGTAGTTGGCGCAGATTGTCGGGTCTCCTTTCTTTATTACAGGACAAAGCACGCTGAGGTTCCAATCGTCGGGCATGCTTTCCGCTAGCCATATTTTGCTGATGAGTTGATGCATGCACCTTATCAATTCATCGCCACCAGCTTTAAACAACTCAGCTGGCAGGCCTTCAGCACCCGCTGCTTTGTTGTTTTTGAGTCGCTGGATAGCAGCTCGAGCCGCTTCATGTCTAGGTGATGGTACTTCCACTGCTTTATCATCGATTGGTGGTATCGTACTGCATTCTGTCTGGGCGGAATTGGTGGAATCATCGCCCGTAAGCAAGTTGGAGAAATGCTGCCTCCATAACCTCAGTACACTCTGTGTATCTGTAACCAGATTTCCATTTTCGTCTCTACAAGTGGATGCTCCGGGCTTGAAACCTTGAGTTAGACGCTTAACTTGTTGATAGAATTTTCGTGCATCCTTCTTGCCCTGGTACACCTCAAGTTCCTCACGCTCACGCTTTTCCTGCTCCCTTTTTTTACATCTGAAAATGCGCCTCTCTTCCTTCCTCTTTTTGCGGTAGTTTTCTCGCACGGCTCGCGTTGCGGCTGACTGCAGCGTCTTCTTGTATGCGGCGTTTTTTTCAGCAGTCGCATCGCGACACTCCTGGTCATACCATTGGTTTCGAGGTTGTGGGCGTCGGAAACCTATATCAACTATAATATACATCAATTATATTGCCTAGGTGAAATTTTTGATTAAGAAACAGTTAATCATTTCTCCAGAACATTTTTTTTCAAAAGATTTAGTTGAACAAATGTTTTGTAATATTAATAGGGGTATTATTTCAGTTCGTTCTTTCCTGATGTCAGTGATATTTATATATATATTTTTTTACTTTTTTTAAGACAAGTTCTAAGCTTCTGTAAAATCGATATTTTGAGCCATTTTATTCTCGATAGAAAGAATTGATAGTTGTTCTTGTCGCATCGTAATTCACAAAAATGTTTTTATTAATTTTGGCTTAGAAAAGCTATTTCAGAGCTTATCACATATGGCTATAAAAACCAAAAAAAAAAAAAATAAAAAAAGAAATTTTTTAAGACAATCGTCAAATAATACTTAGGAATGGAAAAAAACCTATAAAATTTCTAATTTTTTTTAGGTTTACCGACACAGTGGGCTCAAAATTTAACTTTGTACACCAAAAATGTTCTATGAAACTTTTAACAAAAGCAACTATTGGATAGAGCGCTCTAGCTAAGTTGTTTGAAACAAATTGCACTAATGTAGCCTATTAGCGGAAAATAAATTGTTTCCACTTTATAAAAACCGATTCAACTTCACCTATCGCCTTGATATAAATTGTACGGATTTGTCAAAAAATTAGAATAAAAAATGGTAAAAGTGGCAAGCTGACAAACTGAAAAAAAAAAAAATTTTAAAACATATTCCCAGATTTCCAAATATTTTTTATATATTATGTTGGAAAGTACGGTTAACCAAAATACAAAGTTCCAGCTGCGGTTTTTCGAAATTTTTAGTTGTTTTACCCTAAAAAACATATATACAAAATTTCAAGAGCTTAAGCACTAATTTTATTACTTATAGCCATAGTTTTTCTCCAAAAACTGTGAAAGATATCGCAAGATTTTTAACATTTTTGAAATAAACATTGCCAAAGTAATGAATATTGAAACCATTTTAAAGAAAATATTTCAACCATATTCCACCTACCATAATCAGCCAATTTTTTTGTATTCAGTTGTTAAACCTAAAAAATATCTGTATCGAATTTTAAGAGTCTGTTATTTATTTATGAACGCCGTTCCATACAAACCCATCCACTCTGCGTCAGTGTAAATTTAATTTAACTTATTATTACTGATGAAGTATAAAACGCCTTTTGTAGAAGATTCGATTTTATTATAAAATTGTCGTTTGATGCCCCCTCGCAAAGGGTGCCCAGTTTTGTTGAATATCCCTTGAGCCGGCAATGTGTATTTTGTTTGCAGCAACAACGTTATATTATGTCACTTATGGCAGCAGTAGTCATGATATTTACCACATAAATTTTTAAAAATATCGTGAAAACCGAAAATTCGGATGGTAGAAACTGCAGTAATATACTGCATTTCCTAAAAATCGGATTTTAGGTGCTCATTGATTCTACAGAATTAAAAATGGGACATTTTAAGAGAATAGTTTTGATTTTGTGCAGCGAAATTCTTAGGCGAATTCGTTTAGTTTTTTTTAAATTCTTTTAGACTTATAAAAAGGCAAAAAAAAAAAAAAAAATAAATACCTCAGCATGTAAATGATATACATATATGTTAAAATTCACACAACTGCATGCATGCAACACAAGTGTGCATTAACAGCATCTTTCTAAGCGCTGCGGGCGATCGTCAGTGAAAACTGCATGTCAGAAGAATGCAGGTTGATCGCTTCATTATTGAGCGTAACATTTCAATTTAACAAAAAATTAGTGATACAAAGAAAACTGCACGAATTGTAAGAAACTGCAAGGATCAAAACTGTAGGAGAGTCCTTGTCAACAACGTTTGCTGCATGCTGCATATGCAACATGCAGTGAACACCCAGCGAGTGGTAGGTCGGTATGTGTGAGAATTTTTTAAAAATAAAAAGAAAGAAAAAAGTTGCATGTCACGTAAATCTTTGTTGGCACATTCATAAGGCGCGCTGCGCAATATGAAGTCCTTAAATGCCATTAGGTAAAGAAACTACCATTCGAAGTGGACTTTTGTTGTGTGCATAATTATTTTATTGAGAATTTTATTTTTGTTTTTTTTTTTACAGAATTTTCTTTTGGCTAAAAGAATGTTGATTGGAAGTCAAAAGAACTTGACATCTTCTGTGTCATAAAAATGCAAGCATATCCTGTGGTTGCATTGAATTAAGAAATCATTCTATTTACAAAAATGACAACTTTTGTTTCATAACATAAAAGCTAGGAAGTCAGTAAAAGGTGAAATTTAAAATTTTCCTAATAAATAATTCCTTGCTAAGCATTAAATTGCTTCGGTGACAGAAAAATTGCTTTAAAGCAAATATCCTCAAAAAGTTACCTACACGGCACCGACACCTTAAGTTAATCACATACACATTTCTAATTTATAGACGCGCCAATTCTTGTTGGAACAGGTAACAACATTCATTTCTCAATCACTAGCAAACGTAATAAATCACAAGTTGAGCCTGCAGGACTGCTCCTTAAATTCAACCTGATACAACTCAACTTAACTCAACGTAATTTGATATACAAACAGCGTCGTCGTTTAAGTCATAAACCATGATGAGCACGAGCGACAGCAGCAGCAACAGAGCCAGGAAGGAATTGCACGCGCAAAAATTTCGTAGAAAGAATATAAAAATTTGAAATTATATTGCTGCAGGATATGTGCAATATCCTGTAATATGAGTAAGAGCCTTGAGTATATTGTGTTGCAGTAACCTGTAAATTGTCATAAAAAAGCAAGCAAGCAACACCGGTTTATTGTGTGCGCATAATTTTTTTATGAATTACAGTCATAAAATTTTGCCATGTGTTATAAAACGTAGGAAATACTTAAACCGGAAGTGGTGGAATAATCAAAAACGTGCGAATATCAAATTTACAAGAATTATCCTTAAAGTTATTACGTAAAAGCAAAATGACAGCACTTAAAAGCTGTTTGAGTTTTTGTACCAAAATCGAAAAGTTTTTGTATTTTTTAATTGAACGAAATAAAATGCAAATAGGACTCACAGATTTTGAAAATTTTGAAGTTAAAATCTTCTTTAGAGTCTACAAAATGACGAGACACATTTTTAGGACTTATTTTTTCATATCCGTAAGTTTTTCAGCCACTACAGGCTAGGGAGTTACAGCGAGAAATTTTTTTGAGCGCCTACTAATTGATGACTTTTATTGTTAAAAAAAAATGTACAATAAGGAAAAAGATGCAACTAAAACTGCACACAATTTTTGTTCGGGGGTAGTTATGGTCTTGAATTTATCCAGCCTCAAAAGGAAAAGGCTACCAACTACGTAGTAAGGATCGAAAATTCTAAAACAAACATACTTAAAAGAGGTTTGCTTAATAGTTGCCACATGTACAAAGTCTTACGATGAAGGAACAAATTTATTTCCATCTACGCAAATAGGAGCTTAACTGAAATAAAGGTTTATTTAGGTTAAAACTGGATACTCCGCCTTAAATCATAGAACATTAGTTTAAGCCTGTATGAGTCAATATCAAGGAGCTTATTTCCATAAAGAGCAATACAACTGTATTCATTGCAATAGACTAGGCTACCTTATAACCTCAATTCACGTCTGAAAAGCGAATTTGGGAATAAAAAAAGAGAATAATTTAGACAACACGGCAACGTGGACATATATTTTGAAGTTGGAGCAGCATGACTTTTTTTAGAGAAATCATTCTATGATGATGATCCTATAACGATACCAGTAATTTTTGAAGTTTTTGAAATTAATAAATCATGTAAGATAGCAGTAGTCGATATATATCCTTATAATATAAGAATATTATTATATTAGCAGACCTAGCACACGTTGTTCTGCCCTTATCGATGCGATGAGTTTAATTTGGCTGTAACTTTTGTCTTTTATCTACACTATATTACATATATAAAGAGGTAAGGTTTGTTTGTTTGTTTGTTTGTATGTTCAGGGTAATCTCTGGAACTACAGAACCGATTCCAAAAATTCTTCTACTAATAGAAAGCTACACTATTCCTGAGTAACATGGGCTATATTTTATTTTGATAAAAGCAAGGGGCGTGGCACTTTACATGCAATTAAAACCTTTAACTCGCTATATCTTGGTTCATTTGATAGCAAAAGTCTTGAAATTCGGTGCACATAACCTATGTTAAGGACTTCACAAAATATGAACGGGATTAGACACCAGGGGCGTGGTGGCCATAAAACTTTAATTTAGGGTGGCCCTCATACGCAAATATCTTTAAAATACCATTTTTACAAAGACCACTTAATCGATTCACATGGCATTTACACCACATGTCTCTTATATTAATACGCATAGCTAAGACGATGAAACTTTTATTTAGGGTGGCCCTCATACACAAATATTTTAAAAATAGCGATTTCTCAAAGACAGGTAAATCGATTCTCATGAAACTTACACAGTATGGTTTTTATATTAAGGGGCACAAATTAGATTGTAAAAAATTTTTTTAAAGTGCATACTTAGGGTGACCCTCATTCAAATATATTTCTAAACATCATTTCCACGAAGATAGGTTAATCGATTCACGCTGAATTTACACCACGTATTTCTTTTGTTAAGAAGCATAGCTTAGGCAACAAAACTTTTATTTAGGGTGGTCCTCACACAAAAAAAATTTTTAAATATCATTTTCTCGAAGACTGCTAAATCGATTCTTATGGAATTTACACCACATGACTTTTATATTAAAAAGCACAGATTAGATAGTAAAAATTTTATTTACGGTTCATACTTAGGGTGGTCCTGATTCAAAAATATTTATAAATATCATTTTCTCGAAGACCGCTTAATCGATTCTCATGGAATTTACTCCACATGGCTTTTATATTTAGAGGCACAGATAAGGTTGTAAAACTTTTATTTAGGGAGCATACTTAGGGTGACCCTCATACAAAAATATTTTTAAAAATAATTTTCACGAAGACAGGTTAGACGATTCACACCGAATTTACGCCACGTATCTCTTATGTTAAGAAGCATAGCTTAGGCTACAAAACTGTAATTTAGGGTGGCCTTCACACAAAAATATTTTTTTAAATATCATTTTCTCAAAAACCTTTTAATCGATTCTCATGGTCTTAACACCACATGACTTTTATATGAAGGGGCACAGATTAGATAGTACAAATTTTACTTAGGGTTCACACTTTGGGTGGTCCTCATACAAAAATATTCTTAAATATCTTTTTCATGAAGACAAGTTAATCGATTCATACCGAATTTACACCAAGTAACTTTTATATTAAGAGGCGTGGATAAAGCTTCAATACTTTTATTTAGGGAGCATATTAAGGGTGGTCTTCATACAAATATATATTTTAAACATAATTTTCTCGAAGATCGCTTAATCGGTTCTCATGGAATTCACACCACGTGGCTTTTATATAAACAGGCACAGCTTAGAATAGAATGGGTGATGCCACGCCCCCTTATCTAAAAGAAAATATGATTCATCATATCTTATCAACTATTTGATGCAGATAAATGAAACTTGGTACATATATAAAGGGTAGAGAAAGAAGTTAGAGTCAATGCAAAAATGGGCGGTACCACGCTTCCATATGAAAAAAAAATCAACTTTCTTATGTATCAACAACTATTTGACGCAGATGGATAAGATTTGGTACACATGTTTCTTATTGTTTGTAAAAATTTCTTAACATAGTTTGGTTTGGAAAAAATGAGCCAAAAAGAAAGAAAGTAAGATTCAATAAAAAAATGGGTAGTGCCATGCCTCCAAAATAAGAAAAGACTATGACTATGAGACTCGATACATATATAGAAGACAAGGACTGTTACCAAATTAAACTCATTCAAAGGTGCTGATTCTAGGCATTCCATTGATTCCCGCCAAATCAATTGTTCATTTATGAGCCAAATAGAAAAACATACAACGTTGTTTATCCACTCGCAATAAGATAAATATCAACAAAAATAATTTCTACTTATTTAACCCAAATAAAATAAAAACACTTTATATTTTATTTGTTGAGGCGTAGCAACGCCCGCCGGGTTTCGCTAGTATACAATATACGAAGACTCATTTTACTGCGCCAAAGAGTTGCTGAGATGTACAAAATTTTGGTTTTCTCATACGGTTGGCATGGTATCGCCCATTTCTTTCATTGAAACTTACTTTTGCCCGTACCTTTTATATACATATGTATGTACCAAGCTTCATTCATCAGCGTCAAATAGCTGATACAATATGAAAAATGTCGTTTTTGAGAGAGCGTAGTAGATTTTTTTTTCAGTGCAATGGATGAAAAAATAGGAAATCTTTCCACGCTTATATCTCAGTTTTTGGCTAACCGATCTAAAAGCTGATAGTTTTCGGGAACTCTGTTTGATGAGGACTTTAATTAAGTAGGTCATTTATTGCTGTAACAATTCTAAATCTCGTCAGCTTTTAACATTTTAATAAAACATTTTCGTCTCATTCTATGGCAGTTTACTTTTCTAAAGATTTCACTTCTCCACGTGTGAACTGCACACATGATTTTTTTTTAGAAAGCTAAGATTTTGCTAAGATTTTGTAATTTTAAGTAACTTTTTAATATTCATGTCGAAAAAAGTAGTAAATTCGGCATCTAAGAAGTATATTTGAACTGTCGATTCAGTACATTTCGACAACACCCAAATGCCATCACTTTTACTTTTGTTCATACCTTTCTGTGACAACGTTTTATATGCCCGTGATCAGTCGTATAAAGATCGAGTTCTGCCAGCGTTAGTCAGTTGTCCAGCAGTTCATATTGGTTGAGAATATACTGCTCTGTCTGTGTTTTCTTATACCGCCTCATGTCTCGTATGTGTCTTTATACTCAACTTAGCAATGGTCTTATAGAGATATTAGGTAGCATGTCTCGTGTGTATATTTCTACTAAGCATAATTAAATTTTTATTAAGACATGAGGCGGCTTATTTCGTAATTGTCTTCATACTAATAACATTAAAGTCACTTGAAAAACTTGTAGCCTCATGTCTTTATATTTTCAATTTTTTGTCTTTTTAAGGCGGTTTACCAAAAAAATATGGGATATGGACATTTTACCGAGTCTATTCAAAGATAACAATGAGGGGAACATGTCGTTCTTACTTCAAATGACTCTTATAAGAAATACTTTATAAACATATTATGTTGTCTTTATACTTGTTTTTTAAAAGCATTTAAAAGAAACTTTAAAATCTTTTTCAGCCACTAGGGTTACAGTATTTTTAAAATCTTTTTGTGAGTTACGGAAAATCATTTATTTTACAAATAATCAAGCAAGTCATTGCTGCTTACAGGAGGTAGCTAGACCTTGTGTTGCTTTTTCTCTCCCATACCTCTTGATGCTTTGTCCGATCTAAAGATTATCAACAACAAATATAGCCAATGAAAATAAGGCAATTTTCAGTCACAAATACTACAAATTATCAACTAAAACAATGACATTACTACATGATACTGCTGTTTTATTACAAAAAAAAAAAAACTTTATAATAAGCCACTAAAATTTGTTTGCGATAACAATTTCAAGTAAAAATGGAACTACCACATAGTTTACCTATTACTCAGAAAAATTAGTTATACCTTAATGTTGAAACTACTGATAAACGCGACCTTAAACTACTTCTATAGCGAAAATTACAAAAGTTCTACTTGTGCTTCCTCAACAAATTCAACACTATCAGCAACAAAATCAACAACACGAACAGAACAGAACGCTGTGATAACTGTGACGAAATTTGCTGCTCATTTGTAGTATAATTAAATTTCGACACTATTCGCTCAGACTCCGAACGTCAGACTGGCGGTGAAACAAAAGGTTATGTAATGAAATTCCGTAAAAACGTCACCTTATCGCGTGCTCAAAGATGTCACATGGTGACTGCTGATTGTCACTGTGCCGCCGCCGCCGCCGCCATCGTCAGTGTGACTCATATCATTGCAGCATTTTGTTGCGCAACGAATGCGTTTATCAGCATTTTTATGACTTCCTCGAGTTTTGTTTTATCTAGAGCACTGCCAGCCAGCATTTAAGTAGCCACTAATATTTGAAAGATTGAAACCAGTTTTTAAGACCACCTTTTATTTTTTCCCCTTAGATACTTACTATTTATAGGCTCTTTTCGGTCATCGGTTGTTGAAAACCAATTAGGTTTTATTGATTTCTTGTCAATGGAATTTCTACTACATCGAGTATTTGAATTGTTGCTGCACTTGCCGACCTCTGAGGCCGTATAAATTATGTAGCAGCAGGGCGGTCAAGTAGATATCAGCTATCAGTTCTATTACATAAGGCTGCATTTTTGAGGGATATTTGTATGAGTTGTAGTGAATCATATGGTTTGCCTTTTGAGCAGCTATTTATTTTTTTTTTCGTTTGCTTAAAAGTTGCTGGGAAAATTTTGATTTGACCCCATCCATTTCTTCGCAAGGAGATTAAAATTTATTATTTTAATAAAAGATTTGACTATTAGAAACTGACCCATTCGCCCAGATTTTTAACATGCCAATTTAATTGCCCGCGTACAATGTCGCTAGTTTGCCGCTCAGTTGGTAGCTATACCAACAAACAGTGGACTTAAATTAAAACAAAATTCATTTCTCAGCTCAAAATAAAAAAAAATAATTAGCTGCTATTTGGTACTCTGGAGGTTTTTTCAATGCTACACATGAAACCAGTGTGGTCATCTGAATTCGAACACTATCATTTACTTGAAAATTGCGTCTTGAATAGAAATATTCATTGTATTTAAATATGTAGAAAAGGAAATAATATATAAATTGTTTGAATCAAAAAAATTTAAACGAGTATGTTAATATATGATCGGTTTAATGATTTAGAGTTGATTTTTCTCCAAAAACCAACGAAATTTTCGAAATAGCTAGTAGTCCAAAAAGTCTCTTGGTTTTTTTTTTCTTACTATTTGTTCTTTTGATAGTCGGATGTTTTTTTTTTTGAATAATATAAACTTAACCATCGGACAAAAAAAAAAAACACAATAAATTTCCCGACTATCGGCATACTAGCAGCAGGTTACAGATGTGACAAAGTATAGTCGGAAGATTAACGTTTATTTATTCATCCCATAATCTTTTTGAATAAAAACTAATTTTAATCATCCGACCTAAAAACGAAGAAAATCAAAGTAAGTTGTGACAGCAGGCCTACAAAGAACAGTAAACGGAGTGGCAAGAAGTATGAAAGTGGACTGAATTACTTCGTTAGATCGTCGAATGTTATTTCTTTTAACTACAATTAGCTTATCATTCGATTCTCGGACGAATAAAAACAAATTAAATCGTCCAACTATCGGACCTCTAGCACCATGTAAGCGAAGTAGCTCGTAATATTTTTTTTGTTTTTCAGATAAAACCAAGAAAAGTTTTTAATGTTTTTGAGGCCATTTTGATGTCCCATTATAACAAGAAAAAGATAGAAATATTACAAAAAACTTTTCGCAAAATTCGATAGTAGACTGTTATGATTCAAAATCCATGTGTTGTGCTTCCACAAATCTAGCTGCTTTCAGTACATATTCTCACGCAAGCGCTTCGTAATGTCTAAATAATATTCTTTACTTACTGTTTCTCATTCTGGAAGAGCCTCTGCTTCGCGCGCGCCTTTCCAATCAGTCACACCAAGCGTGGATATGATTTCCTCGGCTTGGTCTTTCCATCGGAGGCATGGTCTTCCTCTCCGTCGTCGCTCAGCGGCTTCCGCATCAAACACATTTTTCGTCGGAGCTTCTTCGTCCATACGCACAACATGTCCCAGCCAGCGCAGACGTTGGATAGTGATGCGCTTGACTATGTCAATGTCATCGTAGAGCTCGTACAGTTCGTGGTTCATTCGAATACGGTAGTCGTCACCGACGCGAACAGGACCGAAGATTTTGCGAAAAATTTTTCTCCCAAACACCCCAAGTGTGACTGCATCGGTCTGCGACACAACCCATGCTTCTGCACCGTAGAATATCACGGGTAAGATAAGCGTCTTGTAGAGTGTCAGTTTTGGCGGGCGAAAGAGGTCTCTACTACTCAGTTGCTTACTGAGACCATAGTAACATCTATTAGCAAGAGTTAGTCGTCGCTTTATCTCCAGGCTGATATCGTTTTGAGTGTTCACGACGGTGCCAAGATAGGTGAATTCCTTGACAACTTCAAAGCTTAGTGAGTGCATTTATTATATAAAAATGTCACCATAGTCTTCTGAAGTGACTCGATGACTACTTTATTTTCCGTTTGATGAAATTTGTTCGTTCGATTTCAACCAAGTTTGAGCACACAGCTGTCTCTTTATTTGCAACTAATTGCCAGAATAGTGAGCTTTTTTTCATGGAATTGAAGCCATTTTCAACACTTTTCAAATTTCTAAAACTTAGAAAGTAATTATTTTTTTGTGTTAAAAAATCAATTGAAAGTAGAGGACACTTCAACTGCGAGCATTTTGGAAAGCCAAAAGTAACATTTAATTATTTAACATTATAGTTTTTCAGGGAACACTGAAAAACAGTAACTCAAAATAGATACTACTGCCGTTAGCAGTTGCGTATTGGGTTAAATAAGACCTCAATTTGCATAATGTAAAATAATTTTTAGCTTTAATAGAATGCTTGCATCGAAAAAAGATTTATTTAATAATTTCTACTGCATTGCTGATAAATTAAAATCTTTAAAATTAGATAGAAATAACATTATTTATAAGAGAAAACAATTCTAACGTTTTTTCTGACCTCAATTCTACCATATGTAGCAACTTAAAAAACCGAAATCTATAAAACTCACTAATTGTAACAACTTCCTTTACAAATTTAGTTAAGTGGTAAATGTATTACCTTTTCGAATGGTATATCCTGCATATACTTTATTGAAAAAATATCACTGGCAAAAAATAGAATACACAAGTAACTTAATACAGAAAAAAAAAATTATATAGAAAACTACTTAAGGCGCATCACTGTCAACGCATTAAACCTACAAAAATAAAAACCTTTACCGCAGAACTTTCATATATACATACATACATACGTAACATAATTCTGCTTCTTTGTTTTTAGTTCGAAAAAAAGAAAGAAAGAAATTGTGAAATCGGAGCAATTTGTTTATATCTATAATGTGATGCCATCAATATAGGCAAAGGCGAGTAACAACAGAAAAACTCTTGAAATGCTTAAGGACATGCTTAGCATTTAAGTGAAAGTTCCTTTGTCTTATTTTTTTTTTGTGAGAAATCCTTGCCTGCATGCAGCTCAAAAATAAAAAGTAAACAATCACCGCTTCAAGACAGAAAAAAAGAAAACTGGAGTATTTAAGGCGTTGACGAGTCCTAAGAAAATAAACGCAAAAATAAACCACTAAAATGTTACGTTGTTAAGAGTAAGCATTATGTTTACGAAAAAAGAAATTTCATCATAAAAAAAAAATTATGTTTGAAATTGGAATACTTTTGAGTATTACTAACACATATACTTTCATTTTAAGAGAAATTTTTTTGAGTTAACGCTTGCTACTTTTATTTTTAAAATGTTTTTTGGTTGGTTATTAAAAAATAAGTAATTTAGATGAAAAAATTATTTTAAATAAGAGTGGAGTGTATTACTTCAAACTTTAAAATAAAAAAAAATTTAATTTTTATCTTTTTGAACATGTCTAATGTACATGATTCTTTAAAGGGCGTGGCGCCACCGAAAGTATTTAATTGAAAATCTTATTATTTTGAGAGCTATGGGCAATATTTTTACAAAATTTAGACGCCCGAAAATGCACAAATTTCAGCCAATTTTGTTGTTTTAATCGAAACTGTATAATATTATACCTCAAAATATATGTCAAATGATAGATCTCGAAGGTGCCTAAATATAATTTTTGGGATTGCATTGTTGAATCCATTCCCAAATATGGGTTACTACAGGTTTTCTGAGTCAATTTTCATTAATGAAGATAACAGCTTGATATGTGTGCCAAACGATAGAGCTTGAAAATCGTCAAATCCTGTCCCGAACATGTATTCCCACCCATTTAAGAGAAGTTGACTCTAAAAACGAATTGAAACCCATATTTAAGACCGGATTCGACAAGGCTACTCTTTATGGGGCATTCCATGCCAAAACCTGTTCGATTTCGATCATTTTTTGATATATTTTAGTGCGAATTAAAAGCAACAAGCACACCAATTTCCATTCTAGTATTTGAAACCGTTATTGAGTAATTTTTAAGTTTTAAGGCAAACAATTTTCAATTAACCATAGACTAGTAATAAATATCGATATCAATTCAAAGTAATTTTCAGTTAGTTATTAACGTTTAAAGATTAAAATTGACATTTTCGAAAAGTGCGACCCCTTTGATTTTTTTAAAAATTTTCCTAAAATTTTACTCTATACTACGCAACTTTTAAGTTACAGTTCAAGATGGTTTCTCACATAATTTTTTTATGTATTTTGGGTATATAATTCCATAAATGCCAACCATTTTTTTTTTAAGCATCGTTTTCGTGTTATCCCCCGAAAATAATAGTTCCATTCCGTTCAAAATGAAGTTATTGAGAATCGAATAAGGTTTGGTGGAGTTTGCAAGATTTTGCTCATTTTTAAAAGTCTCTAAATTTCAATTACTTTGTTTAAGTCCGAAAGTCTTTCTTTTTCATATATTTAAGACTTAGCATGAATGTCCGTGATCTCGAAAACTGAAACCATCAGGGAATGTATGACCTCGGGTTTGAATTCAGCGCATCAACAACCTTCAAACAAATATATTCGAGCCGCAGAACCATAGGGTTGACTAAATTTTGTTTTAAGAGTTGCAACTTGAGGTCTCCTACTTTGGAAATTTTTTTTTTTATGTAAAGAATTTGATTAGTTGATGAATTATCATAAATCATTTCGGCGTATATCGAATCATTTAATGCTAAAACTTTTTTAATGTATGTGTGGTATTAGAATTACGTTTTTTTGTATAAATTATTTAATTTGCCACAAATCATTTCGGCATAGGTCCAACAATTGTTACGATATAATTTGTCAAAATTCATGAGTAGTATAAAAATTATTTTGTAAAATATCTCATATCTATATATATACAAAAGCTGCAAAAAGAGAAATTGTTAGAAGCTATAATGCTACATATAAATTGGTCATTCAAAAATTCTTTCAAATTTAAAGCTTCTACTCAATATATGATATTTTGAGTTAAACTGAAGAACTGAGTATATGACCATAATTAATTTTTGAGAAAATTGGCGATATAGTTATAGTATAGTATAGTCGACTCATATGTTTTGTACTTTTTGAGCGTTATTGTAGAAATTAATAAAGACTTGTCTCTTAACTGATCGTTTGAATGAAAAACAGTTTTTCTTTTCACTAGAAAATTTGCTTCTTTATTTTGATATTTTTTCTAGATCTTCTTATTATTTTTATGATACTATTCTCATAAATTTTGCTTCAAAAGATTTTGGTAAAAATTGAACGAAATGTGTTATTATTTTTACATCTTAACGACGCAACAGGCAGGATATAAGCTATGGGACAAAACATGATATTACAATTAATACGCAAAGCATGACACAGCATAAGAATATTTTCTTGCCATTGAAAAAATGCACATGTCATATGTTTTTCAAATATTTTCTTTTTTCAGATGTCATTTGATACGTTTACCAGATAGCAATATTATTTCTGATTTTTTTTTTTTGCTGAGCATAAACTACTTAGTCAACGTTTACACGAGAAAAGTCTTGCCACAAAGTTTCCTTGTTTGTTTGCAAGAGCGGAAAAGCGAAAGGGACGAGGTAAAAAATTTGTCATATGTTGCAAACGCGAAACGAAAATCACAAAAGAGAATGGACAAGAATTTGTCTCTCAGACTTTCCTCGTGTAAACGCCGACTTATAAGTGTGCTTGTTTGAATAAAAAAAAAAAAAAAAAAAAAACATGGTGCATATGAGTCCTTAAGTCCTTAACAAACCGATGATTTATGTTTTGCTTTTATTTAAGTGAGTGTGAGCAATTGCGACGTGGTATGATTTGCGGAAATGTAAATGATACAATATCACTTTGTAAATTTGATGAAATTTTTATCTAAACGCACAGTTTCATCACAGTTTATTTGTGCAAATTGTTATCCAAATAATTTCACAGATTATTGTAAGCTTTAAAAGTTTATAAAAAAACTAAGAACATGCGTCAATATTCTTAATATAACTTGTGACAAAAATGTGTTTGCTGATAAGATATTTTTGGAGTTCCCATTACTATGCTGTTATAATTCTGTAAATACTTGATAATCCTTTCTCATTCGCATTTGTTTACATGGATAATAAAATGATTCACTTTATATATGATGATGGTATTTACTTTGCATTTTTAACTGACTGTTATCAGCAGCCTATGTCAATTAAATTTAAATTCAGATAAATACTGTGCTGCCGTCTGAACTGCTGGAATAATGTTGCAACAAAAGTGTATTATTGTTATTGTCTGACAAATACCAAAATCATGAAAGTGTTGAAAGTGCTGTAGCTGAAAATACTCGTGTAAATATGTATATCTTTATACCAGCAATAATAACTACGTATGTGGAAATATTTACTTTCATATTAACATTTGCTTGCATGAATTTTAATTGTTTCACTGATAGAGTTCACTCTCGGTGGCAAATGCGGAAGACATTTGAATAATTTTACAATGTAATTATTTGCCGTATAAATCACTTATATTGTTTTTATTAAAAGAATTATTGCCGTAGTTGTACGTAATTTATTCATTTCTTATTCTTGGAAGGCGGTGCAAATAAAATAGTTGTTCAGCATCTATGCTTACGATGAAATGATCAATTTGCCATTATTTATACTTTTGACAAGAAATCATTTAGAACTGTTCGAAGTGAGGCATACATATATGTATGTTTTTGATGACAGTATGCTTTAGTGCACATTATCTACTATTTTTGTTCGCTGTGTGCAAGATCATTCTTGCAAATGCCCAAAATCTATTATCCTTTTACAGATCATTTTTCTTATCGATTTTTCATTGTTTACTTTTGGCGAATTTTTCCTCTTTTTTCAGCCCATATTTTTTTGAAATTTATTCAGTTTTTTTTAAATAATTCCTTGGCGAGTTTTTTGTTTATCCAAACATTCACGCATTTTTGAGAAACTCTTAAAATTTATGGTTTTATAGCAAAAAAAATGTCCATCTATTTTCGACGATACATTGATTAATATCACCGAGTGTATGCAAAATTGCTACAAAAATTTGCGTTATTGTTTAAAATTTTCTTCATTTTTCTCTTTTTGAAATTTTTTATTTGAAATTTTTTATTTGAGATTTTTTTTTTCAAGATTTTCTTTCGAATTTTTTTCCAGATTTTTTTTTCAAGACTATTTTCGAGATTTTTTTTCGTTATTTTATGGTTTCTTAAATGCGATTTTTTTGATCCAAAAAATTTTTTTTTGAGATTTGTTTAAAATTATATCTGGGTATTTCTAGTTTCAGGTTATTTTAGATGAACATTTTTCATATGCGATTTTTTTTCGATTTTAAAAATAACTATCGATATTTTTAAGATTCCTTGATTCGTTTTTATATTTTTAATGAATTCTTTTATTTGAGGTTATTTTGAATATTTTTATTGATATCTCTTGATTCAGATTAATCATTTGGATACTTTTTTCAAATTTCTTTATTCGAAATTTTCTTTTCTATGATTTTTTATGTCACGATTTTTTTTTTTAAATTTATGATCGGATTTTTTTGAGATTTGTTTTTCGAAATTTTTTTCAAGATATCTTTTTTAAGATTAATTTTTTTGAAATATTGCTTGTGATATTTTTTTTTGATATTTTTTTTATCCAACACTTTAGTTGAAATTTTTCTTTTGGGATTGTGTACTTATTTTGAAATATTGTTTGACATTTCTTGCATACGTTTTTTTTTTATTCAAATCTTTTTTCGAATTTTTAGTTCAAGATTTTTTTTGAAGTTTGAAGAAATATAACAGATGGCGCTAAAATGTGCATATAAATGTGCACTTTGTACATGTCCTTCAGCAGAACCTCCATGGCTCAAGTGTTAAGAGCGGCTGTCCACATATAATTCATGGAATGGTCGGGGTTCGAATCGCATTTCAAATTAACCAAAAACTGGTCTGATGAGGCTATGTATATACATACACATGAATATGTGTATATATGTATGTATGTGGTAATAGCTGAAACATATGTCACCAATTACCAGGTTAAATTGTTCCATTTGTTATCTTTGTCATGTTTGTTTATGAAGCATTTGTGAAATTTCACATGAATATCAGTTACTGCAATTGACTGTAAATTCGGTTAAAAATTGAATTAATTAATAATATTCAGTCGACTAAAAACAAATTAAAAAGTTTTCTTTCAAGCTTTTTCGAAATTATATTTTCAAGAAATTTTTTTTTTCAGTTTTTTCCGAAATTTTTTAAGGGAGATATTTCTAAAAATTTATTTTTGAAGAATTTTTTCTGTGATTTTTAAGGTTATTTGAAATTTTTTTATGTGAAATTTCTTACGAAATCAAATTTTTCTGAAATTGTATGTGTACCTGAAATTTTTCGTCATTTTTGCACGGATTATTTTTTTAAATTTTATCGTAAATTTTTTTTTTTGTAATTTTTCGTTTCGATTATTTTTTTTTATAAAAATATTTCTATTCCATATTATTTATTCGTAGATTTTATTGATATTCTTTTTTCTAGTCTTTTTTTTTTTGTTCGAGTACAGGCCCATGTGGCACATTAATAAAGCATATAAACTGTACTGTAAACCTGTCTTGTATTATTGGGTAATTAAATATTTTTTGTTAAAAAATCAACGATATTTTATATAAAAAACTATCCACTACTGAGAAGAATTGTTATAGTTAACTGATTTATAAGTTTTGTGCGACAATATTGTCTCATTTCAAATAGTCTTGCAAATGATATATTCTCTGTCACTTTCGATTGTTTTTTTCATTTCAGTAATTATTTTAATTAAGATTTAATTAAATGCAAGCAAAAAACCAATCACATGAGCGTTTTGCGAGATATGTAAAAAATGCGAATAACTGTTGGCAATCATCGCCACCTGGCACAAGAGGGATGGAAAGAGTTTAGTTATTCAAAAACACTGTAGCCAACTTTTAATTATACGGCTTATGTATATGACATTAATTTTTCTCTGGGATAAATAGCAATTAGAGCAAATCAAAACAAAATAAATCAATTATTTAAATTGATTTTTTTCTATAAAGCAATACTTTGTCTTGCACGTGTCTTTTTCAAATAATCTACAATGTGTTTCATATCGGGGGCTGTGAAAAATTGAGAAAATTAAAAAAAAAAACAAAAAAAATACACTGTGGGCATCGCAAATTAAAATTTCTCTCTTGCAATGTTTCAGAAATCATCAGACTTAAATGAAATTATGCACGAAAATAACTAATTCGGTATATTTTCTTACTAAACGATATTTTTTTTTAAATTTTTTCGATGTTTTTGATGCTATCGATGTGTATACATTTCTTCGATATTGTTTGTTAATATTTCACAATTATTGACTTTTTGGAAATATTTCGATATCATTCGATTTGTTTATCCTATTCGATACTTATCGACATCAAATCGATATTTCGATAACTACTTTCGGTTTTCTATCGACTTTAATGTTGTTTTTCGTTACTTTCGATATTTTTTATGCTTCTCAAGGTAATGTCATCGGCCAAGCTCCAATTCACCTGATATAGCCCAGCCTGACTTTTGCCTGATCTCGAAGTTACCACGGAAAGTGCCAGTAAAGCAAATTAGCTGAAGAAGCTTCTGGCTATTCTTCAAACAGCTCATGAAAAATGTATGACAGATTCGATCAAACGCGGTCGTAGTTGTACTGCAAGCGGATAAGGCCTACTGTGAAGACGACATAATAAATTTTGTTTCGTTTCATTTAATAATTCCAAATAATTCTTACACGGAATGTATGTAGGTTGAGTTTGTTGTTCGTCTCCCATTGAATTCCATAGATTTTAACTAAATCGGCACTGTAGCTTCAATATTTTGTTGAATTATAATTTTATTTCAGCTTAACCGTTCACGTTGAAAGAGTTTTGTTGAGGTCCTATGCTCCGTAGGGAGATAAAGAACACAAAGGCATTTCAAAATGTTCGAATTATTAGCGTTTGTTAAACTGCCGAATTACAGACGCTGAATCGAGTTAATGAAGTTTTAAACAACCGGTTGTTTAATGGAATGTATTTGTTTTTGCAAACAAAACATCATTATTGAAAGCAAACTACTAAAGTCTCGGTTAAATTTGATAAAAAAGGATTATTTTTATATTCAATAAATGCAGCATTTTGCAAAACAACAATGCTAAAGCATAAAGCAATATAAGAGAATTTTTTGAAATTGAAATAAATAATGGGATTTTTCCTACACTCCACCATAGCTGCTATCTAGCATAAAAACTCACGCATTACTTAATTAGTGTATGTAATGACGTTCAAGGCTAAATGTCAACTATTTAAATCTCAGTTCTTTAATGGCACGCCCATTTAAAGCTATAAATTACAAACTACACATAATAATGTTATGTATTACAATTAATTAAACATCGATTACATTTTTTTCCCCTCAGACTCAAAACAACAAACCGAAACCAGTTTTTTCTTGAACTAATTAAAAAGTTGCACATAGACCATAAGCCACTATGTGGCCTAGTTAAGCAAACATAGAAAACGATATAAACGACAATTTAAGCCAATAATAACAGTTTTGCTTCAAAAAGGAAAAACAATTTAAGTCGACTTAAGAAAAATCGCATTGCATTAATGTAAACCATTAGCTCGATTTTAGCTTTGGTTGGCTTAAATTGTTTTTCCTTTTTGCCACAGTACTAACGACAGCAACAAAAGGAAAACAGTGAAAAACGAAAACGTTCAATATGAGGTGCTAAGAGCAATTGCAACTTAACAAAATTGAAATAAATTATTATTTAGAGTCTGCATAGAAAAAAAAATTAAGGGTAGTTTCGAGTTTAAACTTAAGTTTCATGCCAGATATTGAATGAAAGTTTCGACCTTCTTCAAATCACCGAAAATTATTCTCGCACTTTCGAATTGAATTTCGGATTGTACACAAATGTGCTTCGTGATAATGAGAGTGCTTTTAAAAAATCTTGGATTTTCGTTTACTTGTTGACAATTTTTCGAAAATATTTTACTCGTTGCTCAGTATTTTTTACATTTTTGTCCCTTATTTCACTGATTTTTTAACCGTTTTCAGTTAGTTTTTTCGACAATTTTTTGAATAAGCCAAAATATATTCTGTGTAAAAAGTTTTATTAAATCAAAGGAAAGAGAATTATTTTTTCATCAAAATTAATTTGTCGTCTGCAAAGTAAGAACCCACATACCACTTGCAATATAACTACGCCAGCCAATAATACAGTACCCAATATATTTTAAGTAGGCTGATTAAAAAATAGCCTTCAGCTTTACTTATGTAGCCTCAACCGACTTAAAGCGTTATTCTCGTAGTATGTAGTAATTTAAGTTTCAAGAAAAGAAAAAAGTCAGACATGGCCTTATCAGGTGGATACTGTGCTTGATCGATGACATTCGATGTTATTGATGAAAGCTCGATTCCGAATACTTTCTTAACAGTGTAGTTTGTCAAAAGTTGTTGAATAGCTTAAAAATGTTGAAAAATTTCAAATAAGTTGTAATATGTCCAATGATGTCAAATAAATCGATAAGTGTCGTAAAAGTCAATATATGTCGAGTAATGTCTGGAACATCGAAAAATGTCGCAATAGTAGTCTAACTCAAAAAATATTGAGTTATGTCTACAAGTGTATGTTGAAAAAATATGGAATGTTTATTAAGTTGTTAGATGTCGAAAAATGTTAGCAATGTCGAATTATGTCGAAGAAGTCAATATATGTGGAAATAGTAGGAATGTTGAAAGATGTGAAATAATGTCAAGAAAAAAATCAAATAATATTGAAAAAAGTGCTACATGCATGCCAATTCTGCTATCTAGAAAAATATTACAAAATGTTAAAAATTTTAAATCTGTCCAATGATTGTCGACTAAGTCGGTAGATGTCGCAAAATGCCGAATAATGCCGAGAAATTCGAAAAATGTCGAAAAAGACGTTATGTGTCGAAAAATGTTGAACAATAGGTTCGTTCGTTGAACTGAGATCAGAGTAGAGCAGCTGTTGATAGACATCAAATAAATTTAAGAGCAGATAGAGCTGAGCAGATTTAACTAGAGCAAAGTTTCCAAAAAACGATAAACGAGCAACTTGCATCAAATCAATTAACAATTTCATAACTATATGTTATGTCGATTCAGTGAGTGCTTTAGAGCAGCGGTGGGCACAAAAATATAACAAAAGAGGAAAACAACAACATCAAGCAACAACAAACGAAATTTTAAAGTTTTTTTTACTTTCATTTCCAAAATTGCCATTAGCACAAAAAAAAAACAAATTACACTACAAACAAAAACAATTGCTACATTCGTCAAGACACAATGCGGCGCCGTCATTTATGCCTTTGTGTTTTGTTTTTGTTTTCATTTGAATTCAAGTCAACGCATTGCCTCGATAGCGTTGAAATTCTGCGAATTTTTTTTCGCTTGGTTGTGCGTCGAATAACGGTTAGAGCAATGTGAAGAAATTGAGGCACTAAGTGCCCTTCACTGCTTTAGAGCAGCGATGGGCAAAATAAGGAAAATGAGCCAATTTAAGGTCTTTACAAAAAACATGTCGTTTTTCTTAAGAAAAATTAGTAGAACAACAAACACGCACTCATCACTGCTACGTACATTTTTTTCATTGTGAATGTTTTTATACGCGCTAAACACAAGATTTATATTATTATTAATTCATAATTTTAAGAAAAAAAAAAAAAAAAACAGAAAAAAAAACGAAACGAGTGGACAGCAAAACAACAATACGCATTTTGAGGACAGCTAATCTCGTTTCGTTTGAGCAGCGTACTTTTATTTCTATTTTTCGGCGTCGAGATCGAATTTATGGTGGGGTAATTTTCTGTTATTGTAATTGTTGTTTTTGTTGTAAATAGCTCCTTCTTCCAAAATTTTGCCCATCTATGCTCTAGAGTACTCTAGATGCAGTCACTTTTGACAGCTAATTTTTATGGTTCGAATTGACAATTTGTTGGTCTAACTTGTCCCAGATAAAAAGGAAGAGTAATAACAGTAATTTAGATTAGACCCAATAAACACACTTCAGAGTAGAATAGAGCACGGAGGAACATGACATGAAAATGTCAACGACCACTGCAACTTGCTTTAGAGTTCTCAAGAGCAGACCCCGAACATGTTTATTCGTATAGTGTTAAAATAAATAGTTTCGAGGAAGTCGAATAAATAAATAAATATTTTCCCGCATACACAAAATTTTTCACTGGAGTGGACATGTAGCAAATTAACCGCAAATATTGAATTGAAATCCGTAATACTGTCACTTTTTGGACATTTTTATACAAGGCTGAACGTTTGTCGAAGTCAAAATGATGAACCAAGCTATGGTTCCTGAATTCTGAAGTTTTCTTTATTATAAACGTCCACTGAATCAGAGAGTACCTCATAAAAATAATTTTTTCTTCAAATGGAGTGCATCTTTTGGGACTTTTTCCTACAAAAAAAATCTCCAGTAATCTGTAAAATAAAAATTGATTTTTAAATAGTACTTAGCCTTAATTTAAACTTTTTCTTTTAATTACAAGTTTTAGTTATTTTTTTTTTTGTGGTTTTCTCATATTTTTTTTATTTATTTTGTATTAAGTGCGAAAAAGTTGAAAAACCAGTTAACACCAAGCAACACCAACCAAAGAGTCAACAAACATAAAGTCAGTGATGCAAGTTGTGTTGTGATAATGCCAGCAACGTTGTTGCTATTAACAGTTGCTGTTACCATAAAAGTTGTTGCCACATTAAGCCAAAGCATTAAAAAGATACAACTGAATCAGTTGAAATATAGCGACCGAGAAGAGGGCCTTATGTAGATAAAGGAGCAAACTACACTCGCTTCATGTGTGTAGTGCAGCATAAAATGAATTCAATGAGATTTAATTTTAGCTTTAGTCTTAATTTTTAATTCAATTTTCTTTCACTTTTTTTTTTGCTTTGCTGTTTACAGTTGGTCACTTTGGTGCTGCTGCTATTGCCATTTGGCAAATGTAGGTCACACCAAAAATGGCAATTGTGTGCAGAGCAGCAGAGTACGTGTGAACGTCACTCTGTCTACGTTTATAAGTATTTGAGTGTTGACAGCAATAGCAGCAGAATGCAAAAAAAAAACACTACTAAAACATGCATCGAATATTTAAAATTTTGTAAAGTGTAAAGAATTTAGTATGAGGTGTAGTGGAGTATTCAATCGTAAACGAGAAAAACTGAATATATATTCCGAAATAGTGGAATCAAAGTTGATGTGTTACCACTATAACAGACATTCATATTTGCGTACTAGTGGAAAATAAATTCACATGTGCTTCCCACTTCTCTTTAGATATTTGTGTGTCTTTAGTGTTAGTGTCAGAAAGGCCTTTCACTAAGCAATCTTCGATCCAGGGTTTCTGTATGATACCTACCACAGCGGCAAATCGATGAAGTACTCTGATTTTTCATGTATGAAAAGCTATACCCTTTGTGCTGTATGTTTCACAAATTAAATTGTTGTTGTGATATTTTGTTTATTTGCTTACTGGCTGCATGCCTTGTATATAGAGTTGTAGGTAGTCTGCTTGCTGGCTGCTTGCTTTGTATATGGAGATGTAAGGGGTCTTGAATGTTGCCTGCATGCATTGTATGTGAAGATGTTGGCAACTCGCTAAACTATACAAACACTTAGTAAGTGATGTTTTAAGGCAATCTGCCTTTTCTATGTTACACACTGTACATACATATATATGTAGGCAAGCTGCCTGCAAAGCAGCCATCCTTTTTGTAAAAAGAATTTACAGTTGTGGCTGGAGTTGTGAGCATTAATGCCTGCAATGAGTATAACTATTCATCCATGTTGTTTATGACATATTTGCCGCTTGGTACATCGATCTTTTTCTTCCTTAATAAAAATAGCAGACTATTCGAAGTAATTCCAGAACGTACGTGGATCAGTATCATTGGGACTTTCTTGTTTTCAAAGAGCTTGCATCAGCTTGTTTGTATATTTTATATTGTTCAGATTGTCGTGTAATAATTCGTAGAAATTTCATGCTGTTCCTTTGAGTAACTTCAGTGTATAACCCACCCAATTTTCCATATTTATGGTATTGTATTCACAAATTATTAGTTCATACAATTAAATACATATTCTAGGCATTCTATAGATATCCTAAGTGGGGTTTTCGTTAAGCTTAATGCCTTCCTAGACCTACCTTTGAAATCTATTTACCTAGAAGATTTATAAATATTTGATAGGCGCAATTGATTCCATTGGCCCCAAAGTAAATTTGAAGACAGACATTGGGGCACAAAGCCACCGGCTTGATACCACTATCTCTGATTAAATCTCAATTACCTTCGTGGTATTGCTGGTCAATTTGAGTTAACTGCAAGTATGCCTCACAACTTTTTATGGCTGTCGAATTCTTCTGTCTAATGCTTTTGGAGCAACGACCACAATCCTTTATATAGGACCTTGTCCTCACAATTTTATAGTCTCACACTCGTCAAGCATTAATATTTCTGTGAGAAATTGTGCCCGAAGACACGGGCTTCTTTTCCATTTTATATGATCGCATCTGATGTATACAAGTAAAATAATTCATTTGGAGTGCTCAGACTGTAGCCAGTACCCGTCAATGTACCCTGACAGTTCTGGCTTAAGCCTTAACCAAAATAGACTTGACGAGACGATTACAATTGAACGAACGTTTGCACTCGTTACGTCTGTTTTGATATTTAACCCAAAATGCTAGGCTTGCCAACGAATTGAAGCAGCTGTTATGACGAGTAGCGACGATTTCAAGTTCGGTTCTTACGGAATAATACGTCTCGTCAAAATGTTTCGATCACTTTCGATTAATTACATACGTTCATTTTGGCTATCAACATTGGTTTACGTATACTTGAATTTACTAGTTATGTCTCGTCATGTCTATTTTGATTTAGGCTTTAAGGTTAACAGCTCATTCTCCCAAAATCTCAAGCAGATTTTTCGGGCCAATGTTGCTGTTAGACAGCATTGGAACTTTGCATAACTTGGAGAGCTTCTTCTTCTTTTGCTGTATGTTTTTCTTTTTTTTTTTTTTGATTCTTAAGCACTCAGAATAAATATGAAAGTTTTGATGACTTTATTACAGAAATAGAGCAAATTATGTCAAGAAAATTTTTAAAATTTCGATTTATTTATGTATATTATGGTGGCTCTGATTTAATTTTTTTGCGAAAATCAAATGCGATGCCCCCTGAATTGGTTTCAATTAGGATTACAATATTCTCGGAGTTTTTTAAAAATTTTTTCTGTAGCCCTTACTGACTATTGACTTCATTTCAATGTGAAATTTGGCCCAAGGCACCACTTCTAGTTATTGACTACCATCGTAAAAAATTTGAGAATGCAAACAAAGAACCACTTATGGAAATGTTTTTAATTGAATAAATGATTTTTACCTTATAAACCGATAGTGCTCGATCTCTTTAACATATAATATTTTACATTTAATAATTAATTGCTATAAATAAATACGCTTGTAAAAAAAAATTAGTAACAAGTAATATATTGAACTAGAGGAAATTAATTGGCTTTCTCAATATATTTAAAAAACATAACGATAATTAAAAAAAAAAATGGTGATAATTTTTAAAAAATCTTCATATCTCAAAATATGTGAAACTGATTTCAAACTGCACCAATCTTACATTCCATAACAATAATAAATAATAATAATAATTTTTTTCAGAAATTCCCAACTTATATTGATATTTAGAAAAGCCATATCTGCAACTTCCCATGACTATATCTCGGAAACTAGATCTGAGCGACATTTAATTTTAATATTTATTTATTTTTTTTTAAATCAAAGGTCACGTATGAAAAAAAAAAAGAAGATTGGCGGCTCAGACTAAATTTCACATTGAAATAGGGTCAGTAAGACTGAGATAAAAATTTTAAAAAATTCCTAAAATTTTTGTATGCAATTTCGAACCAATTGAGCGGGCGCCTCCAATTTTTTTTTTTTGCTAAGAGCCACCCTAATGCAGAGCCACTAAAATTGCATTAAAATCATTTCTTGTTTTTTTTTAGAAAATCCCTCGCTTTCAATGCCATAATACATCATTTTGTAGCGCCAGTTTGTCCCTTACCGACTAAACATTAAAATTTATGGCCTTAACTCATTAATAAACACAAGACAACTTGAATCAAATAAATGAGGACCGTAACAGCGATAAAATCAAATAACTTCATTTATTGATTACATTAACAGCAAACATTTAGTAATCAATAACAAATTGAAAATGTTTACCATAATTAGGCATTAGTTGCCATAAAAAGCCATATACTCGCAACAAATGCTATTGAAAATGAAATAACCAGATAAATGAGACACTTGTTAGCTTAGAAGAAACTCGTCTAAAACTAGCGTTTGCATTTGTCAGATAAGACTTGGGCGTAGACTCGCTCATGGCGTGGCAAGGTGCAATAAGGGTCTTACAGTTCATAGCATTTACGCACTTAAATCGATAGATAAATATGCTCAAACTGCGCATAGTAATCAATCAAAATGAAAGTGAACGCAATGAAAATAAAAACTAAAATTTCAGTTTTGAATGCATTAGCTCGCGAGCAGAGCTTCAACAACACTCAGCTGTCTTAAGTCCATCCATAAGTTAATTTTTGTTGTTTTTTTCCATCAAGTTGTAGATCATAAAATTTGATAAACATTTTTGGGCGGAGGTATCTTTCGTTTGTACCATGAAGAGGATCAATTATATTTGTTAATTGTGTAAATAAACAAATTGACAGGCGAATGTCTCTGTCTTCAGTTACTCAATGTAAAGCACTTCTTTATTTAGTACCTTCGCACATGACCTGCGGCTGTGTCCGTTGATAAGACGCTGTCAAAAATAGTAAAATTTATTAAGTCTCATGGTTTTGTTGACACAACCGGCTGACAAGCGTAAACAATCGATTAAGCGAAACAAAGTTTTCTACACATATTGTGGGAAATGCAGTGGCGTTTTTGTGATATCTAAGGCTTTTGCTTAAATATTGTAAGTTACTTATATTTTTCATGCATATTTTAGGCCTTTGTGGTGCAATCCTCTTACGAAATATGAACATTATGTAAAATTAATAAAAACAAAAATACGACATTGTATACAGAAGTTAAAACAAAACAAAAATGTATTTACTAAATCCATCTCACTTCTGCTTTAACGCCCATAACTTGTTGAAAATATAAACAGCTTAATTGTTCCCAAAAAACTAAAACCAAAGTCGTGTACGGTCCCATGCGAGAATAGTACGTACTGAAGCCTCTAAATAATCCAAAGGTACCCTTTTCTTGTATCACCCTCTTCCACACGTCGATGGTGCCGCTGTATTCTGGCACTCCATTAGGATAGCGCATATTTTGCAAACGTGTCTTCGCCATATCATGTGGCATTGTTAGGATGCTAACCAGAAATGCAGATAACATACTGGCGGAAAATTGTAGCACGAAACCATTGTCGAGATTCCAATACTGCCTAATGTTTTGCTTGAAATACGGATATGTTATTAGCACTACTGCATTACTTATTGCCGCTTTTGTCATTGTGGGATTAATAGCACAAAACAATCGCCAGAAACCTTCTTCACGCCAAATACGCGCAATACCGTCTGCAACATTTTTATAGTTTCGGCGTCGTTCCTTTGGCGAATGACCATCAGCCTCCATGCGTACGAGTACCACATCGGCGGGGTTACCGACCATACCACCGATGGAGCCAGCAATTATGGCCATATTCAGACGTGTATGAAACGGTGGTTCTTCTTGTTTTCTATGACGATACATTTCAGCCATGGTGGTATAAGTACTAATGCGTGCAGTCACGTATGATGTCTGTCGCAATAGTGCTGCGCTAACACCTCTATAAAGTCCAGAGAAGCCTTCATTCATTATCACCGATTGTAGGCAGCTAAAAGAGCCTTGAACTCCTAAATTGCAACCGATTTGCATGCGCGTTTTTACTAAATCCATTGGGTGTGTGACGCACGCGGAGCTCATTGCAGCGATAACAGAAATCGCATATTTTGCACCGTTAGGTAATGCAACTTCCTTACCAGTAGTTATTGCCATCTTTTTTCTTAAACATTATATTTTGTTAATTAAATAAAGTTTTGTAATTTTGATGAAACATTTTTGTTTTTATTTTTCCGAATTTTGAAGTACGGTTGACAATGTACAATTTTTTCTCATATTGAAAAAAATCTTTTTATCGAAAATGAAGCAACACAGAATTATTTGACTAAAGAAGTACTAAAGAGTTATTATGCGGAATCAAGCGGTTTATTAAGTTGCATCAAAGAATCCACACTTGGAGTACAGACGTTAACAGGTGATCAGATCTCAGCAGCACAATGTGGAGCATATACTGACCAAGAACCCTTCTTCTCTGGATCAGACGCTTCCTGGATTCATTACGGTTCGCGGGGTCGTTAATCTCTACAATTCTCTCCAAAGGGATGTTCTTGTGGATGAGGTTTGACAACTATTTGATATTTGAGCGTTATTAACACTCAGCATTTGAGTGCCACACCACTGGAAATTTTAGCGTCTTAATATTTTTTTTTTTTCGTACAACACCAAAAAGTAACTTTGTCTCAACACTCCAGACTACAATTTCATTACGTGGTAAACAAACAAATTTCAACTTTCTTGACGATTCTTTTCTTCTTGTTTGCACACTTGATCGATTTTGAGCGATAAGAAAAACCACCGTCACTTCGTCAAACTTCTGTCACGGTGTTATTCTAACTTTCAAACTTGATAGTTCAATGACTTCAGAAAATGCATACTCAAAACGCTAAGGAAAGCAACTTCTAATGAAAATTATTACATTTCCGTGAGGCACCAAATAGCAGTTTACAATGAAAACAAAAGAAATGCACTTGTTACTTTTTATGAAAATTAGTAGAGTAGCAGCTCATGCGTGTTCCAGACAGAAGAAAGCAAAAAAAAAAAAACAACAAACGTAGACGAAATAATTTTTCTCGGTACTTGCAACCGTGACCTTTATCAAAGATTACCCAAGATTTTCTTTAATTTTAATTTCTATTTCCCATTGTTTGGCCTGAATTGGATAAGAAATTTCATTTTCTCAGGCTCATGCAATCAGTAGTAAAGGTTAATTTTTGTATTTTTTCTTCGTCATAACCGAAAAAACAAAAAAAAAAAATAGTTTACAAATGTTTCGTGTCACTGCATATGACCTTTAAAAATTACCTGCGTCATTTTGTTTTTGTATTGGAGATGTTATGCGTCTTGTCTTCGCTGCTTGGACTAGCGCTTCCTCAGTCAACATTGACGACCCCTAATGTGGCACTGCTATTGGCAACTCTATTAGGGGTCTCTTTTGAAATTTTTAAATTGGTTCACAGCAAGGCAGTCAGGCGCAACGCTGAGACAGTATTTCTTGTTGCTGGGAATTTTTGAGATTTTAAAGTACAATTTCTTAAAAATAATACATATGCAATATCTCCAAGGGTTTCATATTTTAAAACAAAGAACTGTAAATCTCAACATAATTTAAGCAAGTTTTGAAGAAATGAGTGTGATCTAAATAAATAAAATGATTGCTGTTTTCGATGTTCGCGCATCACACAAAAATTACTGCATCAATTTGAGCAAATTTGTTAAGTTTTATTCCTTAGACGCTTGGTCTTAAGCTTCAATAAAAACTATAGCTATATTCTTATTAAATATTAAGTAACTAAAGTTTTAAAATTGATAAAAAAAATTAATTGCGCAAACAGAAACAAGCATGCAAGCATAACAAATCGTTTGTGTTGTGTGTGTGTTCTTTTTTTTTTTGTTTTCCACGGCAATGCAATATTTATTTATTTCTTTATGGCAGAGAAACAACGGAGTACTTAAATTTTACTCTTTCGCTATCATGCTCAGTTTTCATTGCAAACAACAACGGCTCGGGATTTGTGAAGAATAAATTCAAATTTGAGGGTAGGTCAACTTAAAAAATGATTCCAAAAACAAACTACGCATACAAAGTCGCCGTTTTCGATATGTTATAAAGTAAAACTGTTAAAGGTCAATTAAAATGGTTCTAACTTTATTATAACATAGCATTGCACATTTTATACAAAAATTGAAATATATACGATAAACATCAAACATTCAGACAGCATAACACGTCAAGGAAGTTACTGAAATTTTGACCATATATAACTCTTTTATCTTCGAATAAAATGCTTGAAGCACTTGCAAGATGGAACACTGTAATGTTAAGTCAAAACATTTCATTAATATAATGATTTTGCAGCCAGGAGTATTGATTCAAAGCTTCTAGCGTAGAAGCTTGACATGGTAACCACTAACGAATAATTTTCAAAAAATTTGAAAAAAGTGAAAACTGTTGAGAAATCGATAAGTGTTGAATATGGTATGTTAATAAAATGTTGAAAAGAACAAATAGGTCGAAAAAGTCGAAAAATGTTGGAAAAATCAAAACGTATTGATGAAAGAAAAAAGTTAGAAAAGTCAAATAATGTCGATTAAGCCAAAAAAAAATGTTGAAGATGTTAAAAATTGCTGGAAAAATTTTGAAAAATTATGGAAAAAGTCAAAAAAGTTCTGAAAAATGTTGAAGGCGAATTATTTCAGAAAAAAGTTGAAAAATCGAAAAACGTTAACTAGGAAAATGATGTTAAAGATGTCAAAAAGTGTTGGAAAAGTCGAAAAATGTTCTAAAATTGTGAATATTTTGAAAAACGCAAAAATGTTTAAAAAGTCGAAAAATTTTGATTCTGTCAAGAAAACCTTGAAAAATACTGAAAATGCGAGAAGTTTTCAAAAAGTCGAAAAATGTTGAATATATTGATGTTGCGATGATATTGAAGAATTGAAGAAATTTTTAAAATTTCTAAGTGGTAATAGCAAAAATTAAAGAAAATTATATGACTTATAAAGACGTGGCAAAAATTATCTATTAAAATATATTACATTTAATGTGATTCTTCACTATTTTATGGAAGATGTGGCATAGCCCAATTTTCCAAAAAATGCATTCCTTTGAAAAACCGTTGACCATTGCAGTAGTTTATAAAAAATCAGCATGGTACACCATTCATTGTATATCAATTAATGCCAATCTGACATTGCTCAGCGGGACGCTTTAGTTGTATCAACACATTCGAGAGAACATATGATACCCCACAGACATTTGACTTATCCAAATGCATTTTATTTCATTTATTGAATGAATATTTATTTTATTTGCAATTACAACTCATTAGGTATGCAAATATTTTTTTAATCTTGAGAAAATGAATTTTTTTCTTTGCCACATAAACCCATTTATTATGCCCACAACTTATATTTCTTGATTGTTTGTTTGTTTGTTTGTCAATAAACTTTGATATACACGACTTTGTCGAATGCAAGAAAATATTCATTAATTTATGTTCGACAACAGAGTTATTTTAGCATCAAATACGGTAGCAGCGACTTGAAGGTAAATACAATCGCACTCATGGCAGGAAAGTGAAAAAATAAAATTAAGGTTTTCTTAAGCCAAATTTATGTTCGTAAGACACAGCTTAAGGTGATACTCATTTGTGGAATTAAAAAAAAAAAATGTTCTCAACAAATAACGCATTCTGAATGAAACATCAGGTGTAGCGATATTAAGGTGGGGTTGTAAGTATGTTTCCGTTTTTTAAGTCACATTGTGTATGTGTGTTTTTCTGAAAATTATTGTTGATTCTTTAGACGTTTTTGACATTAAGTCGATTACCACTAAAATGATGGTAACTAAATGAATCGGTAGAAGTAAATCCAAATGCTTTCACTTTTGAGATAGAAAATAAAAGAAGAAATCAGACTTTGTTAACCAAAATCAGTTGTGGAGAGAGTACAAATGGTAATCAATAGAAACAATTGAAGCCACATATTTTTATATTTTTTTTTTTTTGAAATTTTGAGGATCAAATTATTACTCAAAGAAAAAACATTTAATTTTCGCAAACAGAATCTGAAAACTATAATCCTCAGCAAAGGCACACAAAAATTGCGAAAAGTGGGTGTGCCAAAAATGGAGCCTTTATTTCAGTGATACATTATAAACATTGTCCATTTTCAAAAACTATCGTATTTCGTATTTTAGCAATTTTTTTATATATGTATTTACCGAAGAACAAATCATTTATTAGATAAATCACTTGTCTCTTCAGTTTTTTCTTTCTCAAAAATGTCTAAGTGCAATCATTTGTTTGTATCAAACAAGCATAAGTCAACACGCTGTTATAAAAACTGTATAAATATTGAATTTTCAAAAAAAATTCTAGAGTTCACACATCATTGCTACAAAACTAAGTTTACATAGTAGACATCAAACATGCCTAAGCTCAGCGAAAAAAACTAAATATATATAAAAAAAAAATTGAGCTGAAAAAATCCAAAATTCAAAAATATTAACAGTTCAATCAAAAAAGTTAAAGTATTTATAATAGTACATGGAAAATCTAGCTAGGGCTTACATAAGATGCTGCTGTATTAGCAAACATGAAGCAGTATCACAAGATATCAAAAATAATTCGCTGGCTTAAATACAAACGACAATATAGCCCCAAACAGTGATAGTAAGGCACTAACGTGCGTATGTCGACGATGAACTGAAGCGATGGAGAAGCCACTTCGAATGAAGTAATGGATTGAATTGGTGCTCATTGACAGAAGCTCATCGATAAAGACAAGGTGGCAGATAGAGCCGAATGCTGCGGAACTGAAGCATTTATGAAGTATGTAGGATTCATTTGATATGAAACCGTCTATTATAACACAGTGAGTAGAGTTGATAGAGTTGAAAATTTGTATATTTCGGATATGATACAAAATATTCAACGCATTTCATAAACATTGTTTCTTAATAATACAAAAAGTACACTTGTTAGTTAAGTCAGCTGATTTAACTTGGAAGAGAGCATAACATAATGACTGTCAGTAGTTCTGTGGACCGGTAAGATGCATTAAATTGTTGTAATGAATTTGATCCAAATACAATATGTTTGACTCAAATAATTATTTAATTGCTCTAAATCA
The DNA here is from genome assembly GCA_949775025.1 of Tricholauxania praeusta. NCBI lineage: Eukaryota > Metazoa > Arthropoda > Insecta > Diptera > Lauxaniidae > Tricholauxania > Tricholauxania praeusta. Next base: position 56,154,150 of record OX459028.1, on the reverse strand, counting down.
AATATACATACATACACATTTTATATTCAAACAAATTGACTTCATACATATGTATAGCCAGGGCCGGGTTAAAGCTATGTGCCGCCCGTACGCCAATAACATTTTGCCGCCCCCATATTTAAAAAAAAATTATAAGATAAAAAACCAGAACTTTTTTGATTTCCATACTCGTTTTCAAAATTTGCCGCCCTCGTTTTGAAAATTTTCCGCCCTTGTTTTCAAAATTTGCCGCCCTTTTCAAAATTTGCCTCCCTCGTTTTGAAAATTTGCCGCCCTTGTTTTGAAAATTTGCCGCCCTTTTCAAAATTTGCCGCCCTCGTTTTCTAAATTTTCCGCCCCCATTTCCTTGCCGCCCATACGCCATGGCATCGGTGGCGTATGCGGTAACACGGCCCTGTGTTTAGCTTATAAGACTCCGAATTATAAAATTGTAACATACCTCAAATGCAAATAAGATAAGCAAACGAAAATTTAAATTTCTAATCCTTTTAGCAAAATCCTTGCCTACCATTCAATACTCACATTTCAAAATGACAAACATAATCTCTTCCTGCTGAGTTCTTAAACAATGATCCCCTATGGGTTTTTTAATGATCATTAGTGTGATTTATGAGACAAACTGCTTAAGTAAATAATTTTCCTTTCTTGGCAATAGATTTAATCAGTTTTTTTTTTTTTTTTTATAAACATTATCAGTGATCGATTTTCGCTTAATGGGGAAAACATTTTTTTTCTTTTGGAAAGGGTTTTTTTTTTTTTTTTGAAAATTTTGCTTATGGTATTTAAAATTTTTTCAAAATTCATACGCTTGGCTACAAATTTCTTCCGGTTGATACAATATATTTCGGATGCTGCCACACTCCCTCAATAATTATAAACTTTTGTTTGTTCGAAACAAAACAATAGCAGCTCAACGAAATAAGATATCTAGCAAAGTAATTCAAAACTCTGTCACGCTGTGTGCTGCATTGCTCCGTTCGGCTCTATGTTCCAAAACCTAAGTTCGATACCCAAAAACGTCAAAGAACATGTGCGTTTGTTACGCCAATTATTTCTCATAATTTGAATGCATTGTCTGGCATTATCTTTTTTTTTTTCTTTTCGAAAGCAATAACAACAACAACAAAGGTAAGTGAGTACAGTGAAATTGCCGCGGAAGAATGCGATCATTTCATGCCTAAAACTGAAAGAGGCCCATAGCGTGTTTAATATCTTTTGCCGTATAAAGAAAAAGAAAACGTTTTTCGAAATGAAGAAGCGCTGTGTGTACCGACATACCATGTCGAGCGTAACCGTGCGGCAAATGAGCAGAATGCCACTCAAAAGAGCCAGAGCTATAATATAAAAAAGTAGCAGCAAATGATTGAGTTTTATTTAAGAAACAACAACTGAAAAAAACACTGCTTTGTCTGAAGATTATGGTATGTGAGTACCTCTGGGCACAACACAAAGTTGAGGACAGGTAGTCGGCAAAATTTTGTAGAGTGCTGAAAATAGCAGAGTACAGAAGTGTGAGACTGTTGAGCGCTAGTAAAAGAAACTGAGAGAGTGCAAACGTTTCTTTTCCAGAGTAGCGCCGCTACACAATCTATTACATTCTCAGCTTGAGTAACTGAGAAAGACGCTCAATGTACGTTGGTTGGCCTCTTGGTTTTTTTTTTTTTAATTTGATCGTGCATACGCGCTCATTTGTAAACAAAGTTAACTTACCAACTGATACAGCTATGAGACTGTGAACAGTTTGGCAAGAGCTATCATTACGTACGGACGTGTTTATTTCCACACAAGAGATTTGTCTTAAGAAAACAAAAGAAAAAGTGAAGAAGATAAAGAAAGAAAAAAAAAAAAATATTACGGACATAAAGAAATTATTGTATTTAACTACCAAAAGCGAAATTTCTCTTTTAGGCTCGGCCAAAAAAAGAAAAGAAAACTTTTTGTCTCACTTTTGTTTGAATTTTCCGTTTTACATATAACGTTATCTTGTATTTACAAAAGAGCGCCATTATCCCTATCATTATGGCAGATTTAACGCGCGGTGATCTCAATAATTATGAACTATCACAAGAATTGCATTTGGATAAATACGCGCAGCATATTCTCGACAATGGCAAAAGTGTTGCAGCATCCACCCCCACCATAACCACATTGAGTGGTAGTGATTTCTTACATAAGTTAAGTGCTACGATATTGAATTCGATACAATTGCAAACGTCATTGAAACAACAGGCACAACAGCAGCAGCAATTTAGCGAGCATACGTCATCAGTGATTGCACCAATAACAACAACAACGATAGCAACAAATATGGATTTTGATATGGTGCCAAATCATGTTGTAATCGATTCATCAAACTTTGGTGACATCAGTGATTTACAAAAGCAATTGGAATACGACAAATTCATGAATGATGTCTGGATTGGCATAGTGATGACGCTGATATTGATCTCAATGGTATTTTGCATTTGTTCGTGCTTTTTATATCATCAGTTCAGGACTTGGAAAACAAATTGTAAGTTTATACGAAGAAAAAAAAAAAGAAAAAAAATTTTGTAAAATTGTTTGAAAATGCTAATGAAAAATTTCTAATGCAAATGTTATATCGAATTTTTAGGCAATAGCAAATAGCAATTTTACGGCTGAGTACTTTTAGTTAGGAAAAAATTTCACTCTTAGATTTGTATGATTTTTCAGTTTCACTATTTTTAGGAATAATTTTAATTTTTTTATTTGGGAAGAAATCTTATATTTATTATACACATAAAATTATTGTTGAATAATTTCTGATGTGATGTCAGTTGTTTTCAGTTTTGTGAAAATAATTGCGGCTTAAGCCGATAATGATTGCTGATCGTGACTTGTTATTTATTGTCAATAACCCTTGATAACAACCACATGTATTTCATATTTTATCTATTATTTAGTTGCAAAAAGGAATTTGTGTCTTTTTGACAGTTGATTGCAACTATGAAAAATGGTCATTAATAAAAATTAATTTGTTTGTTCTGAGAATTTTTTTTTTTTAAATTTAGATTTTTAAATTTTAAATATTTTTTTTTTTTTTAAATAATTTGTTTACTTTGAAAATAAATATTTTAAATAATTATAATCGGATGATTTTGAAAGTTCTGTTTATTTTAGTAGTTTACTAGTAAAAAAATATGAATTTTATTAAAAAAAAAAAAAAAATTTTTTAAAGTTTTTTTTTTTCATAACTTCTTGTCTTACATTTTTTTGTTTTTGATTCAAATTTTTTATCTCGTATATAAAAAATTTAAATTTATTAATTTCTATATGTGTTTTTTGTGTAGATCACAGATAATAACTCTGCAAACTGTTTTATTATAGGCTGTGCTTTATTAATTACATCAGTGGGAATAAAGTAAGGTTATCAAGTCGGTGCTTTCGAAACGAAATTTATTTCGTTTACTCGCTCTTAATTGAAAGTAACAACCACAAACGTTTTTGATAAAGAACTTTTTGACATATGTATATTAAAAAAAAAACTTGAAGACTAATATCCCGCAATATTTTCGTATATAGTACATACATTTTTCTGAAATTTTTTTAAATCGGACAAAAAGTATTTTTTTTTTTTTTTGGTTTTCCCTTCTGAAATTACTGTAATTTAACGTTTCTCCCTAAGAGTTGAAAGTATTCGAAAATGTCGAAAAATGTTCAAAATCTGATGTTGTTTTGTTTTTACTATATAAGCATGTATAATTTGATGTCATTAAAAATCTTTTTACTAAAGAAATAGAATAAGCGGCAGCAAGAAGTTTAGCTACGTCGCCGAAAGTCGGAATTAAAACATTTTTTTTTTTTCAGCCGTGACTCAGTGACTGAGAACTTAAGTTACGCAGCGACAAAAAATAGTTACATATATTCGAACGATTTTAAACTAAATCTATGCTTTTGCGTCAGTTTTTAAGTGGTTTTAGTAGAAAAAAATCAAGGGCTCTTCTTAAACATTTTGTTACATAAAAACAATTAGGGGCATTCAAATGTTAACTCAAGTTAGCATTCTAAATTTATAATTTTTAAAATTTTTGGACACTTGGAAATAAACAAAGACTAAGTAGTTTCAAAGGATTTTAGGTGCTCAATGCTACCTCATTTTTACATTTGGTTTTGCTATCACGCCAGCATGCAGAATTTTATTTGAGTAAGTGGTGAAACACTTGTCTTTGTAGAATGTTTCTGCATGCTGGCCAACGAAATTCGAAATCTGATCTCTTTTACAGAAAGTTTTTTTTGGCGTTTTTCCTTTCTAACTTTTGTCTAATTTTTGAAATAAGGCTAATTTTTATTTGACGGCATCATTTATTTAGTTAATGGCTCTTTTACTTGTGTAATTTTTAGTCAATTCTTTTAAAATTTTTGAGGTGATCTTACTTACTTTTGCGTAATCCAACAATTTTCAATAGCATTCTCATCTCGAAAACGCAGCTAACTTAAAAGTTTCTAACAAAGAAAAAAAAAAAACTATAATCATTTTTTTCATTTTATGTCTTTTCAGATAATGCCACAGTTGCACAATCTCAAACACTCGATATTGAATCTATGAAACTCAATCCAGAACTATCGGATGATCCAGTGCCAGAGTATACATTAGTCTCTGGTCTACCAACATATGAAGCGGCCTTGGAATTACTACAAAAGACACCGAATTCCTGTGTCATTGTATATCCCTCAGTGTTTAGTATTTTTAATAAAAATGAAAAAATAGCCAACAAACTGACGGATATGGCGATACAACAACAAGAACAACAACAATCGTTGACAGCAATTGAGGTGACAACACCATTGATGGCAAGCGAATTGGCAAATGCTAAGTGCCAATTACAAAGCAACAAACACAATAACTACAATATACAAGTGCCAAGTTATGCTGAGGCGACGGCGATACCAAATGTCACATTGACAGCTGTCAGTAAAAAATCAGAAGCAAAAAAATACGCACGTGATGTTGCGCCAGCAGCAGCAGCAGCAGAAGTTGTTGCAAGTGCAAATACAACAACAACGGCAACGGTAATGACATCAAAAAAAGTGCCCAGTTGCGAGGAAGCCTTACTTGTCAAAAATGAGAAACAGTGAAATGTCTTTGTGAAATATCAACGATGTCTTTCGGTTTGATGGTGTCATCGTAATCATCGACCATTCAACTGAAATAACTGTTAATGTAACTGTGATATTTAAACTGTGTTGTTGTTTTAAAGATTTATATGTACACAGACACCGTTATAAGTGTGTCAAATGCCACCAAAAATGCAACTGTCATCTGTCAGCTATCAATGCCATTAGGGTGTTTCTCCTTATTTTTATAAACTACTCAACTGATTTTTTTTTATGTAATCTTCGAATTAAAGATTGATTTCGAACGATTTATATCATTTACATATAGTTTTAAACTTATCCTATAAAATAATTTCATAGCGTGTTAACTAATTTTAGCTATTATCTATGTAGTAAAATAAATTTATTTTAAGTTAATTTATTTTAAAAAAGTTGTAAAAACCAAGAGGTTTAAAATAAAAAACAATTCAATTTCGAAAAAGTTGTTTTTCTTTTTTAACTTAGTGCTCGATCTACGATCTCTTTTTAATTCGATTTCATTTACTTGCTAATTTGGCTACACTGATGATGATGATCTTTTGAAGGAACATAGCTTCGACTTCAGCGACTTTTATCGATGCCGTACGATATTTTACTGATTTAATAGACCATGTGGTGTAGTATCAAATCATCTAGCCTCGAAACAGAAGATTCAATTTGCCTTAGCTGAAGACGCATCAAAAATATATAATTTTTGCCTATTTGATATGTACATATAAAAATATGAAAATGATTTTGAAATCGTACCAGCACCGCTTCCCAGTTTCCTGAAAAAAATATGTACGATCGGCGACCATTTGATTTTTGAATTTTGGGATGTTACCAAGAGCGCCTCGGACCTTCACAAAAAAAAAAATTTTAGCTATTTTGTGAAATAAATTGTATCAATCGATAAGAAGCGATGTGCATGATTCTGTAGCATGAACGGCGACTTATTCGATAAAATTTTTACTAGATAAAGTTTCTATAGTGTGCAGCCCAAAAATATTCTGAAAAAGGTTTATGGGTCCATTTTGTAAAAACTTAGCTCAAGCGCTTCCGATTTAAAGAATTTTATCGACTTAATTCGATACCTATCAACATTTTTTTAAATTTTTAGACGATACAACTTCCACTTTGTTTTTTACTTGTATTGTTTTTTTTTATTATCAGGACAACAAATTTTCGTTACTTTTAGTTTAATGTTGATTTTCTCGATGTTTTCTGATACTATCGAATTTTTCGTTTTATGTATGTATTTCGAAGTATACAATATTTTTCAATATTAATCGTACTCTTCGAATCTTATCAAGTTTTATCGATATTTTTCAATGCTTTTGAACTTTCTCTAATTGTTTTCGTAATTCTGTGAATTTTTACAACTTTTTCAATTTCGACTATGATCGGCTATTAATTCAATAGTTTTCAAATTTTATAAGTATTTTCCGACATTTATGAAACTCCAGAGCTACATCGACTTTTGCTATATAATTACATTGACAATTTTAAACTTTTGCTATGTTGTTTGATACCTTTAAATTTTTTCGATGTTTTTAAAACTTTTTTTTGATTTACCTCGATGCTCTCGGCTTTTCGATGTACGCTATTTATCGACAACATTCTCTAACTTTTATCGATTTTCTCGATGTTCTTCGATACTTATCGGCTCATATCAATTTTTTCGATATTCTTTGATGCGTGCCAACTTTCGTCGATATTTCTGTAAAATTTGATAATATTTATACCTACATATTTGGCTAATTTGTATATATTTGAAATTTATGTTTAATAGCGTTTCTTTTCGAAGGTAAATGATCATTTTAGACATTAACAGAGTGGTTCCGACTCTCAAAGAAATCTTATGATCAAAAGGACATAATAGCTCTTTGCGCATCATAAGCTGATATTACCCGAAAGCACCTATCATCATCTCTGTATTATCTATTAAAAATCGAAGTAAAAGTCAGAGCCTATTAGAGTGGTTATTTCGCTACATTTCTTGCGCCAACACTTTTAATATTTGTTTAAGATTCGCATACAAAAAAAAAAAAAAAAAAATCTTCAGAAAGTAAGTGCATTTATTGAAAATGTTAATTGTTTTAATTTCAAATGCATAAAATATTTAGTTTTTAATTTATAAGTATTTATTAAACTGGTTTTAATAAAACAGTTGAACGTCGATATTTTTACTTTTATAAAGTTCATCTAAATCAGCATAATGTGGATGAGATATACCAATAGATCGCTTGACGATTTCAAGTGAATCACCCACAACACGTTCAAAGCTCTCAATACTCAAAAATGCAAGTTTGACAGTACGAGATGCTGCGTAGGCTGACATTATCCTTTTAGGTTGAGCTTTGATAAGAGCCAGTTCTCCAAAGAAATTTTCACCTTCACCTACTCTACGCACATCCTTTTCGATACCATCTTTATCTTTTGCCTTTATCTGGACAATACCATTTATAACTATAAACATACCGGTCTGAGCATCACCGGCTGTAAAAATAACCTCGCCCTGCTTATAGGTTATTTCCTTTAGAGCGTCTGCCAAATTCATGAGCTGATCTTCAGTCAGAACCTGTAACATGTGCACCTTTCGCAGTTGTTGCTCGTAAAAATTTCGATTAAGATATGCTTTAGTTAGCAATATACGACGAAAAGTTTGACGATCCATGGACCAAAGTATACCATCGGTATCGGCAACAATTGTTGCTTGCCGCAGTCTTTTTGCCATCAAAGCCAATTCACCAAAAACACCATGATTATTAAAAGTATAAACGTGGATATTGTCTCTGTAAACTTTGAAAACACCTTTATCGATGACATAAAGGTTCTTGGCAGGCGAACCCTGTAATGTTACAACTTCTCCTGCAGTAACGCGTCTCTCTACCATGGCATTCAATAATTGATGCATTTGTTCTGAATCCAATGATTGAAATATTAATACGTTCTTTATCGAACTTTTCAAACGTCTGCGCAGTTCAGGTGACATTGGCACTACGTGCGGCGAAACATCTTCAATATCTTCGATATCATCTGGATTAAAAGCTTCGACAAATACAGATTTTCGTCGTGGCAATGGTTCCGTTCGATACCAATAGTGACTAATAGTAAACGTACTAATTGATCTTCTAACTGAACTTCTACGCAGTGAGCTTCTACTTTTTCGCGCAGCATCTCCTAAATCGGAGTTTTTATGCATAGTATCTTCATGATCTAAACTTTGTACCGATACTGTAGGGTCCCTACTTTTTTGTGCCATGGAGCTTCTTTGCTCCGAGAAGCTACGGTATGAATGCATAGTTGTTAATATACTGGGCCTTGTATCTCTACGCTCTACAATTTGAATTCTTGAGCTTCTTTGGAAAGAGCGACGCCCTTGATCAATAGTCAAACGATTCAAATCTGCACCATCTGATCGAGTGGGAAAGGTCGTTATTAAAGTTGGTCTCATTTTTGTACGACTGATTTGCATGCTGGTAAAGTAGTTGACAGCATAATTTATAACGTCTTTTGGTTTATCCATAAGAAATGCAACAGAAAAGTCCAGCAGTGCTTTGCGCAATTCGTCGGGAACATCGATATTCGATTTTTGACTTGGAATTAAGGCATCTATAGTGACTCTACTCTCCAACAAGCGCTTACTCGATGAATTCTTCTCAAAGAGTTCCATATTTGATTATAAATTGCAACTATATATAATTTGATATGTTTGTATTGTAGATAAATATAACAACTAACGCTGATACTCACGGTAAAAAATTTAATTATTTTAATATATGATATTTGAAAAAAATAAATAAACAATATGTTGTATACGTCAACTGAAAAAGCAATCGCAACTAGCTCGTAGTTAACAAGTTTTGTTTAAAAAAAAAAAAATAAATCAACAAGATACACCATACTTGAAGTAGTCGAACAGATGATGTTGGTAAGTAAAATACATCTTTCAACTATAGTGTGCCGCCAATACTATTCGAAAACATTCCACACCATTCAATAACATTCGATATTAGTTGGCATTGTGTGTGGAGTTCGGCTTGGTATCAAGTGTGCTTTAGCTCCCTTTTCAGGCCAGCCGGTCTGCATACTTGCAGAAGAAGAAGTATCAGAGCAGCTGCCCTGCAGCGTGGTAATGGAACAACTGTTTTTTTTTTAGTTTGAAGACAGAAAGAACGCTTGCAACTTGTTTGAGTCGAAAGGCTTGGCTCAAATAGTGGGATGTGATGCAAATTCTCAGAACATTGGTGATAGCACAAGAATGCGGTGGTCAGCTTATTTACAGTACGTCAATCCAACATGTGAGCCATGCTTTGAGGTAAAAGGTGCGGAAAAAAAGACTCGGCATACTTTTCTCCTTCAAAATCTCTTTCGTTTTATAATGTAGGCGAAGAAATACGATATGGAGCAAATATTTTCATATTTCGATTTCCTTTCTTCATTTGTTCTTTATTGGGGCTGGGCATATAGATAGCCTGAGTACTGGATTGAGTTTTTCGACCACCAAATATATCTACAAAGATATCCATCTAAGTATCTATCCATGTGTTCTTTTTCTGTCTATAAATCTATCTTTCTGCCTTTTTTCGATCTTTTTATCTATATGCATATGCAACTAGCTATTTAATTATTAATTTATCTATCTATCTGTCCATATATATATATACTCATTTGTCTATATATTTATGTATTCATTTTTCTAATTACCTTTAAATTATATAAATTAATTTAAAGGTACCTTTTGTGTCTATGTAGTTGTTCATTTCAAATATTAATTGATGTTGTAATAATTTTTCAAGAAATGAATCTATTTCGAGACATTTTCATCGATTATTGTAAGCACTTTTATGGCACTCTTAGTTATCGTATCGTTCCACTACCGTTCAGCGGAGCAGCTCTCCACTAAAAGTCAAAAAAAAAAAAAAATCAAAGCTTTCTCACTTTTGCCAATTAAAAAAATCTTCGGCGAATTCTCGATTGCGTTATATTGATATTGATTTCATGATCACATAAATATGTTATTTTTGAATAGGATTAAGAATTCACGAATTCGGCTTCAATATTTAGACCTCTATAAAATTTAAGCAAATTATAATAATGAGGATGATTTCTACAAATAGATTCATAGCATTCTTGAACTGAATCGTCTACAATACGATCGAAACTATCGAGACTTAGAAATGCAAGCTTCACATGATGAGATGCTGCATAAGCTGTTGCTGGGCGTTTCGTATGAGTTTTGAGTAGGGCCAATTCACCAAAAAATACTTGAGCTTCACCTATCATATGCACACCTTTGCCAATCACAGTCTTAGATTTAGATTTTATGCTGAACAGAGCCAGTTCATCAAAGTAATTTTGGCTTCCGCCTATCTTATGCACATTCTTTTCGATGCCAGCTTTATCTCTTGCTTTTATCTGGACAATACCTTCAATGACTATATACATACCGTCTGGCTTATCGCCTTGTTTAAAAATGCAATCTCCAAAATTATAAGTTTTTTCCTGCAGCACGTCTGCTAAACTCAAAATTTTGTCCTTGGGTAGCACTTGCAGCATGTATACTTTACGCAGTTGCTTTTCATAAAACTTTCGCTTATAATATGCTTTCGATTCCAATATACGACGAAAAGTAGGGCGATCCACGGTCCATAGTATCCCATCGGTGGTGGCTTTAATTGTCGTTAATCTCAGTCTAGTTGAGATCAAAGCCAATTCACCCATGACACCCTGATCAGTAAATGTAAAAACGTGTAAGTCATCTCTGTACACTTTAAAAGTTCCTTTATCGATGATAAATAATTCATTTGCAGCTGTATCCTGTTCAGCGATAACTTCTCCTGCCCTAACACGTCGTTCTGTCATACTTTTTACTACGTCACTGAGTTGCTGCCGATCCAATGTTTTGAAAATGAATACCTTTTTTATCGAATTTATAAGACGTAACTTTTGCTTCGGTGACTTCTCAATTTTAATTTTTTCATCATCTTCATCATCTTCATCTGGTTCAAAAGATTCAGCAAATACAGATTTTCGTCTTGGTATCAATTTATTATCATCATGCCAGAACCGACTATATGTTCTGAGTCCTTCTTCATCTGCCATGTCGCGCGTATCATACGCTTCAGTAAATATAGATTTTCGTCGTGCTAATGGTTCATATGAGTATAGACTGACAGATGGTTCAGTTAAATTTTCCGTCCTTATACTACCTGTGTTTCTACGCTCTGAGACTCTACCCTCAGAATAGGACCTTCTCTTTCTACCTCTGTGTTCTGAATCTGGGTGTAGGAAATATTTTTGTTGTACACTTTTACGCGCAGAGTCTCTCCTCATTGATGTTCTACGCGGCAAAGCTATGCTATCTGAAAGACTACGTAGCACTGAACCTCTCCACTCTGTGGCTCTTTGGTAGCAGCTTCCACGCACCGTGATCTGGTCGCTTCCTTTTGATAGCTTAACAATGGCTCCAGCAGTCGATTCTCTTGATTGATTTTCAAGGCTTGGCTGCTCTACAACATTTCTCAATTCAAGACGCTTGATTTGTATACCGGTAAAGTAGTTGACAGCGTAATTTATAACATCTTTTGGTTTATCCTTTAAGAACGCAACCGAAAAGTTCAGCAATGCCCTGTGCAATTCTTGAGGAACATCAGCAACAGCTGAACTTTCGCTTGTGGTTGTTGCGACCAAAGAGCCACTGCTTGAGCTTGACCAAGGTTTCATGTTGCTCATACAATTTTATGATATATATCTGGAATTCCAACGACCAATGTTCAAAATGATGTAGATCTTATGACGAAATTTGATGGACTTATTAAATATTTTATTGTATATAAGAAAATATTATATTGTATATCAAATTTAATGTGTTTATTTAAAAAACGAAATTCAAATAAACAAAATATCAATATTGGAGTTGACAAATATTGGATGGCAAATTATTCAAATTTTTTAAGAAATTGCTTAACGTATTTTTGACTACAAAGTCCGCTTAAAAAGAAAAACATAAAAAAATTGAGGTTATGTACACATATGGGCATTTCCATGGGTCCCGTTCGACCGTCAAACACATTTAAAGTAAAAAAAAGTCAAAATAAAACGGATTTTTATTTTGACAATAGGTTTAACTTAATAACTCCTAATTAGTTTTATAATTGGTGCTAAGCTAAACTTCCGTTTTCGTGGAAATGCCCATATCGTCACCTCAGAGTGGAAGTGTCCTATCGCACTTTTTGACAAAGTTTTTTACTTTAGAAAATAAACTCTTTCGTTTGGTATTATCAAAATTTAGCTACCTCTTCCCGTTCCAAAAAAGAAAAACACATCCTTATGTATGTACATATGTATATTAGGGTGTTTTTTTTTCAAACTTTAGGTCAGGGATTTTGTTTATTTTTTCCTATATTATAGTTTGAGAAATAAAAATAATTGTCCCAACATTTAAGCTTCCTAGCTCAAACCTGAAAACTGCGCGGACAGAGTTTATGTCCAATTCCGTTGAAATTTAACGAAAAACCGGCTTACTAAAACGTAGCAAAAGTCTGCCTTAGGTGCCAAGATATAGCGTTTTGGTTTTTATAGTTGAATGGGGGTCGCCACCCACTGTTGTACAGCCACGCCCGCATTTTTCGTGTGACTAAAAATGCGGAAAAAATACACCCAAAGGTTTTTTTTAAAAAATTTGCGGTCATTAATGCCTGTATAATAGAATCGGATTTGAAGAAAATTCTCCTAAAATTTCAGCTTCCTAGATCAAACCCGCGAACCGCGCATTTACTTTGTTTTTTAGTACAATTCATATGATAAACGAAAAAACAAAATAATTGTTTTATCCAAGAAATGTGTATGATTTAATCAGGCTTATCTTTCGAAAAAAAGTCTCTGTAATTTAGATGCCTCAGTTGGTAATACTCGTGTATGAACGTACTCCACCAAAAACCAGCACTTACCTTGTAGAGATTGATAGAGGTAATATTCTTAATAAAATTTTATTATTTGATTTTATAAGGCGTTTGACATAAAACGTACAAGGAAAATGTTAGAAAAAAGTTTAATTGTAATAAATGATATGCTCTTCATACATAATTTGTTGAATAATGTAAAGTGTAAAACAGACAACAGAAACCAAAACTTTCGATTTTCAATTACCAGCGTCATCTTCTGATTCATCATTGTTTATGTGTTTCATTTTCGATAAGCTAACGCTCAAGTATTCAATAAGTTTTGCATCCTTCAAGTTGTAATCTTCAATTCCACGATTCAAAATGTCAACGCATTTGCCAAGCAAACGTTCAAAAGAATCCTTATCTAGAAAAGCCGTTTTGATTTCACAATCGGCCTTGACCGTGGCTCTTCGTGGCTCATGTGTGAGTAAGGCCAGTTCACCAAAGTACTCACCCTTATGTAGCTTGGAAACACATAGTTCGCCTTTGCCATCGTTGCGATCCTTATAAACTGAGACACGACCCTCCTCCAAAAAGTACATTCCATCGCCCGCATCGCCTTGCTTCATAACTACGTCATTCTTATGAAAGAATTTTGTAACTAACGCATCTGCCACTTTCATGCGTTCGTAATTCGTCAGCACCGAAAACATCGGCACACTCTGTAACAATTCATTGTAAACTTTTCTCTTTTTAAATGCGCCCGAAATTAAAATTCGCCGAAATGTTGCACGATCCAAGGCCCAAAGAAGACCATTGGTTAAGGCGACTACTGAAGCTGCTCTCTTTGTGTTATAGAGCAAGGCCAGCTCACCGAATATCCCTGCATTATTATAGAAAAAAACATCTTCACCATCCTTGACAGCTTTGAATTTGCCCGATTCGATGACATAAAAAAAGTCACCTTCCTCGCCCTGTTGTATGATAACTTGGTCTTCGCCCACACGCTTCTCGAACATGGCGTTCAAAATATGGTCTCGCTCCTCCATATCCAGTGAACGAAAGATGACAATATCTTTTATAGAATTCCAAAGACGTTCAAGCTGCTCAGGTGATTTCTCCACAAATTCGTAAGCTTCTTCTTCGTCCTCATCAGGATCATAAGATTCGGCGAATACAGATTTGCGACGTGACGCAAAGTCCCTTGTTTTTAAGCCTACAGGTAGGGCGCTACCGTCCTCCGAAATCCCTTCCGGCACAGCCGATGCATACTTTTTACGTTTTTGTTGGAGCATAGTAAAATGTTTGACGGCATAATCAATGACATCAACGGGCTTTTCAATTAAAAATGAAAGAACAAATTCCAAAAGTGTCCTGTGTAGTTCTGGGGGAAATTTTTGATCACAAATGTGTAGAGATTGCGAATCGGAGCCGCCGTATGACCCGCTATAACTTGAACTGACTAAAGTGCTGCTGGAAGTATCAATACCAAAACTGGCAAACTTAACTGCCATAGCAGATCCGTCATCTTGACTTAAGCGTTCTAAGTCGTTCCGTTCATCATCATGTCGATATGCCATTTCAGTATAATGCGTTAATGCCTTCAGTTGTATAATTTGATCGGCTGAAAATTGTACAGATATAATTTTTTGTTTGTAGACAAATTTTGATTGTATTTTATGATTAAAAAATAAAAAATTAATAAATCAAATAGCTAGGTATATAAAAGTAAAAAAAAATTATAAGACAAGTAATGAGGATATTTTCACAGCGCTACCGTGACCCGAGTTAGAAACCAACTTAGCAAAATGTCCTTGAGAGATACATACATACGTCAGTTGTAATATGAATACTTGTAGAATTTGAGTTTGCCATTGCCTGATTTGAGTGTATCAGTTTCGGAGAAATAACTAACGACCCCTAAAACGCACCAAAAAAGAAAAGAAATCATGGAAGTTCAATAACAAGACTTTTATTTTAAAGTACAAAAATCTTCATTAATAACAGTAATTTTTCCTCACATTAAAGAATTTTTTTTTGTATTACGCCAATAAATCCTTTTGAAATGAGTTCATTCGTAAACATAAGTTAAGCGCCTTTAGTAACAGTTTACGTTGGTATTGCAAATTGGTCGTTGAAAAAGAAAAAAAAAACTTTTTTTTTGTGATCAACCTTTTCTTAAACTAAGGAATAGTTTTGTTTAATTTGTTAAATTATACTTGTTACTATCATTAAAAGGAATATGGCTCATAAGGAAAATTTTACTATGTCCAAGAAAACTTTATCTTAATTGAAATAAGCTTTGTATTTACATAACTGATTAATACATTACTCACAGGGTATATTCACTTTAACCTACCGTTCTGTGGAAGTACTATTCCGAGGACAAGAGAGTGATAAATTGATTAAAATACCAATTGAAAATGTATTTGTGAAATGGTAACGCTTTCGCCCACAAAAATCTATGTTAACATCAAGAACTACTTAGACAATTTTCAAAAAATGTAATATCATTAGAAAACGTGAGTGATTTGTAGTAATATATAATTTTATTATGTCTTGATAGTAGAAATGGGCGTAGCACCACCTTCTAAAAGCAGATACTTTAAAACGTGAACATTTCTTAATTTAATTCAAGCGAACTCCAGATATGCACTATAAATGATTTGGACGAGTAACGAGAAAAAAATGTTCAATAAATTTTAAAGCGCTATACTGAGAGAGAGAGCAGAGGACATTAATTGCGTACATAGTTGCTCCAGTCAAAAGTTTCTCGTAAAATAAAGAAGGTGCAATGGAAAATAACCTTGCGAGAGAAATAAAAAAAAACTTCTTAAAGTTCGAAACCTCATCGAATTGGCAAGAAAATTTCTCTGAAAATCGTGATGAAAATGTATACCTAGTGCTTGTGTTTTAAGTTTTTCCTCTTCATCAACATATCACTTCAACTTCTACAGAAGTCGAAAGACAAACACCGAGTCTCTATGTCTGCGATGCACAGTGGCACTCTGTCTAGTAAAGTTGGAACTTACTGCAAAAATGTTTCCACAAATTTTGGTTGAGTTTTATATGAAAATTGGCAGAAAGTTTTGAACAAATAGTCATGTTGAATTTTGCATTGGAAAAATGGAAAACAATTTATCAGTTTGATGATAATTTTAGTCATAGACGCGCGGTCTGTTAGTCAGGTAAGTGCAAGTACTTGCGGCGTGATGTTTGAACTTAATGTTGTTTCGATATTTTAGTGCAGTGATGAGCACATAGTGGCTCTATTTGCTCTCATTGCCCTCACCGTTATTCGACGCACAAGCAAGCGAAAAAAAATTCGCAGAATTTCAACGCTATCGAGGCACAGCGTTGACTTGAATTCAAATGAAAACAAAAACAAAACACAAAGGCATAAGCGACGGCGCCGCATTGTGTCTTGACGAATCTAGCAATTGTTTTTGTTTATAATGTAATTTTGTTTGTTTTTGTGCTAATGGCAAATTTGGAAATGAAAGTAAAAAAAAACTTTAAAATTTCGTTTGTTGTTGCTTGATGTTGTTGTTTTGCTCTTTTGTTAGATTTCTATGCCCACCGCTGTTTTAGTGCATCAAAATCGTGGCTGGGCAAAACGTACCGCCAGGGCTGTCGCTGTCACTTCAATCGCAGTTTTTCACTGCGATTTAAAGTATGACACTGCGACACTGCATCTTTTTTGAAAACACTGCACTTTCAGAAAAAAGTGTCGCAAAAGTAATCTAGCAAAAAATTCTGCTTTTTCCTTATCTGATAAATCATGATGACATAGATGATGTCGAAGACAGAAGAAAAAAATTTGGAAGAATTTTGGCTCGCTATATTTCATTAAAAAAAGCCTTAGACGAAACTACTGTATGTATCCTGGTTTATAGAAATTTGTTGGCGCACTATTATGCCTACCTCACAGTAGCGCATCCAAAGACCGCATTTTTTCACTTACAAATCAAATAAAAAATTCAACTTGGAATGGTTTAAAAGTGGAGACGGTTAATTCGATCATGCTCATTAAAGGAACGTTTCCTAATGAAGATTTTAAAAATTGGGTGCCATTACAGAAAATAGTCGTACATAAATCGTATTTTTATATTTTTTTTTTTTAAATAAAAACACTTTTTTTGGCTTTAGATCAGTGTTCTATTTATAATTTTTCACAATATTTCGAGGAAGATCCTTCCTTATCTTCAGGGGTGACTAAGAAATAATAATTAAAACAATACACAATTGAATAAATTAACAAAACAAAACTTACGTTAAAATTATAGAAAAGCTAAACTTAAACTAACCTAATTGTCAACTAAATGTCTGTATATATGAGCACAATTTTCTGTGTCGCTCATGAAATTTATTCTCTTGTCAGTGGGGGTGTTAATAATGTTGAGCATCTCTAATGTGAATCTCTTCTCATGATTTGTAGGATCTCCACAGCGTCAAAATTAGGAAAATGTCCAAGCTCAGCACAGTGGGCTCAAAGGGCTGTCTTAGGGGCTTGTCCATTTCTGTTTTTTTGGTCCGATCTGTGTCCTGAGAGTCTTGTCCTTAATTTGTTTTTTGTAGTACCAACATATACCTTCTGGCATACATTGGACCCGTCTCCGTCACAAAGAATTTTGTAAATAAGGCAGGATTTGTCAAGTTTTGATATTGCTGTAAAATTGTCCAACTTTATTATCTGTCTTATTAGCAATTTTTATGTCCTTAAACGCACTTAATTTCGCGAATCTCTCTGTCAAGCCTGGAATAAATGTCATCAATTTATATATGACTGTATCCCTTTCCTGTCTTGGTCCCTTATCCTTATAAAAATTGTCTTTTAATCTTTTTGTTGTGTGTTTTGGAAAACTATTTTTGTCTAAGATTTTCTCAATTCTTTTTATGTTGTCCCTATGGAATACTTGGTCGCTAATTTTTTTTAGTTTATTTTGATGTACACAGTACATACATAGAATATATAAACTTTTATTATTAACTTTTTTTTTAAAGTGTACTGACTTATGCCATGAAGGCACAAAATGACAATGTTATTTGTTTAATTTTAACTATTAATTACATTTTATTAAAAATGTACCGAAAAAGTGTTTTTTTTTTTTTTTTTTTGATGTGATTTTAAAAATATTGTAGAATGTATCTTTTTCTTATAACACTGCAAAATTCACTGCACTTTTGTTTTAGAAACACTGCGAACACTTCACTTTTCCTCAACTTTTCGGAATTTTCACTGCGGTCAAAAATTCCAAAACGACAGCCCTGCGTACCGCGCGCGAGAATAACTTTTCATATACGTATATAAAGCAGAGAGCGTAAAATTTAATTCAGTTTGCTTTGAAAAGCACAACTACACATGCATTGAAGGACATTTAAAAGAAACACTCGTGTAGTGGTGCCCAGCTCTGATCAAAATTGATAAAACTGGAGAGAACGTAAAATGTTCAAAAATGAATGAGTGATTTTTTTCTTTTCCTTGCTACACTTGCACTTGTACTCGTTTCATATAACAAGGAATCCATGAGTTTTGAAAATTTCAAATCAAAATTTTTTATTATTCAAAAAAACATAATTTCTCACAAACATAACTGCAAGGATTGGGATATATTGTATCGCTAGGACTTTAACATTTTTATTCGGAATGGCATTTGAAGTTAATAACGAAGAGGAAAATAACAGCAAATCGGTAGGATTTGGTAGTCAGAATGCATACATAATTGACGATAAGAACTTCGATGAAATTGTCAACTTTCAAAATCAACAGTTTCCAGAGGAATTGCATGTTAACCTTTTGGCATTCATAGGTGCATATATGCAAGAAAAACCAACAGACGTTGTGGACTATGCAATAAAGCACTTCACGAATATCCAAGAGAAACGTAAAAAGCGATTCAAGTAAAAACGTGCTACTCATGGTGACTTTTAGTAGCTGCAAATAGACGATTTTTCACAAATAATGTACCATGTTAAAAAACAAAATTTGGAAAATTTGTATAAAAAAATACATTTATTTGATAGCCATTTTATTAAGTATGTCAGAAATTTAATATATATATAACATTTTCACATACATACATAGTGTTTTCAGTTGTATTTCTTTCGAGTAGACAAAATCGTTTGCAAGAAGCGCTTCTTCAGGAAGAATCAAGCTTCAGCTCTCTCCTATCGTACATTGCAGAAGTGCCTTCGCACAACGCTTTCTTTTAGCAGGGGCCTGTAATGCGATTCGAAATGCTTAATGTTTTTCTTTACCCCGTTCAGCATTGCCAATTTAAATTTTCGTTGGTGGTGTGCACGACAGCCCTAAAAATGTCAAAGAATGGAGAAAAAAGTACGAAAAGGGGAAAGAGTAAAATACGAACATCTCATTTTGGAGCACAAGTTTTTGGAATGTGTTGAATTTTGTTTTAAATCGCATTACACAGAAACACTACTGCTGCATAAGTTGAACGATAAAATACCTTTCAGAGGCGCGAAGGCCCCTTACCTCGCTATATTCCGTGTAACAGAAGTTCAGTCGAACACTGTCATGCCACCAAATGTTAATGTGAATGTGAATGTTAATGTTAATGTTAATGTTAATGTTAATGTTAATGTTAATGTTAATGTTAATGTTAATGTTAATGTTAATGTTAATGTTAATGTTAATGTTAATGTTAATGTTAATGTTAATGTGAATGTTAATGTTAATGTTAATGTTAATGTTAATGTTAATGTTAATGTTAATGTTAATGTTAATGTTAATGTTAATGTTAATGTTAATGTTAATGTTAATGTTAATGTTAATGTTAATGTTAATGTTAATGTTAATGTTAATGTTAATGTTAATGTTAATGTTAATGTTAATGTTAATGTTAATGTTAATGTTAATGTTAATGTTAATGTTAATGTTAATGTTAATGTTAATGTTAATGTTAATGTTAATGTTAATGTTAATGTTAATGTTAATGTTAATGTTAATGTTAATGTTAATGTTAATGTTAATGTTAATGTTAATGTTAATGTTAATGTTAATGTTAATGTTAATGTTAATGTTAATGTTAATGTTAATGTTAATGTTAATGTTAATGTTAATGTTAATGTTAATGTTAATGTTAATGTTAATGTTAATGTTAATGTTAATGTTAATGTTAATGTTAATGTTAATGTTAATGTTAATTTTAATGTTAATGTTAATGTTAATGTTAATGTTAATGTTAATGCTGATATTAGCTTAAAAGAAGGACTGTGCGTATGATCTATCAAAATTTTAAACAAAGTAGGTATGCGACAGTTTTTTCCTTAGAAATTATTTTACTGAAGTTTTCTGCTCAAATATCTATTTTTATATAAATAAATTCTTTAAAAAAATTTTCAATATTAGTAAATGGATGAAGAAAGTGGTAGCTACATTGATTCCGCTAGCGAAGACCTTATTAATTTCTTTGTTGACACTGATGACGCAGACAATTTTAGAGGAAGTTGTAGCCTTCGAGAATTAATTCGACATCGGGAACCTAAGAACGTGGCCTTGCTACCACAAAGTGGCTCGAGTGGCGAAATTACTGATGTTAATAATGCATCAGTTGAAAAAGTCGGATTTGGAAAACATTTAAGTGATTCACATAATTCATTCCAGCAGACCATGATGGATTTTATATTGGCATATATCGTTGAACAACCGAAAGATGCTATTCATTTTGCAGTGCAACATTTCACTAGTTTACAAGACTATCGAAAGAGGAAATCAAATTCAATAATGAAAAGTTCACTCTCTGGTGATACTGCAATATCAGAGGTTTCGCATAAATCGAAAAGTGTCCCGAAAGAAATCCGACGTAGATCTGTACGTTCAGATCAATACAATATATCCGATTTGGATGACGATGATGATGGCATTAGTGATGACTATGAAAGACGTACAAGCCGTAGACTGAGTCTTGTCATAAAGTCGCGTGAACAATCCAAAAGAATATTGTCAGCTATTAAGGATATTCTGATATTCCGAAACTTAGATTCGAAGCAGTTGAAAACTCTATTAGAATTAATGTTTCCTATGCATGTTTACAGTGGTGATGTAGTTATGCGTTATGATGAAGAATGCAAAAATTTCTATATCATCGAAACGGGGACATTCAATGTAATCGACCAAAACGAAAAAATTGTTTTGACTATGGAAAATAAAGGTACATTTGGTGAACTAGCACTACTTCATAATACGAAAAGCACCCAAACTGTTATAGCTGCCTCGGAAGGTTTTCTCTGGGTTATTGATCATAGTTCATTTCGTCGCACTTTACTACAACATGGATATCGGAAGCAAAAATTGTATCAGGAACTTTTGGAAAGTGTACCAATGTTTAAGGAGCTACATCCATTTGAAATTATGAACTTGGCAGAAGTTTTAAAGCCAATGAAGTTTAAAAAAGGTGCTTCTATTATGAAACAAGGTGACGAGGCCGACGGTATGTACTTTATTGAAGAAGGCCAAGTGTCAGCCTGGAGAGATCCGAATATGGGTAACACAAATAGCACAGGTGAAAGGCTCTTGGGTAAACTGGGCAAAGGTCAATACTTTGGCGAAGTTGCTCTGATTCTGAACAGGGAACGTAGGGCAAGTATTTATGCTGAAACTGATGTAGCATTAGCTTTCTTAGATAAAAAGTCATTTGAGCGATTACTTGGCAATTGTACTGACATTTTAAATCGTAGAATGGAAGACTATACCTTAAAAGATCCTGGATTGATTGCTTATTTGGATAAAGTGAGTAGTAAAAAATCAGTGCCTGAAAATTATTAATTCATTCAATACGATTAAATAAAATTATGCTCTGAGCTCAAAAACATATGCTTAATGCATCTAATATTTATTATTTATGTACACAACTTTAGGTGTCATGGAATTATCCAGCTGTTATCATAAGGTCTGCCGTAAGTGAAAGCTTACGGTCGATAACAGGTAGGTGTCATATAGGCAGACAATACTAGCTTCTTTGTTATGTAAGATCAAGATACTGGTTACAACTATTATTACTTCAATAACTTCACTTAAATAAATGACTTCTATTAAATTCTTAATCCTAGTATGCTATGATTTTTTCCTTAAAAAAAATATTTAGAAAAATATTTAACTGAACTTTTCTGCTCAAATATCTATTTTTATATAAGTTCTTCTTAAAAAATTTTCAATATTAGAAAATGGATGGAGACAGTGCTAGTTTCGTTGACTCTGCTAGCGTAGATTTTACTTACATGACAGGTGGTGTTGATGTCAGTGATTACAGAGGAAGTTGTAGCCTTCGAGAACTAATGCGGATCCGGGAACTTAAAAACTTGGCCCAGCTATCACAAAGTGTCTCGAGTAGCGAAATCACTAATGTTGATAGTGTTTCAGTTGGAAAATTTGAACTCGTAAAACCTTTAAGTGATTCACATAATTTATTTCAAGGGGCCATAATGGATTTTATATTAGCATATATCGTTGAACAACCGAAAGATGTTATTGATTTTGCAGTACAGCATTTTACAAGTCTACAAGACTATCGAAGGAGACAATCAAATTCAATAATGGAAAGTTCACTCTCTAGTGATTTTGAAATACTGACAATACCAACAAAGTCAACTGCAGTATCGCATAAATCGAAAAGTGCCCCCAAAGAAATCCGACGTAGATCTGTATGTTCTGAACAATACAACCTTTCAGATTTAGAAGACGATGATGATGATATAAGTGATGATTATGATAGACGCAGAAGTCGTAGACTAAGTCTTGTCGTTAAGTCGCGTGAACAATCCAAAAGAATATTGCTAGCTGTTAAGGATATTTTGATATTCCGAGACTTAGATTCGAAGCAGTTGGTAAGTCTATTAGAAAACATGTTTCCTATGCATGTTTACAGTGGTGATGTAGTTATACGTTATGGTGAGGAATGCAAAAATTTCTATGTTATCGAAACGGGGACATTCAATGTACTCGACAAATACGAAAACATTATTACCACTTTGGAAGATAAAGGGACATTTGGTGAACTAGCACTACTTCATAACACGAAAAGCACCGAAACTATTGTGGCTACCTCGGAAGGTTTTCTCTGGGTAATTGATCATAGTTCATTTCGTCGCACTTTACTAAAGTATACGTATCGAAAGCAAAAAATGTACAAGGAATTTTTGGAAAGTGTACCAATGTTCAAGGAGCTACATCCATTTGAAATTTTCCACTTGGCAGAAGTTTTGCAGCCAATGAAGTTTAATGAAGGTGCTACTATTATGAAACAGGGTGACGAGGCCGATGGTATGTACTTTATTGAAGAAGGCCAAGTGTCAGTCTGGAAAGATCCAAATATGGGCAACACACATAGCAAAGGTGAAAGGCTCGTGGGTAAACTACACAGAAGTGATTATTTTGGTGAAATTGCTCTGATACTGAAAAGGCAACGCAATGCAAGTATTTATGCGGATACAGATGTCAAATTAGCTTTCTTGGACAAAAATACATTCGAACGTTTGCTGGGTAAATGCATTGATGTTTTAAATCGTCATATGGAGGACTATAATTTGAAAGATCTTGAATTAATTGCCTATTTGGATCAAGTTAAATCTAAAAAATCTTTTCAAGGAAATCAATAGCTTATGCAATATGATTTAATAAATTTATGTACCGAACTGAATAGTATATACTAAATACATCTACCATTTATACAGATATTTCTATGGATTAAGAAATGGATTTATTTGGTATGAATTAATAAGTTTGGCAACATCATTTTGGAAAATATACTTATTTAGAGGTTTAAAGGAGTTTTTGAAAATGACCTAACATGAAAGGAAATCATTTTGTATACATATGCAGCCGCAACGACCATTGTTTTGCGGGAAATGGCTCAGGAGCTATCGGAGAAAAGCAAAGTATCAATGAAAATTTAGAAAAACAGAAAAATTTGTTTGGTTTGTTAACAGCCGGAAGGGGTTCGGTAGAATACGATTAAAATGACTAGTAAGGCTTAAACATGAGTAAATGGAAACACCGATATTACGAATTTTCTCAACTTGAAAGAGTTAGACTGAAGCATTTGAGCTCCGATTTCGAACTGATTTCGAAGCAAGGTAGTACATTGTAACGAAGTTTTCGCCGGGGTTTACACTAATCGGTATCCAGGAATGTTTAGCTAGCGGAAGATCGTTACAAAACATTTATTTCGCTGATTAGTTTATATTGATTTTATTTCAAGTTTAAATTTCACAGTTGTGCATCTTAAATAAACGTAAGTATGTATGCCTCCTCATTTTACTGTCTATCATAAACGAGTAAATTCGAGTATGTATGTATAAGTAAACCAATGCTGTTATCCAAACTGAACGTATGTAACTGATCGAAAGTGAACGTAAAATTTTGACGAGACGTACAGTTTTGTTAGAACCAAGCTTCGAACCGTCACTACTTGTCATAGGAGCTGTTTCGATTTGTTGGCTGACGTATTATTTTGGAGTAAGTATCAAGACAGACGTAACAAGTGCAAACGTTCGTTCAGTTGCTATCGTCTTGTGACGTTTATTTTGACTAGGGCAATATATGTACATTAGAGCGGTTCAAAATAAAAACTTTTTGATTTTTTACCATGTGTCAGCGGATTACAGTAGCCTTATATGTCTGGACAAAGCCCATTACTAGAGTTAAGGCTAATATTGAAAACTGGATAAGCGCCCTCTGTTTTAAATAGACAACCCATTTTCCAAAATATTGATTTAAAAAAATGGTGCAAGTTACAGAAGTTATCAAATTTTCCAACAAAGTGGGTATGGTTTTCAGGAAACTATCAATCGGGGAATTTAAATCCGTGATTTGATTTTTTTCTTCTTATAAAAAAATTGACAATTGACCGTAAAAAAGTACCGATTTTCCACTTTCTAGCTGCAATACCTCAAATATTATGTTACCGCCAACTCCATGGCACATTATTTTTAATGTACTGTTATTTTCTTAAGAGAATGTCGAAACCGTATATCATAATCTTATTTCAAAACCAAGATATCTGCATTTTTCTAAATTAACAACCTGATTTTTTTTCGAATCGGAGTCGACAAATTTTCATATTAAGGTGATTCAAATTTTTTTTTATTATTTTTTATATTTTATATTTATGATTCAAATTTTTTTTTTATTTTAAACAGTTATTATTATCGAGGAATTTGAATCCGTGATTATTTTTTCTTCTTTTTTTTTTCTTATAAAAAAATTGAAAATTGTCCGAAAATTAATGAAAAAATTCCGATTTTGTACTTTAAAATCACCTCATATTATTTTGCCGCCGATCTCGTGTTACATAAGTTTTAGTGTATTGTTATTTGCTTAGTAAAATGCCGTCAACCGCATGTCATTTTCTTATTCCAAACCCGAGATATCTGCATTTTTCTAAATGTGTTTTCATAGGTTAATATTTTCTACTCAACAAGTCTTTGTATGGACACGTTCGGTCTGATTTGATGCCAACTCGTAAACAGGACGGCCAACGAAGTGTTGGTCTCAAAAACTTTGAGAGACATGTTAGGTATGTAGGCGTGACTCACTATCAAGTTGTTATCAAGGCGAACAGTACGATGTAAGCAGTTAGAGCTCACAACACCAACTGGCTTGCTGCTAGATTTTAGAAGATGTTTATACTGTAGGATCTGTTGCGCAGTAAACGTCGCTGTTCAGCTGGTCGTGTTGTTTGGTACAACGTGGTATGTACGTACAGTTGTGCCTTTGATGTTGCAGTCACTCATGTTTGGGTTGGTTTTCCCTGTTGTTCTAGCTTAAATTAATTTCCTTAAGCATTGATTATATTATTGCTACAGTAATAACATCTCAGATTAAGTACTCTTTGCAGAACTTATAGAACCAAAAGGTGAAACTAAAAATTAAAAAAGTTGATATATGTTTAATTGTTTAGAACTTATATAGCTAATATCTTTTAAGAGCGGTTAAAAAAAAAATAAAATTACGATGTGTCAGGAGATATCCATAGCGTTGAGCGTCTTGACAAAGCACCTGAAAGGATTTTCATTAATATTTATGTAATCCTGGATTAGCGCCGGCTGTTTGAATTTTTCAAGTTTTGAAGAAAAAGATTTATTTTGAAAATCATTTTAACCTTAAAAGGCCATGTGTCGCGATGTTATTAGACTTTGATTTAAGAATCTATTTTAAGAAAGCTTTATAAATTATTTCGGTGATATTGGAGTGCGTACAAGGACCAAATTTTGCACTGAGAGGCCAATAGGTCCACGCTTCGAAGCTTCGATTTTGTCAAGATAGGAACCGTGCCTTGCTAATTTGTCGGCATTTTCATTGCCCTTAATAAACCTGTGGCCTGGAACCCTAAGGGTAAGTAAAATATATATTTTTATGAAATTCGAAAAATTAAAATCTTTTGTAAAGTTTTTCGAATTAGGTAGCACATATTTACATCTGGAAAAAAGCTCTTGCCAACCCTGTCTTCAACAAGAGAGTATGTGAATATGCATACATGTGACGAAATAGTGTTGCGACAAATCGCACATCTCAGTTGTTGCATTTGTGCTCAGGACCGTAGAATCAGAAAGAAAAGTTATAAGCACTATTAATAACATAATACTATGTAAGGAATTCGTCAACGTTTTGCACTATGCATGGTCAGCCAAGAAAAAATAATATCAATTGAATTGAAAATCCTCATTCTGCATTTTTCATGTAATTAGTAAAAAAAACGATCTCAATAGTACACATGGTATTTATTTTAATCTGTTTGAATTAAACATTCATTGAATTTTGAAAAAAAAAAAACAGCTCTACTCTCTGTTTTGCAAGAAATGTTTGAGTTTATCAATTACATTATCATCTTTTAAATCATATTGCTGTATTTGATTTATCATTGCATCCATAGCAACTCTTAAGTATTGGTCAAAGTATTGAGCTTTTAAAAATCCTAGTTTTACATTAGTTTCGGCACGAATCCATGAAAACTGTTTTGTTTTTAAGATTAATGTAACTCCGCCAAAATAGTCGCCCATTGAAAAATATCCTGCTAAAATTTCTCCTTTTTCATCGCCAGAAGGAATATTAATAGATAATAGTCCTTCTTCTACGAAATACATGCCTCCAGCATCTCCGCCTAAAGTCGTAATATTTGTACCTTTTTTAAATTCCATTGGTTCAAGATGCGTCAACACTTGTGTACGGTTATATATGGGCAAATTTCTTAACAATGCTGAATGGTTTACCATATCTTGATATCTTTCGTGCTGTTTAAATGCGTGGCTGTGTAATAAGTTTCGAAACGTTTCACGACCTAATACCCATAGGCGCCCTGCAGTTGCTGCTTCTACGGTGGTTGATCTTGGTCTGCTATAAAGAAGTGCCAAATCGTCAAATGTGCCCCTGGTGACGGTATCTATCTGTTTGCCATCCTGGAGAACATTATAGGTACCGCTCTCAATAACGTAAAATAAATCACCTTCTGTACCCTCAGTTATGAGTACTTCACCTGGTTGAACAAGTAATTCATACATGGCGTCTACAACTTGAATCTTTTTCTCCAGTTCAAGATCTCGGAACATAACGCATCCCTTTATACTACTCAATAGACGCAAACGCTGTGAATCGCTCTTGGGAAGGACTACGCGCATATCGTCTGATTGAAGGCTAGCAGATAAATCAAAAGTTTCTGAAAATACGGAACTTCGATGAGAGCTTCCACCGTCATCCTCTCCAATATTCTGTATCGCATCCACATCATAGGATATTGATGAAATGTCGCTGTCGCTCTGAGAAATTCCTGATTGCTCTGATTTATTCATTGCATGACGATTGCGTTGTTGCTGAATTTCAGTAAAATGTGATACGGCATAGTCGATCATGTCATTTGGTTGTTCCTTTATATATGCAATAACAAATTTCCTCAAAGTTTTCTGTAAGTCCCTGGTTACACTAAGTCCTATTTCATTACTGAATCCTGAAACGTCGCTTAACTGAAACTCAGAATTTGTTTTGCCAGCCGAATGAATCGACGAGTTCTCTTTAATAACATTCGCTAAGGTTCTCGAATCGGAAATGTTTAGTGTAAACGAAGGCTTTACTATTCTTTGCCTATCCAATTTGAAATTCCATTCGGTCATGACTAATTCTTGTTGTATTATTGAAATTAACAAAAAAAAAAAATATAAAAAATGTAAAAAAAATTGTTTGTTTTTAAAGCTCAACAAATGAATGTTAAAAAATATGAATGAGTACATACTTTTAGTGCAGAACGTGTACGATGTCTCTACTTTAAGTGTAAATTTTACAGCAGGTAAAATAAAGAATAAGAAAATTTCAAACAGTTAAATTTTTGCACGATGCTTCGTCTTGAAAAGTCGCCGCTTATTGCGGGTGAGGAATACTTTTTGGTGGTACAAATACGTCACAGCTACATAAGGAGTATATTTCTATGTATAAATAATTCGAGCTATCGATTCTTGTTTTGTGATATACGAACATTTAACTTGTAGTTTTCTTCTATTCATTGCCACACGTTGTATGACATCCTCTGCAACTGTTAATCAGTCATTGGTAACTCATTGAAGAGGTAATTCAGAGGTAGCGCTCAATACCATTGGAAGCGCTAGTCTTCCAAATTTTTTGTTGACAACTATAATTCAGAGTTGAATAAAATTGGTCAAAAATAATGTCTGATGACGTATGAAATCGTGGATGTGCGATAAGGAAATCACATCGTATTTCAAGTCTTCATACAGTGCAATACAATTATTATAGCGCGCCAGGAATATGTGTGAAATCCCACGAGAAAATTGACATTATCTGCATTTTTTTTTATATCATACATTTGTAGATAAGAACTTACAAAGTTATGGCCACAACAGACCATTGGCCATTTTTAGATAATGTATTTCTCGATGGTATATTGAAAATCAGACCATTGAATTCAATATAAAGTAGAAATCTTCATTGAAACAATCGTCCCTCAGGAACAAAAAATTTAACCAAATCCGGCAATAAGTAGTAGTAGATGTTATGGTCATGTGAACATTCCCTGAATAGGTATATCGACTTTTTTTACATGTTTTTCCATACATTCGGACTTCTATAAAATTCGATTTTGATTCGATACTTTGCGAATGTTATCGACTTTTTCGAAGTCTGTCGATGCTTTTTCACTCTGTTTGACTTCTTTGGTATTTTCCGATACTCTCCGATGCTTTTCTACCTATATCAAATATTACGTTTCCTTCGATATTTTCAACATATGATAGGCTCATTTGTATCAAAATAATGATGTAAATCATCGTAGTATATAAAATATACATACGTACGTCTTTAGCTCACATTGCAAACTTTTGGCTCACAAAAACAAAAGCAATTTTTGTATGAAACAATTCAATCGAGTATTTTATTTTTATCGAGCAATGATTGCTCGTGTAAATTATTTCATCATCCAATGACAGACCAAATAGATCTTAATTTGTTTGTATCAAGACGGGGAAGCATTTCTCCATATAACGTTCAAAGCTAGCAGCATTATTGACGTATTCCTCTTAATCGGGTCATAAATAAAAGTCTTAAGTTGTAGGAACTGGAACTTTTATTTATATACATGATGACAAAATAAAAAAAATTATTTCAGTTACATTACATTTCAACCAAGGTCTTACACCTCATTTAAAAATACGAATTGGGATGCTTTCAGGATGGATTTAACTGCCGCTATTGAAAATAGTTTGCCACCCAGTAATATTAATTTACAAAACTTTGAAATCGATTATTATATAGACTTTTTAACGTCAGCTGTCAACTCTACTAAGGACTCGCACTGCGAAACAATTGAAGTTAAAAATTTTTCTACATTACTCCCTGATCCAATCAATAAATTGTTTAAAGTTAAAAATAGTTGGCAAAGAAAACTGAAGAAAATTTTTAATACGAATTTCAATAGAACAACACCAGAGTACAATATTCTTGCCAAACAAATTTCCCTCCTGAAGATTATTATAAAAGAACAAGTAGAAATACATCAAACTCGAGAGTTTGGTGAGAGACTCAAACTTATTAAGCCGGGACCTTTGGCATATAAACAGATTTATAATTTGATTAAAAAAAAAGGAGGAAAATTTTGTTCAAAAATTATCCACGAAGATTTTGTAATAACTGATGATGTCGAAAAAGTTGAAGCTTTAAGAAGTCACCTTGAAAAAGTTTACGAAGAAACATTCCCGATTAGATCAGATATTTCTAGTTTAGAATCCCATATTCATCACACTCTTGATTCATATCCATCTTCAATTTACAAATTCTCTTCGGACTTCAACTCTTTGAATAATTCAGATACTCAACACTTTGTCAGCTCTGAAGCTATATGTTCTTATGTGCAGGAGCTAAACGCCAAGAAATCAGCTGGACCGGATACCATTTCAAATTTTATTATTAAAAAATTGCCTAAAATAGTCTTTAACTTTTTAACAATAATTTTCAACAATTGCATAAACAATGGATATTTTCCTATATCCTGGAGAATTGCTAAAGTAATTCCAATTCAAAAGAAACCAAAGATCTTTGAAATCAATAATTTTAGACCCATATCCTTATTGTCAAACCTTGGTAAACTTTTTGAACGAGTGATTTTAGATAAAATGGATGAGGGTATCAATGTCCAGTATATTCCAGATTTTCAGTTCGGCTTTAAAAAACAACATTCCACTGTACATGCTCTTTTGAAATTTGAAAATGATTTAGTCCTTAACCTTCGACAACGGAAATGCACGGTAGCAGTATCTCTGGACATAGAGAAAGCTTTTGATAAGGCATACCAATTATATACAAACTAATAATGATTGGCTTTGATCCTTCCATTATAAAAATTTTGCATAGTTTCTTAAAAGACCGAAAGTTTTATGTAAATATTAATTATGCTTCTTCAGGATATGGTCTTATTAAGAGTGGTGTCCCACAAGGAGCAATAATGGCTCCTCATCTATACAGTACTTTCATTCACGATTTCCCGCATACTCATAACGGTTCGACATGCATACTTTACGCTGATGACTCACTTGCTTATGCTCATGGTAATACGCCAGAAGAAGCTTTAAGTTTAGTCCAGGAGCATTTAGAAAAAATTAGCTGTTTTTATAAGGATTGGGGAATTAAAATCAATGCAACCAAATCTGAAGCCATTTGCATCAGAAACCCTTCAGGAAAATGTCACAGACACACTGTTCCTCAAAGTAAACGCTTAAAATTATCCCTAAATAGGGCAAATATACAATTCAAAAACCAAATTAAATATTTAGGCATAACTTTCAACAAACTTTTAAAATTCAATGAACATGCAAATATGGTTTTAAAAAAAGCAAATAAAATTTTGGGAATTTTTTCTAACTTATTAAGAAATAAATATATGCCGGTACCTACTAAGTGGCTTATTTATAAGATAAGCATTCGTTCTGTAATAATGTATGGGTTTCCCATTTGGTTCACAATTTCCCCAACAGTTGCACAAGGTCTTGAAAAACTTGAACGTAAAGTTTTACGTTTATGCATAGATCGCAACTTTGAATCCTTCACAAAAAGGTACTCAAATTTTTACATTTACAGCCACGCTCGCATTGTCCCTCTTTGCAAATATCTACTTATACATATGAAAAAATGTGTTAATAAACTGCCTTACATAGAAAATGATTTGGTAAATTTTGTATATAATTCGCAAAAGGAGTTTAGCTAGTCTAACTTTATTTATAACTCGCCAGTGGGCATAGTAAATGAAAATCTAAATTTAGAGGAATATATAAATCCCACATCGCTTTTACCGGAATTTTTCACAAAGATAAGCCCTGGTACTCACAGAGGCTAAGTAATTCTTAATGTAACGTGTTAATTAAGTGTATATATGTAAATAATGTAAATAGTTTAGTATTAGTTTTGTAGTTGTAGTTGTAGTTGTAGTTTTTTTTTTTTTTTTTTTTTCTTTTTTTATCTTAAGATTCACTTGATAAAACATCACAGCCAATCAAAAATGTCGAGAGCAAGCATTTGATTTTCTACACAAATTTAAATTCATAGCTGTTAGCTATGTTGTCACTTTCTAGCTTGTTGTCTTTGCTAAAAATGACTGTAAGTTAATAATGTTTAATTATAATAAAAATAATCAGTCGCAAAAATCAACTTTCTTAAACCATACGGAGAACACGCCAATTTCAAAAAATATGTGGCTGGCAACACCACAATTTTCGAAAAATAAAATCATAGCAAGTCTCTAAGCCAATGGCTTAGCAGCTGTGACAACAAGCGAGAAAGTGACAAGAGATAATAAATGGATATACGCAATTTGTACAGTTCAAGGTCAGTTCCTCAGTAGCTCAGTTGTTAGAGCGGCCGTCGACAGATATGCAATTGAAATGCATGTACGGTCAGGGGATCGACTCCATGTACAACATTAACCAAAAACTGGTCTGATGAGGCTATGTGGTAATAGCCGAAACATATGTCACCAATTACCAGGTTAAATTGTTCCATTTGTTATCTTTGTCATGTTTGTTGAATAAAAAATAGCATTGATCAATAAGTAAAATTTACAATATTGGTCTTTGCTAAAAATGACTGTAAGTTCATAATGTTTAATGGTAATGATTAATCTTTTTAGAAAACTGTGAAGTACGGTTTTTTATGTTTCATATCTATAATATGATTCATACTTCGGTATAATGGACTTAATTGTGGTTTCGACGTGATATTTGATTGATATAAAGACTCCGCCAAAAAAAAAAAAATTCCAAATGATATGAGAAATTTTGTTGTTAAATTTGGAAAAGAAAATTAGTCCTGTGGTGAAATTTTTAAAATATTGGACTTGAGTCGACCAACAGTTCATACGATCATAAAAAATTATGAGGATATTGATTCCATTGAAAACAAGCCTCATAGTGGCCGCTCAAAATTACCTATCTCGCAGAGATGTCAGCTTGATTTTGAAAGAATTGTGCAAAAATCCAAGTCAGTGCCCCAAAATTGGTCGAACACATAAGTAGCTTGTAAATCAGATCAGTGTGTGCATCCACGCACGATTGAGAAAACTTCGAACAGCCACTGTTTCCAAAGTAAAACACCATAAATAGTAGTAATTGCGCTAGACTCTTGAAATTTAAGGTAAAGACAACAAAAATTAGTGATTTTTAAAAAAATTGGTTCATGGACCTGCCTACTTCCCATACAAAGATGGGACGTGGTTATGGCTTTTTTTCAAAATTGGTATCCAATTTCATTGATTTGGCAATGCTGATTTCAAAAATATAATAATTCTTTCAATAGCTTTTACAATTTTAAAGTTTTTAGAGAAAAACCAAAAAAACAGTGGCCTTAAACAGTAAGAACAAGTTTTAAGAAGACTCTACTTTATGAATTTCAATGATTACACAGGACCACAAAAAAAAAGTGCTTGTAAGTAGTTGGAAGATGAGGTATCATACGGTATGTATTTTAGCGTCCTTAACACGAATCCGAGGTCAGAAAAACTCAGAAATTACACTCTTTTTTTTTATAGTCTTACAATATATAATATTAATTTTCAGAAATATCGGTCATAATGGAGACAAGAAAGCTAATGAAACAGTGCCAACGCTGCAAGAAATTCGGTTTGCTATTCTCTTCTGATTTCGGCGTAAGCTCAAGCCTGCGGAAATATTTAATGAATGCCAAACAGCATTTGGAGTGTTTGCGCCATCCCTCGTGACTGTTTAAAAGTGGTTCTGAAGATTCCAGAGAGGTAATTTTTCTGTAGAGGACGAACCAAAATCTTCAACTGATGATGCAATGGTAGCGCTGGTGAAGTCTAAAATTGACGAAGATCCAAGATTGACTCAGGAAATGATTTCTGAGAAACTGGGCTTGAATGCCATGGCTGTATCGCGAATATTAAAAAATAATCTTGGATACACGAAGAAATCTGCATGATTGGTTCATAGAATTTTAAATGATGCTCAAAAAGTAAGTATGATGCAAAAAGCCGATTTTGAAGACTGTTTTTCACAATGGACTTATCGTATTCAAATATGTATCAAAATAAATGGCGATTACGTTGGAAAAATACAAGAAGTTGAAGAATAAAGATATAAATTTAAAACATACTTTGTCCAAATTTTTCTACTTTTGTTAGCCCCCTCGTATACCATTCGGAATGACTGGTACATTCTAACAAGAAGAAGACGCCATGCAGAAAAGTAGGCTATTTAATTTATTTCAATCTCTTTGTGTTAAACATTCATTAAATTTTGAAAAAAAAAAAACAAACTTTACTCTCTGTTTTCCAAGAAACGTCTGAGTTTATCAATTACGTAATCATCTTTGAAATAATATTTCAGTATTTGATCTATCATTGCATCCATAGCAACTACTAAGTATTGGTCAAAGTATTGAGCTTTTAAAAATCCTAGTTTTATATTAGTTTCGGCACGAACACATGCAAGTTGTTTTATTTTTAAGATTAATTCAGTTGCGCAAAAATAATCGCCCATTGAAAAATATCCTGCTAAAGTTTCTCCTTTTTCATCGCCAGAAGGAATATTAATAGATAATAGTCCTTCTTCTACGAAATACATGCCTCCAGCATCTCCGCCATAAGTCGTAATATCTGTACCTTTTTTAAATTCCATTGGCTCAAGATGCGTCAACACTTGTGTACGGTTATATATGTTCAAATTTCTTAATAGTGCTGAATGGTTTACCATATCTTGATATCTTTCGTGCTGTTTAAATGCGTGGCTCTGTAATAAGTTTCGAAACGTTTCACGATCTAATACCCATAGGCTACCTGCTGTTGCTGCTTCTACGGTGGTTGATCTTGGTGCGCTATAAAGAAGTGCCATATCGCCAAATGTGCCCCTGGTGACAGTATCTATCTGTTTGCCATCCTGGAGAACATTATAGGTACCGCTCTCAATAACGTAAAATAAATCACCTTCTGTACCCTCAGTTATGATTGCTTCACCTGGATGAACATGTAATTCATACATAGCGTCTACAACTTGAATCTTTTTCTCCATTTCAAGATCTCGGAACATAACGCATCCCTTTATACTACTCAATAGACGCAAACGCTGTGAATCGCTCTTGGGAAGGACTACGCGCAAATCGTCTGATTGAAGGCTAGCAGATAAATCAAAAGTTTCTGAAAATACGGAACTTCGATGAGAGCTTAAACCGTCATCCTCTTCAATATTCCGTTTCGCATCCATATCATCGGATATTGATGAAACGTCGCTGTCGCCCTGAGAAATTGCTGATTGCTCTGATTTATTCATTGCATGACGATTGCGTTGTTGCTGAATTTCAGTAAAATGTGATACGGCATAGTCGATCATGTCATTTGGTTGTTCCTTTATATATGCAATAACGAATTTCCTCAATGTTTTTTGTAAGTCCCTGGTTCCACTAAGTCCTATTTGACTAAATCCAGAAACGTCGCTTAAATGGATCTCAGAATTTGGTTTGCCACCCGAATGAATCGAGACGTTATCCTTAATAACATTCACCAAGGCTCTCGAATCGGAAATATTTAGTGTAAACGAAGGCTTTACTGTTCTTTGTCTATCCAGTTTGAAATTCCATTCGGTCATGACTAATTGTTGTATAATTGAAAACAAAAAAAAAAAAAAAAAAATATAAAAAAATGTTAAAAAAAATTGTTTTTTTTCAAAGCTCAACAAATGAATGTTAAAAAACATGAATGAGTACATACTTTTAGTGCAGAACGTATACGATGTCTCTACTTTTTACAGCAGGTAAAATAAAGAATAAGAAAATTTCAAATAGTTCAATTTTTGTACGATGCTCCGTCTTGAAAAGTCGCCTCTTATTGCGGGTGAGGAATACTTTTTGGTGGTACAAATACGTCATAACTACATAAGGAGTATATGTCTAAGTATAAATAAATAAATAGTTTTCTTCTATTCATTTCCACAAGTTGTATGACATCCTCTGCAACTGTTAATCAGTCATTGATAACTCATTGAAGAGGTAATTCTGAGGTAGCGCTCAATACCATTGGAAGCGCTAGTCTTCCAAATTTTTTGTTGACAACTATAATTCAGAGTTGAATAAAATTTGTCAAAAATAATGTCTGATGACGTATGAAATCGTGGATGTGCGATAAGGAAATCACATCGTATTTCAAGTCTTCATACAGTGCAATACAATTATTATAGCGCGCCAGGAATATGTGTGAAATCCCACGAGAAAATTGACATTATCTGCATTTTTTTTTATATCATACAACAGACCATTGGCCATTTTTAGATAATGTATTTCTCGATGGTATATTGAAAATCATACCATTGAATTCAATATAAAGTAGAAATCTTCATTGAAACAATCGCCCCTGAGGTACAAACAATTTAACCAAATCCGGCAATAAGTAGCAGTAGATGTTATGGTCATGAGAACATTCCCTGAATAGGTATATCGACTTTTTTTACATGTTTTTCCATACATTCCGACTTCTATAAAATTCGATTTTGATTCGATACTTTGCGAATGTTATCGACTTTTTCGAAGCCTGTCGATGCTTTTTCACTCTGTTTGACTTCTTTGGTATTTTCCGATACTCTCCGATGCTTTTCTACCTCTATCAAATATTACGTTTCCTTCGATATTTTCAACATATGATAGGCTTATTTGTATCAAAATAATGATGTAAATCATCGTAGTATATAAAATATACATACATACGTCTTTAACTCACATTGCAAACTTTTTGCTCACAAAAACAAAAGCAATTTTTGTATGAAACAATTCAATCGAGTATTTTATTTTTATCGAGCAATGATTGCTCGTGTAAATTATTTCATCATCCAATGAC
Organism: Tricholauxania praeusta; assembly: GCA_949775025.1. Lineage (NCBI taxonomy): Eukaryota > Metazoa > Arthropoda > Insecta > Diptera > Lauxaniidae > Tricholauxania > Tricholauxania praeusta. The sequence goes on along the minus strand of OX459028.1, from coordinate 56,117,324 downwards.
AGACCAAATAGATCTTAATTTGTTTGTATCAAGACGGGGAAGGATTTCTCCATATAACGTTCAAAGGTAGCAGCATTATTGACGTATTCCTCTTAATCGGGTCACAAATAAAAGTCTTAAGTTGTAGGAACTTGAACTTTTATTTATATACATGATGACAAAATAAAAAAAATTATTTCAGTTACATTACATTTCAATAACATTTTAAAACGGCCAAAATATGGCTCTTTCTCAGGACCCTGACCACTTAGGGAGTTGAAATTTGGGATGAAGGCTACCTAACTATATTTTTCAAATTTCAAACGTATGTTATACATATGGGCATCTTTTTTTTTTTTTGTAGCACATCCTTCATCTATAGTTTTTCTTGAAGCTTAGGCTGTTTTGAATTAATATTCAAGGTTGTTCAATTAAAATTCTGATATAAATTTTTTTTTTGTTATTTAACTTTATATGATTGTGAACTACAACACCACTCCTCAAATGATTCCTCAGAACCACAAAATATTGGGAAAAAAAACAAACATCACATCATTTCAAAACTGGCTAAATTCATATGTGAACCTCAATATACCAATTAAGTCTGGACCTGATTTAGATGATGCTGTGGAAAATTTTACAAATCTAATTCATGCAGCTGCATTTCACTCAACCCCACCTGAATCTTCTAGTCAAACAGCACAAAATAGCGTTCACGTATCAGGTGAAATAAGAGCACTTCTAATGCTAAAACGAAGATTACGGAAAGTGTGGCAAGTGAGCAGAAATCCTGCTGATAAGACAATTTTAAACAAAGCAACAGCTGAACTGAAAGAAAAGATTAAATTATTCAAAAACAAATCTGTTGCAAGTTATATTAATAGTCTTAACTTTCAACAAAATAATGACCACCAACTTTGGAAAGCTGTAAAATACTTAAAAAGACCAACTCAAAGAAATACGCCTATCAAAAACTTGGACTCTACTTGGTGCAGAACAGACAAAAGTAAAGCAACGGCCTATGCAAATCATCTTGAAAATACATTTACGCCATATGTTTTTAGTAACACCGATGACACTGAAATTCTGCGGTTTCTTGACGTGGCTTGTCAAATGGAAAGGCCAATCAAACATATAACTCCAAAGGAAGTACTAAATGAAATAACAAAGTTAAGTAGCAAAACCTCGCCTGGGTACGACAACATTGATGCAAAAGTGGCAAAATCTTTGCCAAAAAAGTGTATACTTTTTCTAACGTTAATATTCAATTCTATTTTAAGACTCAGTTACTTTCCTACACAGTGGAAATGCGCTGAAGTAATAATGATTCCCAAGCCGAATAAGCCAGAAAATGAAATACGCTCCTATAGACCTATCAGTTTATTATCAACATTCTCCAAATTATTTGAGAGAATATTTCTGAACAGAATGCAGATAATATTAGAAAAAGAAAAGATAATTCCTGACCATCAATTCGGATTTCGTCACAAACACGGCACGCCTGAACAATGTCATCGCATTGTTAAGTCTATTACAGATACCTTGGAGAGCAAAAAGTATTGCTCAGCAGTATTTCTTGACGTACAACAAGCTTTCGACAAGGTTTGGCACTCAGGTTTGCTATTTAAATTAAAAAAGCTGTTACCTACACCACTTTTTCTGGTATTAAGATCTTACTTGCATCAGCGTACGTTTTATGTTAAAATAAAACACGAAATATCCAGCATCCGTGAAATAAATGCAGGTGTGCCACAAGGAAGTGTTTTAGCACCAGTTCTCTTCACAGTATACACCTCTGATATGCCAGAAACTGAAGGTGTATTAATGGCCACATATGCTGACGACACCGCTCTGTTGGCTTGTCATGAGTCCTCAATTGAGGCTTCCAACCTTGTCCAAATAGAACTTGACAAAATTCAGAATTGGCTAAGGCGTTGGAAAATTAAAGTTAATACAGAAAAGTCTGCTCATGTCACTTTCACTTTAAAAAGGGGAGAATGTCCACCAGTGATGCTTGACGGGAATGAAATTCCAAAATTTAGATGTGTAAAATATCTTGGTATGCATCTCGATAGAAGATTAACGTGGAAAGAACATATAAATGCCAAACGACAACATTTGAATATAAAATTTAAAAAACTTTATTGGTTAATGGGACCAAATTCAGAACTAAGCCTTGAAAACAAACTTTTACTGTATAAAGTTTTGTTAAAACCAGTTTGGACATATGGGATTCAACTTTGGGGTACAACCTGTAATTCAAACTTAGAGATTTTACAGCGGTTTCAGTCAAAAACTTTAAGATCAATAACTAATGCACCATGGTTTGTAACTAACAACTCAATACATAATGATCTTGACATTCCATTTATAAAAGAAGAAGTTAAAAAATTTAGTACAAAATATCTCGATAGACTAAGCAACCATGTGAACCCTTTAGCAATAACTCTTCTCGATGAAACAGACGAAATTAGAAGACTGAAAAGATTGCATGTTCTTGATCTCCCTTTTAGGCAATAATTACAGGCAGTATTAAGAAATATTTTGATATTTAAAAAAAAAATACGTATAAGTCAATTCAATGTATATAATTTGTATTGATTTCGTTGGAGATCAATAAATTAAGTTAAGATGAATATTGTTATTATATTTGCTTATTATTCATTGAATAGATTGCAAATAAAATGATTCTTTAAAAAAAAAAAAAAAAAAAAACTTTATATGTAACTTTTCGTGTTTTTTTTTTAACATAAATGTTGTTCCTCCTAGAATATTAATTCAAGATAGTCTTTACTTCAAGAAAAACCATAGTGAAAGAGTGTGCTCCAAAAAAAAAAATAAAAAAAAAAAATTGAAACCATGGTCCGAGCTAAGATGAAAATTTCGATTTTTTTTTAGTAAAAAAAAGAGTAAATAAGTAAAAGCATGGTATGATAATGAAAATCGCAAAAATTCGAAGAAGGAGGAAAAGAAAACATAAGATATTTGGGATTTAACTAGACCAAAACACGAAGAAGTCTATCGATATCTTCAAACTCAAGATCAAATATCCACGATTTAGCCTCTCTTAGAAACCCTTGTTGATTTCGTACACATCTGATGGATTCAGGAAGACTATTGAAAAGTCTACATACACTACGCAACTTATGCATTGAGGTAATGATTAGTCTTTTTAGAAAACTGTGAAGTACGGTTTTTTATGTTTCATATCTATAATATGATTCATACATCGGTATAATGAACTTAATTGTGGTTTCGACGTGATATTTGATTGATATAAAGACTCCGCCAAAAAAAAAAAAAATTCCAAATGATATGAGAAATTTTGTTGTTAAATTTGGAAAAGAAAATTAGTCCTGTGGTGAAATTTTTAAAATATTGGACTTGAGTCGACCAACAGTTCATACGATCATAAAAAATTATGAGGATATTGATTCCATTGAAAACAAGCCTCATAGTGGCCGCTCAAAATTACCTATCTCGCAGAGATGTCAGCTTGATTTTGAAAGAATTGTGCAAAAATCCAAGTCAGTGCCCCAAAATTGGTCGAACACATAAGTAGCTTGTAAATCAGATCAGTGTGTGCATCCACGCACGATTGAGAAAACTTCGAACAGCCACTGTTTCCAAAGTAAAACACCATAAATAGTAGTAATTGCGCTAGACTCTTGAAATTTAAGGTAAAGACAACAAAAATTAGTGATTTTTAAAAAAATTGGTTCATGGACCTGCCTACTTCCCATACAAAGATGGGACGTGGTTATGGCTTTTTTTCAAAATTGGTATCCAATTTCATTGATTTGGCAATGCTGATTTCAAAAATATAATAATTCTTTCAATAGCTTTTACAATTTTAAAGTTTTTAGAGAAAAACCAAAAAAACAGTGGCCTTAAACAGTAAGAACAAGTTTTAAGAAGACTCTACTTTATGAATTTCAATGATTACACAGGACCACAAAAAAAAAGTGCTTGTAAGTAGTTGGAAGATGAGGTATCATACGGTATGTATTTTAGCGTCCTTAACACGAATCCGAGGTCAGAAAAACTCAGAAATTACACTCTTTTTTTTTATAGTCTTACAATATATAATATTAATTTTCAGAAATATCGGTCATAATGGAGACAAGAAAGCTAATGAAACAGTGCCAACGCTGCAAGAAATTCGGTTTGCTATTCTCTTCTGATTTCGGCGTAAGCTCAAGCCTGCGGAAATATTTAATGAATGCCAAACAGCATTTGGAGTGTTTGCGCCATCCCTCGTGACTGTTTAAAAGTGGTTCTGAAGATTCCAGAGAGGTAATTTTTCTGTAGAGGACGAACCAAAATCTTCAACTGATGATGCAATGGTAGCGCTGGTGAAGTCTAAAATTGACGAAGATCCAAGATTGACTCAGGAAATGATTTCTGAGAAACTGGGCTTGAATGCCATGGCTGTATCGCGAATATTAAAAAATAATCTTGGATACACGAAGAAATCTGCATGATTGGTTCATAGAATTTTAAATGATGCTCAAAAAGTAAGTATGATGCAAAAAGCCGATTTTGAAGACTGTTTTTCACAATGGACTTATCGTATTCAAATATGTATCAAAATAAATGGCGATTACGTTGGAAAAATACAAAAAGTTGAAGAATAAAGATATAAATTTAAAACATACTTTGTCCAAATTTTTCTACTTTTGTTAGCCCCCTCGTATACCTATCGGAATGACTGGTACATTCTAACAAGAAGAAGACGCCATGCAGAAAAGTAGGCTATTTAATTTATTTCAATCTCTTTGTGTTAAACATTCATTAAATTTTGAAAAAAAAAAACAACCTTACTTTCTGTTTTGCAAGAAACGTTTGAGTTTATCAATTACGTAATCATCTTTTAAATCATATTTCAATATGTGATCTATCATTGCATCCCTAGCAACTTCTAAGAATTGGTCAAAGTATTGAGCTTTTAAGAATCCTAGTTTAACATTAGTTTCGGCACGAATCCATGAAAACTGTTTTGTTTTTAAGATTAATTCAATTTCGCCAAAATAATCGCCTATTGAAAAATATCCTGCTAAAATTTCTCCTTTTTTATCGCCAGAAGGAATATTAATAGATAATAGTCCTTCTTCTACGAAATACATGCCTCCAGCATCTCCGCCAAAAGTCGTAATATCTGTACCTTTTTTAAATTCCATTGGCTCAAGATGTATCAACACTTGTGTACGGTTATATTTGCGCAAATTTCTTAACAATGGTGAATGGTTTACCATTTCTTGATATCTTTCCTGCAGTTTAAGTGCGTGCCTCTGTAATAATTTTCGAAACGTTTCACGATCTAATACCCATAGGCACCCTGCAGTTGCTGCTTCTACGGTGGCAGTTCTTGGTGCGGCATAAAGAAGTGCAATTTCACCAAATGTGCCTCTGGTGAGGGTATCTATCTGTTTGCCATCATGGAAAACATTATAGGTACCGTTCTCAATAACGTAAAATAAATCACCTTCTGCACCCTCAGTTATGAGTACTTCACCTGGTTGAACAAGTAATTCATACATGGCGTCTACAACTTGAATCTTTTTCTCCAGTTCAAGATCTCGGAACATAACGCATCCCTGTATACTATTCAATAGACGCAAACGCTGTGAATCGCTCTTGGGAAGAATTACGCGCAAATCGTCTGATTGAAAGCTAGCAGATAAATTAAAAGTTTCTGAACATACGGAATTTCGATGAGAGCTTGCACCGTCATCCTCTCCAATATTCTGTTTCACATCCATATCATCGGATAATGATGAAACGGCGCTGTCGCCCTGAGAAATTGACGATTGCTGTGATTTATTCATTGCACGATTGCGTTGTTGCTGAATTTCAGTAAAATGTGATACGGCATAGTCGATCATGTCATTTGGTTGTTCCTTTACATATGCAATAACGAATTTTCTCAATGTTTTCTGTAAGTCCCTGGTTACACTAAGTCCTATTTCACTACTGAATCCTGAAACGTCGCTTAAATGAAGCTCAGAATTTGGTTTGCCACCCGAACAAATCGATACGTTTTCTTCAGTAGCATTCACCAAGGCTCTCGAATCGGAAATATTTAGTTTAAGAGAAGGCTTTTCTGTTGTTTGCCTATCCAATTTAATCTCCAATTCAGTCATGACTATTTCTTGATGTATAATTGGAGTGCACAAAAAAAAAAAAATAAAAATGTGAAAATATTTGTTTTTTTTTTCAATGCTCAACAAATGAATGTTAAAAAATATGAATGAATATATACTTTTAGTGCAAAACGTATACGATGTCTTCTGACCGTCTGTGACGTCTCTCCAATTTTTTCTACGTATCCTATGCACTATATGAGCAAAATTATTTTTTTTATATCGTTTTAAGGCTAAAAAGAACAGATTTCATACTAAAATTTTGTCTATGGCATTACAGTTTGGCCATTAATAACTGTCCGTTAATTTCACTGTTGTGAAAAAATTTGAAAATCGCAATTTTTTTATAACCTAAGGATGCATCGCTCTTCAACATTTAATTGGACGCAGCGAAAATACACGGCAAAAGCGCCATGGAAAGTAAATGTGATTTAGTTATAAGTTTAAAAAACAAAAGAACTTCTGACATCATAAAAACACTAAAACCACTCGGAATAGCAGAATAATTCATACATAAGAAATAAAACGATATAAGAAACCGGAAGGCTCGAAGGTTAAAAAAAATTGGACGCAGTCGGACTGTGGGAACAAATGACGTCATAAATTAAGTGAGAGGACGATATCTTTCTCAATCAGCCTGGTCTGTAGCAAAGTGTATGAAAATATCTAAAACTTCCAAGCAGCTTCTTATCAGGAATGATCTTCGATTTAAGGCCTATAAAAGCTGACGTCTTCAGTGGCTAGCAGAAGCAATTACCTGTTAAAAAAAGTAAGGAGCTTCTTGACTGGCACGGTGGAGATGAAATAAACTTTTCAGATGAAAGACTGTTATTCCTGCAATATAGCCACAACCAGCAGAATAATCGTGTGTAAGCAAGAAGTTTGTCGAATGCTCTTAGAGATGAAATGACTGCTGAGCGATATCAAAACGTGACCAAAATCACGGTGTGGAGATCAGTATCACAAATAGAGAAAGGGCAGATAAATTTGATCATCACCGGATCTCAAGACATTGGATTTTTGCGTATGGCACCATATGCTAGATAAAGTAAGGTCAACAAAAGGCTTAACAATTGATGGGTTCAAGCAGCGTTCGACAAGTATTTGGGACGAAATGGAGCAGAAATGATGCGTGCCGCCTGTGAATCGTTTTTCAAATGTTCTCGTCTTGTAAGCAAAGAAAAGGCACGGTGGGCTTTAACCAACTTTTAATGACAAGTTGAGTTATAGCAAAAACTTGAAAGTGGAATTATTTGGGATGTTAATCATAGTTGAAATACGTCAAAAGGAAATAAATTCTCAGAGAATACTATGTGTTATTCCATATTTACTGTTTTTTAGTAATATTGTTCAGTAATAAAAAACATCCGATTGTGGTCAATTTTTGACACGTTAAAGAACCTCAAAAGATAGCGTCACAACTTAAATTTCAGCTCCCTAGTTATTCGGAATCTTGAGTTCTGTTGGGTAAAATTTGAAAAAAAATCGCAACTTTTGCGAGAATAGCCGAATTCAATGTTTAATATCTCAGGGCCTGGTCAACCATTTTCACTAGATGATATCTCATTTAAAAGCGAATAGATAACTAGACAAACAAAATAAGATCTGTCTTTAGTATTATGAAAAAAACTACGACTTAAGGCACCATTTTTAAAGCAGTCATATTTTACTAAGACCTATTTCACTTAATCGGGTCGCAAAAATAAGTCTAAAGGCTTAGGAGCTTATGTGGGTAGACGTGCCCGCCATCGTGTCGCGTGCTATTAATTAAACTGAAAATTAAATGGCAACTCATGAGCATCATTATATAAAAAAAGAATTAAAACCTCGTGCTTCTGGTTATCCTTTTTTATATATCGTCGGCTTACAAGCAGAATTGACTATCTGCAAAAAAATAATTGGTGGATAATGATAATTATTTTAACTATGCTTAAATCCTCTTATCTTTGTGATATATTATTTTCGTTTATCAAAAAGAAATGATTACAGTACCTGATAAGGTGTGTTATAAGAAAACATTTTTACATTAACAATTAGAATTTGTACACTTTCCATCAAAAACACAAAACTTTATTTTTTTGTAGATGCCCAATTCTGCTTGTAAGCCAACGATATATACATTTTGGAATGACTGATATATTCTAATGAGAAGAAGAAGAAGACATGTAGAAAAGAAGGCTTGAAAATTTTACGTAAGTTATTGAATTTATTTTAATCTGTTTGTATTAAACATTCATTCTATACTCGTTGTTCAAGAATTTTCTGAGTTTATCAATTACGAAATCATCTTTTAAATCATATTTCAGTATGTGATCTATCATTGCATCCATAGCAACTATTAAGTATTGGTCAAAGTATTGAGCTTTTAAAAATCCTAATTTTATATTAGTTTCGGCACGAATCCATGAAAACTGTTTTATTTTTAAGATTAATTCAATTTCGCCAAAATAATCGCCCATTGAAAAATATCCTGCTTCAACTTCTCCTTTTTCATCGCCAGAAGGAATATTAATAGATAATAGTCCTTCTTCTACGAAATACATGCCTCCAGCATCTCCGCCTAAAGTCGTAATATTTGTACCTTTTTTAAATTCCATTGGCTCAAGATGCGTCAACACTTGTGTACGGTTATATATGGGCAAATTTCTTAACAATACTGAATGGTTTACCATATCTTGATATCTTTCGTGCTGTTTAAATGCGTGGCTCTGTAATAAGTTTCGAAACGTTTCACGATCTAATACCCATAGGCGCCCTGTAGTTGCTGCTTCTACGGTGGTTGATCTTGGTTTGCTATAAAGAAGTGCCATATCACCAAATGTGCCCCTGGTGACGGTATCTATCTGTTTGCCATCATGGAAAATATTATAGGTACCGTTCTCAATAACGTAAAATAAATCACCTTCTGCACCCTCAGTTATGAGTACTTCACCTGGTTGAACAAGTAATTCATACATGGCGTCTACAACTTGAATCTTTTTCTCCATTTCAAGATCTCGGAACATAACGCATCCCTTTATACTACTCAATAGACGCAAACGCTGTGAATCGCTCTTGGGAAGGACTACGCGCAAATCGTCTGAGTGAAGGCTAGCAGATAAATCAAAAGTTTCTGAAAATACGGAACTTCGATGAGAGCTTAAACCGTCATCCTCTCCAATATTCTGTTTCGCATCCACATCATAGGATATTGATGAAATGTCGCTGTCGCCCTGAGAAATTGACGATCGTTCTGATTTATTCTTTGCATGACGATTTCGTTGTTGCTGAATTTCAGTAAAATGTGATAGGGCATAGTCGATTATGTCATTTGGCTGTTCCTTTATGTATGCAATAACGAATTTCCTCAATGTTTTTTGTAAGTCCCTGGTTCCACTAAGTCCTATTTGACTAAATCCAGAAACGTCGCTTAAATGGATCTCAGAATTTGGTTTGCCACCCGAATGAATCGAGACGTTATCCTTAATAACATTCACCAAGGCTCTCGAATCGGAAATATTTAGTTTAAAAGAAGTCCTTAGTGTTGTTTGCTTATCCAATTTGAACTTCAATGCGGTCATGACTATTTCTTGTTGCAAAATTGGAGTTCACAAAAATAAAAAAATAGAAATGTGAAATTTTTTTTTTTTTTTTTCAATGCTGAATGTTAAAAAATATGAATGAGTATATACTTTTAGTGCAGAACGTATACGATGTCTCTACTTTAAGTATAATGTTTTACAGCAGGTTATCGCCAGAGACTTGGCACAAATTTGTAAGAAAATTCCAAACAGTTGAATTTTTGCACGATGCTTAGTCTTGACAGGTCGCCGCTTATTGCGGGTGAGCAATACTTTTTGGTGGTACAAATACCTCACAACTACATAAGGAGTATTTTTCTATGTATAAATAATTCGAGCTATCGATTCTTGTTTTGTGATATACGAACATTTAACTTGTAGTTTTCTTCTATTCATTGCCACACGTTGTATGACATCCTCTGCAACGGTTACTCTGGGGATTCCATCAAAGCGATGATCGATAAGTTTCACTAACATATTTCCTGGTGTACCTATCATAGAAGTGCGCTTGGTAGCCAAATGAAGTTCGTGGTTTGAGATTAAGTCGAGCTTACAACACTTAAATAGGAATAATGGATAATATTTTTTCACAGACTCAATGTCTTATATCGGATGCGAAGCAAAACATATTTTTGGGTCCAAGTCAAGATTGTAATTTTATAGTTCATTGAAAAATATCCTTTTATTATTAATTAAAATATGAAAACAGCGACTGATCTGAATCATTGGTAACTCATTGAAGAGTTAGCGTTCAATACCATTGGAAGCTCTACTTTAATTCAGAGTTCAATAAAAATTGTCAAAAATAATGTCTGATGACGTATAAAATCGTAGTTGTTCGATAAGGAAATCACATCGTGTTTCAAGTCTTCATACACTGCAATACAATTATTATAGCGCGCCAGGCATATGTTTAAAATCCCGCGAGAAAATTTGCGTTATCTGTAATTTTTTCGAATCTGAGTTATAGCAGTTTTTTTTTATATCATACATATGTGCAAATCCATCAGATTTAGCCTTTTAGCTGGTTTTTTTTTTGGAGTACATTTTCCAGTTATACTTAGTTTTTCTTGAAGCTAAGGCTGTCTTGAACTCATAATAAAGGTTGTTCAATTGAAATTCAGATAGCTATTTTTTTTATTTAACTTTATATGTAACATTTCATGTTGTTTTTAACTAAAATCCAATTTTAACTATGTCTCCCTTTGAATTTTAATTGTTCGTCCTTGAATATTTATTCAAAAGAGTCTTAACTTCAAGAAAAACCATGTTTGAGGAGTTTGCTAAAAAAAAAAAAAAAATAAAAAAAAATCGAAATTGTCATCTTGCCTCGACCATGGCTTCGATTTTTTATTTATTTTTTTTTGGAGCAGATTCTTCAAACATGGTTTTTCTTGAAGTTAAGACTATCTTTAATTAATATTCAAGGAGGAACAATTAAAAATCAAAGGGAGACATAGTTAAAATTGCATTTAAATTAAAAAAAAAAAAACATGAAAAGTTACATACAAAGTTAAATAAAAAAAATATTAATTGAACAACCTTGAACCTTTTGCTTCAAGAAAAACTATGGCTGAACAATGTACTCCAAAAAAAAAAAAAAAAAAAAAACAAGGCCAGCAAAAAGGCCAAATCTGATGGATTTGCACATACATATGTACATAGATAACAACTTGCAAAGTTCTGATTTTTTGATACTTTTTCGATAGTATAACGAAAAACAGACTATTGGCCATTTTTAGATTACATATTTCTCGATGGTATACTGAAAATCAGACCATTGATGCAATATCATTTAGAAAGTGTTGTCCAAAATTTTTTTTTATTATAGGCTATTGGTTGTGTCGTAAAAAACAGAGCATAAGGACTCCGAGACTGAAATATTATGAGAAATGAAAACAATATCTGTATAAAAGGGATAAAAATCGAAATAAAAGCTATATTTCGACCAAGCATTTTGAAGGACCCAAAAAAAGTTATATGCAAAAAAAAAAACAAAAATCGCTATTTTGGGTTTATTTTTTTGTTTCAACATTTTCGGCATAAAAAAATGTTTTAAAATTTTTTACGTAATCCATTTTGATGGGAAATTTTCATTTTCACCGTCTAGTTTAATAGATCTCCGCGGTTTTTTCTTTTTAAATGACCCATTGACCGATTCCTGCAACAATAACCCGTGAACGGCTTAGTTCCTCCTTTAAGACATAATCAGTAGCAACTATTATTTGAGTAATTAAAATCAGCCAACATGACAGAATGAAATTAAAAAACGTACATAATAAATTATTCTATCAGTTACATATATTATTACAAAACATAACGTATAATCATCGTAAAATATAAAATATACATACATACGTCTTTAACTCACATTGCAAACTTCTTGCAATTTTTGTATGAAACAATTCAATCGAGTATTGGAATTTTATCGAGCAATGATTGCAACTTGGAAATTATTTCGTCATCCAATGACAGACCAAACAGATCTAAGTTTGATTTTATCAAGACGGGGAAGCATTTCTCCATATAACGTTCAAAGCTAGCAGCATCAATAAAGGCGCATTTTACATCGGTATCTGCATATACACTGGCAGAATAAGTATTCTTTGTCAATAATTCCAAGTCTCCAAAGTGTTGTCCCTTGGTAAGTTTATTCAAAATGACATTGCCTTGCTTATTCATATAGTCGATATATAGTGCAACATCACCACTTTCAATAAAGTACATGCCGTGGGGCTGAGAGCCTTGTTTCACTATTAAATCACCTTTCAGGAAATATTTCGTTTTGAAAGCATCAACCAATTTTATTATGTCATATTGATCTAAGGCATTGAAGACGGTTGTGGTCTTTATCAGCTTTTCGTAGCGCTGTTGTTTTTCTAATTCATGTTTCTGCAAAATTTTGCGGAATGTTTGGCGATTCATCACCCATAGCTTGCCATTCGTGACTGCCTGTATAGTGGCTATTCGGACGACGTTATAGAGTAATGCCATTTCGCCGAATGTACCAGAAGTGATAACATTAATTCGTCTGCAGCCGGAGTATACTTCAAATGTACCCTGATCAATAATGTAAAAGTTGTCACCTTCTTCACCCTCACGTATGATAATATCACCGGCAGCAACACTTCTCTCATACAGAGCATCTACCACTTGATTCATTTCCTCCAGACCCAATGAATTAAAGATAATGCACATCTTTATGGATGCCAAAAGACGTGCACGCTGTTTGTCGGTCTTGGGAATGATAATGCGATCATTGTCATCAAGTAAATCAGATTTGCTATCCATATCAAAAGTTTCGGAAAATACAGAACTGCGACGTGGATTCTTAGTGCCAATTTCTTGTAGATCAAGTAATGAGGAACTAGAGCTGCTGCTGTACGGTAGGTACTGCTTTGGTGCACTCGTACTTATGGAAGCTGTCCTGCGACGCTTCTGTAATTTGGTAAAATGTGACACAGCATAGTCGATCATGTCATTTGGCTCTTCCAGTATATATGCAATAATAAAATCCAGCAGCGTCCGCTGTAGTTCGGCAGGATGTATGTCATTTTGTGTTACTTCTGAGTTATGTGCGCTATAAGTGCCGCTATTTAAGGGTTGACTTACTGTTTTTACCACTTTAATACTCCGTATACGAAAGTCCGAAATGATACTTGGCACAAGTGTCGGTGGTGTTACAATGTCATCCCAACTGATGCTCATTTTATAAATATATGTACGTGTTTCATGTATATATTTCTATTTGAAAATGATTACATTTTCTTAATAAGAAAAATACAGAAACAACTTGTCTTTAATAATATAAAAGTAATATCAAAGATTACTGTATAAACATAACTATTGAAAGTAGCTCACCGAAAGGTAATTTCTTTCACCGATTCATTTAACGATTTGTGGCTGCTATTTTCTTTTGACTCGCCAAGAAATCTTGCAACGCAAGAAACGTGTAATATCAAATGAGTTTGCAGATACAAAGATTTAAGACAAAAAAAAAAGAATTTTTGCAGTAGATCTATGCAAAAAAAGAATGTATCAGGCTTAGAAATTCTTATCACTCGGCTTAAAAATCACTGATGAATCCGCTTAGCAACGGATGAAACTAGTATGACAAGCTTTAGCTCCTTTTTTTCTTAATTTATCTTTGTTTAATGAAATTGTTTGGGTGTTAACTTACACAGTACTGAAGAGGAAGCTTAGTAAAATAAGTAATTAACTTCACCTTTTTTTTTCGTGCTACGGCTGCAAAGGCTTACGGAATCGAGATGTTTTAAGAATTAATATGGGTAAGTTGAAATTAAATTCTAAAGTGGTGAAAATTTCCCCTCTGTAGCTAATAGGGAACTGATTGTTGCATTGGAGTAAAGTTATGGTTGAAAAACTACTAGTTTTATTCGATACACTTTATGTATTTTTTCCTTGAAATATAAAGCAATCAATGACATCAAAATATTTATTTAACAAACAGTTATTCAAAACTTTTTTTGAGGCTGATCACATATACACTTATATATTTTAAACAATACACAGCACACGCAGAAATAAACTTTACCACTTGATTTTGTGAAAATGGCTTTCAATACGTACAATGAAGGTTCAATAGGCAGCAGGGTGCCATCGCTTGACCTTGAATACTTAAACATTCTACCATTCAACGTGATGAGTTTCAGAGGCACTAGAAGCAACTTAGGCTTTCAAGTGCATCAAGGAAGTAGAATCAAAGATATCAAAATTACTTCTAATAGTTCTACCAGTGAAGAATCTTCCTCGGGAACTATAGATACACTCCAACCCCAAGATGATGCAGAAATCTCCCGAAAGGACTTACACAAAACCATATTGGATTTTATAGCTGCTTTTCTGCTCGAAAAACCAAAAGACATCATCGATTATGCGGTAGAGCATTTTACTAAAATACAAGAAACTCGCAATGAAAGACTTCAAATGATGAGTCAATCCCACGAATCCGGTGCGACCGTCGAAGAAGCATCGCAATCGGAAAGGCAAGACAATTTGCGTAACAGACGGGTTTCAGTTTTTGCGGAACGTGTGGATATTGAAGACGAAGTTTACATGGATGATGATGATGTGGAACGATTAAGTATCATTGGAAAGACAGATGATCAGCGTTTGAGATTGTTAAAAACATTGAATGGAATTTTTCTCTTTCAAAATTTGGAGCCACAGCAAATTTCGCGGGTACTGGACGTTATGGTTCCAATATATGTGAGTGTTGGTGACATTTTATTGAGCAGCAAAAATGAGAACGGTAACTTCTATGTAATCGAAACTGGTGATTTTGCCGTATATGAGAATGATAAAGTTGTTGATACGTTGCATAATAAGGGAACAATCGGCGAACTAATGCTGCTCCATAAAGTTACTGATGTGCCAACTGTGAAAGCTACAACGGACGGTATGGTCTGGGCAATAGATCGCGTATCATTTAAGAATATTCTTCAGAAGCACATTTACAAACAGCAAAAAATGTTCGATGAACTGCTCAAGAGTGTGAAAATGTTTGAGGTGTTGAACCAGTATGAACGCTTGAAGTTGGTTGAAGCTCTTATACCAAAATCGTATCACGCGGGGGAGGCAATTCTAAAGCAGGGTGATGAACCCGATGGTATGTACTTCATTGAAGAGGGCGATTGCTCCGTCTATCTGGATCAAATGAAGGGTAAGGGTGAAGTTATTGTCAACAGGCTTACCAAGGGCAATTACTTTGGTGAGCTGGCGCTGCTTACACATGATAAGAGAAAGGCGAGTGTTTATGCTGAGACTGATGTTAAAGTTGCATTTATAGACAAAGATTCTTTTGAGCGTCTACTTGGCAAATGTGTCAACATTTTAAATCGTGGAATAGAAGATTATAATCTGAAAGATGAAAAAATGGTATCGTACTTAGCAGTGCAAAAAAAACAAGAACAAGAAAGCACGAACGATGGCTTCCTAAGTCCAAAAGAATAGAAATTTATTCTGGCTGTGGTTGTTATAGTCAACAAAAAATGGGAATAATTAAAATAGAAATTATCGGTGAATTATTTATACTTTCAGCTGTTGCAATCTTCTGATTAACGCAATTCAAATAAAGATAATGTCTGGAAAGGGGCAGTTGTAGTTTTATTTAACTTCTTTATTAATTTTGTTCACAATACTGCAGTTTTTGGATAGTTTTATTTGTTGTCAATGAATATTTTTGAAGTGTATCGGAACGGATAATAGTTTATAAGTATTTTACTAACCTTACGGTGTCTGTCAACACCAAAAAAATTAAAAAAGACTTATTCAAAAAAAAAAAAAAGGCTAACGTTTCATCCGTTGCTAATCGGACTCATCAGCGACTTAGATTTAAGCCGATTAGTAACAATTTCTAACCATGATATGTTTACTTTTTTACATAGATCTGTTGAGAACTCAAGCGAAAAATGAAACAAAGTATTTCATTTTCTGTTTATCTTTGTTTTTGTTTTGTTATATCAATTGAGTTACAAAACCAAAAAGAGAATAACTCTCTTTAAAGTTAACTTTTGAAAATTAACTAATAAAATTAAGATGAAATACCATGTCCGACATGGCCATCGTGCACACTCAGCAAATGCAAATTGTGGGCACGTCCACAATGCTTAAAATTTTGCCTAGGTCATTGTGATTTAAAGAGTTTCGGACGCATCTCTTTGTTCTTTTGCTCATCAATTTGAACAGAGCAGGAACGAAAATAAATTTTCCAAGAAGAGACCCTAACTTGGAAAATCTTGTAAAGAGGTTGTTAGTGAAAGATGGTGGATGTCACCTCGTATTAAACACTGACTTTACTCAGTGGTCAAACGAACAGTGCAGTCTTATGGCATTGTAGTGGTGCCCTGCTTAAGGCAAGGTCATTTATTACATGCAATTGCACTATATACAAAGTTCCGTACTCAGGAGTACACCGACTCGTGCAATGTACTTGCTAGTAAACGACACAGAACACTTGGCTCATTTGATGGACTGGATGAACCATAACACGTTGTTGCTATACGTAAAGATAACCGACTTACATAGTTTCATAACGAAACCAAGTTGGTACAACATCTTGTGGTATCACAATACGTTGCCGTTTGGTCTAAGTTATACGGTTTTTAAGCCGACTGTCAACCTAAGCCGAGTACTTAACCTAAGCACAGGGCGATACCGGTCACGATAAGTACTGAACGCTTAATTTTTGTTGATTTTTGTGAAGTAACCAAATACTCATAGGTTACTCTTTATATTTCTGTTTAAATACTTAAATCAAAATCTTTCAATAACAAAATATTTTTTTTTTTTTGCGTTAGCAAAATGTTCTCTTAAAACATTGGTGTACATATATTTTATTATTAATTGTTGTGAACAATGGATTCCAGATATAGCAGCAGTAGTAGCCCCAAAAGCATTCTTACCAATACACGTACATCTTCAAGTACCTATTCGGATAGACAGAATAGCAATTTGGACTCGAGCTCTAATAGTAGATCAGACACCTTTTGGCAGAAGTCACCTTATGAAGATTTGGCAATTTATTCAAGTAGCTCTATCGAATCAGAGATTTTTAAGGAAAAGAACTTGAAGGCAGACTTGCAAAAGACACTTATGGAGTTTACTATGGCATATATGATTGAAAAGCCAAGTGACATTATCGAGTATGCGGTAAAGCATTTTACAAGAATGCAAGATAGTCGCAAACTATCAACTGTAGGACTTACTGCGCTCGCGAGCGAAATTAAAGCTGAAGAGAAAATAATTACAAGACGTAAATCTGTATTTACAGAAAGCTACGATCCCGAGAAGGACGATCAACCATCTGTTGTTATACCAAAGACCAAGGAGCAATATGCTCGTCTCAGGAAAGCGGCTGCAAATATTTTTGTCTTTCGGCATTTGGAAGAAGAGCAAATGAGTCAGGTGTTAGATGCAATGTTCGAAAGGCGTGTAGAGCGTGGTGAATTTATCATACGTCAAAATGACGACGGAGACTATTTTTATGTAGTTGAAAGAGGAACTTTCGATATCATTCGTAATGGCGAACGTATTTACAGCTGGAAGAATACGGGAGCATTTGGTGAAATTGCTTTGATGTATCAGATCAAACGTACTGCCACTGTGCAGGCAATTACAGATGGTCTGCTATGGGCCTTGGATCGTCAATCATTTAGGAAAATTTTGCTTAGATATTCTTATAAAAAGCAAAAAATGTACGTAGAATTCTTGGAAAGTGTGCCTCTGCTGAAGAATCTGGACCACTGGGAACGTTTAAATTTAGCTGAGGTCTTAGAACCGAGATATTACAATAAAGGTGACGTTATTATCAATCAGGACGATGATGCTGATGGTATGTATTTTATTGAAAAAGGCCTTGTTCGGGTCTATGTAGATCGAAAGAAGAAAGGTTCAATTATTGTCAATAAGCTGGGCGCATCACAATATTTTGGTGAGATAGGCCTGCTAATGCACGACAAACGTCAAGCTACCATTATTGCGGATACAGATGTCAAATTGGCGTTTCTACATAAGGACTCATTTGAGCGAATGCTTGGCAAATGCATTGACATTTTAAATCGTGGAATAGAAGATTATAATTTAAAAGATTACAGGCTGAGATCGTATTTGGCATCTATAAGTTCGAGGCCTGAGTATATTGAATAAAAACGTCCAAATTAAAATTATACGCGTCACTCAAAGACTGTCAATTACTGCAGAGCCTAGTAAACTCAAATATTTAAAAAACAAATTCGTGGAATTATTAGAAATCACTAATGCGTACTTTTATATAAAGATCACAAAAATGATTGTTTCATGAAACTGAAACTTGTTTCTGTATTAATTGATGGTCAGTAGTTGAGTGCTTTTTTTATTGTTGCGGTCTTCAATTGAAGTCGTTAAAAGGCGTCAAATATCTCCGTCTAATACAGTAGAGGTTTTGATGAAATATAGTCTTCGTATTGGCAATATGCTAAAGAAGAAGACACTGCAATTATTGGAAGACCATGATAAAGACTAAGGACTACGTGCTAAGTGTGGTCTACACTAGGCAAATCGTTGTCATATATTTTACATTCCAGTAAAATGTGATTTATTAACTTTGCATAAGTTTGCAATCTTTCATTTTTGAACTTTTGCAAGCTAAAAACCTTAACCGACTGGACTGTAGCAGATAAAATCAAACGTTTATGATCACTTAAATTGTTGAGCGTACAATAAAAACGGGCAATAAAAAAACAAAACAATAAAAAGTGACAATTATTTACTTGTCACATATCGGTCATACTGATGAACTGACAGATTATGCGCTAAGAGTTTTAAGTAAAAAGTTCATTGCACCATTTCTTTGGCAATTGGAGAAAATTTGTAAAAAAAATCGTAAATTTCCACGGCGAAAATATTCATTTTATTTTTGATTTATATAAAATGTTGCTATAAAACATTTATGTATATTTTTATGTGCAGTTTAGTGCTGGAGTGAGTGACAGCTATAAAATTAATTAAAATAATTACAACGTAGAAAATTTTAAGACATCGGAATCATCTAAATTGCTCATCCGCCTGCTTATGCGAATAAATCTCAGTCGAGCAAACGACAGATTTATATTCAAACTTTTCTATTTTTATGTGCCGACCAGTGTTGGCATTTGAATCGCTTGCGTATGTACTGAATTTTGAGTCGGTATGTACTTTTTTAAGGCCGACTGTACCTTTTCTCGATTCCTACGAAAAGTAGAAAGAAAAGAAAACATGTTGAATATCAAAAGTTAAATATCTTTTAAAAACTTTTCACTAGACCACAATTAGTTGAAAATTATGCAAAAATAGATTTGGGAATGTTTTCTTATATAACTCATTTACAAGCTTTTATGTTATTCCCACAAAGAAGAGTCAGCGCTACCCTTTATTATATCCTGTTATTATACCATTTACTGAAATGTTCCGCAAAAATTTGAGGATTTTTCTACATAAGTGAAGTGTTGTTAAAGTGTTGTTGTAGCGGTTAGCGTTTTTACAAAGGGTTTCTTCAAAATAAGTGCCATAAAATGAAAGTCGTTCAAAGTACCCATATAATGTGACCACGACATAAGTTGCGGAAGTGTTCAGAGATAGGAGTCATGCATCAAAGCAATGAATTTTTTTCGTTTTCGAGATTTGAAAAGTGCGATAACAAGCGCTAAATAGAATTGGGATGTTCGATGGGAAATCGGCAACGAATACATACTTGTACTCTCAAAATAAAACCCGTAGGAAAATCGTTCGAGTAAACATAATTGCAGCGGATGACGCCATTTTGTTTTCATTGACGTTTCAAACGTACGATTGATACAAGCTGATTAGAAATGCAATGCTGATCGTCGCGCGCCGACGGTAAAATTAGAAATAAATCTAAATCGACGGATACCCGTCGGCGGGTCTTCTGTTGTCCGCCGCATATCTGTTCCATTTCATACAAACATGTGAGCTATAACTTTGGCAGCAGATAACCGTTAACAATTTCCCGTCGTCCGTTACAATTCTGTTTAACGCTTCATACGGTGGGCATTTGATAGCCCTCAAACAATAATTTTTTACCTCTTCTCACTTTTTGAGTGGAGTCCACTCACACAAAAATCAAATGAGTGCCGACCAACTTTTGACGTTTATAAGTTGTCTTTTTTTTTTTGATAATTCATTAGTTTTACTAATCCGGTTTTGAGACAGTTTTTAAAAGTTTCAATCTTTTTCTTGACGCTATTTAAAATAAGTATTTTTGAAGATAGGTTAGAAAGATGTGGATAAGAAAAGGCACCTTAAGTTAATTTTAGGCGATTAAACTGACACTACTATAATTGGCAGCGCCATATGCATACTATGTGGGGATAAAAATTGACAACAGTTTTCTTTAGATCTAAAAAGTTAAACTGGTGACCAAAAAAAAAACTGGTTCAAAAACATCGCCTACACGGTGCCGTTCTCTAAAAATAGTCACCTGAAGCTGCTACCCTTGAGAATTTTCATCACAAAAGTGTATGGAAAGTGTAATGAAAATGTTTCGAATGTACCAAAAATGAATGCCATCACTGATGCCAACCCTACTCTCAATTAATATGAAAAGATTTTCTATTTTTAATTAGATTTGTTGAAAGTGTAAACATTTTATTGACATTGATATTCATGCAAAATTAAGCAAAAATTAATCAAAAGAAAAAATTATATAAATAAATTAAATATAATTTAGTGTCTAACAATTCATTAACCTTTTGCCAGCAAAAATCAAATTGGGAAAAACGTTAATAATAAATTTTATTCTTTTTTTTTTAAATTTCACATTAAATTCATTTTATTCCGACAACTGATTGTGATGAAAATTTCAGTTGGAATTTTACTGACCTTTTAGCTGCTGTGAATTATATTTAAGATAATGTAGGCATATTTTTATATGAATTATAAATATTTATTTGCTTATGCTAAAGGCTCTCAATCAATAGTAAAACTTTGCAATTTTATGGGATTTTGAAGTAAAATTTTATGAATGTTGCATAACAGGCCAAAGTTTAAACACCCGACATAAATATACATTTTTTTTCTATATCGTCGAAATCCGGTGTAAGTTCTATCACGACAATATTTTTTGGTTTGCTGAGAAAATTTTTATAGCAGAGTTTTTTGTTTGCTTAAGATTTTGAATTTTTTTCTTATAGAAATGTAGGCAGTCTTTCTGCTAACTTTGTATATGGAGATGTTGGCAATTTGTCGAACTACGCAGTCAAAGTAATGTTGTTTACAACATATCTTACTTTGATTTCACATTGTATATTGAGATGTAGGCAAACTGCCTACAAATCGGCCATCGCTTTGTATAAATAAGTTAGAGCTTTGGCAAGAGTTGTGAGCATTGCTGTTTACAAAAAGTGTTACTGCTCATTAATGCTGCCATTTTGAATTTCTCTTTGCTAAAGTATAATGACATTCTGTTCAAAAATTATTAATTTTAAGCTGTAAGTAACGTATTCGTGAAAAAAAAACACTTTACCAACAAAATTTTGCATTCACCCGGAGCCAAAGTCGCCGCAAATTTGCAGCCGCAAAATTTAAGCAAAGATTGCTAAATTTCCCACAGTGCTCATTGCGTATTTGCAAGAGAAATTATCCCATTTTTATGAACTAAGAATATGTTATAAATATAGATAATAATTTAAAAGTGTCTTAAATTTAACGTTAACCAATTTATTTGATGGGCTTAAGGAGTTTTGATGGTCTTTTTTTTTTTTGATGTGAGACAAATAAGTTTGCTCTGAGGAATGTTTTCGTATTTTTTCTTTTGAAAATGGCTTAATATGATTAGTTGAGTAAAACTAAAGTTTATTCGAAATCTACAAGTAAATATATGGTATATGTACGCTTTAAGAAAAATTTAAGCTTTTCCGCCCAGTTTAAGAAAGTCAAAGAAAAAATAAAAAATATCCTATCAAAGTTGTAATTTTTTCCTTGAAACATAAAAAACAGCCAAACAAATTTAGCTTTTGTGCCAAAAGTTATGACTTTTTTCCACAATTTTTTTTTATTCTCATACCCTACACTCAGAGAATATTCACTTTGTGATTCCGTTTGTATCGCATAGAAGAGGGCGTGGATGGCATACAATAGTATATATGTAAATTTTTGATCAGCTAGGGTTACTAAGTGGTCGTGTTTGACAAGAAGGAAGCACGAAGCCGGAAGCCCAGTCGGAATGGAAAAATTTCGTTTGTAATATAGCTGACCAAAAAAACAAAAGATCACCAATCTTTTCCCAAAAGATTTTTCAAACAAAAAAATTTACTTTTGATCAGTTTAAGGAAAAATTTAAGTCGGGATTTCCTTCTTTTCAACTTGGCAACCCTAAGCCTACCACCTGAATCGATTTAGCCATGTCTATCTAAGCTATATATGTGAATGAAATTCGATACACAGCCACACCTTCAAACCAGGGCCTTGGGTTTGAAAATGGGTGAAATCGGTTCATGAACACGCCTACCGCCCATACAAATAAAAAAATGTAAAACACTATGTTGAGAGAATTGTTTAATGAAGTGTCACCGAATTGCTTACAAATACTATGAACACCATGGCAAAGCAAGTTTCGACATGAAGGAGTGGCACCTCCCATACAAGCAAAAACTTCAAAAATTTATGATGACTGAATTATTTAAGGCAGTGAAACTAAATTTCACACAAATACTTTTTTAGGTTTGGCCTAGCATAAGACAAATTTAAACTTGAAGACCTAGCACCACATATACAAGCATAAACTTTAAGACTCTACACTGCGAAAATAAGATAAAATAAAGATAATGGAACCAAATTTCCCACAAACATTAAGAATGGTTCGGAAAAGCTCTGACAAGAACTTGGCGAATACCCACAAACGAGCGTGGCACTACCCATAGAAATAAAATCTCTAAAACGTTATACTGAGAAAATTATTTAAAGCAGCGGTGGGCATAGAAATCTAACAAAAGAGCAAAACAACAACATCAAGCAACAACAAACGGAATTTTAAAGTTTTTTTTTACTTTCATTTCCGAAATTGCCATTAGTACAAAAAAAAAAACCAAATTGCACTACAAACAAAAACAATTGCTACATTCGTCAAGACACAATGCGGCGCCGTCGCTTATGCCTTTGTGTTTTGTTTTTGTTTTCATTTGAATTCAAGTAAACGCTGTGCCTCGATATCGATGAAATTCTGCGAATTTTTTTTTCGCTTGCATGTACGTCGAAAAACGGTGAGAGCAATGAGAGCAAATAGAGCCACTATGTGCCCCTCACTGATTTAAAGTAATGAAACCAAATTTCACACAAATGCAAGAAATAGTTCGGTCTTGCATCAGACGAAAATAGAGCGTGGCACCTTCTTTACAACCATTAACTTCAAAACGCTACGCAAGAGCTATTTAAGTAAATGTAGTCACGTTATGTGATAGAAGAAATATCTTTTTTATAAAAGTTAAAGACTTACGAGCACTTTGACTGTTATTGGGGTTTTAAGTTTTAGTGCGGCCCTTGCTAGTTTTATTTAATAAGAATAAATGTCAAAAAAAATTTGATTTTAAAAAAACAGTTGACCAAGTTCTTCCCTTCAGTTAGAATTGTTATCTATACTCTATACTATTATATAAAGAAGTAAGATTTGTTTGTCTGTTTGTATGTTCAGGGTAATCTCTGGAACTACGGAACCGATTCCAAAAATGTTTCTACTAATAGAAAGCTACACTATTCCTGAGTAACATGGGCTATATTTTTTTTGATAAAAGCAAGGGGCGTGGCACTTTACATGCAATTAAAACCGTTATCTCGCTATATCTTGGTTCATATGATAGCAAGAGTCTTAAAATTCGGTGTCAGGATGCACATAGCCTATGTTAAGCACGGGATTAGATACCAGGGGCGTGGTGGCTATAAAACTTTAATTTAGGGTGGCCCTCACACGCAAATATTTTTATAATAGCATTTTAACAAAGACCACTTAATCGATTCACATGGAATTTACACCACATGTCTCTTATATTAAGACGCATAGCCAAGACGATGAAACTTTTATTTAAGGTGCATATTTAGGGTGGCCCTCATACACAAATATTTTAAAAATAGCGATTTCTCAAAGACAGGTAAATCGATTCTCATGAAACTTACATAGTATGGCTTTCATTTCAAGGGGCACAGATTATGTAGTTTGTAAAAATTTTATTTAGAGTGTATACTTATGGTGGCCCTCATGCAAATATATTTTTAAATATCATTTTCACAAAGACAGGTTAATCGATTCACATTGAATTTACACCACGTATTTTTTATGTTAAGAAGCATAGCTTAAGCTACAA
Source organism: Tricholauxania praeusta (assembly GCA_949775025.1). Classification (NCBI taxonomy): domain Eukaryota; kingdom Metazoa; phylum Arthropoda; class Insecta; order Diptera; family Lauxaniidae; genus Tricholauxania; species Tricholauxania praeusta. The sequence continues at coordinate 56,092,793 of OX459028.1, read as the reverse complement.
AACTTTTATTTAGGGTGACCCTCACACAAAAATATTTTCTAAATATCATTTCTCGAAGACCGCTAAATCGATTCTTATGGAATTTACACCACATGGATTTTATGCGAAGAGACACAGATTAGATTGTAAAAATTTTTGTTTAGGGTGTATACTTAGGGTGGCACTCATACAAAAATTTTTTTAAATATCATTTTCACAAAGACTGGTAAGTTGATTTACACCGAATTTACACCACGTAGCTCTTATGTTAAGAGAAATAGTTAAGGATACAAACTGTTTAATCGATTCTCTTGGAACTTACACCACATGGCTTTTATATTAAGAGGCACAGATAAGATTAAAAAAAATTTATTTAGGGTGCGTACTTAGGGTGACCCTCATACAAAAATATTTTTAAGTATCATTTTCAAGAAGACAGGTTAGTCGATTCACTCCGAACTTGCACCACGTAGCTCTTATATTAAGAAGCATAGCTTAGGCTACAAAACTTTTATTTAGGGCGCATATGTAGGGTGGCCCTCGCACAAAAATATTTTTAAATATCATTTTCTCGAAGATCGCTTAATCGATTCTCATGGAATTTACATCACGTGGTTTTTATATTAAAAGGCACTGCTTAGGTTGTAAAAATTTTAATTTGGATGCATACTAAGGGTGCTCCTCATACAAAAGTATTTTTTAAATAGAATTTTCACACAGACTGCACATCGAATATACACCACGGTTGAGGTGCAGCGATGCGCACAGGGTAATGCTAGTCCAAAAATATTTTGTAAGGAGGAAGTTGTTATTATTTTCCATTACACAAAATATTTCTTTTAAAAGATTATATAAGATTGCTCGTAGGATTGACATAATCTAAAACAAGTTTAGTTACAAAAATTAAAATCATTTTGTAGTTAAAATATAATAAATACACCATCAATTCTAAGTAGAGATGTTGTAACGAGTATTCAATGAAATCAATTTACATGTTTTCATATTACACAAAACAATATTACAAAATATTTATTTAGCAAACAACTGTGACAGCTTGCACGTTTTGTAAAAACGTGAATTACACTTTATGTATTATAAACAAACAAAAAATAAAAATAACCGGATCTTTTTGGTGTCACATTTTTGCAAAATTGTATGACGCCATCAATTGCGATTTGACCTTGTTGTTTGAAAACATATTTCCACTACAATAAAATGAATAATTTTGCAAAATACAACAAACAAAATTTTTTCAAAAATTTTAACAAACTCTTTATGTAATATCCAACGTACATGCGACCAAAAACAACTAGCGTCAGCGTCCTCAAAATAGGTTACATTAGTAACGCACCTAAGACAACCAGTGAACAATAACCGGTTTCACTTTTGTTTGTTACCCATGTTTGTACGTACGCAAGACGAGTACCTACGTCTGTTTCGTACGAGTATCTCCTGCTTGGCTAATTTAAGAAAAAAGAAAAAAATCATTCAACTTAATTTAAAAACATTTTATTTTATTTACAAAATCTGTTAACTATTGTGATTTTAATTAAATTCAATTTAAAAGAGCGTCAACAAAATGCTAGTGACGATTAACACGTTTTCTACTGTTAAACGTGTTCTTTGTATATCATAAAGTTGATTTATTTTGTTTAAAATTAGAAGCTAATTTTAATTTTTATTTACATCTTTCACAATTAACATAAACTTTTTGATGTATCTTTAATAGACAAAAATTAGAGAAGCTTGGAAGCAGTTGAAAGAGGTTGAAAAATTATTGAGACAGGTGAAAAAGGCTGAAACTCTTTCAGAAAAGTTGAAAATAATTGAAAAAGGTTGAAACTCGAAAAAAAGTTGAATGAGATTGAAAAAGTCGAAATAAATTGAAAGAGGTTGAAAAAGTCGGTAAATCTTGAAAAAGTTGAATCAGTCGGAAATATTTGAAGAAGTTGAAAAATTTTGAAAAAGTTAAAAATAGAGGAAAATTTTGAAAAAAGTTGAAAGAGGTTGACCAAAAAAAGTTGAATAATGTTGAAAAAATCGAAAAAAAAATTGAAAGAGGTTGAGAATTGAAAGATGTTGAAACAGGCTGATAAAGTCAATAAAATATAATTTATGTTGAAAAAAGTTGAAAAAGGTTGAAAAAACGTATTAAAATGTTGAAAAATCTTGGTAAATTAAATGAAGTTGAAAGAGGTTGAAAAAGCCGAAAGGAAAGAGGAAAAATGTTGAAAAAATTGAAATAGTCAAAAATATTTAAATAAAATGCCTAAAAATAACATTGTTTGCTTGTATGCAGGGTGCCACGCCCACCGATGCAATCCCATCGAATTTGATGTAATTTCAAAATTTATTGTACACGACATCTCTGCAGCAAATTTTATTAGGATCACTTCCATAGTACACTTACTCGTAATATAACATGAAATGTTTTTCCTTGTATTACAGTACCACGCTCAGTGATGTAATCTCGTAGAAATCGTGATGTAATCTCCAAAATTCAAGTTTAAAGCTCATAGTCACACACATCTCCACATAAAATTGTATTAGTATTACTCTGGTAGTATTCTATATATAATATTTAACGATTTGTACTTGTAGGAGCGGTGCCACGTCCACTGATGCAATTTCGTCGAACTCTATTTAGTTTCAAAGTCTACAGTAACTGACATCAATACAGCAATTTTTACTAAAATTACGCTAATAGCGCGCCACGTATAACACTTAAAGTTTTTTTTTTTTGCTTTTATGGGGGTGCCACACCCATTGGTACTTTTGCGTCCACTTCTGATTATGAGATTCTTTATAGCAAGTACATTTGCCATACTAAATTTCGTGACGATTGCGTTGTTAGTTCCCTTTTGGGAACGTTTATTAATATTGTGGGCTATATTGACTGAGCTTATTATGATGAGTGCTTTCTGTGGTAACCTCTTCAAAACGTTCATGAAAGTCGTAGGTATCGTCTTCGAGTTATATTGAATCACGGACACTTTTAAAATTCCGCCTACTTTCGGTAGAATTTAATTTATTATTTATGATGTGCATCCGTCTACCAAATTTCAATCTAAATTAAGTTCACATATGCACCATATCCCCCAAAATCGCTGCAGCCGTTTCCGAAAAAAGTGTTGCCATGCTTATATTTATAAATTTATATATTTATACTAGCTGTTTTATTAAATTATAGCAGTGCTACACTCCCTCTTTCCAGGCATATTTTCGCTACGGGGCTACGCACTGTAACGGGCATAATTTGAATATAAAAAGAAACCAGGCTGAATTTAGCTATACTTAGAGAGTGTCGAACGAAATTTAAAAAATTTTAGTGTTAGCTAGTATTTGAGAAAAAGGTCGTATATTGATCCCTAAGGCTCGCACTTAAAGCTACAAGAAAAATAGAAAAATCAAGGTATCAAAAATCCGTACGAAATATTCCAGATAATGTTGCTATGAGAGTAGAGCTAAAATTGTGAAAAAAATTGAACAAAAATTGTCAATGAAAAATGATTATAATCAGAAGGAATTTAATTTTTGTTTCATCATTTTTGTCATCATGGCATTTTTTTATTTGATGAAAATTAATTGTAAGTTATTTGCAATCCAAGATGAGCATTATTTTTGATTGTAAGGTTTTTCAAAATTACGACTAATTTTCAATGTTTTTCTTATCAAGTTTATCAATTTTATATAGTTTAACAAGTCACTGTTATTCTTGAACGAGAGCAAAGCTTACTTCTGTGCGGACCATTTAGCCCACATAAGAAAACTCTTCAATAAATTAAAAAAAAAAAAAAAATCGTTAACTAAATTTAATTCCAAAAAAAAAAAAATATATAATATAAGCTATATAAAGTAATATTTTGTCCCGAACGATGTATATAAAATAAAATACCGAACGTTAAGATATGAATTTGCTTAAACAATGGGTTAATGAAATTGAAATTTAATCTGCTGTGATGCAGCATTCATAAATTTATTGTTATTAACCATTTTTTATGTTTGTTGTTGTTGTTGTTGTTATTAAAATAAATTTCCAAAAGATAACAGATGAATGCGATAAGTCTTCCCATAAACAATTATTGTTGTTGTTGTAAATGGGTGTTACCGTGACAGTTGCAATGCAGCCATTGTAATCAACTAAAAATGAACTTTCACCGCAAATGACTTAACAGTTTCAGCGGGTTTTCCATTAAATAAAACGAAAATCTTAAAAGTGTAGCGCCAATTAATTTTTCGAGATTTTTATTAATTGATTAGACAAGCCTGCGTTTTTAAGCTTTTTATTTGTTCGAAAGGTATGCTCATTAAAACTGCTTTCTTGGAGTTTTATTTCTCCATAATATCATAAATTTGGGTTTTAGTAAAAAAGTCTTGTGAGTTTTGAGAAATTTCAAAAATACGCAACAAAATGTGTTAAATTTTCTCGTCTATGTCATTAAGTTTTAACGTTGTTTTAGCAGAAGCTGTGAACCATATCAATGAAGAGGAATATGTTGAAATTGTGATGTGATGTAAAAAAGTTACTTTAATCAATCTAAATACAGATTACAATTATTTATATGAAATTTTAGTTTAGACCAGCGATGGGCAAAATAGGAAAAATGAGCCAATTTCAGATCTTTAGAAGAAACTGCTACGTGAATTCTTATCGTTGAGACTTTTTTTATACGCGCTCTGCACAGAATTTGAATTATTGTTGCATCATTCAGAAAAAAAAGTCGAAACGAGCTTACGAGGAAACAACAATGCACACATTGAGGACAGCTTCTATCGTTTTGATTAATCAGTGTACTTTTATTTCTACACTCATGTTGTTCCTGCTTGATTCTTGGAATTGGCTTTTGGCTTATTGCAGATTTTTTTTTCTATCGAGATTGAATTTATGGAGGGGTTTTTTCCTGTGGGTGTTATTGTAGCATTTGTTGCTTTTGTTGTAAGTAGCTCTTGCTACCAAAATCTTGCCCATCTATGGTTTTAGACTCTAGTTGGTCCAATTCAAAATTTCATAAGAAACGAGCATAAAGGGTGATTCATTTTAATTTTACCAAAGCAAACTCTCGAGAACTATGTCTGATAGTGATAGATGTCTATTTAAAAATCCACAGTTTACCTTGAATTGACCTATTAAATTGGTTTCAAGCTCAAAGGCAAGGTCACTTTTGCTTGCCCCCATGAAACTTTAAAACTTTTGTCTAAAACATTTATCACTATCTTAATTTGTTCTCGAGATATTGGCCTGTGGAAATTAAAATGGATTACAGTGTAATCGTATGTATTACAAATAGTGTTTCCACAGTAGCATCTAAGACAATCAGATTACAACGCCGCTGTTTTATAAACTACTTTTTAAATAGAAGAAAAAATTTTGTAGTAGAAACGTATTTAAATTTAAGACACCAAATTTTTGCTGCTTTACCTCCCTCATTCCGAAAAATCTCAAGAAACCTGAAAACGTAAAATCCTTTTCTATATAGCATTCCGTTGAAAGTGCGTCGAAAGCCGGATTTGCTCTGACACCCAAACATATGATGCAAGTTTGAACAAGATTTATGTGATTTTTTTGAGCTAACGCAGCATTTCTTTAGGTCGGCTACACAGTCTATTAATAGCAGACCTAAATGCGCAAGCGCAACGTTATTTAACCAGTTTGCATGTCAACAGTCTGCAACTCGCAATGTTACGTCTATGTAGAATAAATAACGTAATTGGCCTAATGATTTTTTCCAAATGTTGCTACATATTTACTCCGGCCACGCTGTGACAGCAGAGAACAAGAAAAAACCAAAACCACTGCGCAATGAAGCAAAAAAAAAAAAAACTTTAACGAGAACGCAAAAACCTCATGGATCACTGGTCAACAATAAAAGCGAAAGGTATTCAACTTATTAATGATATTGATATAGACTGGCATGATAATGCGTTAAAAGATGGATAATGTAAAACAAGAGCGTAGTTTTCAATAAACTGGTTGTGATGCTTTGCTGATAGCGGCAATACCGGTGGAACATGCGTTGCCGGATGTACGACATATACGAATTATTTTTGAAATGATTTTTTTTTAAGTAAGTACTTGTTTACACACACACTTAGTACTGAACAGATATGCTATATGTCGCTAAACTTACCGAATAAAATACAATTAATGCATTTGGATTCATGACGCTCACATCGAGATCACCCATAATTGGGTGTCGCGCCTGTAGTGCTCAAGCTACATCCGTAATGGATCAATATATTGTGAGTTAGTTGACTGTATGCCAAAGTAAATACAAGACATATTTCTTTCCGGCGAAATATTAGGGTCCATCGAAAAGGCATAAGCAATCGAGTCTTCAATGACGAACTATTCACCAATGCCGTAAAATACTTTTGACATTTGGGTGGATAGAATGATCTACTGCAAATTTAAGGTGCTTAACAGCTTGAGCAAAACTTAAAAATATACTCAAGCCTCACAGTGGATGGTTTTGTAAGGAACAACGGCCATAAATAGTAATAAAAGCGCTAGACACTTGAAATTCAGTATAGATGCTTTAAAGGTCAAAACAACAAAAATGTATACATATTTATGATAAAAACGGATTACAGGCTCGCCTACCTCCCATACAAAGAGGGGATGTGCTTGAAACATTTTCTTTAAAATAATGGGTTTCAATTTTCATTAAGTTGGCAATGTTCATTTCAAAAACGCTAAAAATTGTTGCCATATCTTTCATAGTTTTCAAATTATTGCAGAATACCAAAAAACGGTGGCTATAAATAGTAATAATAGCGCTAGACTAATAAAATTTGGTACGGATGTTTTCTAGGTTAAAACAACAAAAAATTTGGCAAAAATGAGAAAAACGATCTCCGGACACGCATACCTCCCATACAAAAGTGGGATGTGGCTGAAACATTTTCTTTAAAATGGGAATTAATTTCTAAAGTTTGTAAAAAACTGCTGCTGGAAATTTGGATTTTGGTTAACCACACTTTCTCACATAATATATAAAAAACATTCCGAAATCCGGGGATAAATATAATTTTTCTGTCAAAGTTTTGAAATTTGCCACATTTACAATTTCTGATTCTAATTTTTGAAAAATCCATACAATTCATATAAAGACTATAGAAGAAAAATAAATTATTTTTGGTAATCAGAAATCAATTTATTTTTTGGAAATATGCTATATTATTATCTTTTGTTTCAGATAAATTAGCTAGAGCGCTCTATCCAATAGTTACTTTTACAAAAAGTTTCATAGAAAATGTTTGGTGTTCAAAGTCCAAAAGAATTAGGATGTTTTATAGTTTTCTTTTTCCTTCACCTTAGAAAAATTTTAAATCCGTAGAATCTTAATTTTCTTTGTACTTATGGCTACGATCTTCCACTGTGCGTCTGTGTTATATGTATGGTAGTCCCAAAATTTAAATTAAACGCTATTGAAAAGATGACTAAAAATTACGGATAGAAGTCTGTCCGCAACTATAAAATTGAGCTGTGTCCAAGACTCTACTGAGAGAATATTGAACGTAGACGTTGAACTCTTAAATATTTTTTCATCTTTTCTCAAGAAAAAAGTTCCTATAGAGATTGTTAACTCCTTTAGTTAGATCTACAGTTTGTTTTCGTACATTTACAATAACATTTCTTCGATTGATTTGCGATTTTCTTGGTGGTGTTCAAAAATTTTTCAACTTTTTTCACCGATATGAAACTTTTCGACATAGCTCGTGCTATTTTGCAAATTGCAAAATTCGCTCAAGCGAATAATGCGAAAATTAAGATCATTTGAATATGTTTTCATGTTTTATTTCTAGTCAAAACTACGACAGTCTAAAAAAGAACACCATTTACATTTTTGTAGTCTTCAGAATACAAATTAATGCAACATTTTAGTTGCAGAATTCTATAAATATCTTATCACTGATACATAAATGTAATTAGCTAAGAGCATTGCAATTTAGAAAAAAAAAAGTTTCTTTTTTACAAATTCAGTGATAAAATTTTATCATTATGTGCTAAAAGGTAAATTTTGCAAAAACATTGATAATATTTTAAATTAATTAAAGTAACTGTCTACCGAAAATTTCTTTAATGAGAAAATCTAACAAAATAATTTTGAACTTAAGAATACACCTCAGTGCAAAGCGAAACACTAGTCCATTCATTACCCAGAGCGCCAATGGTGAAATTTTTGTTTGAAAGATATGGCCTAAAACGTCGTCTCAGCCGATTTGATATTTTCATAATTACAGCGCTGGTAGTTTTCGTTTTCACCATATATCAAGTGGCATGGCTAAATCAGGCGAATTGGACTACAGCATATCCGCGCACAAATATTGGCTCTTTGGATATTCCATTGGCCGAACGTTTACACAACGAAGTGCGCATACTCTGCATGGTATTAACAACAGCGGACAACCACAAGTCGCGTGCAGTACACGTCCTGCGAACTTGGGGCCGCCACTGTAATCGATTGCTTTTCATTAGTAAGGAAGAACATGGAGAGTTAGAAACTGTTGCGATCAATGTTAACGATGACAGAGAACATTTGTGGGGCAAGGTTAAGGCTGCCTTCAGTTATGTACACAGTCATCATTTTAATGAAGCTGATTGGTTTCTCAAGGTGGATGATGACACGTACGTTAAGCAAATAAATATAAAGAATTTAAGAACTTTTGAAACAATTTGGGAAATATATAAAAATTTGAAAAATGGCTTAATACATTAACGAATAGTCGATAATAGGCGCATTCGTCCCTTTAATAATAACCCGAGAAAGTAGTGGAAATAATTTGAGCTAAATTTTATGTGAAAATAATTAACAAGTGAAACAATTAAAACATGTGAAAGAATTAAATTTTCTGGCGATAAATTGTAGTTTTGAAAGTGAAAATTTAAAACGATAAAACGACCAACGAAATCGACTGTGCAATGGATATAAAATATTGAGCGCGTAATATAACATCGAATTTTCAAATCTTGAATATATAAATCTTCGAAATAAAGTCTTTAAAAAACCGTAACAAAAAAAATTTCTAAAAAAAAGCAGAAAAAAGAATTTTCAGTCTAGAAAAAATGTCGAAATTTTTTAAGGATCTAACGAATAAACTTAAATTTCGATCAATTTTATCTTAGGATTAAAGACATTTTTTTTGTTAGTTCTTGAAATTTTTGCATTTTCTCTCTTAAATTTTTTGTAAAATTTTTATTTTTCCATTTAGACTATTTTTTTTTTAATTATGTTATACACGTTTGTATTTATATTACTGACATAACTTACTGCTAATTAATTGCAACAAGTATATTCAAAGAAATTAAATAAAAATTGAGTTATAAGGAAATAAAATCAAAGCCGTGCGATTTGCAAAAAAAAAAAAAAAAATAGAAACGTTTCGAGGTTAAATTTTATGTCCTTTTTTTTACATTTTTAATTATAATTTTTTTTGTTCAAGATTTTTTTAGCGAAATTATTTTATCCAGGTTTTGTTTAGAGACTCTCGTTTTTATAGGCAACTTATTTCCAAAATGTGATGTGCTTAACTTAAAAATACACGTTTCTGCGATTTTCTTATATAAAATTTAGTCCAAATAAATTGGAAAGTTTTTGTAAAATTTATTTTCTAAGTTTTGGACCAATATTAACCTTTTATTTCGTTTTAATTATTTGAACTATTTTATTACCAATTTCTCAAATTTTGTGTATGAATTTTCAATTTAAGAGAAAATTAAAAAAAATAAAACCAATGTATGATATTCATTAAGGAATAAAATTCAAACTTTTTCTAAACTATATACATGTAAAAAAAAAAGTCAGAAAAAAAATTAACAAAAAAAATAAGAAATAAATCGACAAAATCCAAATAGTTTAAATCGAAAAATTTCCAAACATAACACTTAAAAGACTATGAAAAAAATCTTCTGAAATAATTTCAAGCATAATACTCATATTTCCAGATAAAAACGATCATACATTTTTAAACTTTTTTTATTTTGATGATATTTCATAGAACTAAATCCATCAAAACTTGCTTTTCATAGAAAATTTGAAAATGAATCAATTTAATAGTTTTGTTTCATGATGATTTTTCCGAAGATAAAATTTTAAGTTTTTTTTTTTGCGCATTTCATTTTAATTGGTGATATCAACTACAACAGATTTATCTGGATATTTCATCACAAAATACATGTGTTTCTACATACACAAGTCAATTAAAAAAAATTTAATTAAATTTTTTTTTTATCAGAAATTATATATATTATTTTATATAAATCTTGCTCTAAATCTGATATCTTTTCAATAGAAGATTTTCCATTTTGCAGTACTCCTTCTGATAAGAATTTGATAAATTAGATCAGTCTAAAGAAACCAATTGACTTGACCGCATTTTGGATATGATTTAGTTATTCTTACGAGTATTAAAATTTAAAGCGATGGCCTGGAGTGGGTCATGGTCATTTGAAAGTACCAGGAGACCGACCAAAGTTCGGTTTTTCGATTTCAGGTTGAAAAAGTCGAAAAAATGTAATGCAATTGAATGAGATGTCGGAAATATTTAAAAAATATTGAATATGGTTAAAAAGCCGAAAACAAGTTAAAAAAAATTTGAAAGAAGTTGATTATATACATATGAAAAATGTTGAAAAACATTGAGAGAGGATGAAAAAGGTGAAAAAGTTTGATAAACTCGATAGTATATTAAAATGTTGAAAACGTTGAGAGAGATTGAAAAGCTCGAAAAAAGTTGAAATTCTCGGTAAAAAAAGAATGAGGTTGAAAAGCCGAAAAAACTTGAATGTGGTTGAAAAAGTCCAAAAAATATGGAACGTGTTGAAAAAAGTTGAAAAGGTTGAAAAATATTGAAAAAGTTGAAAGAGTTTGAATAGTTCGGAAAAAGTTGAATAAGGTTGAAAAATTCGAAAATATATGGAAAATGTTGGAAAAAGTTGAAAGAGGTTGAAAAATGTTGAAACAGTTGAAAGAGGTTGAATAACTCGAAAAAATATGGAAAATGTTGAGAAAAGTTGAAAGAAGTTAAAAAAGTCAGACAAATTTGGGAAATGTTGAGAAAAGTTGAAAGAGGTTGAAAAATGTTGAAACAGTTGAAAGAAGTTGAAAAACTCAAAAAAAGTTGAATGAGGTTGAAAAAGTCAATCAAATATTGAAAGCGAGGAAAATATTTGAAAAATGTAGAAAATCGTTGAGAAAAGTTGAAAGAGGTTGAAAAATAATGAAGCAGTTGAAAGACGTTGAAAAACTCGTTGAATGAGGCTGAATATATTGAGACCAAATTTTATTAGGATCACTCCTTTAGTTTGCTAAATATGGCATCAATGTTATAAGTTTGTATGGGAGGTGCCACGCCCACTAATGAAATCCCATCAAAATTCATATAATTTCAAAGCTTATAGTAACCGACACCTCTACACAAAATTTAAAGAATATTACTCCGATAGCACACTAAATATAACATTTAAAGTGTTTTGCTTATATGGGAGGTGCCACACCCACTGATGCAATCTCGTCGATTTTCATTTAATTTCAAAGCTTATGGTAACCGACACCTCCACATCAAATTTAAAAAATTTGATTCCAAGAGCACACTAAGTGTAGCCTTAAACATTTTTTGCTTGTATAAGATGTGCCATGCCCACAAATGCAATCCCGTCGAAATCCATTTAGTTTCAAAGCTTATGGTAACCGACATCTCTACACCAAATTTTTAAAAAATTATGCCCATAGCACACTAAATATAACACTAATTAACATATTTTGAATGTAGGGGAGGTGCCACGCCCACTGATGCAATCCCATCGAAGTCCATTTAGGTTCAAAGCTTAAAGCAACCGACATCTCTATACCAAATTTAAAAAATATTACTCTCATCGAACAATAAACGTAGCATTTAACTGTTTTCACTTGTATGGAAGGTGCCACGCCCACAGGTGCCGTTTCGCTCACTTTTTGTTACAAGATACCCAATAGCCAATACCCAAATTTCATAACGATTGCGTTGTTAGTTCTCTTATTATAACGTTTATAAATATTGTGGGCTGTGCCACGCCCTTCAACGAGTTTTGCCAGTATAGTGGAATAGCTTGTTATAATGACCTTATTCAGCGGTATTAACTCTAAAATTTTTTTTTTTAAAAATTAAAATTTATGGCTGTGCCACGCCCTTGTTAGAAACTTGAAAAACTTTAAACCTAGTCCAATATTAATTTTGTTCACATATGAACGAAATCCCGAAGTTTTATCAAAATCGCTGCAGCCGTTTTCGAAATAAAGTTCACCCATATATAAATATATAAATATACAATTTTAGCTCGTTTAATAAAAGTGGAAATGTTTCGTTTTGATCGCAAACACTTCATATAAATTACTTATATTATATTTAAAGAATTCTACATATTTTTCTCATGAAAAATATATAACAGTCGAATTGAATGAAATAGAAACTCATTGTGGCCACGAGTCGGAGTTACGAAAAGTTTTGAAAATATTTCAAATCAAAATAAAGTTCATTCATTTTTCATATACATATAATCAAGATTGGAGTGCATGCAAAGTTTGGCCAAGCTAGCCACAACCATTCCTCATAACTAACTGCATCAATATACTGAGCCCGATAATTCCCTTGTACGATTTTTACCATTCATTTTTGATAAATTTCTCCATAGAGAAATATTGAAAATATTTTTTAGCCTTAATTTTTATGAAGTTTTTTAGCTGAGTTATGCTTACAATCCTTACATTAAAAATTATATACAGTTTTGTAATTCCAGAGAATCTTCGTTACTTTCTAGCTGCATATGATCCCAAGATGCCAGTATATTTTGGCTGTAAAATAAAACAATTTGGTAAAGAGGTACAAAGTCAATATCGGTATTATGTGGTCGTATATACGAAAAATTTCGTTTTGGAAAATTGATTTCTTAATTAAAAAAAAAAAAAAAAATTACTTGGAAGATTTATATATTTCGATATTTATTCTAATATATCTTAAAAACTATTTTGGCATAAAAGTAAAAGTTTCTTAAAAAAAACAGTGCCATATATTCGATCTATTGTGTAAGTGTCACATACGGCAGCATAATTTAGAGTCAACGATTTATAAAACAAAACTTTATTTCTTTAGTGGACTTTTATATATGGGTAGTTCTTTGTCAAAAAGGCCACCCCCTCTGCCCATTTCAGTTTTGACAAAAAAAAATGTTCAAGCATATGAAAAAATCAGAAATTTTCTCAATTTCTTGATGCCGTCTGGTCTTTTTCGAAAAAATAGCTTTCTAACCTCAAAAAAAGTGTTTGAAAAGAAAGTGCTACTAAAAAATATATTTTGATGAAATTTGGTATGTAGATAGATTGGATCTTAAGTTAAAATATTTTTTTTAGTGGGCGGTGCCACGCCTCTTACAGATTTCATTTCATCAAAATCGGTGCAGTGGCACCCGTGATAGCGTTTTTTCACATTTGAGGCGATGCCACGCCCCTTTTTAGAAATCAGAGTTTCAGATAATCTTTCTTAGGATTCAATCTATCTTCAAACAAAATTTCATCAAAATCGGTCCATTAGTTTAGCCAAAGAAACGTTTTTCCTTTTTAGGGGAGTGGCACCGCCTACTATTGAAAAACAAAGTATACATGTCCCCCCTTCTCCTTACAACCTATCCAACAAAAAAAAAAATTGAGCGATTACGTTGTGCTATGGCTGAGAAAAAGTGGTGCAACCGTTTAGAGATTCCCTATTTATGTATATTTTTTAGTAGCACTTTCTTTTCAAACACTTTTTTTGAGGTTAGAAAGCTTTTTTTTCGAAAAAGACCAGACGGCTTCAAGAAATTGAGAAAATTTCTGATTTTTTCATATGCTTGAACATTTTTTTTTGTCAAAACTGAAATGGGCAGAGGGGTGGCCTTTTTGATAAAGAACTACCCATATATTTTATTTTTATAATATTTTTCTTTAGGATTATATGGCTGGTGGTGCTGGATATGTTCTCAGCAAAGAAGCTTTAAGTCGCTTCATTACAAAAGCTATACCAACATCAGCGATTTGCCGTCAGGATAGCGAAGGATTGGATTATATGGAAATTGAACGTTGTCTATATAATGTTGGTGTCAGAGGCATTAATACGGTACTCTCAGATGGTGCTACATTTTTCCCACTACCAATAAAAGAACATTTATTTGGTGTCAAAAGTAGTAATGTCTGGTATTTAACGAACGAGGCACACAAAGTCAACAATGTATGTGGTATTTAAAAAAAAAAAAAGATTTCAATAACAAAAGTGCAGAAAAAATTTTTTTCTCATAGTTAAGATGAAGTAAACTTGAAAGAATATTATGCGCAGAGTATGCGCTTTCCCGTAGTATAGTTGCTTTCAAATATATCGTTTTCGATTCATACAATTGTTGTTAAGTCCTTTATATAGAATTAATTGGTTCAATTTTAACCCTTAGCGGCACTAAGGGGTCGTGAAGGACCCCATGGAAATTTTAAATAATTTTTCAAACTAATAAATACTCAAGTTTAGTCTCATGCAGCACAAACATTTTTCGAAAAATATCCTTAATAATCATGGAATTTCATAAAGTAGAGTCATCTCACCACTCATTCACAGTTATGAACAGCCTGGAACTGAAAATTGGCTTTTTATAAATTTTTTTTTAACGTGGGGTCGTGAAAGACTTCAATGTGCCGGAATGTTATAAAATTGAAGTGGTGTCTCTAAGGGTTAAAGAAAGCTAAAAATTACCACTATATAATGCAGACTGATCCGGATAAGAGATACAGCCGAAGTCACACGTGCATATTATAGAGGGCGGAAATTTCTGGGTATTTCATTTTCATTTTCCTCCTCTTTTTAGAAAACAAGATATTATTTTGTGCACGAAATTCTTTTAAAGTAACTAAGTCAGACCTCTGAGTATTACCAAAAGTTATTTTTAAAAAACATATGTCTAAAATTTTTTTTTTTCTTAGGGAACTGAGAAAATGTCGCGACATGCTATCTCATTTCATTTTGTTAATGGACAAAATATGCATACCTTATATTTTCTTACCTACAAGTTACGATTATTTGGTATGCCGAAGAGTAAAATTACAACGACACGAAAACTTAGCTTTGGAGAAGAAACTTAAATAAATCAGCCGACATCCGTGAAAAATTTTGCAGCCAAGGCATTGTTGATTAAGTTCTGTAGAGTGGTTCTAAGAAAACGTTTCCTTAGAAACTTTTTTTTTAATATTTTTGCAAAGTTTTTAAAAAACGTTTCTTAAGAACCAGTCTAATATATACTCGCAATAAGCTTAGCTAATTAAGAATATTAACATATTACTTCGTATTATTTTAGATACTTTTAATCAGCACAGCTTCTAAGTTCGTATTCACTCATACAAATACAGTCAAACATCCTTATAACGAACTTCTATGCAACGAACTTCTCTCTATTACGAACTGAGTTCAAGTACACAGCTTTCTCATTCTATTTTTGGTATATTTTGATCTTCTTACAGCGAATTTCCTTATAGCGAGATTTTCTTTAAGACGAAGAAATTTTGCTGCTGAAAATAAAACTTTTATGCGTTTCTGATGTCCTTAAAGCGAATCTTTTAAAAATAATTTTCTGTTACGCATGTCAATAAAACTACATACATACGGAGAAAAAAGAAAACATTCTAAAGGGATCCCCAAAATATGAAAACAACAACAATCGAAAAAAAGAAAGTTCCTTCACTATTAATGGTGACTATAATTCAGTCAGTGTTCAGTGATAGAAGTGAAAAGGTTGCAATGAAGGAGCCTTTCTCTCGAAAAAAGGTTTTTGATAGTAAAAAAAGTTGTAGAAGGCGTGACATTTGACAAATTTCGAAACTTTCTGGAGAAAAGGAACAACGTACCGACTTAAGTGTCTGCTTCTCTTAATGTATTAGAAGATTTTGTTGAAGGAGGAAAATGAAAGACTGTAGTCCAAACCAAAATTACTGACTTCTTTAAATAAATAATAAAAAAAAATTCTATCCATATAACGAATTTCTATATAACGAATAATTTTTTTTCTGGTTCCGTGCGTATTCGCTATATGGAAGTTTGACTGTAGTTGCAACGATGGCCAAGCTATGAACACATTGGTTCCTTTTGGCTCTTATGCGTTAGAATGTCTGTTATATTCCAAATTTCCTTCCGTGCGCTTTTTTATTTTTTTTAATTTTGGCCCAGTGTATGTAGCTTGTCATCGAGTAGTTGTAGCTTTTTTTATATATTTTTGCGCGAAAAACTTTAGACTTTAAGAAAAATGCTTTAATTTTTTTGTGCTTTCAGATAAAAACTACGTACACTGAAAAAATAAAATAAAAAATGTATTTTTATTTTTAAAATATTTTTTTTTGTGTTTTTCTTTCCGAAAAGTCATAAAATAATAAACCGGAAAACAGTAAAAAAATTTCTGTAATTCCATTAATTTTCGAGCTATCATATACAGTGGAATCGCGATAATTCGTACCCCGTTAATTCGAAAATCTCAATAATTCGTAGCAAACTGTTGGTCACTTGAAAAAATCGCTTTAACTCGTAAAAGTTCCATACATTTTAGTCCCCTCGATAATTCGTATTTTTTTTTGTGCAATAAAGTCTGTTTAACCTCTTATAAATCGTAATTTGATTTGACAACCTCTTATAATTCGTAATGCCAAACAAAATTTTATTGAACTATAGTTTGAAAAACAATATGAATCACATTAGACTACGTTCATCGTTCATATTTTTTGGTGAAACTTTTTGTGATTTCGTGGTCAGTTTGTTCGTTGCTTTAAGCCCAATTTCCATGTGAACTTATCTTATCAAATATCAGGGAGGACATCACATGCTATGAAGATAGCAAATGTATGCTATTCACTCTCGCATTCTCCAAGCGCATTAGGTTCTGTTCGCATGCTTTTTCTTTCTTACAAAAATTTGATTTGATATCCCTGATATGGGATAAGATAAGATAAGATCACATGGAAATTGGGCTTTACCAGAGGTGTGTAAAAAAGAGAGTGTGGCGTGAAAATGGCAAACAAACGTACGAATAAGACTTTATAAGTGTTGCAAAAGCAAAATATCATTTCAGCTATGATAATGGAGCAAAAAAAAAAATTGATCGAAAAAATCGAAACCTCGTTAAATCGAAAACCCCTGTAATTCGTAAAAAATTGCTGGTCCCTTGCGATTACGAATTATCGCGATTCCACTGTATATACAAAAATAACATTAAGTGTTCCGTGGTACGCTTTACTGGGTTTTCGATAAAAGAAATATGTGAATTAAAAGAAATTCTAACACAGTACGAGTAGAGTATGTCTTAAGAACTACATTTCTCAAGTCTACCCAGCACGGTATGCTTATGTTTTTGCTTCAAGCAAGTAAATTTTTTGAGCTTAAAACACTTTTATTATTTGACCCAGTATAGCATGCCACCAAGCACTTAGTAATTTGTAATTTTATTTATTTGTTGCCTCGAAAACTAGTAGATTTACAGAAAAATGTGTTGTCTTATTTCAAAAGCTAGACAGTATAAAAAAAATTATACGCTGAAAAAAATTTTTCGATAAAAAGTTCTGAAAAAAATGATTTGTTTTAGTGTACTTTTTTATTTAAGACTCAAAAGGATTTTCTCTAAGTCTGCTTTTTGTATAGAAAAAAAAAAATAGTAATACGAACACTGTAGATATTCAGCAAAACTATCGACCTCGTTCGATTGGTTATATAGTATTAACTAAGTTTCTTACTTGACTGAAAGTGGTTGTTGATCTTTTCGTATGAAATTACATCAAATTATGCTTAAGGATTTTTTGACAAAAATAAACATTTTGCATGCAACTCAAAGTTAACCAAAGATTTTATGTTAATTTTCAAAATGCGTATATATGAGTCATTCCACGCCAAAGTGGATATCATTTTGCATCTCTGATTTTTTTTCTTGAAACTTTTTTTTCTTTAATAACTGGTACGGACTAGCCTATATAATTTGTTACAATTTTGCTTATTTATTTGCTATTCAAGAGATCTGTGTCTGAAAAATTATTATTAGTTATTTTCACACGTATATACATACATATATCTTAAAACATCAATATTGAAAATTGGAAAAAAGTATATTCCATCGTTTGCACATTATTAGACTAAACTTAAAATTTGGTAAGTTAATAAAAGTTTTTTAAACAAATTTTTAAGAAAATTGATCATTTTAAATATTGTTAAAAATTCCGAGCTAACTATGTTTAAAACTTGGCAATCTCATAGAACTTTTTCAAAAAACTTTTAACTATAGTTGGATATAATTTCTTAAGAAAATAACTCAATAGTTAAATCAACAACCAGTTTCAGTTAACTTTGTGTCAACTTACAAGTTTAGTAAATTGAACCAATCGAGAGTGGTCGACAGTTTTGCTGCCTCTCTACAGCGTTCGTTTGATTAACGATGATCCGTTGTTGTTTTGACTACATCTGTGATCGATTAACAACATTTGCTTAGTTTTAATAGTTTTCTCATACTACTTACGTATAAAAAATTTACAATAATTTTGTTTAATTTACTTTAAAATTGTTAATAAAAAAATATTAATAGGAAAATTTAAGCTTGTCTCTCTTTTAAATGTTTCGCAATAAATTCTGATACCAACATTTTTAGCAAATTTTAAGAGTAAAATTAAACCATTAAACAGCTGTATACGTTTGTCAACAATTTGTTATTTAATTGCACACGACAACCGCTGCACTTGTGTAAAGTCAACAATTTTTAGTTTGACAAATCATTGCTTTTCTTTTTGATTGATTCATGCGCTGTTGTTTAGTCGAGGGTTTTTCTTTCTGTGTAATCAATTTCATACAACTTGTAGCGTAACTCAACTGATTTGTGTGACATTTCTTGGATAACACTCTTTGTATTATTTCCTAAAGATAACAAAAGCAAAAACACGAAAATTATTAGCTTTATCAGTTTCCGATTTTTACCATATTGATTGTAGTACTTAACAGTCGCATATCGCAGTTTTTGCTTAGCAGTCACCATGGCATCACAACCGTGGCAAAATTTGGCTAAGCCAATTAAAATTATTGCGATTTTCGCAATATTTTGCCTCTTGTATACGGCTTTTTTTCATACAAAAACAATACAGCTGCTGCAGGTATATAAGTCCGCTGCATCCCAGTCAGAGGCAGAAAAACTTTATCAAGAAGTGCGTATTCTCTGCATGGTCATAACTTCACCGTCGACGCATAATACCAGAGCGGTGCATATCTTACGCACTTGGGGACGTCATTGCAATCGTTTACTTTTCATCAGCACTGCGGAACATGGCGAATTGGAACCGATTGTTGTTAAGGTAAAAGAGGGACCGGAGGAGGTATGGATGAAAATACAACAGGGTCTGAGCTTAGCTTATGAGCATCATGTCCACGAAACGGATTGGTTTTTAAAAGTCGAGGATGATACGTAGGTTGTTGATTTTTTTAAATTGAAAAAAAAAAAACGTTAAAAGTATTTTGAGCATTTGAAATTTCTTGACAGTTTTGTGATATTGGAAAATCTGCGTCATTTCTTACGACGATATTCACCAACATCTGCCATTTTTTTTGGTACGAAAAGTTCACCTTCGGTAAGTTTTCCTCTAGTTTAATTCTCGGGAAAGTAGTCTCATGTTTTCAAAATAAATAGAAAAATGTTGCCATGAATGCTGGTTATGTGCTTAGCAAGGAGGCAGTACGACGTTTTCTTTCGCCAAAAGCTTCCGTAGTGCCTAATCGCAAACTGAACGAAGAACAAATGGAAATGGAACGTTGGTTGCAAAGAGTTGGTGTTGTGCTTGGTAATACAAAATTACAAGATGGTGACACATTTTTTTCATATCCAGCATATAGACCACAAAATAAAACGGTTTTAGAAGAAAACAAAGATAGTTCAAAGCCCTGGTGGAGTCTTGAGGAGGTTTGGAATTAAAAAATTCAATTTTTTTAGTATTTCAAATAAATATTTTTATCACTACTAGGTTGCCAGAAGACCCTCGAAACATGCCATAGCATTTCATAATGTTAATGCAGGTGCTATGCATTATCTGGAATATTTGATACATAATATGCGCCTTTTTGGCAAAACGAGATGAAAATAAAGCAAAGTTATGGAAATGAAACGCTACGGAATTTTTAGAAATTATGAAATTTAATAGAAGCATACATACTGTAATTAAGTGATGTTTGAAATTTGTCTCGCATGATTTGTGCGATTTTGCAAAATTACGTCAGTAACTGTTTTCTAAGTTGGTCAAAAAGTCAGTTGTATACGCAAGTGATGTTCCGTACAACACCATCCAACGTCTCCATAACGCCGATATAGAGAATTCTGCAATTAAAAACGTGACGACCCGAAAGCCAAGTATGAATGGTAAACAATTGTATGTGCCTTTCCGCATCAAATTTCTTTCATATGGGAACAGTTTTCATATTTTCTCCGCCCTGTTTGAATTGTTACTTTGAATTAAGGGTCGAAAAAGAAAAAAAAAATTTCACCATACAGATTAATGGAGAATTCACTGACGAAGGTTTTAAAACAGCATTTTGTTTCGGCAGAAAGTTGATTTTAACAAAAAAAATCCACTTTTTCGCCACTGTGCGGTGCCAGGTGAGGTTTGTACTGCGCTGCGCAAGCTCTCAAGAAAACTCTTTCATCGTATGCGGTAATTATCGAGTGCCTTTAATTCTCCCCGACTTATCTCCGATTTACTTTTTTTCTGTTCTAGCGATGATTTCTGCTAGACTGAGAGAGTTCAACCGCAATGCTTGTCTATATGGAGATCAGCCAATAATTTTCAATTTTTTGCCTTTGTCACAAACGAAAATTGCCAGACAGTACAATGCTAAATTAAACTGATTTTTTGTTTGTATCACGAATTCCCTTATTACTTCCACCATCATGATTTTTCGACCTTCCTTAATAAATCTGACATCACTGAGATTTGCTTGGATGTTGAACATTTTAGTATCAAGGAGATATATGTCATTAGGATCAATGAATACCACATTGCTGAGATCATTTTCTGGTACTATCGAAAAAAAAAAAAAAAAAGTTTCTATATTTGAAGCCTTCGTGTTGAGTTTTGAGGAGACTAATAATCGCCTACAGTAGCTGCAATAAGAACTGCAGACGTTTTTTTTTACACTCAGTTTGTCAAAATAAAAATCCATTTTATTTTGACTTTTTTTACATTAAATTTTTTCGACGTTCGCATGGGACCCATGGAAATGCCCATATGTGTATTAGGGTGATTCAAATTTATTTTAAATGTTTGTTTTTAAGGTGCTGTTAGACTACCAATGAGTTTTTTGAGGAAGACCCGTTAAGCCTTCGCTACTCCGTCAATGGCGCAGATTTCGGCTTGAAAATCAAAGCAATGCTCAGTTTCAGTCTGTACGATAGTCATATATATATCGTTTTCGAGTAATTTCAGATTTCATTTTCGATTCATCGGTTATCGTTCCTATCTTGGATGGAAGTGGTGAAAATAATTCTAAAATCTTGTGATAAGATAATACAGTCGGCAGCAGCCAGGAGACCGTGCTTACCATATTGGGCCACATGTATGTACATTAGGGTGATTTAAGTAGTTTTTTTTTATGCTTTTTTTTTGAAGGTGCTGTTGCAGAAAAATTAAGTTTATGATATGAAATAAATTTTAACTCAAAAGCAGCTCTGTAGCTCAATTTCAAAAGTTGGCACCGAAGGCTGTTAGTTTGAAATGTAAATTGTATGGAAAAACTATATTTTATTAAAAATCTCTGTAAAGTAATAGCATATGAACGTCATTTAGCTGCTGCGGATAGTTTTTCTAAAAAGTTTTATATTCTGAATCTGAATATGGTCTCAGAATTGACTCATTACCCATCAGAGTTCTAAAGTAA